>OY751558.1:27107923-28307923 GCA_963572265.1 Caenorhabditis doughertyi | reverse complement strand
AGACGAAGAACGAGAATTGCCGAATTCTTCTTTTTGCACTGGAAAACCGTTGTTGTGAGTTGCATAATGATCAACGTTCATTGGTTTGATTGGAAGGTTTGGACTGTGAGCAAACTGTTGTTGTGCGGAAGTGGTCGGTTGGCTGGCTGAAAATCAAGAAAATGGAAATAGCACAAAAAACTCGTTACCAGAAAAAATTAATAAATCTCTATCAAATCCGGCAAACAGATCGTCATTATCATCCGATGCTACTACTGGTCCTTGAGATGATGTCGAACATTCAGAATCATGAAAGTCGGTTGAATCAGGAATTCTTGTTGTTCCCGCGTTGCTGATAACCGAAGAATACGAAGAACGAGAATTGCCGAATTCTTCTTTTTGCACTGGAAAACCGTTGTTGTGAGTTGCATAATGATCAACGTTCATTGGTTTGATTGGAAGGTTTGGACTGTGAGCAAACTGTTGTTGAGCAGAAGTAGTCGGTTGGCTGGCTGAAAATCAAGAAAATGGAAATAGCACAAAAAACTCGTTACCAGAAAGAATTAATAAATCTCTATCAAATCCGGCAAACAGATCGTCATTATCATCCGATGCTACTACTGGTCCTTGAGATGATGTCGAACATTCAGAATCATGAAATTCGGTTGAATCAGGAATTCTTGTTGTTCCCGCGTTGCTGATAACCGAAGAAGGCGAAGAACGAGAATTGCCGAATTCTTCTTTTTGCACTGGAAAACCGTTGTTGTGAGTTGCATAATGATAAACGTTCATTGGTTTGATTGGAAGGTTTGGACTGTGAGCAAACTGTTGTTGTGCGGAAGTGGTCGGTTGGCTGGCTGAAAATCAAGAAAATGGAAATAGCACAAAAAACTCGTTACCAGAAAAAATTAATAAATCTCTATCAAATCCGGCAAACAGATCGTCATTATCATCCGATGCTACTACTGGTCCTTGAGATGATGTCGAACATTCAGAATCATGAAAGTCGGTTGAATCAGGAATTCTTGTTGTTCCCGCGTTGCTGATAACCGAAGAATACGAAGAACGAGAATTGCCGAATTCTTCTTTTTGCACTGGAAAACCGTTGTTGTGAGTTGCATAATGATCAACGTTCATTGGTTTGATTGGAAGGTTTGGACTGTGAGCAAACTGTTGTTGAGCAGAAGTAGTCGGTTGGCTGGCTGAAAATCAAGAAAATGGAAATAGCACAAAAAACTCGTTACCAGAAAGAATTAATAAATCTCTATCAAATCCGGCAAACAGATCGTCATTATCATCCGATGCTACTACTGGTCCTTGAGATGATGTCGAACATTCAGAATCATGAAAGTCTGTTGAATCAGGAATTCTTGTTGTTCCCGCGTTGCTGATAACCGAAGAAGACGAAGAACGAGAATTGCCGAATTCTTCTTTTTGCACTGGAAAACCGTTGTTGTGAGTTGCATAATGATCAACGTTCATTGGTTTGATTGGAAGGTTTGGACTGTGAGCAAACTGTTGTTGTGCGGAAGTGGTCGGTTGGCTGTCTGAAAATCAAGAAAATGGGATTATCTCAAAAAAAACTTGTTACCAGAAAGATTGGAAGCTAAATCCTTCTTGAACTCGGCAAACTGATCATCATTATCATCAGATCCTTGTCTTGAAGCTGAAATGCATATCATTCTTATATATAAAACGCTTGTGGGGTTTGTCTGTCCGTTTGTCAGGATGTTCGCACTTCTTTGGCAAGAAGAAAGAGATTTGTTACAGCAAAAGTCGAACATGCGCGTTGCGAACGACATTCGCGCGCTCACCCACTGCGCCACCGGACCACGAAAACTTGAGAGTCTGTTTGCCTACAGCTGTCGATGAATTTCAGTTCTATGGAGCGGCGTAGCCGCGACTAGTGATAAAAGTGAGGAGCGTAGCGACGAACAGTATAGAGAAGCTTGTTGATGCGCCGCAGGCGCAGAAATCAGACTGGTTATTTATAACTTTATAACTCATAGAATGATTGAAAACTACCTTCTTGAGATGATGAAGAACCATCAGCATCATGAGAACCAGGTAGATCAGAAGTGATTGTGAATTCCGCGCCATTGAGATTCGGTAAAGGAGAACGAGAATAGCCGAATTCTTGCTGCTCATCAGTTTCTGATTTGTCAGATTCAGCAACTTGGCCCATATTTTTCTTATCGGAGGATCCGGTATTCTCTTCGTCTTCACTCTCAGAATCGGAGTATGGAACAAGGCTTTTTCCCACTTTTGAAGGACCTGTCTTGAGATCAACTGATTTGGGTCCGTCTGAAATGGATGGCTTCAGATCTCCCATCAAATCGGTGTTTTTCTGTTGATCACAATTGTCGGTGAGTTTTTTCGCAGCTGCCTCTGGCTGCTCACAATGATCTACGGTTGCTTCATCACCACTGATTGTATCATTCGGTTGCAATGAAGGCTCTTAAATACATAGAAATACATTACCCGCATAGTTATAATTCAACCTCACCTGATTGTTTTTGACATTGACTAGCGGAAGAACAGTTCTCAAATTTTCCCAGTACTGATATGTTTGCTGATTTTTCTGCTAGCATAGCCGCTTTCTGTGCATCATTATTATGGACGTCTTGTTCAACACCAACGTTAGCAGCATTCATTTGTGGAGCAGTTTTTTCTTCAAGTTGCGGTCCTAGAAAAGCTCTTTCAACATTTTTTCATCAGAAGACGACTTACCGATTATTTGCTTGTCCATTTCCTTGTCGACACATGCCATTTTCTCATGATGCCCTTCTTCAGTTGGCTCAGCAGAACGAGCTGAACTCAAAACATTTGTTGCAGTTGTGATGGATTCAAGAGCATTCGGCATATTTCTTATGCTTGGCTCGTTTCGTTTTGATGCTAGTTCAAGCAAATTATTAGGTATATTTTGAGTGGAAAGGAATTTGGCAACCACTGCTTTATCTGACTCTGATAGGTTGTCACTTGTGGCCGGTTCCGTGTTTCCAGCAGAAGAATTTCTAGCTTGACTATCAAGCTGGTCATCATTCAAATCTGAAACAATTTTGAATTATTATCTTATTTTGGTTTTCAATTATTGATGGTATAAGTAACCTTCAAACTTATCATGGAATAGCCCAACTTACCAGCAACACTTTCCAATTTACCATTTTGTGTGTGCATCACGGCTAACTGGTTTTGCTTTTCAGGAGTTTTGCCAATCAAACTTGCAACCCCCGACAGTCCGTTCGAAGATGATGATGATTCCAGCGCATTTTGTACATTTGAAACAAGGCTGCCATTGTTGGCGAGAGCCTCATTTTCATTTTTCTGGAGCCCAAGTTGATCAGTGCAGAGATCTGAAATGATTTTGGTATGCTTGAAAGTAAGCAAAATTAATCTCTAAAATTAAAGAACCGGATCACAACTCACTCGGTATCGGTCTCTCCGTTTTCGTATCACTTGAATTGCACTTCTCTTGCTGTTTAATTGCACTGGACTTTGCGGGAATTGGTGCTTGAGTCTGCACGTCTTCTTTCTTTGCAACAATAGAAGATGACGATTGCTCATCGTTAGACTCGTGTTGCGATGTATTCCCATCAGAGGTTTGGGAAGAAGATGATCCTAGTGATGCATAATTTACTTTGTGAACCTTCGGAGCAGGTTCGACATCGTTGATTGAGCCAGGAGCTTGGACGTCATTCAACGGATTGTCAAGGATGCCGCCAGCAGCATCGACGACTTCTTCTTCCTGAGCTCTTCTTTTTCTACGGATCCGTGGTGGAATTGTTCCTCGAACTCTTCCGGATCTTGTCCATCCTTCCTCCCTTGCCACTTTCTCGATGACCTTCTTCTCTTTCTCCTGCTTTCTCTTTTTGCTCGCCTCTTTCTTCTTGTTGACTCTAGCTTTGCCAACCATTTCGAGAGCTGAAATGAACTCAATTTTTCATTTGAAAAACACTCTTAAAAGTTTCCAAAAGAAGCAGAGACAGAGTAATCAGTAAAAACTAGACTACTGTTAAAAACCAAGCTGGAGAAGTGGGAAAAGCTCGGTTAAAATCAAAATAAGAAACTTACAGTGGCAAAGGCTCCGCTTGTCTCCACGAGCAGTTCTCATATCACTTCGGGTTCTCATTGTCTTGAACATTTTTACCTAAAAATGGCACATTGTTATTGAAAATCGGCGAGGGAAACGAGAACAAAAGTTGAAGAAAATGAGAAAAGAGATAAGAAGTAACATCTGAGTTGAAGGAGATGGTAGATCAAACTCAGATGTGATGAAAACTGGAGAAAAAATAAGAATCACAAATAAGATATCCTAATCTTGATAGTTACAGAAGTTCGAATTCATTTTACATGAAGTGAATAGAACTGCCGTTATTCGACTGCTCTAAGTGTTTTGTCTCCTTTCGCAAACAGAAAACCAATTGGAAAAGTGTTGAATATTTGATGAAAACAAATAATCAGTAAGCGAGAGTTCTTCCAAGTTTCCAACATCAAATCATCATAAGAAATTCAGTTCAAGTCTGCAGAAAAGGCCAGTTCCAGCAACTCAAGTACGCCTAGTAATAAAGTTTTGAAGATAACAATGCCTAAAGCACAGATTGAAACAGTTTTTGGTTCCTATTAAATTATAAGCTTTCTCATACTCTTAGGATTCCTACTAAGTCGTTTGTGGTCTCCTCTAACTTCCATGAAATCATTAGGTCTTACAATAATGAAACAGTTTGGTGAATACATTTCCATTTCTGTTAATTTTTTTCCCTTATCTTTCCCTTATCTGGGTGTATTTCACACTAGATGCAGTTTGTTTGAAACTTCGAGAATACTGCCTTAAATCAACAAAAAAATTCAATTTTCCAATTTATGTCCACGCTGTGCTTTTTGATTTGTTCTCTTTTTACAACAGTAAACCTCTGTCTGCCTGTTTTCCTCTGTTCAACCGTTAGGATTCTCTTTGATATACAATGTTGATATGTTGAGCATAATTATATGCAAAAATTTGGTATTCTACAATTCCCCCATCAATCATGTTGGTTAAAGACTTAATTTGGTTATTTCCAGATTCTTATCTGTTTTCGTGAGATGAGCGGTCTTTCCAACTTGACGCGTGTCATTCTCTAATTCTCTCTCTCCCTCTCTTTACATTTTTCTTTCTTTGTGTCTCCCACTCACACAGCATCTTTCTTTCTCTCTCTCCCTATGACCGGGCAGTCTCTCAGGGCCAGATCACAAATAAAGCGACGGACGGAAAAACCTTCACTCTAGTAGTCTAGTACTGGGGGTGGACGCCCGAGATGAC
Organism: Caenorhabditis doughertyi; assembly: GCA_963572265.1. NCBI lineage: Eukaryota > Metazoa > Nematoda > Chromadorea > Rhabditida > Rhabditidae > Caenorhabditis > Caenorhabditis doughertyi. Next base: position 28,302,648 of record OY751558.1, on the reverse strand, counting down.
TCGTTTTTCTCTGCCTCTCTTTGCTTCACATTGTATTTCAAATTTCGAAAAACTCGAATCATAAATGAAATTCAGTCTATTTACTATTTGCGACTAATTAACGGCGTGAGCTCATTACCAGTTGCAATTCTTCATAAGTTTTGTTTTCAATCAAAATGAGTCAATCGTATTGTCCAAGTTATCGATTAAATTCACGTGATGTGGTGACGAGAGAAACTAGACAAAAAACAGCAGCCATATAGGGATTACAGTCAGGTGTAAACAAGGAGAACGTGGTCAGTGTAAGTTTCTTTAAGGTTAGTAGTTATCTTAATTAGTGGTAATTTTCAGATTTTTAAGCTATATCAAAAGTGTTTTCAACATGGCACGACATTCTATTGGCAAAGGCCTTCGTGATTGAAATGGCGAAAAGAGCTCCGGCTACATGAGTTTACTTGTTGTGCGCGCTATCCGTCACATGTGCACAAGTGACCTTGCCGAAGAAGACGTTCCTCTTTTCTTCTCAGAATGAGACCAACACACAGCTAGCGTTGTTTGCTGCTTAATGATGAACAGCGATTGTCACTTGGAATATTGTCTTCGAACTATTTGTGGCAAACTCACTGTAAGTATGGGAACCTACTTCAGTTTTACTGGAATACAGCAACACGGGTCACGAAAAAGGTTTGAATTTTCATATTGCTAGTTCTCAAAAATAATTTTCACTTTCAGCATTTCCAATCACAAGATCATCACCAAGTATCGGTACATCACCAAGTATCGGTACGACGTTTGGAATCTAAGCATATCAAAGAACGTTCCACTATTTGATTCCAGATCTGAATCAAAAAAATTCAGCAAGAGTTACTCCAAATTATAAAGTTCCTTTGAAAACACAAATTGAGTTATCGAGTCTTGATACAATTGTTTGGCACAAAACGGAGCTCTTGATTCAACAATGCCGGAGGAGATACTCAAGGTTTGTAATCGCGATGACTTAAATTGGTATATACTTCATTCTTTCCAGGCTTCGAAAGAAACAAATAGGCAAGAAACTATACAACTCTTCATGTGAAAGAACTCAGCAACATGGAGTAACACAGCGCCGAACAAGGCTAATTCTTCAAAAAAAAACCAGCAAGAAAATGTACAGACAGTTAACCTCGCAATTGAATCATTTCAACAACGACTATGAGAATGTATTCAACCAAGAGAACATTCAAACGCATTTTTGACTAGCCTCGTACTGTCTCAGCAACTATTCATTCCCATCTGATCAATCTATTGTACAGCGTTAACAATAGTTTTTCATTGGGTCGAGACTGTCGATGAAAGTAATCTAACTTGGCAGTTATTCATTTTACGAAATCATGCTGTGGTCCACTTATGGAAGCTTTCGAGTCAAACTTTTAGCAAACTTTGGATAATATGTGGAAATTGAGCTGGTTTCAAAACAATCTTACTCAAGTTATTGCTACTTCGCTCCGAAGGTTCCAAGAATTATATTCTGGGCACCTAAACTTCGATAAACATTAGAAGGAGTGGCCGAAAAATCCGTCTACGTATTCGCTGGAGGAAAAAACTTCGCATACATAAGAATTGTTGAGCCCGTTTGAACTATATATTGAAAAAATACGGTAGAGCTGGAAGAAACGCTAATTAATATCTATCGTTGGAGCAAATGAGTGAAGTCACAACTTCACAACTGGACGTTTCTTGGTGAGTTTTTAGTTCTTTTTCTAAAAAACACTTGCTCTGAACTACAAAATTTCAACTAAAACCCTTAAAAAGTATATTGAAAAACAATAACTTACCTTCCCCTTATAAAGTTTCAACAGCGAAGTCTGGCAGCAATCGGGCAGAATAACCCTTGATTAGGAATGAATAAATGAAAAGAAGTTCTCGATATGTATCTGATATCAGTGATAGCAAGGGCTGATAATTAGAGAGTGAGAGAGGTTAGTGGCAAAGATGAATTGGGCAAGACAACGACGATGATAAGAACAGTACGACAGAAATATGAGCGGAGATGGGCACGGTGTCGTTTCGACTAGTTCATAGACGTACTTCGGTTGAGAAAAACTGTGATTTGATTAGTCTACACCTTAGAAAAATTGAACTATAACAACAAAAGTTCAGTTCACACAGAAAAAAACAAAACGGTTTTTTTCATTAGAACGTTAAAATTGCCAGGAACCCTGTTGCCACAACATGAAATGTTCAGATTCTTTCAGCTTGCACTGGACCAAAAACAACTACAGACAACACAAACACATGAAGTTTCCGAGACCACAGAAACTACTGGAAGATGTCGCAGCGGAGCCACGATTGGCAGGGATTGATGAGGATGGAAAGTGAGTTTTTTCCCAAATTGGCCCATGATGCATCATCGAACAAAGAAAGAAAAAGGAAAATCGTTTAGTTTGAAATTGAAATAAGTCGGATTCTTGAGGAGAAGTATTACAGGCTACAACACAACTACATAAAAAAACCACAAGAACATAGAACATCACATGTAATTATAATACTGAGACTAACAATACAAAAAACGTTTTGAAGAACGAAATGTTTGAAAAAAGAAATTGTTACAACACAGCGATAGACAGTACAAACACTAGACAGAAAAAAAACATAAAATTAATCAGTAGACTTGGGATTTAAGGTGATGCAAAAAACTGAGAGAAAACACAGATCATATGAATCTGAAATGGCTATTCATGCAAAGTTACATCTGATACAGAATGGCTGCTCCTGGGTCAAAGCAACAGAAATTTTCAACGTGGTCAATTTTGCCAAAGGCGTGGTTTCGAGATTTTGATGGAATGAAAAACAATGAAATGTGTGTAAAACGCTCTGATAGTGAACTTTCATCCTAAAACTGGAACACTCCTGATGCTTGACTTGATTCATGAGGAATTAGGATGGTCTTTCAAAACCAAATTGAGTTATATTTTTTATCAAAAGCAATGGGAACAACATAGGTCTAAAAATAAGTTTTTTGGTGAATTACTCTAAAAACGATTAATGTACTCAAAAAAAATTTAAAAAACTCAATTTTCGCAAAAGCTATACTCATTTTTGACTAAAAATAACTTTCTTACTCTTTCAGCTATCTCCACTTGCACAAGAAATTCACAAAATATATCGGAGACTAAACATTCTATGAGGCTCATGGTCGGAAATTGAACGAAAAAGCACGTAATTGGCAGCAGAGATAGCTGAGAATGAAGAGACACATGAGCGGTGTGCCAAGCTCTTCGAAAATCGATACGGACACGTCAGACGAAGAAAAAAAGAGTTAAATGTTCAAAAATCAAAGGAAACACGTTATGATGGAAATGGTGAATCTTTTGAAATTATTTCGCATAGAAAAAAATAGGAAAAAGATTGGCTTCAATCGATTTTTGAGATCTTAAGCTAATTTATTGTAATTTAGTCCAAAACTTAGAACTTTTTGACTACCGAAAAGAAAAATAGTTAGTTGTCGACGTTGCCTTCAATCCAGACACTTTTATTCTTCACTATTTGAAGGAAAAACCGTTCAAATTCACTCAGAAAATCACGAAAGTTGACGTGGAAAATAGAAGAAGGCATGTGGCCGAGTTACACCGCACGCGTCGCGGCCGAGAAAATGCGTTAAACAACGAGAAGGCGTAGCTCCGGAGTGTCGTTCCCAATGAAAAATCGTTTTTTGATTGGGAAGAAAAATTCTATTTTTTTGAAAAGAGTGGGGAAAAAAGGGAATATTTTTGAAAATTATATTTCAGATTAATGGAAAGCATCACGTCAAGGAAAAAAATTGCAAAATTAATATGATAATGAAGATTTGTGGCCGAGTAACATGTAAAGAAGGAAAACAAAACTGTAGTTGAATGGAAGCGCAAAAAAGGACGCGTTCTGATAGAGCTGCTATTCAAATGAAAATGATAGAAGATCACAAAAAGGAGGTGAGCTTTTTCAATTGAGTTTGAAGATATTTGGCCCCTTGTTGGCATGCGTAGAACAAAATTTCAAGTCCAGTTTGGGGAACACAGTAGAGTGTTCTTTTCTGAGCCGAAGTACACGCTCCCCATTTGAATAAAACTTTCGAAAATTGAATTCTAAAATTATATTATTGAACTAACCAGATGGTTTCAAAGTCGTCAAAAATTCTAACCATCAATTGATAAGCCCGTTCTGTAACGTCCAAAAGATATTATTCTGGCTTTCAGAAATCCTCCATCGTCTCACCAAAATCATCAAAGTCAATAAATTATCAAGAAGATGAGCAGGAGAAAAAGAAAGATGTCTCAATGTTGGCGGTCAGTTTCACAAGACGATCTACATGATACTCTCCGGAATACATTTGCTTTTCAGACAGACTGCTGAAGAAAACTAAAGTCGAATATAAGCGCGAGAAAGGACGATTTCTGATGGAACTAATATTCAAATGGAAATGTTGGAGCATCACAAAAAGGTGAGCTTCTAGTTTGAATTTGAAGTTATTTGGTTTTTCGTCGGCAAAGATAACTAGGACAGAAGAACACGGAAGAGTGGTTTTTTCTAAAGCCAAAGTACATGCTTCTTATTTAAATAAAGCTCGAGATCTGAATTTTGCTACTTTTCCATTGCCAGACTGTTTCAAAATCACAAAAATTTCAACCATTGATAAGATGGTTCTTCAACATCGAAAGGTATCATTCTGACTTTCAGGTGCTCTCTATCATCTCAACGAATCTCAACTGAGCCAATTAGATATTGAGAATAAAAGCAGGAAAGAAAAAAAGATGTCTGAAGGTTGGCGGTCAGTTTCACAAGGCGATCTACATGATACTCTCCGAAATACGTTTTATTTTCAGACAGACTGCTGTTTATCTACTTCCTAGCTTCAGACGACATCGCATTAGGAGACAAGAAGATATACACCCATTACCTGTTGGCAGGGCGCTTTTCTACAATACTCTCATATCTTTGAAACGACTGTGGATCTCTTGAAACAATTCTGTGCTGTGAATATCATTTCAGAAGTGATTTGATGACTTATCGAGATAAAATTCAACATAAAGAATTTTCCAATTCATTGAAATTTGTAGAGGATGGTTTGCGGTTTTCGGTGATGTCAATAGGAAAGCAAAAAAGGCCAGTCTTTCTTTCTGAAATCTCGATTTTAAAGATTGAGTTTGTATATTTATATAACGCTTGGATGTCAAAAATGTGTATGTGAATCAAAAGATATGCCTTCATCTGATAGGCAAAGCGAGTATATAGAAGTTTTTTGCTTTATAAATCATCTTCTATTTGTTTTTGATAGCCAAATATGTTGCAAATTCTATAAATATGAAAACAAGTGACTGGAACCAAACACTCTTTATTTGGTGTAAATTCTTCATAAACCGAACAAGTTAAACACCGAATCAAATATGCATGACACGGGATAAATTCACAATAACTAGTTAAACACCCGTAGAAGAGTTGATAGGGATTTCAGTATGTCACATCTGTTTGTTAAAGGCCATAGAGGCGAAGAACTTTTGGAGATTGGTGTATTCGTGGGCGGATTGGGAAGATTCTGAAATGTGAATTTTTTGGAATTGAAATAGTAAGAGTAACAGGAAATCACCTCCATATGCATCGCCAGTTTCTTGGAAAATTTTCCAAATAATATCCTTGGGCAAAGAAAAGAACATCTGAGCAATTGTGGTATCAAAAACCGAGTTCTGAAAAGAAATGCATTTGGAAAAAGGGGTTTATTTTTTCTACTTACCTCGACCGTTTTTCGAAGGTTTCGACTAGCGAGATAGAGAGAAAAACGATTTCGGAATTCTTCTGACATCTGGCACTTTTGTTCGATGTTTTTCATCATATCCAAATATTCTGTGGCAACGTTGTGAATTATTCCAATTTCTCCAGATTTAGTAGCAAAGATAACTTTTCCTCCGGTAGCCAACGAATTGTTGAATGATGTGGACTTAATCATCGTAACTGGGCTTCCAACTAACAATGATGCTTCGGCAAATAAAACAAGAAAGATGGTTCCTTGTTCAGTGACGTTAGTGTCAATCCAGTTGCAGATCAAGGTAGAATTTCCATCAATAGAAATAAGTCGAGTTTCATCTAGATTCGCCACTTTTTTGGAATATTTTCCAGAAGAAGGAGCAACCCATTCCGGGCTTATCAGATCGGAAAGTGAATCGAGAGACAAGGATCCAGCAGCAGGATTTTCGTTTTCTTTCAGCTTGTTGCTCGCTAGAAGTAGACATGAAACTCCAAATGATGTCAGTTGGCTGTTTGCCCATTGATATTTGATATATTTATCACCGAATAACAAATGTTTCGCTTCGAGCTACGGAAAATTCTAATGTCAAATATATGAATATTTGAGGAAATCTGCAAATTCGTTCGTTTTAGTTCTCAATTAGTTTTGGTAGCTTATGATTCATAACATGAGGAGATAAACACAGATGAAACTGAAAGTAGACAAAACAAGACAAAAAACTGAACTGGTAGCATAAAGATCCTTATGTTTTTTCGGGTGTCCATGCTCGTTTTATGGGATTTGTCTGTGCAAACAAGAGGTTCAGCATGATGCATTTTTGAACGAAAATGTATCGGCTGTGGTGGAGTTCCGATTCGAAATGTGTACCGGTCGAAAGTTTAAGCCAACAGAAGATCATAACAATTTTTTTTCGTGTAATAAAGCTTAGAAGGGTACTAGACTTAGAAGACCTGTCAGCGAAGCAAAAAGTGAGATCGATGGCTCATTCCTATGTTAAAGCTGCAAATCCATAGGAGAAAAGTACAAAATGTTGTGCCGGAATATCTGCTCTATTGCAGAAAATGATAAATAGAATGCCTAAACTTTCGATGGGTACTCATTTCGAATCGAAACTCCAACAAGCGTTAAGACCACTAGTTATAATAGTTATGGAGCCAATCTAAATAACTGATGAACAAATGTGTAATCACTATTCCTCTTTATTGCTATCAATATATACTTACACGAAGATATTGTATTCTTCTATATCTCCTATATAATTGCTCTTTTGATTAATTCTATTTGTGGACCTCTTTCATAGAATCCTCTCGAAATGCTACGAATCGTTTTTTTTTTTGAAAGGATTCCCACCAAAAGGTTTTTGTAAGAAGTATTACGAATTCCTCGTCAATCTCGAAAAAATCCACTCAATTCAAACGTACTGCCTCTAATTTTATTCTGAGAAAAATATATATTCGTTGGCACATCGGAAATGCCAACAAGATTTATCTATTTTTTGGTCCGGAAATTGGAATTTTCGCATAGAAAACACACATCAATCAATCTTTCGCCCAACGCATACTACCCATTATTTTTTTTTTCGAAAGGGTACCATAAATAACTCCAGGATATCTTGCTTTTCTTTTGCCGAGAATTGACTCCGCCCCTTCGAGCTTTTTGAAAATCCGAAAAACCTTTTTCATTCATTCAACAGAACCATTCGAGATGACGGCTCTCAAGTATTTTCTTATTGCTTCTGTTCTCTTGGGCTTCGTAGCTCCCACAATGTTTTATGCAAATGGAATAGTTCGTTGTACCATACAACGACATTGGTGCTTCTTCATCTCATTCGTCGAGAGAGACCCCATTTTGTGAGTTTTCATTTTTAACGTTATTATAAATGAAGTCAAATTTTCAATTTCAAAGAATTTTCCTCTTGTTTTAAACCTGGTTCTTCAAAATCTTTTACATTTTCTCTTACAGCAAGAACGATCGTCTTGGCTTCTCGGGAGTTCATTGTCCATCTCGTGAAGAATTCGACTATTCATTGCAGGGTGAAGAAGATGGAGATGGTTATTATAATGTAAGTTCACCAGGAGCTCGGAACGCAAAATGATGGGAATCTCATTATTTTTTTTTGCTCTAAATCACTCCTCTGAAACAAAACAAAAAAAACTTAGTTCCAATGAAAATTTTCAGCATGAATATGAACTCACAATATACGTTAACCATAACTGTACAACGTATGGTTCTAAGAAGAGAGTGGAGAGAGAAAAACAATATGAACCGGTGACAAAGAAGTAAGCAATTGATTTCATTGTTCATTTCTAGAAATTTTCTTTTTCAGAGTCGTCTCGATCAATTGGAACGTCACATTAGACAACGAAGGATATGAAGCCACTTCATATGCTTGAAGACATCCTTGGTCATTACCATTTTTTAACCACGAATTCGAATCAGTTTTGCTTGCTTTCCACATTTATCCAATGCTTATATGAATTACATGCCCAACGAAGACGAGATCACTTGCGCAATACTCAAACCTTTGCTCACCATTTATCCACACCCAAACGAAACTCCTCTGCGAATCGTATAAAAAACAATTGTATTTGTTATTTCATGTTTATTGAAGATTAAAGAACGAAAATAAAAGTTCAAGTTAAATTTAAAAAAAACAAGATTTTATTAGAAATCAGCAGAGCATCCTGTATTCTGAATAACAGTCAACTTCTTCACGTAAAAAGTGTTCATTCTCTTCTGTCTGGTGAGCTTCGACGACATCAATTGATACTTTACTTCGGCTTGGCTCGTCTTTAAGATTCGATACTGTGATTTTGATTTGCAGAAATTTTGTTGACGGCACAATGGTTTGGAAGTCGATGCCTCGTTCGTTTCTACCACTCCTTGAATATGTTTTGAAGATGAAGCATGATTCCAAACACTTTCATCGCTGGCAGATTTCTTGGTCTGAATGATGTATGTTGATGTTTATTTTAAAAAAAAAGTATTTACCTTCTTGAGAGTTTGAATTTTTCTGACAAGATGAGCAAAGATTGGCATGGTAGCAACTAGAGAAAAGGGACGAATCGACAATTAGATGAGATGGTTCGGAGAATGAATGGTACCATTTCTCATTTTCCACTGTTTATATATGCAGAAAATGATGACAAAGATTGTGGGCGGGATTTCAGTTATCTAGATTTGATGACAATTAACAAAAAATAATGATAAATTCAATAGCTCTTTCAAAGCAATAAAGGTTTATCTAGATCTAGATATGAATGTAAGATTTGATGACTGATATGAATAAGTTCGGAAATAAAGATAAAGTGTATGAAGAAAAGGGGTTTACTGAATCAGATTATAAATTGAATTTGAATTAGGGTTTGCGCTGGAATAAGAGTCCTGGAATTGGGTTATTGATTTTACATGGAAAGTTTCTGAAGATAGGGAAAAAAGTAAAAAGTTTTTTATGCAAACTTGTTCAGATTATAAATTGAATTCGAATTAGAGGGGGGGGGGGGGGTGCCCTTTGTGGAGTCTCTAAATATGCAAACAACATTTAGTACTGTCGAATTCGCTGACGAACTTGAACTCAAATTTGAAAACTATGACAAAATGTATCCACACTGTAGTATCCGTTTTCTCTATAACGGTGGAAAGGATATCACATCGCCAGTATCAATCAACTTGTGTTGGCTTTCGAGAAATGGGTTCGGTTTCTTATACAATTATGATCATAATGAGGAGGACGGACCATATGAATGGGTCAGGAAAGAATTCAAAATGAAAGATTGGATAAATCATTTTCAAGAAATATTCCTTTATCACAAAGTCGATGAAATTGTTTTATATCAACTTAGATTCGATATTGAAAGTTATTTCAAAACTTTCAAGGGAGTCACCGGATTTCATTTGTATGATACTGGTAATCCTAACGATAACAGAATGATAATGAATCAAGCTTATCGTGTTAGGTATATTGAAATTGAGAATGGCGTTTTATCAGATAAGAAAATACCGAATAACACTTTAATTCAAAGTTTTGATTACCTCAGTTTAGATACGATGTATAGCCTGTATTCAAGTCTAAATGATATAGTATGCTGTCAAAGTAAAAGGTTCACACTCCGCAGTGTTGTCGTAAAAGAACTAAACAGATTCATCAAACTTTGGATAAAAGGTTTCAATCCAGAGATGGAAAAGTTTTCTGCTGTTTTCGAAAATCCAAATCTACATCGAAGGAATGTTTTGAAAGGGATTAACTTTCAACGGATGATATCGAGAGAAAAGAAATATTTCAAAATGAATGCACACAGATGTAACGAGGTTGAAAAAGGGTTCGACATTCGGAGAGAAGATGGAATAAAAGCTACAATCACATTGGATAAAATAATGGATCATATGTAGTTATTTTTATATGTATGTTTGGCATGACATTGTATTGGTACTTTTGATTTATATACCGACTTCTTCTAAACATGGTCTCTGCTGAAAAACTACCTCTTTCATTTGGAATAAATCGATGTATTTCTTAATTTCTTGTTATAGTATTTTTTATTCCAAGTTTCCGGCTCCAATGTATTATTCATTTGCAAAAAAGCGTTGCGCCTTTAAATGGAACCGCCACTTTTTCGCAAATGAGTAATAATCATCTAACAAAAACACACTTCAGTAGAGCGCACTTGCTAGATTCCTACAAGACTATTGATTTCAGGTTAGCGGGTATTCGAAGGGCACACAACAATCTTCATTCTCTTTCTGTCATCATGCAAAACGAAGTCAGCCTCCCATTTCGTCTTCTTCAACTACCTGAATCAGCTCGAATAAAAGTGCTCCGGAATATCGAGAATTTTGAATTGTAAGTTTACCGTAAATCCTGTAATTGAAGCCCACCTGTATTTGAGGCCCACCTGACGCACATCCAAAAGTGATTGTTTCAATAAAAAATCGGTTATTATAACATAAATCGGATGAGTAAAACACTTGAAAATGCAAGTTTTTTGATTTTCTGAACTACTTTCAACTCTTTTTCACCAAAATTAATCCAAAATGCCTAGAACAATTGCTTGAGGGAACATGTAATAACGCAATCTCAACTTGAAAAAAGGGGTTGAAAAATAGAAGCCCACCCTGTAATTGAAGCCCACCTGTAATACAAGCCCACCCTCAGAGGATCTTTGAAAAATAGACGCCCATGGGCTTTTATTACAGGATTTACGATAATTTTTTATTTGTTTAGTGCCCTGCATCATTGAAGTCGTGAAAATCTAGTGGCAAATCGACTTTCGAATAGACAACGAGCACTGTCGATCGATATTTTTGAATGGGTATTACGCAGGCATGAGATTTAGTATTGTTAATTTTTGTTCATGAGCAAGCGCGCCCCACTGAACTAACTACTTCAATTTTCCTCATTTTCGGCGAATAGAGTTTTTTCGGCAAATTTTTCGGTTTTCGCAAGGAAAAACACCTATCCTGAAGATTTTTTTTACCGAAAATCGAGAAGAAGGAAAATTTTTGAATGAAATTTTTTTTTTCTAGGTTTTTGATCAGATTCAAGTCGAAGAGAGGGCTGAAAGTGTCAGTTTCCGTCGAGAAATGCATACTTCAGATGGTACTAGTCGAAAAATGACAGGAATAGGTGTTGTTTTCAGCGAAAATCAGAAATATCTCCAAAAAACTCATTTGAAAAAACTTGAAAAAAAATTTCTCAAAAAATGAACTGAGTCTAGTGAGGGCCCGCTTCTCATGAACAAAAACTAACAATATGTTGGTTGGATTTTGCGAAATTTGTACAGGGTCGCCGATGCGCATGTACCTTCAAATTCTCGTCAATCTAAATGAGGGGGACGCGTTGCGTGAGCCGCATCGCGGTTTCGCTTCGTAGCGTCTGGGACACGCATTGAATGAAACGCAGCAATTTTTTCTCATTGCCTCGGCCCGCTGCCAATTGCCGCGATGCGGCGCACGCAACGCGTCCCTCCTCATGTAGATTTACGAGAATTTAAAAGTACATGCGCATCGGCGACCTTGTGGAGTTGATCGGATCGAATCTTAGGTTTCGCTGATTCAGACAACGTTTTTAGGTCGTTTACTAACGGAAATTCCATTGCAGGATCACATTCTCATTTCTTTCAAAGAAATCCAAAAATCTGGTCAAATCACTCAAATTGAAGACATTCAAAGACATACAGTTAACCATCGGACAAAGTATTGAATTACGAATTGGAACATTCGAAGTGGCTAACTTTTATTTTTTCTTCTATAATAGGTATAATGACGGAACAGAGATAAATTTGGATCAACCTGGCGATGTAGGAGTTATGAAAATCTATTCTGAACCACACCCCGAACAGACGGAATATTATAATTATACATGTTTAATTGAAGGATATAGAATGAAGGATTGGTTAGACCATTTAATGGCAGTTGCAAATGTTTGGAATATCGAACATGCCGATGTGAATGAAATTAAATTTGACCACGCCTCTTTTTTCGAAACTTTCGTGAAATTAAACATGAAAAGTGTGCGTTGCTTGACGGAGGACTTCATGGAGTATATATCTAGATATCAAAATGTGATGGTTGGACGTAGAATTGAAAATTCTAAAGTTAAACATAGACTCTTGGCTCAAAATTTTGATAGTCTGGAAATAGGGACCGTTGAAATAACTCTCAATGATCTATTGTTGAACAACTGTGCCGTTTTGAGAATTTGGAATTCTACAATCAATTCGAAAAATTTGAATCGTTTTCTCAAACTGTGGATTCGTGGAATTATTGAAAAAAGACAAATGAAAGAGTTGATTTTCGATGGCGTGGAACTAGATGAGAGAGCTGTATTCGATGGAATAGAACACGAAATAACTGGGGATGATGACGAGAGACAATTTGAGATTTTCAGTTTCTCCGGACAGAAAGCGACACTCCTTAATTTTCCTGGATATGAAAATTTTAAAATTCTATTTTGACATTCTTAATCTAATTTTTATGTAAAATCAAGATTTGCAATGTGAACAAATAAATGTTATTTCCTTCCAACTTTCAAAATGTTCAATTGAACGACTAGCTTTTTGGGCCTACCGGCCCATAAAGCTAGGCTACTGGCTCGCTGCGCTCGTATATACTAACCACGAGCCTTCGGCTCTTAAACTACTGGCTTGCTGTGCTCGCAACCGAGGCAAAGTGATATCCCCAGTACTTCAAAATAAGTTTTTCACGATTTTCTCCCGAATATCGATAGAAACCTATAATGACGAAAACCAGAAAATTTACCAAAAAAAATTCATTCGCCGAAAATCAAAAGAAACTGAAGTACTGAGTTCAGTGGAGCGCACTTGCTCATGAACAAAAATTTACAATATATGTATTTCATATTTCTATGGTTCGGTCATTAATATTGCTCTCTACTGCTCACATGTATTACTCGTTTTCTGAATAAATCTTCAACAATTACATTTCAACATAGACTGAACCAATTTTATGAGTTTCATGACAAAATTAGCAACAAAATGATAGTCATTTTTGGTTTTTAAGAACCAAGTTACGCCACAATAAAATTTTTTTTAGTAATTAAGAAATCGAAGATATCGGACGAGGTGTTGGGGGCATTGTGAACAAAACTCGATCCAACCACTAAAAAGCGGATAAATTTCAGTTTGATCTCCTGAAATTAGGCTTACCGCCAACGGAGCATGAAGATGAATTTCAATCCAACATGGAGTTGAAGTGACATCCTGTTGTTGATATTCAGCACCCTATCGAAAGACGAAAAAATGTCATTTTTTGAAGGTCAAATGAGGCGTCGAAGCCACGACGACTACAATCTTCCAGGAGCTGGAATTTTGGAATTTAGGATTACTGTAGTTACACATGCGTTCTTACCGTCCTAAATATCGCCATATCGAAAATCTTCAAAGAGCATTTATTTGCAATTTTGACTACTGTAATCGGATGGAATCCATTGATATAATTGCAATTTCTGGACTGGACGAAGATTGCAGAATCACTTTCATACAGTTTTTTCTTTCACAAAATGGATGGTGGTGCTTCTGGGAAAACAGTGTGTTTCTGTTAAATGTTTTAGCTTGATGTTAAAGTTTATTAAATAATTGATTGTGAAATTATGCGGTATGATTACAAGAAATAAATGAAAAACTTTAAGAAAGTGATAAAATTAAATTAAATATCAGCGAAGTCTTCTGATTTTTGAATAGCCTTCAGTTTCTTCATATAAAAAGTGTTCATTCTCTTCTGTCTGGTCAGCTTCGACGACATCATTTGATACTTCACTTCGGCTTGACTCGTCTTCAAGTTTCGATACTGGGACTTTGACTTGCAGAACTTTTGTTGACGACATAACGGTTTGGAATTCGATTCCTTGGTTGATTCTGACTTTCCTTGAGACGTTTTTGAAGATAAACCGTGATTCCAGACGCTGTCATCACTAGGTTTCGCAGATTTCTTAGACTGAAAGTTACTTATTATATGAAATGAAGAAAATCTGAGAAACAAACTTACTTTTTTGAGAGCCTGAAGTTTTTTGACAAGAAATGCACAGAGTGGCATGTTGAAAGTTGAAAATAGGAAGAGGTAGACGATCAGATGAGATGAGACTGAATGGTACAGTTGCACATCAACCTCTGCTTATATATGCAAAAAATGATGACAAATGTTGTGGGCGGGGTTTCAGTTATCTAGATATGATGACAATTAACAAAAAATGATGATAAATTCAATAGCTCATTCAAAGCAATAAAGGTTTATCTAGATCTAAATATGAATGTAAGATTTTATGACCGATATGAATGAATCTGCAAGTGAACATGAAGCTTATGGGGTTTACCGAAAAATCTTGCAAGCCAAAAAAGTACAGGGTCCCAATCAGTGCAAACATAAAGAGAGTGTTTTGCAGAAGTTCTGATTTAAAGATTGACATATATCAATCCAAATATGTTAACAGTTGTGTTATTTTTTTGAACTTCTGAAGTTGGGATGAGTGTTCTTTTGTTCTAATTTTGTGAAACTTCTTTACTCTCTTTTAGGTACTACAACTCGCACTTCGGAGGTTAACCGCTCCTGGACATCAAGTTGAGCATGGACAATCTTCCATTATGGACAATCTTTTCCACAAAATCAACCACAAGCGCCTCGTATTTTGACATCCACAGTCACCAATGATGTAATCACTGATCGATATACCAATGATTATTTCAAAATTCCACAGAAAAACAGTACTGGTCTTTGGTTTTTGAATGAGTCATAATGCTTATAAAAGCGGGTCCCAAATCTCATTTTGTTTCATTTGGGACGTTTGAGTCTCTTTTTCCTTGTTTTTTGTCTTTTTGAACAACCTTTGAACAGCTTCGTGATAACAGTTGAGAAGTACTGATAAGTTTAGAGATATTGACTTGATAGTATTCATTAATCCCGTTCCTCACTAGTTTCGCATTTTTCTTTATCTATCTATTCCGTTTCACGTCATGAATGATTTCAAGCCATTTTACTTAAGATCGTCAGAATTAGTAGAATAATTCGAAACTAATTTCTACAGTTTATTAAATTTCAATGCATTGTTAGTTGCGTTCGAAGTTTGTTTAGCTCTGACACTATTTCCAATCGTTCATATTTTGAAAAAAAAAAAGAAATTAGTCATCGATACATAATCACAGATCAATTCACAATTCGAATTTCTAGAAGCATGTTCCATTATGAGACAAAACCCATTCAATAATTTTGCACCGTAAGCCAAACAAATCTTTTGCATTGATAGAATTTCTATTTCTGATTTCCACTTTCATCCCCAAACAGTGCTGGCATCTTTTTAATTTTTTCTAGTGTTGTGTGAATGTGCGTGTTCTATGTAACAGAAAAGCGATCTCATTGTTTTTTTAATGTCTGTTTGTCGTAGAATTTGTTTTTTTCCTAACTGTATTCTCTAAGCATTTGTAGCCCAATCAAAGATCAAATGTTTCATGTTCGATAAGAAATTTTAGCTCGGACTGTATTAGGAATCTGAAATCTAGTTTTACAGACAAATAGGGTTAGAAATTTAAAAAAAACCAGGAATTTTGATGTTCCCAGGGATGAACAATCATGAAATCGTGAATCTTCAAACTTTCTGATATAATTTTTTCTCAAATTTCCCTAATTTCATAACTTGCTTTTCCAGTATCCCTACTTCGCCCAACACACCTCCAAACGTTGAGAATGAGTGCTTCAAAATTGAGCCCACCAGAGCAGCCATCGAGGTTTATATCAAACCAATAGTTAAGCTATTAACGACTTGATTTTCAGCTCTACTTCAACACCATTCCGCTCATTTACGAAAGCTGTTTTGTCCGGCGGAATCACTGGAAGCCTGACCATGCTGGTCGTCTTCCCAACCGAGTTAGTGAAGACGCAGTGTCAACTGGTCGACTCCCACGGCAAGCCAAAGTTCACTGGTCCCGTCAACTGCTTCATTGAGACACTCAGGGCTAGTGGCTTCCGAGGCCTTTACACCGGCCTCCCCGTGCTCTTCGTTGGCAATTTCGCAACCGTGGCCACGAGGTAAGCTCAGAAAGATAGTTTTTATGGTCGTAATAGATCACAATTATAGGTTCGGAACCCAGGAGTTCCTCAAGGCAAAACTGATGGATTCAAATGGAAAGCTCTCGAAACCCGAGTCCATGTTTTGTGGGCTTGGTGCGGGAGTCGCCGAGGCACTCTTCGCCGTCATTCCAATTGAGAGTCTCAAGGTCGCTTTCATTGCTGACCAAAAACTCCCTTCTCCTCGCTTTCGCAATGCTGCTCACGCCGCTTCCATTATTTTGAAGGAGGAAGGCTTCTTCGGACTTTATAAAGGAGTCAGCGCCACTATCTTGAAACAAGGTAGCAACCAGATGCTTCGTTTTCTGGTCGCTGACTCCCTGAGGGATCACTACAAGCAAGAGAATAACACGGTAGTGATCCCCAAAGTCGTCACGGGTCTCATCGGGGCTGTTGCAGGGGCTGTGTCGGTCTATGGCAACACGCCCTTCGATGTGATTAAGACCCGCATGCAAGGAAATGCATCCCTCTACTCCTCCACCGCCCAATGCACACGGGACATTTGGAAGAAGGAAGGCATCAAGGGGTATGTTTTTTTTTACTTTTTTTCTGATTGAAGAGAACAAAACTAGACAAAAAATCGACTTATTTCAGCTTCTATAAGGGAACCGTCCCCCGATTGGCTCGTGTGTGCCTCGACGTGAGCCTCTCATTTATCATTTATGATACCGTGAGAGGCTTGGTGGAGGAGTATTTTAAGATTTGAATATGATACAGCTCAATCAACGCTTCCAAAAAACTGATAATTGATAAACTTTTATTTTTTCTATGTTACTGTGATAATGATTTTTCTTCGGTGAACACTATTTCATAATAAACAAATCATTCGTAACGAGAGTATGAAAAATTGAGTAAACAAACAGAGGACAAAACACAGAAGTTCGAATTATGATGGTTTCAAATGGTAATTGTTGTTGCATGTTCTCCAATAAAACCATCATTGCAGGTCAATACGATTTGAACTTTATTGGATACCTCTTTCAATCCTTCCGATATCTGAAACGCAATTTTAGTTTTGAAAATCTCAATCTCCAATGCTAACTTTTTTGGCGGCGTTTTCATGAATGTGTTTGTCGCCGTCGTCGAAAAACACAAATGGGAATTTCTTCAATTCGGCCACAGCCAGGTAGATAGCGAGTGAGGCCATTTTCTTTTGGCCTCCACTAAATGAACTCGCGCACATTTCCTTTGAGTCATCAATCAACAAAACGTCACACTCATAATGTTGGTTGCCATAAAACTTGAAAATTATACTGCTGTTTTGATTCCCTCTAATCAACTTGAAAATCCGAGTTGACTTTTCTTCAACTTTACCCAAAAAACTCTCAAACGCTTTCCGACGCTGTCTCATCACCTGCAAGTTTTATTAATATTAAAGCCAATTCCTTTTCATACAAAATAAGAGCATTCAACAGCTAGAATCACTTACACTCATTACTTTAGCTCTCATATTTTTCAATCTCGTTTCGTCCTGGTTTGCCCTATGTAATTCTCTTACGTATGGTCGTAGTAAAGCAAGCTCTTTTCTTTTACGAACACCACCATCAAGAGCGTTCTCCAAAAAGTCAACTATTCTGTTGTTGGTGACCAGATCAGCCCAGTTTTGAGATGGGACCAGATAACTGCTGTGAATGCTGCTCAAGTGAAGAGCTTTCAGTTTTCGCATGTAAACACTCTTTGTAACAGGTCGAGAATTAATCAGAAATTCATCAGAATACAACCTCTTTCTTTCAAAGACAATTGGGCCAGAGGTCCCTTGAAGACAGAGGCAAACTCTGCCTGTCTTATTCTGAAAAAAATTAATTTGGAAAAGGAGCATTTCTGCAAATAAGAATTTGCAAAATATAGAGAAAAATTCTGGTAATTTGAAAAATTGGCTCTGTTCGACAATACCGGTCCAATGACAGAATACCGGTCCAAAGCGAGAATGACCGGTCCACTGACCGAATAACCGGTCCAAACACGAAAAGACCGGTCCAATCAGAAAGGTGAGTTTCAGCAATCTGAGAATCACCGGTCCAATCTGAGAATGACCGGTTCAAACGCAAAATGGCCGGTCTAATCGCAGAGATTTATGCAGCAGGCTTAGCGTTTCTCTTTATCAAAGGTTGGGACGGGAGCTGGTGGCTCAGTAGCTTCTTATGCCTAAGCCCAATTTACATAGAATCTGCGATTGGACCGGTCATTCTGTGCTCGATGAGAATCGTGTTCCAGATTGGACCTGTCGTTCCCGGAATGGACCGGTCATGATGCGTTTGGATCGGTTATTCTTTGGATTGGACCGGTCAGTCTCAGGTTGAACCGGCAATTCTCGGTTTGGACCGGTCATTCTCAGATTGATGAGACTCATCTTTCCGATTGGACCGGTATTTCAGCATTTGTACCGGTCATTCTTGCTTTGGACCGGTATTCTGTCATTGGAAAAAATGACTGAACACGGGAATCGTCCGAACCAAACCTCGGTTGCTAAAAACTTTATTGAAATTAGGAAAAAACACAAACCGTTAGTCCTCCGAAACCAAACTCGGTTGCTTTAGCAAGTGTAGTTTTTCCAGTCGAATTGAATCCTTGAATTGTAGTGAATTGTCCTAATCCTCTTACGTTCCTCTGCTCTCCAGTATTTCTGAGAAACATAAAGTCCTCATAGAAAACAGACAAAATTGTTCCGATGCGAGCCATTGTGATAGTTGTTGTCAACAAGTTTAAGCTTGGCACAAGCGTCAACAAAACAATTCAGAAGATGTATTATACTCAGATAATACAGTCGTTCAATCAATAATTGGACGAGGTTACAGTGTATTGAAGAGTGCGGACGTTTTTCAGATGACAGTACGCCGTACGCTGGTCAGATCAATTGTCTCTTAATGGAGCGCACAATCTACATACACAGACAGATGGTGTTTCAAATTTTTTATTGCGTGAGACTTCCCAAAGGAAGTGGTCATTTCATTCAACTATCTTATCTACGTCGTGACTAATGGATATTCTAAAAGGCCATGCCAAAATCAGGACGTCTTTCCCAGAGTTCAATTTGAAAAGGCTAGACTTGGAAATAATTTGTACTAGGAATAATCGAATGGAATAGAAAAAGAGAATTTGAAGAAATCTAGATGTTATGGTAAGTAAATTCTTCATTTCTGAAAAGAAGCAACCAACAAAACAGTAAAGGAAAGAAAATAGTTTGGTTTGATTCAAATCAAAGAAGAAATAGGTACGTTAATCGACGAAGACAGTCAGAAAATGTCTCTTTGATTTGAAGAGGAAATGAGAAACTTTTTAGAGAAGACAACAGTAGGAAGGGAAAAAATCAGAAGAGGGGAAATTTGATTATGACATAAATGATAGGATGCACATAAAACGAACAAAATGTATTCCTCTCTCTCTCAAAATCTGTCTCTCCTCCATCAGAAAATGAAAAAGAAATAGATGCGGCGTAGCTGAGCAAACGAGATCACGTGCCTTCAAAATGAGCAGTAGTCTTTCAGCCTTGAACTAGTTTTGGATTTCCAGTTGCAAAATAAAATCACTTGGATTTGCCATCTTATCATATTCTGAAATACTTTTCTATAAACTAACTTTGTAAGAATTGATATGTGTTTCCAACACGATCCCGTTCCATATAACAATAATGTATTCCCTGGAAGTTAAAGCACTTTTGAGAGAAGGAAGAATACAATCTGCAATTCATCGTGTTGTTCATGTAGTACGATTAGACGAATGGAAGATATTTGCACTATAAAAACACTCTTCCAAGTTTATGTTTCCGATTTTTTATATTTTAATATAGTCTTTTCAGTTTTTTTTTTTCATAAAATTGAACCGTTTCAACACTCCTAGTGAGTCCCAATACGTTTTAAACCAAGGAATGTGACAAGAAATGCATAGTTTCTCATTTTACCAATCTCAAATTCTCATTTTCTGTGTTGCTGTTATTCTGTTTCTTTGAATAATGCATATTCAATCACAGAAAAAAACCAAGAAACTTCTTCTCCTTTCCCATTGCAGCAGAGGCGGTCCCGCCGCGATAACAATAAAATGTCCTCCGCACACAGACCCACATTTGTTGTTTTGTTGGTTACCTGGCAACATTAATCTATTTTTCTCTGCGTCTCTTGATATTGTGCACACTCTCTCCCTTCTTTCTCTTTTTCTCTACCACTCTCCTCACTCTAACTCTTTGACCAAAACAACATTCTTTCATTCATTTGTCGTTTTTCATTTCGATTTTTGCCAGTATTTTCTTTGTTATCATCGGTTTTTCTTCATTTTTTCATAATTTTTTCTGTATTGCATTTTATTTCAGCACTTCCCTCACACTTGGAGTAATGCTTTCTGCGAAGGACAAGTCTGTTCTCGCTGCTAGCGAACGCTCGCCGTCGTCTGGATCACCGTTCGCTACAAATTCAGTTGTGAGTGACATTATATAAATTTTAAATCAAGAAACCATAATTTGCAGGATCTTAGATCAACCAGTCATCCGGAAGGTTTGACCCCTGGCTCGGGACGCCGCATCATGATATCCATGCCACCGAAGGCCTCTTCTAGCCACGTTCCGTTGGCAGTTCGTACGTGTGTGCTTTCCAACTCCACAAAGAGTTGTTCAAACGGAAAGCGGTTGGAAACTAGCGGAGATGCCACTCCTTCAAACAAAAGTTCGAAGTCCTTTCTGGTGAGTTTTCATTAAAAATAGTTGTGTTTGACTGGAAAATGAATATAAATAGTAACACAACAGAAGAGAGAAACGTGTATTCGAACAGTTTTCTGATCGGTCGATAACTGCTCTTTCAACTTTTTCGGCGAAAGGAAAAAAAGAGCAAAAGTGCGGTTGATTTTCGTAGATGGTATTGTCAAATCAATAATAGTTGCGCAAGGAATTTTTTGTTTTTGCGGACAGCCCGCCTCTTTCCAATCTCCAAGCTATTTTTGGTTTTACGCAATGGAAATGGGCGGACCAACCGCGAAAAGAAAAACTTGAATTCATTGCACAAACATTATTGATTTAATAGTATCATGTGATTCAGTTGCTTGTGATTTTGTAATTATTTGCTGGAGAAAACTAGAATACTGGATATATCTCTTTTGCTTCCGTTATTATTATGTTTATATAAACATAAATAACCGCTTTCCACAATTCGAATAAACAATTCTGATTTTCAGACCGATGATCGTCGGGGACGTCGCTTGAAGGCTCCCAATAAAGAGCAAATCCTTGGAATGCTCAAATACGCCGAATTCACTGGTTGCTCAACTCCATTGCGTGATCGTTCCACTTTTGACGAGGAACCTGTCTGTACTATGGAGACAAGAAAAAAGGAGATCAACGTGGTTGACGACTTGGAGACACTTCCCACATTTGTCAATATTGGATTGAAGCCAAAGGGAAAAGACGGCATTTGTCAA
Organism: Caenorhabditis doughertyi; assembly: GCA_963572265.1. Lineage (NCBI taxonomy): Eukaryota > Metazoa > Nematoda > Chromadorea > Rhabditida > Rhabditidae > Caenorhabditis > Caenorhabditis doughertyi. The sequence continues at coordinate 28,280,942 of OY751558.1, read as the reverse complement.
AAAGTGAACACCAATGAATCGAAGTCGGAAGTGTGCAGAAACTTGTTCGGAGCTCCGAAGACGGTTACTAAGTTCAAATTGCGACCGCTCCCTCTTGCTATCGCTCGCACTACTCAGAATCCTTCTTTCAATTCAGAAAGCCGCATGACCGCATTGGCATTGAATTGGAACAGTGTGAACGAAAACACTAAGATCGAGACTTTGGAAAAGCTGCCAACGTCTCCAAACAAGTTCTTCTCATTCAACATCACAATGGAACCAAAGAAGAAGGCTCATCCAATTTCTCCCTTGTTGCCAAAGTTTGCTTTTAAGGAAGACTGCTGTGAATTGGAAAGTACACCAGTTGGGTTGAAACCAAACGAAACGTCATCTGATGCTCCATATATTGGAAACAAAATGATTCGGAAACAAAATGATGAGAATATCAAGGTTGAGGTTCCTTCCATGGTTGTTTATGATCAGAAGAGTGAGCAACTTGCCGAAAGCGAATTCAAACAAACTGTCCTTCTGAACCCTACCACGTGCTTCTCGACTGTTCATATTCTTCTTGAAGAGGTGAGTAGTTATTTCAATCAAAACTGAATGACTTAATCTCATTCCCACTTTTTATCATTATGAAACATTATTTTTCAGAACACTGATACGATGCGAAATTCGACAAAAGAAACGATTGAAATCAATGAAAATGGTTTGGGAAATGCCTTTCCTCTTCTTTCGAAGGTGCCAGATTTGCTCTTGGTTGGGGAAAAAGATATGAGAAAGCACATGGATAAAGTGACCAACTTGTCGCTAGAAATGTTTGAAGATGAGATTAAGGTAGCTCATTAAAATTCATTCATTTCAATTTGCACCAATCTTGTTTTCAGACTCTCGCTCAACTCGTCAACAGTCCACACAAAAAGAAGGTTAAACTCGACAAGATCAACAAACACGAGTCCGTTCTCACTGATGCTGCTCCATTTGGCAGTTCTCTTCTTCGTGGTTTTGCCTGTGACGTGAGTTTTTTATTTAAATTTGGGCCAATTCTCAATGTTGATGTTGCAGATTTCTCAAGTGAAGTTTGATCTGGAGACAACTTCTGACAAAGCTGTCACGTTGGCAGATTTCCGCGGAAAGGTGTGCCAAACCCAAAAAATCCACAAAAACATCTCAACTGTGAGAAAACGGACTCTTGGATCACTCTCCACGAAATATCAGGAAAAGAAGTTGCGCCTTGTAATGAAACATGTCGACTTATTGACTGAGCTTCATGATACCGTCATGAAGAGCTGGAACTGGGCTTCATCATCGAAGATCTCCACCGAGCCTCCCAAACCGTTTCCAATGAATAATCTTGAGAAAAATAATGTCCCAACTCTTTTGTATACCTTTGACCTGGACAATGTATTGTATTATATGGAGGGACCCGATTTTTCTGATTCTTCTGATTCTGATACTGCTGATTATTAGTTGACCTCCCCCGTTGTTTTTTTCTAAATTCTCCACCCTACAGTTCTATTGGTTCTTTAAAAAATTATAGACATTGTTTGTGTCCCCCTCTCTAATCTATTCACTCCTATCTTCCCACCACATATGTCCCCATTTACTATACCGCGCTTATTTTTTCCCCCCTTTATTTGGCAGGGTCCAATTTTACCCACCCCCCCCCCCCCCTTTGGCCGTTTTATAAGTATGTTGAAGTGTTTTATACATGATAAAATGTATAAACTGTTTGCTTGATACCTAGTTGTACTTTTTTTCTCAGAACGAAAACGAAATAGTTGAGTTATAGTTAAGTAAAAAACATCATATCTCTGTAAAATGAGAATCAATTGTTCAGCCTTGAATAAGTTTTGAGCTTATAGTTTCAGATTTGAATTGCTTGCAATGATATTGTATTGTGAATTTCTTTATGGAATCCTTTTCCTCTTCCAGCATGATCTCGCAGAATATAGATGGATTCCCCGCAATTTGTAGCACTTTTAATCGATTGGAAGATATTTGGGAACGGTTTTGATAATCTATATCACTGTTATTTTTGTCGATGAAAAACCTATATTGCTTCTTCGGGGTTATTCTTCTCTGGAAAATTTGAAAAAAAAAGGAAACTGACAAAAATAAATAGTTAATTCTCTGACTGCAAGCTTTCATATTTTGCTTTTTAATCACAGGAAAACCAAGAACTTTATTCATCTTTCCAACAACGAGATTCGAGGCGGTTACACCCCGGTAAACATGTCTCCTCGTATTCACATTGCTAGTTGTGCCGGAGTTCATTTCCCACAGAAATTGAACTATTTATCGAAAAAGAAAAAAGTACGGTAGGCAATCAAACGACATAAAAATTCCTTCTGAATAACTGCATTTCGTTTGTATTAGGTGAAACCAATCACCTTGTTTGTTCTTCAAAATCAGCCGAGATGAGCCTTTATTGAAGTTTGCTTTTTAAGTGGAAAAGAAACAAGATATTTATAAGAACTGAAAAGAAAAATATCTCTACAATATCAAATGAATAGTTTACACAGACACATCACTACAATTCGGTGGATGGAAGATTGAAGAAAAATTGATGAGAATCGATAAGTACAACTGAGAAAGTAACGATGGCTCAGAATAAAAACTCAGAAAATTGGAACCAGGGAAAGAACAATATTAAAAAGGTTAGCTTTAGATTGAGGCATCGGCGAGAGTTAGTGCAAAAAAATGGAGGAATCGGAACTGGAGAATACAAAAACAAATTTTATTACTATGAGAATCGGAACAGCAAAAAGCAGGAGGAATTGTAGACCAAAAAAGAAATAACTAAAGCAATAGGGACCCTTTGAGAACCTGAGCGAGAAAAAAACTGAACAAACTTTTCTAGAATGTCTGTAGAAACACAATTTGGGAAAACTATTAAAAGATTAAAATATGAACAATATTGGAAAATGTCAGTCAACCAAAGACATTCACGAGGGTACCGGCACGTTATTTGCAGATTCCACAACATGACAGACACTCAGTATGTGTTTGACCATTTCGTCTCTAATGTCTTGATATGGGAAGTTGTCGAATACGTAAGGATAGAATCTCTCAAAACTATACTTTTTGAATTCCTGAAATCAAGATACTTTAAGTATAGAAATCATTTTGATTAATAAACTCACGATCATTTTGAAAAATAGCTCAATTTTTCGAAAGAGTTCTCTCATGAAGATCAATGATGAGAATGCCAATCCATAGTAAGAATATGTTCCCATTTCCTGTTCCAGAAATTCAACATTGTTTGGATCATAACTTGCTGGATACTGCTTTTTTTTGATTCTTTGATTTATTTCATACTCCAACCAATGGGCCACAATATTTTTGACACCATCTTCGATAATATACCAAGATTCATGACAAGGATTGAAAATGAGAACTTGACATTTTTCTCTTCTTGATTGATTTCCATTATGTTTGATTGCACCTTTCAAGTTGACAATGATGCAAACAACATAATTTGTTTTGGCAGTAAACGGGACTACTATTAGTTTCTTGTCAAGCAAATCGAATTTACTCGTTTCTTCATAAACAGTCTTCAGCTTTGGTTCCATTGTTTCCTCCAATTTGTACTGGTTCTTCCGGAATGGGACAACTTGCTTCATTGCTTCAACTCCCACGCAAAGTCCTTTTGTATACTTTTCCGGGTCCTTTAACCATAGATTATCGAACAATTCGCTAGAGCCAATATAAATTGAGTTGTATTCATCCTGACTCAGACATGTGGCCGTGTAGTATCCAACCATAAAATCGAACACGTCCGTTGGAAGTGGCAGGAGAGATTCAATTGCATCAAATCCAACTTGGTCCATAACCAATTCTTTTTTGGTGGCTAAGTATTCAGAAGATTCCAAGGTGAACGTCTTGCATGTTTGGTCGTATCTCACTTTTGGTCGGTAGCGTATCGCTGAAAAGTTCTCGTTGGTATATTGTCTCTCTAGAGCAAAACTCGTTTGAAATTTACAGTTTCCAGCCATTATAGCCATAAAGTAATGGAGGTTTAAAAAGCTCATCGAGTTAGGTCAGAGCTCAAGGTCAGTTTCTGGTGACATTCTTGGTTTTTTATGAAGTGGAAAGGATGAGTCTGAAATCCGTTTTTTTTTTGCTAGGGATGTTTCGGAAAGATGTTATCACATCAATTCAAAGCAGTTTATTTCCAAACAACTATTAGGATGATTGGAAAATTTTTTGAACTTTTGGTTTCGATTATATTTTTTCGACCTACAAGATCGTTCTGGAAAATTTTAATGCTTTTATAGGTAGCTATTGTTGTTTGTGCCATTTCACTAAAGTATTGGAATCGATCCTCTTTCTCTAGCTATTAATATGGGAAAACAGTAAATTTTGTTCTTTCATCAATATCCCAAAATTTTTCAACTGAGCAACTTTATGTCTCATATGGGTTTCGTGAGGGACGATATCCCTCACAAAGCCCGCCGCGAGTCAAGTAACATCGAATAATAAAAAGTGAAAAAGTTATAAAAATGTCAGAGCCCGTCGAAGGCCTTCAAAACACGAGTCTAGTGTTAACAGAAGAGGGGCGAGCAAAAGTTTTAGATTTCACTACCAGCTTTTGTGGCTCTTTGTATACCTTTCGGTTAAACTTTTTTCAACGCTCCTTACCATTCTCAAATGGGAGGAAAATCAAAAGTTCACAAAAACTTTCCGATCACGCTAATATCTTGGAGTTGCCGTCTAGCATGATACAACAAAAGTAAAACCTCCACACTGACTCAGAATGCAAGATAGACCATCCTTCAACCTCGGATTTCATTTTAAGCCGCACTTTTTTGGACAAAAAATTTTCTACACTTTCTACGTTCATGCTCTACTGCAGCACCTATATAGATTTTAACAGAACGAATTAGATGTCAAGACTGTATTCTGAAGGGTCAATACGGGCCTCACTGATCATCAGCGTTTCTCGTTTCTAAATGCTTTTCAACATACTTCATAAGCTCTCCGTGTTCTGCTCATCCTCTAGGTGGACAAGATTCTGAAGGACAAAGTATAAAAACTTACGTTGTTTGGAGTTTTGATATGAAAAAGGTTGTGGTATGGCGGTTGGTCCTGCAAGTTTATGTATCACATTACGGTTTGTTCAATGTGATAAGTTTGTCTCACCTTTTGCTATCCATTTTTTGATCAGCTTTTCAATGTCGTTTTCAGTTCCATCACTTTCTTCCAGCTTTGGAGTTTTTCGCAATGCAGAGTTTTCTACTTTGTTTTTAGGAGGACGACCACGTTTCAACTTAAACTAGTAAAATGTTTAGCGATATGCTATTTATAGAAAACATACTGCAACTTTTTTCGTTGTCAAAAGTAGTTCGTTCTGGTTTTGTTGAGCTGGAGTTGGATCTGATGTTGTAGGTTGATCCTGAAACGTGATATAGTTTATGCTAGGTTTCCAAAGAGCAGATACTGACCTCAATTTCTTCTTTCACACGATTGATCATCTCAAAAATTGACGTTGATTGTGAAACTATTGAAACCAATTAGGTACCGGAGAAGTTGTAGTAACTTTTATTTATTACTTTAACAGTTAATAGCTGATATTTTATATTTATTAGTATTCAATCTCAAAAAACATCAAAAGATACATTATAAAATGACTGTAGATAGGTGGTTGTTGCCGGAATAGATGCAACCGATGAAGGCTAGGTCGAAGTTAGAAGAACCTGAAAAAATATTTTGAAATTGTATTCTTTAATTACTACGAGAACAGGCTGAAGAACATTTATTAAGGGGCCAAGATAGCTGCCGCTTCAACTTAAAGGATTTCATGCAAAACCTACTAACTAGGTAACCTTTTATACGAAATATTTGGCTTTGGTATGAAACTTATATCAGCCTTGTCAAAATGCGGGCCGGTGGTCGAGAGTGTTGGCCCGGCCCGGGTTCAAAAATTTTTGATTTTTTCAGCATGTTTTTCTCGATTTTCAGCCCATTTTTGAAGCTTTTTCTGGATCTTTTTACTTAAAAATCGTTCAGAATTTCCTCCCTGAAAACATAGGCAAAAAAAGTAGAAAAAAACCGCGAAAAAAATTTTTTTCAAAAAAAAACATGTTTTTTCACCTGAAAAAATGTTTTGCCTGAACCCCGGGCCAGGCCGGGCCGGGCCGGGCCGGTTGAAATTCCTCCAGCGGCCCGGCCCGTGACAAGTCTGACTTATATGAACGGAAAGTTGATAATTTGCTGAATACGAACCCGCGATTCGTTTCGGCAGAAGGGTTACTTTGATTGTGAAACCACGCTACGAATAGGGTGAAAAAGTAGTTGCCACCTGCCTTGGTCTGAATATCACTAAACAGGCCGAGAAAGTAGTGTAAACTCTTTAACCCTTCGTGCCGAAGGTTTTAGACAGATTTTTTGAAAATGTTCGATCAGCAAAAACAGACGACAGATTTATAATCATCAGTCTATCGGTTTCCCGTTAATTTAATTTCCATTACTACTCTAACTTTCAAATCCGGTTAAAAACTTACGCTTTTGTCCCAAAGTCAAAAATCCCAACGACAATCCTTCTCGTTTACGTTCCTTTGGTGTCTTTCCGATCTATTCCAAATTATCTTCATCTCATATGAGATTTTAGACATTTGATGTGGCTGACGGTCAAGAAATTGCTTCATTTTTTGACTTCTTCTATAGCGAACGTGACGAGAGCAGCCTTATTAGCAAATGGTGCTAAATGTCAAGTTTTTCTTATGCTTCCGAAAAGACTTTTCGTCTTTGGGTTCATCATCCAGGCTGACCAACTTTTCTTTTTCTTGTTTCGGCAGATTTCGAGCAGACAGACATGGAAGAACAAATTAAATTGGTTGATTGTCTGAAAATAATACATGCTTGGATTTGATAAAAAAGCTAAGAAACACAAAAAAGAAAATAACATTTGAGATATTGCTTCAAGGATAAACAAAAAACTGAAACAAAATCCTTGAGTTCTGTCCAAATAAAACAAAGCTAATTCGAGGACTGCGTATGTCATGTGTTGTCGCATACGCAGGAAAAGTAGTATGTTTGGGGAAAGAATTCCTGCGTCTCTTCAGAGTGGTCGCGTTTTCGACACAGGAAAGCGCAAAACGAGAGAAACGAGACGGTAGAGATTATGAGAAAAAGTGCAAGTGTAAGGAATATTGGAAATGTTTGATGAGAAAAGTAAGACAAAGACCGATAAAAACTTAAAAAAAAAAGACTACAGAGAATGAAAAATTGCTGAACAAAAAGGTAACGGGAAAGTGATCCAATTTGGTTGATTCACAACCATGGTTCGTTGTGTCGACTATTAGTCTGAACAAGGAAGTTTATCGCGAGAGAGAGAGAGAGAAGAAGGAGAACAAAGAGAGTACCCTCATTTTATTAACGAATGAGAGTATGAGCTAATCGACACACAACGAACCATTAGCAGCGTTCACCCTTTGTCCGGGACAAACGTTTTTCAACCGACCCACCCGAGAGGAAAATGTGAGAAAAAGAAAAATAAAGAAAGAATGGAAGTGAGAAATTGAGTCATACAATTTCCAGTTTTACAGAGGGTTAAAATCGTTTGATGCTTTAGAAAAAAACAAAAATTAATATGTGAGACTTTATAAAAAATTATACAGAAGCTCCCGTGGGATTTTCCAAGAAATTTTCAACTTCAATATTTTATTCTTGTGAAGTATATTGCAGTTGAGAATGATAACAGAAGCAGAAAATCTAATATTCATTTCTCAAAACAATCTCAACCAATATGTTCTTCCCAGCCAAAACTTATTACGTTTTGTACACACAAACGAGTTGTTTCCCTTGAACATCGACTGACGGATGACTTTCTCTTGAGTTTTACGCTTAAAGGAGGCAGGACATGAAAAAATTATATTCGTCTCATCTTTTCATACTCATATTATATAAGAGGCCGCTATAAACCCATATTTGAAAGCCCGAACATCATAACTAGCACGGTACCGAAATTATGATGGTCCCTGGGCGGTGGGCGAGAGAAGCAAGTTCACATATGCCCTCAGAGGGTCGCCGCGTTTTCTTCCCTGTGGCTGAGCCGGTAAAACGCTTGGCTTTCAATCAAGCTGGAGGGCTAGTTCGAACCCCTGGTTGACAAGGATTTTTGTTTTTTTTTTCTGAAAATATTCAAAAATCGAAAACTAGTTTATACACCATATCTTACAACAAAATGCACACTATTTTTCCAAAATTTTCCCGAAAACTTCCTGTCCTTCCTCCTTTGATCTGAAAACGTATTTGATATTCCCACCAATTTTTTTGTATTATCGCCTTTCAATTTTGTCATGCATTCCGTTTATTCGTGTTCAATAGGAACTGCTTTTTTAGCATTGCCTTTAATTAATAGAACACCTGCTTGAAAGTGTCCCTCTCTCATCGCCATTCATTCAACGGAACTCGATCGATAGAATGGCGCTGACCCTTCTTTCCTGCTCTATATTCTCTACCCCTTTCCTCTCTGAGTCCTACTTTTCGTTTTCTCACTAGATATATGAGCCATTGTGTTTCATTCCATGGCTCTGAACACATTTTGCAAAATGCGTAATTCAGTGATGGTCTGATTTGCATTTAGTTCTAGTCTTAACATTGTTTGTTGAGATAAGTTGCTTTTTTATTCCTTAACAGTAGAAGAATAAGTCAATTATTCGTAGTTCCTTGTACAGTTTTTTTTTCTCGAAATGTTAATTGTGTATTGTGTAAAACTCTTATCTAAAACACTCGTTATTCAACTGATAGGAGCAATTATTTCTCTCTTTTTTTGACAGCGAAACGTACTGTTTCTTGATTCTATTAATAGAAGTGAAGACCAATTCTTTGGTTATCACTGTTTTCTCTGTACATTCAGTTATGGTCTATATAGTCACTCCGCTCATTACCTTGTGCATTTTCTTTCGAACTTCCATTTTTGAGCTATCCTATATTTCGGAATAGTGCTTCGTTTGTTTCCCTTTATTTCACAATCCAGTTTTCTCAGGTAATGGCGGAAGTCATCCGAAACAACAGAGATGTCTATAGAGGTATCATCCTTGCTGATGCCATCCTTAATGTTCCAACTTTCGAAAGCTACAAGAAAATGTGTAATCTTCTGAAGGATAAAAATCATGATTACCAGGATTTTGAACTCATATACATGTACTTTGCAGCTGGCGGACGGGATTTAAATGCTGAGCTGTAAGTTTTGTGCACAAGACATTTTATTTAAGAAAAAAAAAACGTTCAGTATACGACCATCTGATTGCCATATCAGTGATTTGCCACCCGAGATAATGAGAGAAATTATGAAACCCGTCGATTTGAGAGGAAAGTGAGTTTATTAGAAGCAACGCTTTCTTCCGTATTTCGAAACTAAAACCTTCAAAACAATTTTCTATTTTAGATTCCGCGCTAGAAAAGTTTCTAAAGCCTGGGATACAATGATGTCTAATCAGCTCACAAACTTCGACTACATTCGTATTGAATTCGATGATGAGATTATTAATCTCCGAATAAATAATGAACTGTTTGTCAAATATTCGAAGTTCATAGAAGAATATGAGGACTGCACCCATAAATATTTTTTCGAAGGTGAATGGAACTTCCTTCAGCCGGAATTCCCAAAACAAGCTTTCGAAGACATTGAAAAATTGATGAAGCACCCAAATTTACAAGTTGGCTACCTCGAAATTGATGTTGATAAAAATGCCGTCGAATACGAGATTTCTCTCAATTCTTTGATGAATCGAATCAAAAAAGCAAGAGTTACTCCTTTGCGAGTGAGTAAATTCAGAACAAACCATGCAATGATCAATAATCTCAATGAAGTATTGGAGATGTTGGACCCCAGTGCATTGAAAGAAAAACTTTCAATCAATGTGCATGAAGATGAATACGATGCAAGTCATATAATGAGCAGATTCCCAGAACTCAAAAAAATTACAATTCTCGGTCTTGGTACAATTCAATTCTCCTCCATGGAAAACTACTTGCAGAATCTAGAATTTTTTGATTTTTGCGTTACCACTATAACCAAGGAAGAAATCGGCAAGCTTATAAAGGTGAGCTCTACGCTTCAGTTGTAAAATGGTTTTTTTTTCTTATTCTAGATGCTGCTCCGATCGACAAACTTCACGGATGGCTCAATTAGCTTCAAAAATCAGGAAGAAGAGGCCCACGAACTCGTTGAAGGAATCAAAGCCCCTTATACAATCCACTTTTATGATGATGAATCAAAGAATGATTTCAATGTTGATAGTCCGGATAGCGAACATAGTCTGGAAGTCTACATTGGTCATTCCTATATGGAGCTTGCGCGATCGAGAAAGAAACGTTTTAGTGACTTTAAAGAAGAATAGAACGACTTCATCTTAGTTAAATTTTAATTGATTATCCTTATCCTTCAATTATTCTTTCTTTGAAACTTGTTTCCATGCGTGTTTTTCCCCTTTTTTTGAAACCACTTTCCCAAATTTTTTCCAAACGATTGTGTCGCTCAAAAGCTATATATCACAAAACTTCAAAACTTACTTGTAAAGCCGTAAATCAGAACTTATATATAATAAAGTTTCCAAATAACACTCCTTCATCTATTGCTTCATTGGAAATGTCTCTGAAAACTCAAAACTCTCATTTTCGCTGCGTTGCGCCATCGGTGCAGGTGCACCCGTGGCGCGTTTGTGACGGAGAACAAGAGACTAAAATCGATAACCCGTGACAAACAAAACGACAATCCACGTGTCACTCAATCTCTTTACTCTCTTCTGTTTACGCGTATCTCATGGATTTTTTTTCAAATATGGATGTTATTTCGGCTTCCACTCGGGCGTTCCATCTTGTTTTTCGTATGGCAAACGTATTTCGTATAGCGCTTGGTTGATACTAGTGTGTTCTTTTTCACTATTTTTTTATTTGGAGAGCCACCTCCGCATACTATAAGATTAAACAAAATCTGAAGATCAATTGCTCTTACATCAAACTTTCATAAGATGATGGTAAATACAAAAAATTCGCTCTTTGTTCATTTTAGACTATAGCAAATTGTTTGGTTAGCTACAATAATTGTTGTTTGCCACCTAGCTACCAGTCGTTATCATGGAGCAAATTAAATAATGGTCTTCTTTTATAGTTGTGGATGCCTTCATGTTTTTCCTATTGATTCAGAATCGATGTATCTCTGAAAACACCCTCAATTCATATTTACAGGCAATTTACCACAAGCCGAGCACCGTTGCTTTAGAGTCGAGACATTATGTTGGAATAAGAAAAGCTAGACTGATATGAGGAAAAATTCCTTTTCCAAAACTTGAATATCTTTTGTTAAACATGTGGAGGACTAAATGTTTGTGTTCTGTTCCAAGTGAGAACCATTTTCTACTAAAACAGATAAGGTTGATTTATTATACTTGTATATTTTTACATGTAACAAAACTCAAGCTCTGTCTGTTTCTGATACAAATTACCAAAGTTACAGCACTTTCAAATTTTTTCCGCTGAAATACAAGGTCCACCCAGCTGATTTAAAACGTTTTGCTGTGTGATTTCATAATATCCATGGCCGAAGCATTTATTGAAATGCTAGTTTTTTTCCATATCCCCCTTTCTGCTTAATTTTAGTCAAAAAAGCCAAAAAAATGCGGTTCTTTCGCCTCCGAAAAATGCAAACGCGCTCTGTTTATACGCGTTAGAGATGAGAGACGGAATACAAATGTTGAGGGAATTGAGTCGGCAGTGGTGCCTCTTTTGTCTCTTTTTTTCTTAACCTTGGAAATGTTGAGAAAGAGGACGGGTGTGATTGGCGAAGAGATGGGGGGAAGAATAGATTAACACTATTTATAAGGTATTAAGAGTTGAAGAACCACATCCGATTCGTCTTTTTATTAGGGAAGACACATTTCTGAAAAATATGCTTTATAAAAATACGATTTTTTTTCAGATTTGACACTGGTATAAAGGATGAAAAGTCATTGAAAATCGAAAATATTGAAACAATTCGAACTCTTCTCAATAAGTGGACGGTTAGTATAAATGCTCAAACTACCCGATACTCTCCGCAGAAATTTTCTTCAGATATCTTTGGACTAAATCTGGGTTTTTACCTTTCGAAAATCAAAGGAAAAATTGACCTGCTCGAATATGAGTACACCTAAAATGCACATTCGATACCATTTCAATCTACTATTGATCTATATGGTAAGTCTTTTCATAGCCAGTTTCATCTCATTTTTTGTCCCGCCACATTTTTTCCATCTCCTTTTTTCTCATTTTCCTCATTCCACAAGTAAGTCCCGACTCATCCAATTAGTAGATTTCTTGTGTACACATAAAAGTATCAATTTTTCACGATAGCGTGTCCTATTTCCAAATTTTCGCTCTAATTAAGAATTGATCATAACGCGAAACCATTCACGAAACGATATTTTCGCTCGGCATCGGAAGCCCGCTTTGCGCTCTCAACAAACGAGGTTAGAGAAAAAGTCTGCGTCTCTTGCCTCTCATTTCTTTTTATTCCTAGATTATTGTTTCAATCCGGATTTTGTGCTGTAAGTTATGAATTTTTTCAGGAAAAAAGTTGTCTATTGTTTAGAGAACATCTAGAGCTATCTATAAATATTAAATAAGCTGAATTTATCAGTTGGTTAAGGAGCTAGGTGATGGTTTTGCTGCCAAGCAAATGAACATCTTCCCACATTATATCCTAGGTACAAAACAAGTCAATGGTACGTTAAATAGAGTTACCTTCGCTAATACATTACCATCTTCATAATAAAAACTAGGAAAATGGAGTAATTCAAACTTCAAATTAATTGCCCTTTGAGTCTGAATATCGATTTTCCACAAACATTTTTAGAATAATGGAACATGATACATTTTTGTATGGAAACGATTCTATGAGTTTTGTTAGAGAATGCGATTCTTTTTGCCTTTTAACCAGGTCTAATGAGTAAGGAATTCCCAAAGAACTAGGCAATCCGTCCATATTTTCACATAACTCTATCTAAAATAGGTACTCTGGTTAATACTCGTCGTTTATTTGTAACAACCCATGAAACTTGAATTTTTTTTCATGTTCCCCATGATTTTCGTTTTCCTGAACACATTCTGCACTGAGTTCACTTGAAAGTAATAAGTTGCGTCTGTCCTTTTTTCCTAGAGAGATTCTCTGCGTCTCTTCGTTTGTCGTTTTGTTTTGCTGCCAGCCGCAAGTGTTCTCAATGCGGTCTTTGTGTTGCAGTGTGTTTTGAGAGATGAGAATGAATGTCAGAAGAGAGCGAGTTTCCTTTCAAATGAGAGCATCTGTATGTCCTGAGAAAGTTGATCTGTTTTATTCTGATTGAATAGACATAGTTTATCTAGAGTTCGTCATTGAGTCTCAGTCTAAACCTGCTTTTACGAGAAGTCTCTGCTCTATTGTCTATTATTATGTTATTCTTATCTCTCAGGCAGTCTCTTTCCTTTTGTAACGTTTACTTCTAACATAATTAGTTACAATTATTGGAAACTTCGCATTCCATTCTAGTTGTGTTCTATCTATTTAGTTCAGTGTTCTTACTTTCTAGCCGATTAACATTCACAAAATTTTCTGGTTTTCAAATTATGTCTCAAATTATATCCGTTCTCTCAAAATTAAAATCACAACATCAGATCCATTTCACATTCGCCTCATTTGTCACTTAAAAACAAAAGGGAGTGTCTCCGACAAAAATATATGCGTCTCCGTTTTTTTTATGGTATTTTCTAGTTGCGTTCAAAACATATGTAACTTTCTATGAATGAAATTCCGCCAACGGATATTCGATCATTGAATTTTTCTCTATTTTCAATGGTAGCAAAAAAACTATTTTTTTTTAAATGAGACTTTCTCCATTGTGTTAGATCGGAACTACTCTGTTAGATCCCCACCTTCATTTGAACATGTGGCCCACATGTGTGACAAAAAGCCGTATGAATCACTTGTTTATGGTCCTTTTGATATTGTTTATGATTCATAATGAAAACATTTGTGATCCGTTCTTTCTCCCTCATCCAAAATGTCACTAGAATGGTATTATTCTTTAAAGGAGTTGGTCGCTTTAAAAAAAGTTGTGAAAATAACTTTTAAAGATTACTTTTAAGAGTGATTTTTTTCTTGACAAATTACAATATTTTTCAAACTACAGAACGATTCAAAGCTGCAGTACCAGTCTTGTAATTTTTCTCCTTGTAGTTCTTAGCTAACAATTAGTCTTGCTCTTACTTTAGAACTGACACGGTTAAAATTTTCTGTCAGTCCTTGGTTTTTTACTAATTTTCACCTGTTTTTTCCACATGCTTTTATGTGTCCCTTGGAAGTCCCTTTTTCCCTCAATCTTTTCCTAATGCAGCTGAATGTTTCCTCCTTTTCTTAATCTCTGTTTTCGTCATTCGTAGTCGACTCGAACAAATCTTTTCAAAGCGTCTTGCTCTTTCCTCGCCATCTCTTGTCTTTTCTCGTTTCTCTAGATTAATATCTATAACAACGCACATGTTTTGGCACTTGCGAACATCTCCTTGCTCTTTGATGTTGCTCATAACTATTTTTCTTAGTTTCTCTCAGTGGCAGATGCTCTTTGCACTTTTTCTCTGACAACTATTTGTCTTGTTCTTATAATTGCCATAGCAACGTGTTCAATGTTCCAAAAGGACACATGAAGCAACAATTACAAAAAAGTGCTCTAATAACCTTTGCCTATTTTTTTTTGCATTCTTTCCTATTGTTCTTTGACATCATCCTTCAGCTGTGTTCTGTGTATGCCATGCCATTTCACACTCACTTGATGGGATATCCTCTTGCAAAAAGAAAAAAGGGAGCGTCAAAAAATGCATCTTGATATTGCTGTTTTAATTAGAATGTTTAGCATTTCTTTGTTTTCACTCGAATCTTGCAATAAGTTTTAATTTACAATTCGTGAAATTAAACATTGTTGACACTAGAATATCGTATTGTACACCAAATTGTGAGCAGAATTCTTCTAATTCTTTTTGCTATCCTTAAACTTGATATTTTGACGTTTCTCTCTTTCAGCATTCAAATCCAACATGGCAAAACAAGGCGGAAGGAAAGCAGCTCGCAAGCGTACTGGAGCACGCGCCACCACAAGTCCGTTCAATAGTGATATTGAAAACGGAGCATTGTCTAGTCGACAAACTCCATCTACGGAGGCATCAAAGCCAATTAGGTAACTCATCTTTTTGCAGCACAAGATGGAAGATAAGTGTTACAGAAAAAGAGCGCCAAAGAAGGAGCAGAACTACCGGATCACCGACTTTTATGAAGTACGTCGAAGTCATAGACGGCCTGGAAGTGAGCTTAAGACAGAGGCCAACAATGAGCTCATATACATGATTGAAAAAGAGACAAACGAGCCCAAGCTTGAGGTTTACATGGATTATGTAAAGGGCCGTGGAATCAAAACACGGGTCCCATTCCAAAAAGGGGAGTTTGTGATTGAATACAAAGGTTAGTTTACAGATTGAAAAAAGCGCAGTGAACCATTACACTAATTGCAGGAAACATAATCCCATACTCCTCTGCACGAACTGCCGAGGAGGAGTACAGACAAGACGAGGACATTGGCTCTTTTATGTATTTTTTCGAGCACAAAAACAAAAAATGGTGTGTGGACGCCACAGTGGAAACTCCATACAAAGGGCGTCTCATAAATCATTCCCGTCTTCATCCAAATCTAAAGACCCGGGTAGGATTTCTTGATGATTTACATCACGATAAGTTTTGTATTTCAGGTTCTAGAGATAAATGGCAAGATCCATCTCTACTTCATCGCTTTGCGCGACATTGGAGTTGGAGAAGAACTTCATTACGACTATGGTGACCGTTCAGCGGAAGCAGCTTTGGATCATCCATGGTTAGTCAATTCCTAAGCTGATGTCGCTGCCAATTATGAGCTTGTAAGCTCCATAAGTTTTGTTCAATTGGCTCGTCAAAAAGTGTAGCATCCAAAAGTTCTCAAAAAACTCAGATTTTGGTGTTTTTTGCTCTTTTTCGCTTGTTTCTCCATCTCTTTTTTTTCTGAACTCCATTTGCAAATAGAAATCTTACTGCTTTCCACTACCATTTTCAGACTTTTACCCTTAGCTTACCCCATTGTTCTATGTGCTTGTTCTTACATATTCGCAACCTTGCACAAATTTCTATGTTCGCCATCAAATCTTCACCATCGAGCTGTTTACAACTTGAGCCCACATTTTTTGTTCCATTAACTTCTACGTTTCTCCTTTCTCATCAGCTCTCCTGATAGAAACATGTTCACCCAATTCATGTTCCCTTCCTTCAATGTTATCTAAGACACAATTTCTGTTTAACTAGACGCAAGTTTTGACAAAATTTGATCACATTTTCAAATCGGCTCCCAGTTTTGTGATCAATTAAAGTCCCACACCCCATAGTCCTGAATTCTCCCGTTTTTAGACTCTTCATTTTTAGAATTTTGTAACATTCTGTTTCTGCTTTATGTTTCATTTTTATTTGATCTCTTCTAGTCGAACAATTTGTTTCACATCGGTTTATTTCATTCCTGTCTTTTTTTTGTTCCTGTTTTTCTTAAAGTCTAATGACATCTCACTCCTTTTTTTCCGGTTTACATCAATGTATTTCAAATTCTCCTTTCATATACAAATATTTTTAAATGTTCACTTTTTTTTATCTATTACTTTGCTGCTCTAAGCTTAAAACCATTTTATTTATTCTGAGCACAAATTTTTCTTGATAAATTCTATAAACTTTTTAATTACGCATTCAGAAAACACAGTATTACAAAAGCTTCGAACCATAATAACAATACAATAGGAAAAAAAGTACGATGTATAGGAGCATTTGGAACGGTATGGTATAATTTGGAAGATGCAAAAAGAGATGTCACTTAAGACGAAGAAGGAAAAATGGAAAGGAATATAAGATTGAAAGGTGACAAGAAATGTATAAATGAAGGATGAGTTGGAAATTTTCAGAATCGAAGTGCAAAACGTTAATAACTTAGCACAACAGAACAGAAAAATGCAGCACTCAGTCAAAAACTGGGAAGTAATTAAAAACAAATACTCTTCTACGACTATCGTAGATATGAGTTATAGCATATTTCCTTCTAGTTGGCCACTGATTGTTGGGTTCGTAGCGTCTTGCCGTGAAGGGACTGAAAATTCATTTTTGTTTGACGAGAATATGAAATTCCATACTGATCAACTCCATAGCGGATTAACTCCGTGTATGCTACAATACGAAATACTTACTCATCATCTTCTTCAGACCTTCTTAGGAACGCGTTTTGTTTTTCCAGTTGGAAATCTATGAACATGGGGTCGTATTCGTCAAAAGTTGGCGTATTGGTGATTTTAATGATTTTCCAGTGGCATTTCTTGGAGTTTTCCATTATTATTCCATCTTCAATATACTCGATAATTACTCTTATGAATCTGGGAACATTTTTACTTTTTAACTTTCAGAAAACTATTAGCAATTACTCTTTGGGCGTCGCCTCTGGGATCATTCCATTTGTAAAAATCCAAATGAATTTCTCGTTCTTGATGAATTTCTCATTTCGATATTCCTCTGGTCTCAGCTCAAGTTCAATCTTAATTCATTATATAGCACTGTTTGGACAAATTTGGCGACTTACAATAACGTGGCCTTCCGGGCTGATAGGATAGCTCCGGGGAATCCGTTTTGAAAGAGTTCTCCACACTTGTAATGGCTCTTGTTCATTCACGACTCGTAAATCGATGAGTTCGCCTTGCCCAGGTGTCTTGCCTTCAGCAAATTTTACTGAAGGCAAGAACACAGCCGGACCTATTTTGGTCCACACTAAGCCATGCTTTTTTGGAACGGAATCGAAGTCAGGAGCCTCGAGAACAATGCAACTTTGGTAAACTTTTGTGCTCTGAAATAGATAGATTGGTTGTAACAACATTTACTGGTTAAGCCTAATAAAACTCTTGGATAGTCCTGACTTACTTTTCGCTGTATTTCCTCCATATCGTTCTCACAAGTAAAAAAAACTGTCGACTGTTTGATATTGAATATCTGAAATAAACAGAATTAGCTGGGAAAATTGTAAGAAGGTAGACTAGAACAAAGAAATATTGGTTCTTTACGGCTTAACTGGTCCCAAAAATAAGACTGGTCCCAGAAAAAAAAGACTGGTCCCAGGAAATTAAGATTGGTCCTATGAGACTGGTCCCATGGACGAAGACTGGTCCCAAAAGAAGAGTGGTCCCAAAGGAGACAGGTCCCATCGGAGCAGACTGGTCCTAAGAAAAGACAGGTCCCAAGAGACAGGTCCCAATGACTCTAGAAAAGACTGGTCCCAAGATCCACGGACCCAGATCAAAAACAGTAATGCATTAATTTGAAGGCTTAGGGATAGGGTTTCCATGAGGGGCGATTTTTGCCCGCCCTTCCTTGCCCTCGCCCCGCCCGCCCTCGCCCTCCCCGTTTCGCCCGTGAATTGTTTCATTTTTAAGAAAATTTCTCACAAAAATTATTAATTTCATTAATTTCATAGAAAATTAATTAATTAGATTAATTACACGGAACTACGTGAATTCCGGGCGACGTGGGGAGGGCGAGGGCGGGCGGGGGCATGGGCGGGCGAAGGGCGCCCTCTTTCGCCCTCCCCAAATGGAAACCCTACTTAGGGACCCCAAGGGTATTTTTGGATCTATGTACACTTAGTATTTCTTCAGAATAATACGCACTTTGAGGGTGCCTAAGCCTTCAAATAAATGAATTTTTTGGTACTTCTGGTTTTAATTATACGTTCATTCTTGTTTCAGCTCAACGTCAGTTTATTTGACTAGAAATCAAACCTTGAGTCAGACGAAAAACTCAGCAGAATAGTGAATCCTAACCTAATTTTTCTTCCGATGAGTCCTATTTTCAAGCTTATATTTCTAAGTAAACATTTGGTATAGTTTCATTCTTGGGACCAGCCTTATCTCTTTCTTTGGGACCAGTCTCTTTTTCCTGGGACCTGTCTTTTCTTGGGACCAGTCTTCCCTCTACCGTTAGAACCAGTCTCTTCTTGGGACCAGTCTCCTTCGTTGGGACCAGTGTCCGTTGGGACCAGCCATATTTTTGTGGGACCAGTCTTTTCTTGGGACCGGTCTTCTCACTTTTTCGGGACCAGCCTTATTTTTCGGGACCACTCTTTTTGGCCTTGGGACCAGGAAAGCCATAAAGAGCCGAAATTTTGAGAGAGTTACCGTCCGATTTATGGAAATTTTTTATACTACTTCTACCAAAAATTGCACTGAAGAAAAAGGTCAGCAAGCCATTTAAAAAAGATAAAGAGAACTATAAAAAAAAGATGCTTGTATAATGTATGACAGCTTCCAAAGAAAACAGAATGAAGAAAGAAAAAAAGGACCGGTGCAAAGAGAACGCGGGTAGGCAAAAAACATCTGTCGTGAAAGAAAGAGTGAGCAGATAAACGGAAGTAATTAAATTGATGACCCACGTCTTAGGAGGGCAAGATGAAAAAGAGGAAAGAATTATCTACCTCCTTAATAGAGCCAAATAATAATCTCCATTCAAAAATCTTAGAAAGGTGTGCTTACGAGAACCTCACGAGGTAAAATGAATACACAAGCCGGAGTCTAATTACATAGATCTTAGCTTACCGTATATGCTGTGATTGAAGCCTACCTTCATTAGAAGCACATCTGTTATAGAAGCTTCTCTTAAGACCTTTTTCGAAAAAAAAAGAGGACCACCGTCTGTTAAATGCCCATTTTCTAACAAAAGCACGTCTGTGATATAAGCCTACCTAGAAAGGACCTTTAAAAAATAGAAGATCATGAGCTTCAACTACCTAACTGACAGTAATTTTGCAAGAATGGAGAGGTTTGAAAGTTTCAAAATTAAAGTTTTTGAATCTGCTTACTGATATTTCGACAAAAATAGTAACATTTGCTTTGACTGACTAGTAGTAAGAGCACTATCGAGATTTGTATGCACAAAACCTACTACATTTTTCAATTGTGAGGATAATCTGCCAAAAGACTCGAAAGCTGAAGAATAAAACGATTTGTTTTACGTTGGCACCAGAAGATTAAAAAGTGGAGGCAAGTCGACGAAACGGGATTGGCATCAGAGAACGAGGGTATAGAGGCTCGAAGAAATGAGAGAGCTCAATGAAGTGATGAAGGGCAATATATTTGACGTTCATTGCTGAATCTCCGCCAAACGAAAAAAGCAGAATCATTGTAATAGTAATCTAGATTTTTTTTTGAGAAAAAAGATAGAGCAAAGAAAGATCGGGAATGCGATAATAGTTCTTTGCATAAAAGGGCCACAAAATATGCATGCCAAAGTATGGAATAGAGATTTTCGATTCCTGAAACGCGGCTCCAAAAGAGACAGTATCAGTAAACAAATATATCAAATGCTAGTTTATTGCAAGGTATCATTCGATAAAATTTTCCAGAAACCCTTCCTTTTTGTTTTCCTTTTGTAAAGAATGTGCGATAATGAGGGAAACTATGAATCTTTGTTTTAACTGTAGAAAACTTCAACCCTTTTTGAATCCAACAACCATATAATAGGGCTGGACATATTCCTGTGCGTGAAAAACAACTTCATTCTCAGATTGCTTGAAAGTTTAGAAAATGTGAAATTCTCGTTTCATGCTAACAATATGGAGAGTTTCCTCAACTTTTTTTTCGTACCAAACGATTTTGACAAGAAGCTTTTAGACTCATTCCTTGCATTTGCATGCGGTTATAACATATAAGAAGCATAGTATGGAAAATGTAATGAGCCGACAGCTTCTAGAGCGAATAGGGACTGCCAAACACAACAACGCAATGCTTGTGGATATGCAGGATATGAGACTTTGCGTTACCGAATGAAAAGGTTCGCTTACAAGGATAATAAAGATGTGAAAACAAAACGAAGTTGAATCCATCCATGCTAATAAATAGGCTTGTAGAGAAATACGGAATGATATTATTTCATAAAAGTGGGCATTGGTCAGTCTTAGGTATCAAAAAGAAAAGACAAAAAATCAGACAATTCGAGTGTCTGATGAAAGGTACGAACCGTTTTCACTGGAAAAAAGGATTCAGCATTTCAAAAAAGTTCATTCGAGATATGAGTTGTTCAACATTTATTTTAATGGGCAGATCAAAAGGAAATCGATCTATCAAATGATTTTTTGAGCTTTTGAACCATGTTTTCAGAAGAGGGATGAAGAAAAGGTAACAGTGGAAGCTGCCCATGATGGTGTATTGTAATTGAACAGGGTTTAGAGTAGAATGATAATTGTTGTTGCTTGATTATAAATTATCAGTTGAATATTCCCAGTGTTTCTAATTCATAGAATACAATTTATAGAATCAGAATAACTGCCTAAGGGTATATATGAACTCCGATAATTCGAAGGGGCTTCTTTTCACATAGAGGGCCATACACTTGAAATGAGCTTTTGTCTGAATATGTGTGTTTTTAGTGTTTATTCTCACAGCAGCAAGCATTGATTTGTAGAGTCTGCAGTGTTTCCCTGAAAACGTTACAAAACTGTGTCAGATACTATATCAACTTTCCGAAGGGTTTTTTTGAACAAGACCTTTTCCAAAAAAAAATGTATAGATTGTCTTGTAGTAGCAGAAGGGAACTTTCCTTGACATGATCAGTTAATCACAAGTCTAGACAGGGTTTGTACTTTGTATTGTACATTTTGTATTACTCATATTGTGCTTCTAGAATACCTCAGAGGTTTGGAAAGATTAATGTATTTTCCTGTTTCGCATATGTTTCCATGAGCTTGTGTTATCGGCCGTTAACTTTGAATCGGAAGTTCAAAACTTCAAAATGGGCTGTACCAGTAGTACTGCCCTTTTGAAAAGTACACTCTCCTTTCTTCTAGGCTTCTAATTTTTGAATTTTCTGCGGCCTACTTAAAATTCAGTTCAAATCCGATTTGTATTTGAATTTCCTTTCTTTTTTTTCAATTCCCACTCTTAGAAAAATGTCCTTTCTTTCCCAATTTCTTTGTTTCACGATTCAAACATGTCTGGTTGGCGTCGGTTGTCACGAAACAAAGATAGATCTTTCTTCCCAACGCGCGCGGAGGTCTTCCTCACTACGCCTCTCATTTGGACGAATGGCAGGTGTCCGGTAATGGGAATAAAAAACGTCTTATTGGTAGACATCCAATTGGTGACCATTCTAAGATGTAGACCTTAATCCGTATAGAGCTAATTGTTATTGTCTCAGGTGTAATCTACGGTTGAATGTGGTAAACCCACAATTTTTGTGTCCAAACGATGACTAGATTAGCGTTCAGTCACACATTCACACATTTTTTGATTTTGAAATAGAATCCAATCGTTTCATAATCTTTCGCAAAAATTATATATTGAAATTTTTACTAGTTTTCAGAAACATTGCACATTACTATTTTTTTCTCACATCATATCATTTTTAATGTTTTGAACGATAGTACTTTGTCCCGAAGGAGGGTTCCTTGATAAGAGAGGTAACACTTTGGTTTCATTGCAGTCAAGCACGCAATGTCAGTTCTCTTTTGCTGGTGTCAATCTGCTGGTTCCACCCTCTTCTCTTCTTCTCTCTCTCAACGCTTTTGTGTGTGTGTATTTGCATTCGTCTTTTGAGAGATATAGAGAAATGCGGGAGACACAGACCTCAATCGTCTTTCTCTCAGTCTGTTGCGTCATAGCATTTGCTTCCTTACTGCATCAACGTACACTGCGTTTTTGCTAGTCGGAACAATCGATAGTTCGGCACACCACCTGTTCAACGAAAGCGGTCCAGAAAATCTTATTCACCCATTTCATTTCTCAACCCATCAACCCAATTTTATCGTCTTTTTTTTCCACGAAAATTGTTAATATTCACATTCAAGGTCATTTTTTGCAGGTACAAAAACATACACCAACCACACACATTGCTAGATTGCTAGCCGCAAGCCATTTCTCACAGAACAATTGGCATCTACGTAAAGCCCAGTGCTTGTCTAGTGGATTCCAATTCGTTCGAGGCACCTCTGCCAACTCATTCAATTGAAAGTCTATTGTGACTAATAACATCTGCCATCGTCTACTATCAAGTCACCAAATACAACATCTTCAACCAAGGATCTTACTCAACGACACATAAACCTTCAAAAAAGTGAACGTGAGTGAAGTTCATATGCTCGTTCTTCATTTTTCTTAAAGCACCCTGAGTGCCACTGATGTGTAGAACCTAACACGGACAAACTCGTTCTTGTTTTGTTAAGTAGTGAAAAAAAATTCACTCCCACGCTAATGAAATTGATAAGTAGATAACTTTTCCCAGAAAACAATTAGTTTTTGTCTGATGATCTGCTACTCCTCCTGTAGTTTCCACTACTGGATTTTTTATAGCAGAAAATTACTAGTCATGAGTATTAGATAAGGACGCAACGTTTCTGACAAACTGAGCCTGCAGTGAGAGAAAACTATTTTGAATTCTTTCAAACATGTGTCGGAGTACAGATCCAAATTTTTTTTTTCGAAAATGCTCACTGGCTGTGGAGTTATGCACGTTTTCATGAATTGTTACGGGCGGAGCCTAACGGCAATCGCGCCGAAAAAGGAATCGAACGCGAAACGCGAACACTGACTGTTTGGTAGACGCGTTCTCTGCCACTACGCCACAGCGCCCACCGGTAGCTATGCTCTTCTTAGCGTAGAAGAGGCAGTGGGAGCGATGCCCGCAATACAACCTCTTTTTGATGCAAAGTGTGCCCGAATGAGAGTTTCAAATGAAAATTTTGTGTGTTCCGCAAAATGAAAATTTTTTTCCTACAAGCTAATCGGTTGGTGAATCGCGCGTAGGTTCCGATTCCGGAGTAATTTTTTACAAATAGACCTTCTATCAATTCGAATTTGTCAAAGAACGTGTTATTTTTATTAATAAAATCTGCTTTGGTGGATCACAAAGTACTTTAAACCGGTCAGAAAGCTCTGAAATTTTGTTTGTAGATACTAGAGAAGTTGTTTTATGGTATAGTATAATAAAAATGTTTGTCACCGCTGCACGTTTCCCGCAAAATTTCGTTGAACTTTGATGGCTTCCAGAAAAACTTCCATCGAATAAAATTCTTATTCCTTCCTTTTTCCATTAGAAAAATTATCTGGTTACTGAAATCGATTCAAAAATTCCGCGAATCGCCCTTTTCTGGTCCTTAATTCGCCGACTATTCACTTTCTGTTCCACTTTTTTCTCATGTTTGGATTAACAAGTTGAGATAGCAAAAAACTAAATTAACCAGACGATTCTACGGGGTCAAATACATAACACCCTGATTTTTCTAAGCAAAATATCAACTTTGAGTATGTCTCTTGAGCCATAAAACCCGCGCGTTACCGCCGGTAGAAAAATTCGGACTTCCTGCCCCCCCCCCCCCCCCCCCCCTCCTCATTGCCTTGCCTAATTTATAGAATTATTGTTTATTTTCAGAGAATGTCGGATACCGAAGGATCAGATATTGAGGAGTTCGAAATCCCACCACCGAAAAGGATGAGTGGTGTGGCTCCAATGCAGCCTGTCAAGCATCAGCCACAGTTTGTCAAGAGGAAGACTCCTGTTCCAAACTCGGAAAGAAACGGAGCTTCCTCTTCAAACGGAGTGAGCCGTCCATCTCCAGCACCGAATACGGCTTCAATTCAAGCTTCTTCATCAAGTGGAAGTGGAGTCGCGAGGCCACCTCCAACAAAGGCCGTTCCGGCTCAACTATTGTGCCCTCCAGTTCGAGGAGTCTCTTCTCAGAATAGTAATGGCACTCCGACTCAGAATAGTAATGGCACAGCAGTTGTTGCTCAAAATTCAACACACTCCACTCCCGCTCGTGCAACTCCATCTCGGCCAGTCGCCACTGCTGCCCGAACGGCGCCTACTCCGACTCCATCAAGCGCTCAAAACCCAAGTAATGGAACTTCAAACGGCACTTTCGCTGCTCCGTCGGTCACAACTTCGGCACGAGCTCCAACTCCAGCAGTCTCTACGCCGGCTCCATCAGTTGCCGAAGAGTCTGTGGGATCGACCAGACGTCTGAGAGAAAGAACAGCGTCTGTCGTTCAAAGCCCAGAAACCCCAGGAAAAGCTCCGGCAGCTGGATTGGCCAGGTCGTCATCGCTCGCTCCAAAAACGCCGGCCACACCACAACCACAACCATCAAGCGCCTCAACCACTGGAAACACGAGTGCCAGACCTGTTAACATCAACAGAATGGCCAGGAGAACTGGTGCCGTTGTGTTCCGCCCATCTGCTCCCATCGCTGGCCCCAGTTCGAGCCAGCCAGGGCCATCCCCAGCTGTAAGGCCGTAAGTTGAAAACTTCTGAGAATGGTATCTGAAAGAACACTTTATATTTTCAGGCCAAGAGTATTGTTGGCGAATATATACCAATCGGGAGAATGGAAGAGAGACCCATCGGTGAGTTTATCTTTCTCAAGACAGGTTCTAGAGAACTTTCGCGCTTTGCGAGTTGAAATTACTTTATTAATCATGATCATTTCAGAAGGACACCGCCACCTCCGTCGCGTACTTCCCGTCAAATCATAGGATCACGAAGAAGGTAACATCAGTACTTCTACGTCACTGACCGTAAAATACAATATTCCAGGAGCTCGCCGAACTCAAGAAGAATCCACACGTCATCGAGAAAATGAATAAATATCCTGGAAAAAAAACCAGTGAACTAACCGTGAGTCAAAAAAATACAAGAAATGCACCAAATGTGTTAATTTTCAGTTCGTGATCCCGTACAGTTATGTGGTGTGTGATGGCGAGGAGTACGAGGTAAGATATTTTCTGATATTATGGGGTTTGGTTACGTTATTTGGGGGACGAGTGAGGATTAAACTCACAAAAATGAATGATAGCAATTATATACACGATCTTTGTGTATTATTTCCAACCATGGCTTTTCCCTCCCCATGCAATCGAATAGTTTTTCCCTATAAATCATATCCTATATAAAAGAAATCAGCCTCCTCTCTCAAATCATCGCTCCCCTATAACTTTGAGGAGGTATTCTTCATTCTTATCTTCGTGTTGGCTACCTGCTTATTTGAAATAGTTTCGCTCAAAAGTTGTTCTGACTAGGGTTTTGAGACGCATGATAGCACATTTGAACGCGGAGTGTACGCTCATCACGAATCTGAAGTTAGTTTTTGTCACCGATCCTTCAGAAAAGAGCTGTGACCTCGATTCTGGCCAATTTTCGTCAAAATCGCTACTTTGGAGCGGCTTTTGAGCATGATCCAGTGATAGTTCAGTCCCCAAATTGTGTCAAAATGACGAACTAATCCGCCTCTAACACCCCCAAACTCGAAAACTTTCTTGAAGTTTTCGCAATTCCTAGATTGCAAAACTTTTCAGTATAAAAAAATGTTTTTTGGCAAAAGCTGACTTCAGGTTCGTGGTCAGCGTGCTCTCAGCGTTCAAATGAGCTATCACACGTTTTAAAATCACACCTTAAGTTTTGATCATTCCCTAGTGAGCCGTATCCTGTTACCCCATTAATGACAGTGATCATAGGACCAAGGAATCCTCTTTTGTATCTAAAGTGCATAAGATGGCCTAAGAATCCGTTTCACGTGGTCTTTTTGAATTGCACGGTGGGATCCTTAGGCTCTACGGCCATAGTCATCGTCAGGGAATTCGTACGTTTTTTACGCCTTGGAACACTTTTAAAGCAGAAAAACTGTCAAAGATGTGATCGGCGTTGAATTTTAATGCAGTCTAGCTGGGTTTAGTCTTTCTTTAAGCCGAAAAAATGTTTCATATTTTCATTTATGTTACTTCATTCCTTTCAATAAAATAATTTTTCTTCAGGTGGCTTGCTTCAATCTGCCCAGTGGAAAGAATCCCGCCATCACATGCCACTGGCCGCCACAAGACAAACAAGAGGACATCACAAAGGAAACGTTGAAAAAACTGGAAGAGGATGTCGTAAAGAGGATGGAGAAACAAATGAACCAAAAAGTTGGGGAAGCTGTGAGAAGAATGGAGACAATGTTGGCTGGACAACAGAAGAAATATGAGGAGGAGATCGCACAAAGAGATCAGGAAATCGCTGAGTTGAAAAAAGTTGTTGGAGCCATCAACACACACCTTTTCGGAGGCCAACAAAATAAGAAGGAGTAATGTTTTTTTTTGTTCATTTACTATCTATACCTTACAAGGGAACCCCTTTCAAAAAGAAGTTGAAAAATGGCTGCAAAATTCCCCTTTTTTCGATCAGAAAATTTTCAAAAACAATTCAAAAAAAGAAATTTTTTCTGCCATTATGTCTTTCGATAAGTAATTTCGTTTTTTTTCGAAGTGGTTTATCTTTTTGTCTAAAAGTGGAATCTTCCTGAATTTTTTAGGATTATATGGGCTATAACAAGTATAGGAAAACACCCAAACGTGATAAAAACATGAAAACAAACATGAAGTGTTTTTTTGCTTCTCAGTACAAAAAATGACCAGAAGATTTCAGTTGATTTACGAGTATCTTGTGAATGGGCATAATAAAAACATGCTCGATCGGACTGGTTTTTATCTTCAGTATATTAGACCTTCCAACAATCCCACATAATTTTTCTGAGAATTTTACACCATTCATCTCAAAGCACAGACCCTCAAAAACTGGTTGAAAAAAAATTCCATTTTTCAAACAGTCATGCTTTTCGTGCCCAATTTCTAGCTTTTTTTACCTTGTCAAAACAGGAAATAGGTATCACACTTATATTCGTTCTAATGATTTTCAGTCTACCAAAAAATTTTAGTCACAGCTGAGATATTACCCTTGAAAAATAACTTTGAAATAAACGACTATATTTATCGAAAGCCTTATAACTATCCCAAATTGAAAAAATTGCCAAAAGCAACCATTTCACAAAAAAAATTCCAAGTTTTTTTTCCAAGGTTTCCTAGTTAGATCATTCTTTATTTACATTTTAATCAATTCATCATAATCGCAAAACTATATAACCAATGCTTTTTTCTTGCTTTTTTATTATTAAACCCATCTTTTTTCTTCAAAATTTTCCATGTCTTTAATTTTTGTTCCATGTCTTTTCAATATTTTGCTTTTGAATAAACTACTTTTTTGTAGAATCTGTTAAAGTAAGACTGCAAACTTCTTCTTGTATAGAATAGGAGAAGAGAAATGAATTCTCAAAGTAATAAAGTCGTCAAGTTGGATTGTTTTCATGTGCTCCCCAGAGCTGGAGCTTCTTGATAGTCACTGTATCGCAAAAACAATAATCAATTCGTCATTGGAAGCTTCTACAGTATTTCGGAATACTTCTGAGTTCTTGATAATTATTTTTTCCAACTGAAAACTACTTAACAACATCTGTAAATCTTAAGTTTTCCCTGAAATCTAAATGTTCAAATAAAAATAAAACACAGATTTTGAAATTTTTTCAGATGTTTCATTTCAAAAAATGTTGGTCTTATATACAATCAAATCGTCAAATTTTAATAATCTCAGTGAACATGTGAGGATGGAATTAAACATGTGGTTGAAAAAAAACGGTCGAATAAAGAAATATCGCAAAAAAAATTTTTTCAATTTTTTGAATTTTTTTGGATTTTTTGGTAATTTTTTGTGTGGTAAATGGGCGGCTTGGGATTTCGGGGAACAGAAAAAAAGAGGGAAAACCAGAAAGAAGAAAACAAAAAAAGAAGAAAAATTGACCCGTTGAATAATACTCGCTAGTCGAAGTCGAAGACTGGCTTTGTGGAAGACACCATCCTTTTGAACTGATGATTTGCAACTGGTTGGTTGCAGTCATCGCCAAAACAGAAACAGTCAACTTGTCCGATAGTCTCAGTACCATACTGAAAAGAATGAAATCAATATTCCTCATACTATTTTGAGAAAGTTTAACTTACCGTGTGCCAGCAATCATACGCCGTAGTGTCCTCGGGACCTCTCATGAGTGCGGAGAAATCTCCGACCCGTCCTTCGTGTACGATGTCACTCGTTGAGTTCTTCATCTTGGAGACACAGTAATCAAAGCCATCATCTTGGATAGTATCCATGTTCGTGCCAACATGGCATCGAAGTGCATTAGCAGAGAATATAACGACAAATAGAAGTAGAAGAAGCTTCATCTTCACGATGAGAATGCTCCAAGAGCAATTGCTCTAAGAGCTGATGGAAATAAGAAGAAGCAAGAAGCTCGGAGAATGAGAGAGGTTTGTTAGTTTTGGAGAGAAACAAAGGAAAGAAGGCAGGCTTGGAACGACTGCAAGTGATAAATGTGTGAGGCAAGAAGCGATTTTATACCTGTTTGGAGGCTCCGCCCATGGAGCTCTGTTAGGGGCGTGGCAAGTAACGATAAGTTTTAGCTCCGCCTCTTATCAGATTGTTTACGAGTTAACAATTAGAGAGATGGAGTCACTAGAGATTACAATAATAGAGATACATAAAAACCTTTCATTTAAGAGAACTTCGAAATCAAACTAGTTTTCAGATGGAGTCGGGAATGAATGTGCAATAAAGTGCTTGTGGAAAAATAGGACATTCAAGTAACGTATTTATAAAACAGGGATGTTGATCCAACTAGTATATCACGGAATTCGAGTATATCGCGGAGTTTGAGTATATCACGGAATTTGTTTGATAATAAGTCGTTGTGGGCTAGGTAAACGCATTGCTTCTCGGTTCGGCTCCAGAGAATGTTTATTCGATGAGTCTTGAAATTTTATGTCTGAAGTTTCAAATGGACAAATGAACACAAGGTCACTTTTAAGAGTGGTTGAACGAGAATATATGAAAGTGAAACGGTTTGGAACGACCTAGAAAGAACTGGCATAGGAAGGTGCAGAGAGACAATTCACGTTAAAAAAAGGAATTTCAGAAGCGGATGATTAGAGCTGTCAGTGTACTTTACAGTTCTGTAAGATTGGTTGTTAACAGTTATCATGTATTACTTTTGCTCTCAGACTGTTACGTTCGATTTCCGATTTTGGAAATTTACAAACACAATGGGAGCCCATACCCGGTTTTTAAATCGTTTCATAATCGGAAATGCATGAGAACCTGGATCTGAATCTGATATCATTTTCCAATTTCCTGCGCAGTGATTGGTTTGCAACTTCTTTTAGCAACTTCCTTTACCATTGAGGATTTTTCCCTTTTTGAAACTCTTTGAATAACCGGAAGTATGATACTCCAACATTACATCGTGTTGTCAGACACCCACATAAATATACGATTCTCAGAATTATAACTACATCATACAGAATCCTCGAGAGGATCTGGTATGTTGTCTACCTCAGACATCACTAATTGAAGCTGTCTCAAATTTCTAATAACAACATCTGGGTAATATAGACAGTGGGAGTAGGTGTTTTTGAATGCTCAAACATCAGTATTTCGGTAAAGAGTTTGATCAAAAATCTACTGATCAGAGCAAGAAGCACTGAAGGATTGGACGTAAAGAGTATCCAGATACAATTGTAGTGATTTGCATTGATAAGAACCAAGAAAAAACAATTCTGGTCACGACAATAAGTTTAGCAGTGAATTTCAGTTGTTTTAGTGCTCTCACTTAAAAGATGAAGAAAAGATTCCAAATATGTTCATTTAAGCCCGAATAACATGACTTTGTGGCTTATGTTGTTCACAGTTATTGTTCATAGTGCCTCTCTTGAACCTTTTCCTCCTTTTTTGAATCCATGATCGGCAACAAAAGAAAATCTGGAAGTATATCCGTATTTTAGTCTCCTCGCGCTATAATGTTTTTTCATTTAATTTCCTCTATCAACGATGAATAAATCTATTCGGTAGCGCACTGATTAACCGGAAGTATGATACTTCTCTATCACATATTGTTTTCAGACACCCACATAACTATACGATTCTCAGAATTATACCTGCAACATACAGAATTCTCGAGAGAATCTGTCACGTTGTCTACCTCAAGACATCACTAATTGGAGCTGTCTCAAAAATCTAATGATTGGAGCATATAACACTGAATGATTGAAAAGGATGGATATGCTGATAGTTATTGTGATTTGCATTGATAAAAACTAAAAGAAAAGCGTTCTAGAATAGGTGCATTTAGCAATGAGTTTCTGTGATTCTGTTTTTCTTGCTTACAAGAGGTCGGTAATATTTCAAATATATTCCCTTTTGCCCAAGTAACAAAATTTTTTGCTGTTGTTCACAGTTATTGTATAGTCAAGTTCTTCAGTCGTTTCATTCCTTTTTGAATTTCAAAAAAGTTTGCTTGCGCTACAATGTTTTTTATTTTATTTCCTCTATCAACGATGAATAAATCTATTCGGTAGCTCACTGATTAGCCGGAAGTATGATACTTCAACATCACATCGTGTTGTCAGACACCCACATGACTATACGATTCTAAGAATCATACCGGCATCATACAGAACTCTCAAGAGAATCTGTCGGGTTTTCTAACACAGACATCACTAATTGAAGCTGCCTCAAATGTTTGATAACAGCCTCTAGTTAGTATAGAGAGTAAGAGTAGCTGTGTTTGAATACTCAAACATCAGTTGTTTGGTAAAGCGATTGATCAAAAATCTATCGGCCAGAGCAAGAGGCACTGAAGTATTGAAAAGAAAGGATATGCAGATACTGTTTTTGTGATTTGCATTGTCAAAAATCAACAAAAAAAGTTTTGGTTACAAAAATCAGTATCGCTTTCAGCAACTATGTTTTGTGATTTTGTTGCCGCTTACTAGATGTGGGCAAGACTCTATAGCTGTTCTTTTTTGCCCAATTATCATATACACTTCTTATTCCCCTTTTGGCAGTAATCCAACCAGTCACCTAATTGCAGATGAAGTTACGGAAACAAAAAGGGTTTTGAGATTTTTTGGAGTTTGTAACACACTAGATGAATACAGAACATGCATCATTCTAGGCATAAGATGATCAATTTTAGCTCTTTGTCTACCGCTTTTCCAACCATCACACAATCATATGCTTCTCAGTATTCACATGATTATTGTTTTCAAACATATATCTATCCTATGATAAAGTTCTAATTAGAGGTGTGGTGTAGTCTACGTAGCTGACACTTAAGGGTGCTCCATGTGATGCAGATAAAATTTCTAGAATAGTGTGAGAAGACGTGGGTGTGTAATCAATTAATCTACGGTGAGAAGCTATCACATACTATTTTCAGGTAAATATCTCGCACTCACATAGCTGCTGTTAAAGAATGAAGCTCAAATTAATTGACTCTCACGGGAGCTCTATGTGACGCAAGTAAAACTTCTAGAATAAAGTGAGATGACGTGGGCATTTGTTGATTATAAGGAAGTGTCATTTTGATAACTGAGGGTAGGAAGCTATCGGTAGACAGAACAAACTGAGAAATGCAGATATCATAAAAGATTTGAAGATTCAAAAGTATTAGGTTGAACACTAATTTTCTTTAATTTTAAGTGTTGTCACTTTGACTAACTGTCATGAGACGATGAATTTATGAAATGTCATGAAATTTTGGGTTATAATAGTCCCTTATAGATTTTCTTTATACGCCCGATAACAGCTCTCAGCAACCTTTCAGTCTCGAGATTTTCACATTCCAACTAAACGTATTGAAACAATATTTGAAAGAGGATTTTTCTTTCATTTTTTTAAACTATCAGATGAAGATAAATTTTGACGGTGAATACCCTAAAGGGACATAATATTTCTCCAAACCTCACATGCAAAACCACTCGGTCCCCATAGCTATTAGAAAGGAGTGGCAGAGGCAACTACAACGGACAGTATTTTTCAGTGATGTCACATTAGGTGGGATATCACAACTTTGGGAGTGAACCCAGATGAAAGTTATATTATGTATTAGTAATGGCAGTCATTGAACTGTTTTATGCAAACAATGAACCAAAACCAAACTCTTTCAAAATCGGAAAATATAATAAAAAATCATTAATCACTTTTTGGCATAATACTAGAAGTGCGTTGTAGTGAACAAGTAGCCAATAGTGTCAGTTATATTGAGAATAGGAATCATCCAATTTTAAGTGTTTTTGTGGATGGAATGTGTACTCATATGTCTACAATATACTATAATCCCTTGTATATTGTACACGTGTATTCGGTGATAATCACCCATAATGATGATTTTTGCATATCTTGAGCTTTGAGCTCTTTTTCACAAAACGCGAAAGAGGGAACAAGGATCTTTATTTATGATATTAGTGACGCATGTCTGTACTGTAAAATAAGTAAGACTCATGACCCTTATCCTCCTTGAGTAGCGAAACTGAGTTCATGGAATTAAAATGGCAAACTGCTGAAAATTTTCCTATGGAATCGAATGAATATTATTTTTCTGTGAGTAAATAAAAATGATCAAGTTTGATATAGATGAAGTTTGATTAGTGGTTAACCTAACCAACAACATTACCAACAGACTTCAAAAGTTTTACGGTTCGAAAAATGGGAGCGAAATCGGTGTATCAAATATGATGCACTAAGTGTAAGTATCTCTAAATCTCTCTAAGCTGCAAGCACCGACTAGTGAGTTGGTGGTAACAATAGCATACCTTTACCATAAACCAACAGCAAAAGTACCAGTCCCTGCTATCTCTATTCTTGGAGATTTTCGACATCGAAATCAACATCAAAAATTAAAGAAAATTAGTGTTCAACCTAATATCAAAAAAAAAGTGAAAAGAAAAAATTGATTAATATGACTTTGTTTCTTATAAACTCGTGGAGTATATGATTTTGTGGTTTATGTTGTCAACAGTAACCATTATTGAATTGTTTTTTCCTTTATTTAAATTTCAGAAAGCTACAGTGAATACTAATCTTCGGCTTCTAAACCTTTTCATAATCGGAAATCGAAAAAAATCTGGAATCATTTGAAATTCCTCTGCTATAATTTTTTAAATTCAATTTCCTCTACCAAAAAAATACCATTTCTTTTATAAAATCCTTAACGTGAAGTATGATACTTCTACATCGCGTATTGTTTTCAGACACTCAAAAAACTGTTCGATTCTAAGAAATCTACCTACAAAACGCTCATGAGAATCGCGAACCTTGGCAGCGTGTGACATCATTAATTGAAACCGTCTCAATAACACCCTTACGTTACATAGATGATTGTTCTAAAATCTAATAAACAAAGTAATTTCTATTGGAAACACGAAAAAACAAGAATTATGGAAACATAACGCTGAAATTTTGTCTTCCTCATGATTTATCTTAAGTTATGGAGAAAACTTGCAACAATTGAAATTACGACCGCAGCAAGAAATTTGTTTAACATTTTTTGGAACCAAAACCCTTTTATGATTGCTTTAGTACTTTTCAATTTATTAAGATTGAATTATTGTGGAACCATTCCCACTCTGAAAAGCTCTTTTATTTTAGCCCGTTTCTTTTATTTGATTTTTTGGCAGTTATTAAGAAAGTGAGCATAATCACTTCATTGCAAATGTTTTAAACATTCTGTAAAACAATCTCGGCGATCGTGACACATAAGACTCATATAGAATGTGAATCATTCCAGTTATAAAATACCTGCTTTATTTTAGATTGTTACTTCCATTTTCATCACATTTCCGATCACTACGATTTCATCAGTTGATAATTATTCACATGACTACGGTTTTCAAACACATATAACAAAAGTCAAATTAGAAGTGTGGGGTAGCCTATGTAACTAACTCTCACCGGAGCGCAGGTTGACGCAGGTAAAATTCCTGAAATAATATGCAAAGACGTGGGTGTATTAAAAAACATATACAGTGACAATTCAGTTTTTGCGTTCTGCTTGATTGAATATTTATCACCATAAGTTTTATAATATTGAAAATCTGGGATTTGATAGGGTAACTTCTCGAACAGCTGTTGAGTAACATAACGTTTTGTATAGCTGATTGTATCATATCAACGAGTGAGAATTTTCGTGAAAAAAGAAGTTGAGGTCTGAGATATTGCATTTGATTTTTAATTGTTTTGTATGTGTTTTTTGATTTTTGTAAGACTCTGAATGGGTACACAACAAACATCGTTCCAGGTACAAAATATTATATCCATTTCAATTTGTTGTTGCTTCGGTCATCCGATCATCACACATTTTTTTTGTTTTTGAATATTCACATGACTATTGTCTTCAGGTAAATATCTCTCGCTCATGTATTTGTTATTAGGAAATAAAGCTTCAATTAGACATGTGCTTTAGTCTACATAACTGATTCTCGCGGGAGCTCCAAGTGACGAAGGTATAATTTCTAGAATAGTGTGAGAAGACGTGGGTGTTGTGAATGATGTGGGAATGTCATTTTGATAATTGAGGGCTGGAATCTATCACAAGATGAAATTATTTTGAAAGGAATTGGACTGAGGTGTCTTTAACAATTTGTTTGGGGACTATAGAGAGTTCACAGACGCGTTGCGTGATTTTGTCGAAGAGTTTCTTATTTAGTTTGGAAAGAAGGAGATCGATTTCCTTGAGATTGTTTTTGTGAATGAGCTGATTTTGCCAAATGGAAAATTGTGAAATTTTCTGAGGAAACATTACGAAGATGCACCTGAGTAAGAATCCAGTATTAGTGTTAGAAAATTGGTATTAGTTTCCGTTTCAATTCGAAGAACGGTATATAAATAAGCTGGAAAATGTAAATAAGGCTAATTTCACGTTTTTTGATAACCTTTTTATCAAGATTCAAGAACATTATATCATGGAGATACGAAAAGATGAGAAATCTCCATTTTGTGACTTTTCAAATGTGAAATTTCGACGTTGTTATTCTACAGGGTGGCGATTAAGTATACAACGTTTTGTTCCTTGAGTCTTGGAGATGTGCCAGAGGGAATCCTTAGAGTTTTTAAACTTTTTTTGAAAGTAAGCAACACGAGCTAAATTGTTTAGACTCAATTTATCATTAAATTCAAAAATTTGGGGTTTAGCATCATCATTACTCCAGTTTGGTCTATTTTCAGGCCTTTTTTGGCCAACTTCTAACTATGATATCACCAGAATCACTTTTCAGAATCTCCTACAAAATTAACTGTTGTTTGAGAGTTATAGGACCAATTAGTTGGAAGTGTTAACAAAGTTCGGGGAAATCTCCGTACCCGAAAAAAATTGATTTGTATATGAGGACTGTTAGGGTGCGCCGCGTTGAGCTGATTCTGTGAACTTCGAGCAGAATATCAACTGTAAACTCATTTCTATGACTATTAACATTAAAAATCTGTTTGTACGGTGTTATTGGAAGCTTTTGACTTGTTATCCAGTTCATAAAAGCCTTTTTCCGATTATCAATTTTCGTGCGATTTGAGAAATTTCAAAATATGGCATTTTCATCGGTTTCATCAAAGTTCACAACAAAACTTGAATCGATAATGCCGGAAATGGTTGAGAGAAGTATAACTTCAATTCTTCTAACAATTAAAAACGTTTCGGACCCCTCAAAGTCTTGTTATTCAACTCCAAGGCTTCAATTCCGCCACATGGCCTTTCAGAGGTGTGCCACCTGGCTTTTGAACTTGACAAACACTTCAGTTTTTTTAGACCTAATAGTTTTTTGATCGGTTTTCGAAATCAGGGCGTTGAAAAACAAGTTCGAAACAAAACTTTTAGCATGTTTCCGTTCACAAAACGCCTCTCTCCACCAAATCAAGAGTCAAATTAGCATCGGCAAATCCCGGCCCACTACTAATCTTTTTGGCTCACGCCTGAAGACGTGGATTCAGACAAAAGACTCCAACTTCCAAAAAATTTTGGGAAATCAATTTTAGGACTATTTTCCATCATTTGGTAAACCCCTCTCAAGAAGAAATTAGTTTTTATTGAAGCAACACCCAACTTGAAAACGTTGTATACTTAATCACCACCCTGTATAGCTTGGTTTCAATAAGATGCCCCAGTTTAGGTAATTTTACAACAAACACTAGTATAAACAATTCCATTCATGTTTTATATTATCGTGTTTTTGTCTTTCAAATATTAGAAAAAGAACCCATATGGAATCTTGAAATTTGTTCAATGTGTTGGAATTGTTCAATTAAAACAATTTGTTGAAGTCAATTTGTTAATTATGGTGCACCACAAGCCAAATCAAAGTTGCTCCTCAACATAAACAACCTGAATTATTATTCAATTCAATTTTGATCAAATTTAATTTTTATCCAAACCCTACTACACCTTATTCAAAATGTTTATTCATATCCAACTGTTCTAATGAACCACACATCTCTCCATGCTTTATTCTTCTCCAATATAAACTCCCTCCATTTTTGTTTGTAGCTGTTTTCCTGATTTCTATTTTAGCTTTCCCCATCTGATGTCATTGGCATGATCTCATATCATATTCCCGTTTCTAGTTATAAAAAGGGAAGTTACCACGCATTCTCAAAAAAAGGGATAGAGTAGAGCCGGAAATGAAGCTGAAATAGTGTGTTCAGAGAGTGGAGGTATTCTATCAAATGAGAATCTGTGCTGAAGTTGTTATTGAAATATGCATGAGCCGGACAGGCAACACACTTCTGAAAAAAAAATAGAGCCTACAATTTGGAGATTTTCTCTGACCAACGACGGAGCCATTGAAGCTGTCGAAGCCACCGACCGACGGTTGAAGGAAATAGCATCAGGTCCCGAGAGATCTGAAATGGGAAATAACGAGTAAGTTGAATAGACAAATACAGTTAGAGGAAGGAGCTGATCAGGAGCTGATCAAGTGTCCCTCGGTGCCTGGCGCGGTGCTCTGTGTGCGTGTGAAGCTTTGACACAAAAAAGAAGAAGAGAACGTGAAAAAGAATAATCTATGTGAAAACTGAAAAGGAAACGAGGAAAAACTAATGAGATATGAGAATCACTAATGACTTTTTTTATAAGAATGAGAATAGGATGTATGATTCATACAAATTTCATTCTGAGAAGAACCAGAAAGTGTTGATTTTAAAATTCAAAGTTCGAAGTGAGACATCAATGTTGGACAGGAGATGTCGTGTTTAAAGGTCAATACAAACATTTTTAATTCATCAGAAGCACCAATTCAAAAACAAATTCCAAGAAAAGTTCAAAACTTTGAAAACTGATGAAACCAGGACATCTGCACAGTACTTTGCGATATATTTATGCCTCAATATTCTGTTTTGTGAACCATATTTTAAAACTTCAAACAATTACAACTAAAGCTTCCAGAAATAACTCTCAGAATTCAAGAAAAGAAAGATGCAAGAAGCTCAGGAAACAAATAAACTTCGGAATAGCAATATTGAAACAATACCATAGCCGATGCATTCCATTTCTAAGCTTTAGAAAATGACTGGAGCTTGTCCAAAATGATATTAGTAAAGTGTTTTCAAGCTTACAGATAGTCCAGAAAAAAATAATATAAGCTTTTTTGTGGAGAATGGTTCATAGCTAAAAATTCAATAGCTTTCTCAACTTCAACACGACAAATCGCGTAATTGAACAGTACTAAAAAAGATAAACAAAAACTTGGAGTTTGAATTCAATTATCCTCTTGTGAAATATTAAAAGAAGTTTGAATGAGCCTCGAAGTTTTTTACTCTTCAATTATCCATCAGGGTGGTAAACCGCATCGAATTTCTATAAAGATTTTTCTGCTTTGACAAACAGTTCACTCTTGGCATCTGAAAAAAAAATTAAGAACGAACAGGAATAGTTCCAAACCGAAGTTTGATCCTCAATGACACAAACTACATGTCCAATGTCACCGTACCACATTCATTTTCTGCATTTTTAACGTATTTGTGTAGTTGTGGATATGAATCATGCCAAAATGCAACAACTTTCCCTATAACATATCTTTAGATGACAATTGAATTTAGTGTCAGCTTACATATTTTTCATTTTTGCCATTTTCATTTTTGCCATTTGCCATGAATATGATTTACACTACACTTGAGTTTTTCGTGTTCATAATTAACATTAATAAACTCTAGTTCTTGAAGCTTTCATAAACGATGAATCATCATTTTTTTATTGAAATATTCAGCAGGCGTGGCTGTTTCAATTGATGCACTTGCCCGGAGGCAAAGAAATAGGCGGAGTTCCAAGCAATATAAAAAGGTCCCCGTTAACTAGGGGTCAGTTTCCGCTTGCTCATCTAGTGTGGCTACTCGTCCCATCCATCTGGCAACTTTTGTCATCTTCTTTTAACTTGATGTAAGTTCAAACCGAATTAAATGATTAATCTAATATTTTTTCAGCTTCTGAACTTCCATCGATGGGGGTTTCTGACCAAGAGAAGTATGGAAACAGTTTGTCATCAGCCACACAGTAGTGGGATGGAAGCTCTCCACCAATACGGATAATAATAATACGGGCGTGCAAGAGGTATGCACACCTTCCATCTCTTTGATCTATCCCCTGCTTTTTCCTTTTCCTTGGTGTTTGTTGAATTTAGAGGTAGGTTCAACAAACGTTTTATATGTCTTCGATAGTATTTTTTTCTGACTTTCCTTTCTTTTTTTCTTATTAACAGCTAACTGACCCGGACGTCCTTAATTCATTTAAGTTCCCAACATCGCTTTTATTGTGAAAAAATCAACAACATAATTCATAAGAACTAATTGTAAGACCAATCATCTGAATTCTAATAACATCCAAATTTTTTTGAAATAATAAATCCATCTGACAATTTCAAATACCGTGTTTATTGACTTCAATTTTCAGATCGTTTCAAGTTTTCAGGCATTTCAGGATTTTCAGACAAAGGATAAAGATAGTGTTATAGTTGTTAGAGGAATGCAGGCTCCCTTTTTCACCTCTAGATGGATCAATATCAGAGTTCTCAACATTAGAGAGGAGGGGGAGGAAGGGGTTCTTACTAACTGGAAGAATGCCTGGAAGTTAAATATGCTGAATGTAACATCAGATTTGTGTTGCAGGATGAATCAAGGATAGAAATATAAACTGTGCTTCATAACAATTAGCCGGATCGGAACACAAAAGCAACGATGCTGCAATATTTTGGCAGTTTTGAACAAATACAATCAGAGAGCTTATTGAAATAGTTCTTTTACAGCCAGCTCCCCTTTTCGCCGTTCTAAATTATTAGAGATGTTGTGATTATTTCTAAAAGTGACCATCATTTCTTTGTTAACTCGACAAGGAGGGCGGCAATGATAAACCATTCAGACTTCATGTTTAGGAATCTGAAATAAGCCTGCTTTTGCTTTTGTCTAAAACATTTGCTTCATTCGGCCTTAAAAGTGATAACTGAAGGTTTTATCATAAACTATATATCTCGTTTGTGAATTCCTTTTCCTTCTTATTACTGGAAAAAACGCTACATAGTTCTATGTTTCTTTTTGTCATAACTTAATACATTGTGTTCACTTTGTCTGCATTTCATCATCATTAAATGAATATATCTGCTGTAGAAAAAATCAACAAAAACACATATTTGACATGTCAGGTGTTAGTTTATTATGAAAAGTCAGATGGTAGTAAAATCATAATAAATGTCAAAAAAAGGCATTGAGGATGGTAAAAGATCAACACCTAAATATTCTTGTGATCACCTCGATCATTTCTTTTGGAACGAAATTTTTCTTTGATGGTATCTTCTGATTTTTTTTGTAACAGTTAAAAAGAAAGAAATAAAAAACGGACATATTCGGTCTTAAATTGTTGGGACGGCTTTGGGAATCATAATAAAGAAATATAACCGTAATGTTGAAATTATCCCGTAATGTTGTGAGTTTGGCTCCTGTTCCACTCTTTGGATGATGCTCCACTTCTTGCGTCCATACTTCTGCTAGTGAGTGGCTGAGCTGGAGAAAAGAAACGATTTTCAATAATTAGTATAAGTTTTCAACTCACGTCATAGCTGAAATATGGAGGCTTCAAAAAAAGGGACGACCAACCAAAAAGAGGAAGCAAGAGTAAACTGAATGTTGTTGGAACTCCGGGGCTTTTTGATGTGGTTGAAGCTCCTCTTTTTTTGAGGCGGGATCTACATTGGAAGTCAAAAATCTCAAATGATTATTTGGTGAGTGGGGAATGATTCACTGAAATCGGATTAGGATATATGGATTAGGATATCCGAAAGCTGGTTATAATGCTGGTAGTGATATCAAAAAACAAATGAGGAATGACACAGAACATTTTTATTTCTGGCTCAGAAATGAATATAACTATAATATTGATAAGGCTGGCTGAAATATCAAAAAATAGACGCAGTGTCCTGAATTAGTGCTGGCTCTAAGTATTTTGTTCAATCCTACATTGGGTTTTCATAGCTCGAAAAGAATATGATTGGAAATTTCAGGGTTTTTTTTTCTAATTTCTAATTTCTAAAGTGAGTGGAAAATGATTCACTGAAATTGAATTGAGATATATGGATTAGGATATCCGAAAACTTGTTTCCGCAGCATGAATGAGTGGGCGACGTTAAATGCTGATTATGAAATCCAGAAAAAATGAAGAGCGACACAAAATGGTTCGGCCATTGGCTTAAGAATCAATAGAACTTTCATATTGGCAGAACTAGCGGAAAAATTACAAAAGCGACTAAGTATTTTATATGAGCAAAATTGGCTATGATGTTCATTCTCACATACGGTATCTTCATACAGTTCATACGGTGCTCGCTCCATATGCGCTCTACTGCACTCAGTACTTCGAGATTTTCAACTTTCGTCGCCAATTTGCATTTTTCGAAATAGTTAAAATGATGTTTTTCGAAGTGATAAGCATTTTTATGACATTTTTCGGCAAAAATTGAAAAAAAAAATTTGATGACCAAAATCAAAATTTCAGAGAGCCATTTTTCAACTGAGTGCAGTAGAGCGCATATGGAGCGGGCACCGTATGAACTGTAGCTTAAAAAGAAAAAAAAAAAAGTTTCTTGTTTTTTTCAACGTTCCGTTTGTCTATAGTGACAATTTGACAACACTGGACTCAATATAAGAATAAAAAAACTTTGACAATTTTCATGTCTTTGTTATTTCCTATTCCTTTTAAAAAGCCAACAGCGTTCAGCTAAAAAAAATACTGTGTATTATTCCAACTTAACAATGGGTTTTTTTTTCAAAGTTCACATCAGTTGGAACAGCATGGTGAACATCTTCAAAACAACGTAATTTCCCCGTTATTTTTCCGAACATCACCTACAGTAGGCATCGATGATTCATTTCTTGTTATTTCCGCAAAATATGCATGTGTAAATCATCATTAATTCAAATCTCTTTTTTCACATCTTTACAAAATCTCACATCTCATTAATATTCCATTCAAGACAGCTTCCTATTTCCCACTCTACTCACAGAAATTCTCTCTTCTTGTCGTTTTTTGATCGGCTCCTTCTTCATGCAGTCTCATACACATTTTGTGCGCGGCTCTTCTCACATCTCCCACATAAATTGAGTCTCTTCTACATGATATTTCCCCGTGGCTCCCTTCTCCGTCCTGTGTGACACTTGGATTTATGCTCGGTTTCTTCTCTGCTCTCTTTTCTTCTTTTCTTGAGCGCCTTATATTTTTGTGAGACCCGACGGCGCCGTCTTCATGCACACGGGCTCACGGAAAAAAAATGTGCGCCGCTCCTCTTGCTCCCTCTACGTCCCTAACCTTGAAATGTATAAAGCTCTCTGCTTAAAGCGCTATTTCTCCGGAGCTTCCGATGACTCCTTCTCCTTTTTCACTGAGTCTCCGGTTCTTTCCATACTCTTCTTGTGACCGAGCCAAAGCGCCGGCTCATTTTGCATGGATATTCTACTCTCACTAAAAAGAAAGATAGTTACGTCAGATGTTTACGACTATAACCAAGCAGGAAGAAAAAATGAGAGAAAAAAGGGACTAGTTGAAAAAAGGCAAGATGCAAAAGGAGGAAAAACAAAATGTTGTGGAATCTAAGTCAGGTTTCAAAAAAATTCAAGTTTATTGACTAATAAACTAAAAAGAACCGTAATTTACATTGAAATTACAAAAAAAAACTTACACAAAATACGAAAAAAATAACGACAAACTCCTTATTCAGAATATTCATAGAGTTCACCCATCTCCACCAACAGATTATTCAAAAGT
This sequence comes from Caenorhabditis doughertyi, assembly GCA_963572265.1. NCBI lineage: Eukaryota > Metazoa > Nematoda > Chromadorea > Rhabditida > Rhabditidae > Caenorhabditis > Caenorhabditis doughertyi. Next base: position 28,237,944 of record OY751558.1, on the reverse strand, counting down.
TTTTGGCCGTTTAGACGACGGTGAAACATGTAATGGAACATATACCCACTCATTTTATGCTTTGGTAGATCTTGATACAATTTGAAACTTGTTCTAAGACTATCCCAATTGGCATCCTCGGTTTTGATTTTTGCTAAATTGTCATTGAAATGCATAAAGTGGATTCGATGATTTGGGGCAAATCGGTTATATTCTTCTTGCAAATCTTCAATTGTTCGATATGAATTCCAGCAGTCTGTGATTACTATGCTATCTGAAAATGAAAATTTATACAGACTGAAATACATGAATGGGGATTTACCTTCTTCAATATGTTCTACAAGAAGGGGGAACAATCTTCCTTTGGCAGTGCTTTCTATTTCAAACATGGCAACCTGAAATAAACTGATAAATATAAACAGTTTGCTTGAAGCTAACCTTATCAGTTCCTTGCTGGACTAGCCCAAAAACCCAGAACTGAGGTTCTGAATTGATTCCGAGAACGGTCTCATCCATTTCCACAACGATTCCTGAACAGTAGAGCAATTAATAATCTTCAAAATGAATGGAATTCATTACCTCGTCCTCCAACTTTCTTGCTTTGTCTCATAATATTCTTTCTACACCATATTCTACAGTAATCTCTGTATTGGTTATAGTACAGCAATAAGGTTGGTGTAGACATCTTCATTTCTTTGGCAACATCCTCGGGTTCCTTGTCGTAATTTTCAAGGAAGTTCGATGCCAAATATATATTCTGTTGGACCGATAGCTTGCTTTCTGACAGATAACTTCCATCTCTTGAAAATTGAAACTTATAATAATATGATTTTTTCAAATTAGAATATACCTTATCGATAACTTTTTATGCTCGTTTTTACATCGCCACAACAATCCGTCAATTCGTGTTTTGTCTTTTACCAAAGACATAGGCGTCGACTTTGTGCGAGTTTTCCTCTCATTATGAATAATTCCATACCTGAAAAATAAACAAAAAATCAAATTATTTCATATCAAAACTCTCACTTAGCAAGAAAATCGATCCCTTTTCTCGTATTCTTTTCATTCGTCTCCAAATCTCCAATATACTTCCAAAGATTGGATAGATTCAGTTCTTCCAACTCCAATATTTTCTCAGTGGGTTGCAAAATTGTTTTGTCCACAATTTGAAAAGTGGTCCTCATTGAATATCAGAAGAAAAGGTGAAAAAGAACGCAAAATGATGAAATATAGGAAAACTGAGAGACGCAGAGGGACCCTTTTTCTTTTGGAGAACCCTCCAACGACCCGTTTTCTTTCTTCGCCAACACACAAGGTCCACCACAAAGGAGCTGCTATTTTTCGCATTGTAATAAAAACGCCGTTTAATTGGAAATAGGGTCGACGGACGAATCGAAAAACTAAGAACGTAGCAGGAGGAGAACCATAATTCAAGAACATTCAGATTGAAGAACAAGATAGTAAGCAAAGTTTGAACAGACCAATTGAATCCTAAGTTTTCAGAAGAAATTGAGGGGTACACACAACTTTCAATACCTTTCAGATCAGCCATTCATTATCAAACCTGCAAAAAATCTCTTAACATGTAGAATTTGAATTCCCATAACTACTTTCATGATTGCGATCTCAACAATTTCTGTTTCACTTATATTTCTTGGGCGTCACCGTTCCCTTTTCTCCGTCATTTGGTGCAAACACTTGCACGCCATAATGCACAAAACCCATTTTTCGAGTATTGATTTTCAGTTTTTCTAGATTTTGACAATCTTATCATCACTTTTTTGTGATCAAACTTACAAATTCTGAAAGAAGGAAATTTTGCGGTTCTTCTCATATATTGTTATTGTGATATCTCTCTGTTTTGAGTTGTTTATTTCACGAACTTCATTTTTACAGATGACTCTTATGACAAACCAGTCTTGTTTGGCGGAATGCTGTATCGGTGAAGATTTCATTTTGGAATGATCAACATCAGGTGTCGGCGCAACTATTCAACCTGTCAGTAGTGAGTTTTTCCTTAATTTCAAATCAAAAATCCCTTTTTCGTGAAAGGAAGTGCTGCCCGATTTTTTTCTGACCTTTAAAAATTCTAAATAGCTTTATGTGGTAACACTTTCAAACTGAGAGCACAAGCAGTGCAATGTCTTGGAAATGGAAGTGCTTTAACGAGTTCAACTCTCGAGAAGACACTAGTGAGCGGCAACTTTTGACCGTATGGACCGAAATATTGCAAATAGGCGTGCTTATTTTTCTGTTTTGCCTATTCATGATGATTAATGTGATATTTCAGTTCCAACAACAGACACGGCAAAGGAATGAAAAAATAGGAAGGACTATTCGTGCAGATGACTGTAATTGGTTCCTCGAAAGTTTGAATAAGTATGACGGAAGAGCTGCTCTACATATTGCTGGAAGTTCGTGAGTGGCGGTGCTAATTGTTGGACGGCTTTGCCGATTCGAATCACAACTGATGAATTATAAAACTTTTTAACCTTCTATCAAAAATAAAGATCCAGTTTAACTTCAAAATACCACATTCTTGTTTTACACGTACAGTTAAATGAACAACGAGGAGTACTAGTGGAAACTTCTCAAACGTCCCCCACAAGCTCTGCACATGTTTCAATTCATATTATTAAGCTCGAGGGACATTATCCATTTAAAGCTCTGTTACAATGTGGTACTCGAACGCATTCAAACCCGCGAAAAGATATCAATTCACATGAATTAGTCATTCGTCACCTCCTGCTCTCATTGAGATCTCAACAGGCTCTCCTTTACAATAGAGTTGTCTTCTAATACCCACCATCACGACTGCGATAACTCAGTTTTCGAGTATTGATTTTCAGTTTTTCTAGATTTTGACAATCTTATCATCACTTTTTTGTGATCAAACTTACAAATTCTGAAAGAAGGAAATTTTGCGGTTCTTCTCATATATTGTTATTGTGATATCTCTCTGTTTTGAGTTGTTTATTTCACGAACTTCATTTTTACAAATGACTCTTATGACAAACCAGTCTTGTTTGGCGGAATGCTGTATCGGTGAAGATTTCATTTTGGAATGATCAACATCAGGTGTCGGCGCAACTATTCAACCTGTCAGTAGTGAGTTTTTCCTTAATTTCAAATCAAAAATCCCTTTTTCGTGAAAGGAAGTGCTGCCCGATTTTTTTCTGACCTTTAAAAATTCTAAATAGCTTTATGTGGTAACACTTTCAAACTGAGAGCACAAGCAGTGCAATGTCTTGGAAATGGAAGTGCTTTAACGAGTTCAACTCTCGAGAAGACACTAGTGAGCGGCAACTTTTGACCGTATGGACCGAAATATTGCAAATAGGCGTGCTTATTTTTCTGTTTTGCCTATTCATGATGATTAATGTGATATTTCAGTTCCAACAACAGACACGGCAAAGGAATGAAAAAATAGGAAGGACTATTCGTGCAGATGACTGTAATTGGTTCCTCGAAAGTTTGAATAAGTATGACGGAAGAGCTGCTCTACATATTGCTGGAAGTTCGTGAGTGGCGGTGCTAATTGTTGGACGGCTTTGCCGATTCGAATCACAACTGATGAATTATAAAACTTTTTAACCTTCTATCAAAAATAAAGATCCAGTTTAACTTCAAAATACCACATTCTTGTTTTACACGTACAGTTAAATGAACAACGAGGAGTACTAGTGGAAACTTCTCAAACGTCCCCCACAAGCTCTGCACATGTTTCAATTCATATTATTAAGCTCGAGGGACATTATCCATTTAAAGCTCTGTTACAATGTGGTACTCGAACGCATTCAAACCCGCGAAAAGATATCAATTCACATGAATTAGTCATTCGTCACCTCCTGCTCTCATTGAGATCTCAACAGGCTCTCCTTTACAATAGAGTTGTCTTCTAATACCCACCATCACGACTGCGATAACTCAGTTTTCGAGTATTGATTTTTAGTTTTTCTAGATTTCGACAATCTCATCATCACTTTTTTGTGATCAAACCTACAAATTCTGAAAGACGGAAATTTTGCGGTTCTTCTCGCATATTGTTTTGATCATAACTCGTTATATTCTAGTTTTACTCTGGAAAATACTTCTTTTCAGGTGATTCCGAGAATAATGTGGTCTTGTTTAGTGCAATGCTGCAAAGAAGTCGGTTACAATGAACGGATGTTTCCAGACGAGGGTTTGATTCAACTATTAAATCACTGAATAGTGAGTTTTCTTCCCCTGGAAACCGAAGATGAACCAGTTTTAGAAGGGTAAGTGCTGCCCGATTTCTTTCTGACTTTAAAAAAGTTCCAAGTGTACGATTTAGTAGCATTGTTGACTGTAAGCTCCAGCACAGCCATTTCTTCAGAGAAAGGTTGTGGGGGAAACTCTGTTCGTGTAATGGGAAGTGGAAGTTTATGTATCTCAACTTCGATTAATTTCAGATGCAACACCACTCACAAGGATGAAGAGGAGATCGAATTCACAAAAATGTCAGACTGTACAGTGATAGCAAGCAGGAACAATTGTATGTTACGAAACCGATGACCCCGGCATACGGATAGTGAAGCTTACAGAAGTTTTACCAAAGGATTCTGTTTTTCTTCTAATTTATGGATTTCTAAATGACTTCGAATTTCTAAATGACTTCGTAAATAAGCGGTTTCTGTAAATGAAAAACTCAAAATGAACGTATTTTTCTTCGTAAATCTGGATGAAATATCCTAATTTCGTACTGCGACCAACCGGACAAGAAAGAAAAACTGAGAGTTGTGCTCTTCAAAAACAAGCTAAAACTACTGGAAACCATTAATAAAAAGAAGCAAAAAGCAAGTGATTTCGGGCGGGATCGAACCGCCGACCTTCTGTGTGTTAGACAGATGTGATAACCACTACACCACGAAACCGCACGGAAGGAAATGAGAGTCATGGCGCTCATATAGTGCAATGCTGGCGGCCATGTTACATTTAGAGAGAAGAAGGTGGCTGAGAGTGAAGAGAAAAGAAAGGGCGCAGAGTACTTTCGTTAATTAGTTCTCTGAAACACAGTTCGATTATAATTTCCACGAAGTAACAGTATCCGATTTTCAGTTAAAAGGATTATTTGTGATTTTGTTCGGTTCGAATTACTGGTATGTCAAATATTTAGTATGAAATTCTATGGTTCTAAAACATTGTTCGCAACTTCTGAAGTGAAGTTTGAATCTCAGTACTGTTCAGTGAAAGAAAATTAGATTGAAAATTTCACACGAAAATAGTCATTTTCAGGGATCAATTGCGTCGCCGGTTGATTTTTTATCATTCTCAATTTCTTCGGATTTTGAATTTCGACAAGCCTGAAATGAAAAAATCTGCACATCCAACATAAAATACTGGAAATCATTTATCAAAAAAAAAGCAAAAAGCAGGTGATTTCGGGCGGGATCGAACCGCCGACCTTCTGTGTGTTAGACAGATGTGATAACCACTACACCACGAAACCGCACGGAAGGGAAAGAGAGTCATGGCGCTCAAATAGCAAGCTGGCGACGGCAGTGGAGAGAAAACGATGGGAAAAAAAGAGGGCGCAGACATGGCACAGAGTCATGTTGACATTCATTTTTCACTCGTTTCTCATTGATAATACGTTTTTCAAACAATGCTTGTGTTGACGAACTGTCAGTAGAATTTTGCAAAGCTCGTGTCAATAAAATCTCATCTGTGATATCAATCTTGGAATGTTATTGTAATTCAATAGAAAAATTCAAAACTGAAGCGTTTATTTCTGACTGAGAGAATAGTTTGGAATGTTCATGCTGTTAACCCTGTTGAGCCACAAAAAAAATTTTGTATTTTCTGGTTTTTTTTTAGATTTTTGTGTTTTTTTTTCAATTAACAGACTTGTCCAAAGAAATTAAGACAAGGAGTTTGCATTCAGCCAAAATACGCCGGCGATCTCGTCCTCAAAACGAATAGTTGGAGTGGTTTCTTTGATTGCTGCATTCTTGCCTCCACAGATCCATAATGATATCTGAAATGATGAAAACTAAAAAAATAAAGAAGAATCCAAATTTCTGTAAACTCACATTAACGGAGGAGGTGAAAAGATGACATGATTCTCAACAAAGCAGCAAATCAATCGAACAAACCAATGGAAGCGCCATTGACGTGTAGGTAGCTTCGGCAAACTGGATTTTTAGTGATCAAAAGTATCTTTTATAGTGTTATAACCTCTTCCCAGTTCTCACGCCCACTGTACCTCGAGTTCGGTCAAATGTTTTGTATGTGTATCTGATATGTTTTCAAAGCATTTCTATTATACTAGTGATAACATACAAGCTACAATTATTTCGGCAATTCGGAGAACAGAAGCAGTATCATGTGAGCTCTCATAATCTTCGAAATAATGACAAATATCACTGATACTCCCACGGCTCCATTTACAGACTTTCTCAGAAATATTCTAGATCGTGCCATTACTGAGAAAAACATGAGACTTGAGGCAATGATCAAAACCAACATACAATTATGTGGGCGACTGGGAAAACAGAAGCAGTATCATGTGAGCTCTCACGTTCTTCTATATAATTATATATATATATATATATATATATATATATATATATATATATATATATATATATATATATATATATATATATATATATATATTACTGATACTCCCACGTTTTTTGAGACAGACTTGTTATTGAGTGTGCCATTCTCAGAAAAAAGTCTAATTTGTACCCCTAATGAGGAAAATATGAGATTTATCAGGTGATATGATCAAGTGATCAAAAGCAAGATACAATTATGTGGGCGATGATAAAGCTTCACTTTATGTTCGCAAAAAAAAATAAGTATTCAGAGACAAAATTGATCACGAACTGACTAAAAGCTCAAGTTCAAGTTTCCAGGAGTTGAAATTGAAACTGAAATAATCTTTAGTTGAAATCGAAACTGAACGAGTTTTTAGTAAGATCCACTTAGACAAAAAAAAAGCATTCTGGAGGAATTGTCTACTTCTCCAAATTTCATGAACCAAAACTAGCGTATTTTTCAGTCCTTTCGATAGCGTTAAGCTTTTGACAGCTTATTAGTGATAACATTTGCTTCTCTTTTTGCTCTGAAAGCTACAAATCACAAATTTCTTAGTCATATATCCGACGATTGAATTATTTGTCTCCCACTCTCATAGTTCTCACAGTAGTCACATTTTTCTGAGCACAAACTCCGCCGATGATCTAACGCTATTATTTTTTGATTAATGGAATTTCGTTTTTCTGTACCTCTTTGTTATTCTGTTCCACTGATTGTTTTTTTGTCTGTAATCTAAAAGATGTAATGCGTTGTAAAACAATAAGAACACGGCATTGCCAAAAAGATGTTATTTATTTGGCTTTAATTTTTTTTGACAGATGTTTTTTTTTACAGATTGATCTTATTCAGTTCTAATAGTCGATATCCCAAAAGACTATTTTAATTTTTAAGTTGGTTTCAAACAGTTCTTGAACGCAGATCTTATTACGTTCTTTGAGTTGATGTTCCATTCAGATTTGTCGTGTCAGAGAGAGATTAAATAACAGGAGAGATTAAATGACCAGAGAGATTAAATGACCGAAAATATTTAACAGACCAATAGTTTCAAAGAGTAAGTACCAAAAAAAGGGGGGGGGGGGGAGCCACAGATAAAGACCAAAAAAAATTTTTTTTTCTTTTTTTTTTTTGAAATTAATAAACATATAAATAAATAAAAATACATTTCGAAACAGAAACTGCCCAATGCCAAGTTTGCTAGTCGACCCCAGAATCGTACATAACAAAGGTTACCCGTAGGCAAAGGGTTACCCGTTGTGAGTTGTTATCCTCCTGATCCAATTGCATTGACGTCAATCCAATCCAAAGATCTGCATGTTTGCATTCACAATCAAGCCAAAGTTATTCATGACAGAATTCGTAATGAGGAATTGTATGAAACTGAAACAAAACTAATGTAAATCTAGAAAATTAGAAGTATATAAACTCACATTATTGGAAAGAAGTTGAGAATTGCAAAACAACTCAAAGAGTTTACATGACGGAACAGAGGGTTGAACAGACGACCAGCTCAACGAGAGCAGAAGAATAACACTGATTTCTTGTTGCTCCGGCGGGCTCATATATGCTGGAAGCTCCTCCCCCTTTTTTCAGAGGAGGAGCTTTCAGCAGTGATTGGACAGGACTATGAAGGGAAGCCACGCCCATGAATACGAGAAAAATACTAATTCTTTATAACATATTTGCGGCAAATAACATGAGAAATGGAATACAATTTCTGGTGAATCATAAAAAAAAGAGAGAAAAATAATTTCGATGGGATAACTTCCTTGTCAAAGGCGACTCATGGTGAGATTTCAATTTTCTAATGGAAAACATGAGAAATATTAGGAAACTCAAAATTTACACAATTGTGATTCTGCAACTTTCCTATGAATAACTTTCAATTCTCATGTCATTTTACAAATAATATGAGAATTATTTCTAAATATTCACAACTTTACGAGTTCAAAGGTTCGAGATTCTTGGATTTCCTAATTCATAAGCTAAGAGTTTTACAACATTCACGAGTTTACAAGTTTACCAGTTTACAGTTTTACGAGTTTACAGGTTTACGAGTCTTAGGTATCGAATTTTTCAAGCTATTATTGGTCAAAAATCTGCAACAACTTTTGAACACTCGTTATTTTTAACTACTCAACAATCACCGAAGTGCCAATTCACCGGAGCCGAAACGTTTTACGAATGAGATTGAGAAAAGAATGATACAGACTCAAAATTGATATTTTTTAACTTTTTAGGCCCTAGATGAACGTCTTCAACAAATTGAGTGAATTGACGTTACAAGTAGTAAAGAATAGTCAGTGTTAAACGATGGCCAACACGACGTTTTCTCTGGATATTGATGTTTTTAAAAAAATACCGGATATCCTATGTGTGCCTCAAACTCATGTTTGCGACAAAATAGTCGAGTCCTTTGAGAACTGTTAAAACTTCTCAATGAACTGCCGTTTTTGTTTATCGAAATCGTGGTAGAATCAGGTTCATTTTAAAACCTTATTCTCTCTTATATCTGCAACAAGCTCACATTATTCATTTAAAACTTCACAAACTTCCTCATGGAATCATCGTTAATTCAATCTCTCTTGCTGGTTCCTTTTTTCTTCCTCAATCCTGTTTTCGAGATTTTTCCATCGTGATTCATCATATTCATTCAAAAAAAAGAAGTGGGCAATGGAGCAATCCGGATTATTATGCATATGGATAACAGGAAAGCTACATTATTTCCGTTATAAAATATTGATGATGGGATTAGTGAGACGGATACGTGATTTGCGAAAACAAACGAGAGAAAATTTCATTTGGTTTTGAGCGACATGGGAAAAAGATTTTTTTTTTGATAGATAAAAAATATTATTTTTCATAATCTAAGGAAAACGCTCCGACAAGCTTAGGGAAGATTGATGTACAAAATGGATGATACTCACTGCATTAAAAGGTTGAAGACGTGTAAAATATATCAGATGCGGAAGTCAATTCTTGAAGTAGTCTTGTTTAGAGAATGATGCGATTCCAAAAGTAAAACGTACTTCATGGACGTATCCGTTATGTGCTCAGTAGATTTCTCATGCGTAATGGATCCGTTACGGAAGTATTCCGGAAAAAAACTCTCGCGAACAGACAGTATCGGGTCCGTCACACATCAGATATCTGATGAACACAAAACGCATACGTCCGCGAAAGACCTGTAGTTGTGCCTCATCTCTGAACACAAAAAGTCATAACCTTGAGTTTCAACTCATTCGCTTTTCTAGTTGTCACAAAGTTGAAGCAGTAATTATGGTTCATATTATATGTTAACCAATATACATTTGCTCAATCGGCGCTGGGAAATTCTATATTACGTCACATTTTGTGTTTTTCCCATTTTTTCCCTGTGATGTGTTTTGACGGGACAGCTTTTCTAGAAGTATCGAGCTAATTAGCATTACTCAAGTCCCCTGTTTTGCATCATATTCTAATGATGGCTTGCCTCTACAAAATCATCACAAATTTTTTCGCTAGAATTTCTTTTGGCTCGTTTTACAACTTTTTTTGATGAATAACAAAATAATTGGAAAGAAATACAAACACTCTTGAAATCGCATCTTTATTCTTCACTAATCAGAATCTCATCAAATACCCAAAGAAAAATCTCACATTGTAGGCAAAAAAGAAAGAAATGTCACATGAATACACATATTTTTGAGGGGTTTAAAGCCAATTAACTAGGATTCTACAAGTCTATTTGAAAATATAGAAAAAAAATTTGATCATTTAAAAAAACAGGTAAAAGAATTTTAACCGTGGTCTAAATAAAACACGATTAGAAATTACCGAGTTGTAAATCTCACATTGTAAAGAGGAGAAAATAAAACGTCGCATAAATACACACATTTTTAAGGGAAATAAAACCAATTAGCATGGATTCAACAACGGTGCTATTCGGCAATACAAACAAGAAAAAGTGAAAACAAGGGAAAGAGTTTCAACGGTGATTCGAATTGAATATGATTAAGAAACTATTAAAATATAAGTTGTTAGTCAGTTCTATGACGCTTTGGAGGAGGCTCGCGGCTGGTAGAAGCTTCTTGATCGATAGATGATGTCCCTGGCTGAGAAGATGTCGTTTGAGCCTGATTCTTCTTATTTGCACGTTGACGACTTTGATCTGCGAGCATCCTGATAATCCCAGACAATTCTTCCGGAAGGCAGCCGTTTTTAGCCAGTACAGTTTTCATCATTTCCGTCAAATCCGTAAACGCTTCCTTGAACAGAGGAAGAAAGTCTGGGTTGACGTAAAGGGCAGATTTGGCCGCGAAATGAACGGCGTTTTTGGTAGCTTTACATCGGAACCCAGTCCATATTGTCTGCTCTTCCTGAAAATTCAACATCATAAACAAAAACCTTTTGTTGTGCTGCTTTTTTGAGTTTATGAGAAACAAATGTTAAAGTTCTACAAAACTTCAATATGAACTAACCTGTGTTAGAGGATCTCCCGCCTGCTGTTTTTTCAACAATTTATTGAAGAGAGCATCATTCCACTGGAATTTGTCTCTGAAAAATAAAACAATCAGAACAAACAACTTGGGCAAACAATTGAGACGGGTACGTTTTCTAATTCAGAACAAAAGCTATAACTCAATGAGCAGAAAACTAGTCGAACTAATAAACTCGCTAAAGAAATACTGGAAGAGTGGTTTAACTTACCGAGTGTTTTGATTATCTGGTTCGACTGGATTGGCCACAATCTCTCCGTTAGTATTGGCACTGCAAAACCAAATTTCAATGAATATTTGAGTAACAGAAAAAAGGAAGTGTAAAACTCACTGGTTTTGTTTTTCGACTAGCGGTGCATTTTGATCACCCAGCGTTTCCTGATTATCATTGTCTCTGAAATTCAAATCTACTATAGAGAGCTCTACCAGTGATTTTGGAATTTCCGAAATGTCTTATTCATCTATGAATCTTTTAGATGTATCTTTTCTGGAAGCTTTTCATTTTCAGATTTTATTAATTGGACTGTTTTCAAACTTACTGGTCATCTACTCCACGTTCTGACTCTACCGGATCGATCAACATCGCATTTTCATTATCGGGTGCGACATGATCTACCAGCATCTCGACATTACCAGCGTCGCTGAAATACCTATTGTAATAGTTTTACACTGATCATAGACTCTTATTTCTGAAATTGTAATGAATTCACTGGTTTTCCACTATATTTCCTAGCTGATCCTAGCTGATTTAAAATATCGAAAAACGAAATGTTACTGAAATACTTTTCAATGAGACACCGAGAACTCTGTTTACCGAAAATTCCAGTAGCACGAACGTGATGAAAAGAGTTTACAATGTTCTATTTAAACTAGTAAGTGGTTTTTTAATGAAATAAACTGCCAAACTTACATGTTTCCTTCTTTTTTTCTTTCCATTTCAATCAGTTCATTCATACTAAAAACAAAACATTGCTCAAATAAATATGTGAATATAACTATAACTTACTGATTGTCTTCTACATCAGCTGAAGCAATTCCATCAATTATCATCTCGTTATGAGCATCATCACTGAAAAATAGGAATTGAAATACTAATGCGAACTGATGTGAAATGTTGGAAATTTTAAAGAATTTTGTGAGATAGTACATCACTGTCACTCCTACTCGACACAGATAATTATGAGCATCATTACTGAAAAATAAGAATTGGGAGTAATTCAAATTCGACAAAAAATTCACTATTTTAGTCTCAAATATGAAAGTATATAATTAATGATCTTAATCATAGAACTAAAAACAATTATTGGACAAAAAAATAAATCTGGCTGTTGTGAAAGGTTGAAACTTTTAAAAAATTTTGTGAGATAGTACATCACTATCACTACTACTAAACACAGATAATTGGGAGTAATACAAATTCGACAAAAAATTCACTATTTCAGTATCAAAACGTATGGAATAGTCTATGGTTACTGTTCTAATTGAACTCACAGGCTCTCTTCTTCAAATTCTGGCTCTCCGTTGTCAACCCATATGTCTACATACTCGTCGACACTAAAAATAAGCAAAAAAAAAACGTGACTTATCTATCATTTTATAATAAAACTAACTCATTTCCATTTCCACTTGGCTCTTCATTATTTGCTTGAATCAATTCTGCAGCAGCTGGCTCATTATCATTAACCTGAACGATTTCTTCGCCGAACTGAATTTCTTCATTTTCAGGGCTGAAAAATGAGACTATATTGACTTCTTGTTCTTCAAAACTTACACTTCTTGTTGGTTTTCGTTAACAATATTGTTCTGCTCTGGAATTGGTGAAGGAGATCTAGAGTCCAAATTGATTACTTCGTAATCTATTTCATCATCGTACACTCCCAGATCTCGGAGCACGTTTTTGTTGTATGGCTCTTTTGCATACTTCTTTTTCAGTTCATCTTCATATTCTTGGTACACTTGACGGTAAAACCGCATGTGCGTATAATGTTTCCATTTGTACATTTCATCTTCTGTACCGTATTCGTGTAGTTTTTTGGAGATCGCTTCACTGAGCCTATGTCGAAGCTCCCGTTTGGCTTTGGCCCAGAAGTTCCGAATTTGCGCAACTGAAAAAATGTTGAGATTGAAAATTTTTCGGAGGTTTTATTTCAAGATCTCACCGGTATATGTGTGAATGGCTCGATTGGCAAAATCCACCGCCAATTTTTCCCATTGCTCAAACGGAACTTTCACTCTTTTAAAGGCCCACAACACTGCATTCCGTTTGATTAAATCGTACAAAGTGTGTGCATCTTCATCTGTTAGTTCTTCCCCTTGATAAAAGTCCGTTGAACGAAATTGCCGATAATCTTCCAAAGTAAGGCAGCTTCTGTCCGGAGGATGACACGGAGTTACAGCTCTTGGCATGCGGAGTGCATATAATGGTAGAGGTCCATTTTTTGGAAGAGGAGGTATAGGCACATTATATTCTATCAATTCTTCAACTTCTTCTACATATTCCATCTGTCCAGAGATTGAGATCGAGCTGAACTGAAAAGAAATGTGTTGAACAAAAGAAATTGAATGACAAAGAGATGAGAGCAAAAAAAAAATTGAGAGCTTTAATTAAAATAAGATTCATTAAAAACTTTCAAGTAGAACAACTATAATAAAAACATGTCAAAATTTTCTATTTTCAATAATTTACGAGTTTACGAGTTATGAAAAAAAGAGAAAAATCGAGCCAACAAAAGAGAAAAAGACGGAAGAAATATTTTCTTTTTGAGAGACCGAGAGAAAAAGTGCAGTCAACAGAAGTAAATGGAAAACAGAAAGGAGAAGGAGCCAGATAGAGATACGCAGGCAAAAAAACAAGCGATGTTCTTGATTGAAAAATAGATAAGAAACGAGAGAATGGAAAATGATTTGCAGAGAAGAAGAAGATGGAGCTTCTTTTGTTCCAATTGCAATTCATCCCAGTGGAAAGAAAATTGTGGAAAGACAAAGGAAATTGATGTAAACAACAATGAGTCATAATAAAATCAATGTCTTTTCTGTGAATTTTGAGAATGACTGTTGCGATCGAACGAGATTTGCTTGCTGGGAAAGAAAATGAGAAGAACAAATAACATGTGTTTCTGTTAGTTGTAAATTTGGTAGACGACAAAGGAGACGAACGCATTGAACCATTATCCCAGGTCCACAGACATTTCGACTTCTTACAGCTTAACTGGTTCCAAAAAAAAAAGGCTGGACCCAGAAAAAAAAGACTGGTCCGAAGAGACTGGTCCCATGGACGAAGACTGGGTCCAAAAGAAGAGTGGCTCCAAAGGAGACTGGTCCCATCGGAGAAGACTGGTCCTAAGAAAAGACAGGTCTCAAGAGACTGGTCTCAATAAATCTAGAAAAGACTGGTCCCAAGATCCACGGATCCAGATCATAATCCGTAATACATTGATTTGGAAGCTTGGGAACTTCTATGGTGTTTTTGAACCTGTATATATTTGGTATTTTTTTATAGAATAATAAGCGTTTCAAGGGTGCCTAAACTTAAAGGAGGCCGGACATGAGAAAATTTAATTCTTCTGAACTTTCCAAACGTACAGAAAGGTCCGTTATAAACCCATATTTGAAACCCCGAACATCATAATTTGCCCGGTACCAAAATTATGACGGCCCCTAGATTATAGACGGGAGAAGCAAGTTTACATATGCCCTCAGATGGCCGCCGCGTTTTCGGCTCTGTGGCTCAGCCGGTAACGCGCTTGGCCCCCAATCCAGCATGTGTGCTAGTTCGAACCCCCAGCTGATTATGGTTTTTGTTTTTCTTGAAAATGATCAAAACTGACGAAATAGTGCATACACCACATCTTACGACAAAATGCACACTGTTTCCCCAAAATTTTCCCCGAAAATCTCCTGTCCCTCCTCCTTTAAAAAAAAAAGAATTTTTAGGTAATTCAGATTTTTCATACGCTCATTCTTTTTTCAGCTCAAGTCTATTTTATTTGACTAGAAACGAAACTTCGAAAAACCAGAAGTCAGACGAAAAATTCAACAGAATAGTATATCCTCACTCAATTTTTTTCCAATAATTCCTATTTTCAAACATATATTTCTAAAGAAACATTCGGTACAGTTTCAATCTTGGGAACAGTCTTTTTTCTTTCTTTGGGACCAGTCTCCTTAGATGGGACCAGTCTTATTTTTGTGGGACCAGTCTTTTCTTGAGACCGGTTTTCTCCCTTTTTTGGGACGAGCCTTATTTTTCGGTACCAGTCTTTTTAGCCTTATTGCATCTTTTTCATCTCATTTCTCTTCTCAGTTGATCTTGTGGGAATGCTTTCAATCTCAAAAATGCAATGTGTTTTGAGTTATCCAGAACATTTATTTGAAAACAGAACCAAAAATTCATTCATTCAAGCAATTTTTCATCACAATAAATTATAACTCTGGATGAGGAATAGCAAAATTGGTGATTGACGGTTCGTCTCCCGAGCTTTCCCAATCTCCTTCTCCTCCTTGGTCAAAAAATGGGGTTCCTGTTCCTTTCACATCCCCAGAACCCCCACCCGGGGTGGCGTCGTTCCAATCGTCTTCGTCGTTTTGGTCTTCGGAATGCGTGACAGGGCCTTTCTGAGTGTAGTTGGTGGAAAATTTGTGACCATCGTGGTGAGTTTTAATCAGAGTGTCTGGAAAAATATTGTAAGGAACAAAAAATTTAATTTACGACTTACTTTCGAAACTAGGGAGAACGTCGGAATCTCTTTCCATAGTCGGATTGACTTCAGCTCCAACATGAAGGCTGAGAAGAAGAAATAAAATGAACAAGAACATCATGGTGATGACAGTTGTGCCTATCCCTGTTTGTTCTTCCCCTTTTATACCAGTCAAAATTTGATCGTTGTGTTTTTGGTTTATGGAAATCGACACGTATATTCCCGGGGACATAAAGCAGACTCGTGGTTTGCTTGACTTTTTGAACACTTCAATGATCAACAACAATACGATCAGAAATCAAATCAAGATTGTTTTGTAATATGGTTTTGGGTTTCAGAGTTTGATGAGTTCTATTGAAATAAGGACTGCAAAGCCTGCCGAGAGTGGAGCATATAAGGGAAGGTTATCTTGAAAATATTTTTGCCTAGCTTCAAATGAATTAGTAATATTATTTTCTGTGGATTCACGGAAGGCACTCATTTTTATAAACAGTTTCATTTTCTGTTATTTTAAGGAAAAGTTCACAGATCATTTCTTTTATACGTGATTTTCAGTATTATTTGTAAGAAATGTGGGCCCCAAAACCGGTACGATTTTCTGGTTTAAAATAAAAATTTCTTCACATTTCCCCAAAATCGTAACGGTTACTACTTTGTTGTCCGCATTTCACGCGAAAAATTGAAAGCCACGTAAAATATAATATTCTGTGAACTTTTGTTCAAAACGACACACTACTAATAAATCCACGAAAACTTTGATTTCGCGTTTAGAACATACAAAAATTATAACAATTTCACGGTGTTGAATCGAGAAAAAAATCATTTGAAATTGACTCTCTCTTATATTTTCATCACTCCAATTCTCACAAGCGTTATCCCTTCTGTTGCAATTATCGGTAGCTTTCTGAACAGATCACGGTAGACTTCTGTGCAATGATAATGTAACTTTTTTAATTTAAAAATTTTTCCGGATAAACTTCTCATTTCAACAAAAGAAACGTATTCATCATTCAAAATTTGATCGTTGTGTTTTGGTTTATGGAAATCGACACGTATATTCCCGGGGACATAAATCAGACTCGTGGTTTGCTTGACTTTTTGAACACTTCAACGATCAACAAAAATACAATCAGAGATTACAGCAAGATAGTTTTTCAATACGGGTTGATATTCAGAGTTTGGTGAATTCTATGAAGATAGCAAATGTTTGCAATGGAGATCGGACGGATTACTTGAACTTTCATAATCGTTATCTCTTCTAACTCTCAACAGACCACAATCAACTTTTATGATAATGTAACCATTTTAATTGAGATATTTTTTCAAAGTGGAATAATTTTAACAAAAGAAACGTATTTATCATTCTTCAATTACTTGCTTCTCTAAGTATTTTCCCTCTTTCTTTTTTATCCCTATTTCAGTGTGTTCTGCTAATCTTTCCTATTATTAATGGATAGCTTCTGTGTGCGTAGACTGTTTGTCGCCGATCCTAGTGCAGCCCCTACTGAACCGATTTTAAGGAATTTTACACCAATAGATACGGGCCATGTTTGAGATAATGCCTGTTTTTTCTTCAGTTTCTGGATTGAAGGTCGGAGAAGATCTGTGCCATCTATGCACATAGTCCAATTAGCAGAACTTTTGCTTATTTTTCTCTTCCACCATTTCAGTGGATCCTGCTGATATCCATCTATCATTCGTCTTTTTTGCTATCTCCCATGCTTTCTGTTCAAAAGGCATTCATCTGGTAGCGCTCACTAACCTTCAACACACTCGCACACATTTATTTCTCCCTCTCCAATACGACTGATAGGTGTTATCTTTCTTGTTTCATACGAACCCTCAACGAGAGTTCATAGTAATTGAGGAGTGCATTCATTGGTTGTCTTTCCTCCAGAGTCAACTGAAAAAATTGTTGCGTTTGGTGTACTGGTGTCTCACATCGGGAAGCCGGTTGTGTTGTTGAATGAGATGGGAAACGAAGGAGAATGATTACACACAATTGAGAAACATGTTCTATATTTCTTCTTGTTGGCTTCTCTAGTGTAGAAAAAAAATTGGAAATCTAGTTGTCTGTTTCTCATCAGAATGAGATTTTAGGAACCAATTGCGACAAGGAGCAATGGTAGTATAATTTATGGCGAAAAAAAGCGATGTTCTTGACTTTCATTCACTCCTTCTTGTGGATTCCTATGAAAAAGAGTATCTTGCTCTAGGTTTGCAATATCCGTTCAAGTCTTCCTGGTGATATCGAATGTATGCAAAAACACACAACAAGTGAGAAAAAATTCAAGTTCTGTTAGACGGGAAAAAATGTATAACAGCAGAGGAAAATTTTCAATCAAAAAAGGGAATCATACAGGGGGGGGGGGGGGTCCAAGCTAAAATCAACTTTTGCTTGAAATACTCTTTGGAGGTGGGAAAATAGTCCCCTGAAATATCTAAGCTCAAAGAGAAATACAATAATGATAGATAAAGAGGAGATATGAAACATTGAAAAATATCGAAAAAAGTTTTTCTCACAGGTTAAGAAGATGTGAAGAATCTCGAAAAGGTTAGAAAGATACATATCGAAAGTTGTTCCAAAAGTTATGATGACTTATTTCAGACAATGAATTTCATTAGAAAGTGAACAACAAAAAGATGAATGGGGATGATTGTGGTAGTTAGGCTCTTCTTGGTCGCAAATGGTCACGTCTGTATTCTTCAAAAGCGGCCCGCCGATTGTTATCTACATTTTTCATTATTTCTTTAATCACTTCTTCTCGTGGGGCTCCATGAATCAGATTATCTTGCTCAAGGTTTGCAAGCTCCCTCCAACTGATTGTTTCCGGATTCTGAACAAAATTAAAGTTGTTGTGAAAGAGACTGAAAAAAAAATTTACCTCATGTGCCAAAATATAATCGTAAAATTTCATAATTCGTTTGAAATAAAAGACGATGAAAATGCCGCAATCATGTCCGTTTTGCTGTTCTGGATGGCCTTCTATTACCGTCGTTTCAAGGTTTAGGTTTGAAAAGCTAAACTTTGATTGATTCTGAGTCAAAGTGAGCTGAGCTGTCAACAGACTCCCAATAATGACGTGAACTTGTTGTGTTCTTCTTTCAGGGTTCACTACTTTGGACCACTGTGGATCAAAGAAAAAAATATGGCATTTTTTCTTTGACCCCCTTAAGAGTCCCTCTGGATGAATAATAATGGAAATCATCCAATGTTGATGAGCGAATATTGGGATCACAATCATTTTCTTTTGAAAAACATCATGTTCCCATGGCGCTTCATTTAAACACTGAAGACTCATTGTCCATCTATTTTCTTTTGGACATATCGAATTCTGCAACCATCCTTCACCGTTTCCGGTAATTCGACTGAACAATTGTGTGTCAAAAACACGAATATTGTTTTTTCTGAAAAGAATCAGATATTATCTTCAAAAAGATATCCTTTAACTTACTGGCGTTCTGGTAGTTTCGCGATTGAATTGGTAAGCATCCAACTGATGACTGTGTCATTCAGAAACGCTGCCCTCAATAGAGGAGTCATCTCTCCCAGATACAGTATTGTTGCTTTATTGTTAAGGCTTACAAACTTTAACATGTCGATTCTCTCTGAAAAATTTCTATTGTTAAAGTTTTTATGGATCACACTTGTTACGTACTTAATTCATCTTCTCTCGTGGGCTCATCATACGAATCATCATCAGAATCATCAAGGTCAATAACATCGTCATCATTGACTTTTGGACGCATCCTTTCGTTTCGTTTTTCAATGGTATTCCTTATCAAATTATAAAAAGCTTCATTCCTTTTGTTCTTTTTTTCATCTGTAAAGAGTCATACTATTGTTTCATATTCAAAGAAACTAAAACTTACTCTCAGCAATTTTTTCCAATAGTTTTGTAACTTGTGAAAAATCCATAGGAACTGGAACAGGGGGAATCGGTTTAGAACCCGCTTTTCGTTTTTTGAAATTCTGGGTAGTACGGAAGCAATCTGAAAATACACATTGAAGGTGGTGGGACATGAAAAAGTTTCATAAAGAAAAGACCATTGTCAACCCATATTTGAAGTCCGGAACATGAGAAAGAGTATAGGAGCAAAATTATCACGCTACCTAGTTTATGGACGCGAGAGGCACTTTGATAGGGGCCAATTAAGGATGCCCGCGTTTCAGCCCCTGTGGCTCAGCCGGTAACGCGGCCGACCACCAATCGGTACGGTAGCTTAGTTCGACCCCTTCGATGGTAATGGTTTTTGTTTTTCTTGAAAATAATCAAAATTGAACAATTAGTGTATACACCACATCTTACGACAAAATGCATACCCAGTCCCCAAACCCAGTCCCCACAACTTTCCTGTCCCCCCACCTTTAAGCGAAAAAGCAAGTTTTTGTTTTGTAAAAACAATTCAAAGCTTGTCCACTTTTTAAAAGATATATTTAGAACTAACCTGGGACATTTTCAACATTTCTCGGGAGCAACACATTGTTGAGTACATTACGTGTTTCTTTCGTGTCCAAGTTTTGGCTCTGTCCTGTACGATCATCGGAACTTTCAGAATTCTCCTCATTTGCAAAAATTGGCTCCTCATTCCCAACAAGTTTGTCTTCCTTTTCAGCCACTCTATGAAACTCCGTAGGCTGACCGGCTGAAAGTACTACATATTTGTTTCTACTCAATGAATTTTATTATTTATATGTACATGAATCGTTGGGTATGTTCCCCCAAACACAATCACAATTTTTTTTTAAAAACATAAATAACTAACCGTTGTCCAGCTTTGGTCTCTTTGCAACTGTTCCATCATTTTCCCTTCCTTCTTCATTCTGATCCCTGATCAATTTATATTTGACAAGAATACTTTTTACGTCTCGAAAAAAACCTGAAATAAAGTTCAATATTTTCAAAATTATACATGAAAGGCTCACGAAAAAGTATTATCTTAAGCTAAATGAATCGAAACCCCCAGAAAAAGCTTATCAAAGGCAATGAGCTGAAATTCTCACCATTTCTGTTTTCTTCCGTCAACGCTCTGATATGCGAACCCTCAATAAAAATCGTATCATCTTTATATAAATACATCACGTCATTCTTCTGATTCAGGGGTTCACTTTCGGTTTTTCTGTTGTTTTTTGAGGTAACAGACTTTGGCAATGATTCAACCATTTTCTCGATTGTACCTGAAAAAAAAGCGTTAAGAAACTGACCTAAAAAATATGACATGAAGTTTACAGAAAATTTTTGATTGACTTTAACGTTTGGTGGTCTACATGATTCAGCATTTCGAAAATGGTCTAGAAGACAGTAAAACATCCTGGACAGGTCTTTTGACAATAAAACAAACGTATGATTGAATTGTGTAAAATATGCACATATCCAAAAAAAAATTAGGCAACTTAAAATGAGAAGAAATATTATACGACCGTTCGGTAGGCCGAAAAAGGTGTAGAATGATGGTCCGTCAGCAAATGCCGCCCATTCGGACCGTTCTATGTTTGTTTGCTTTGGTGAGATTCTCTTATTCTTTCTATAATCCAGTCAATTTGGAATACTCCAATGACTATTTTAATGACTACTTGGATACTGTAATGACTACTAGAGCAATGACAGCTGCGCCTGTGGACTCGCGGGATATCTTTTAGGAAGGTGGATGATGTAAGGCACTAAAAAGACGACGTCGAAGGTATGACACAGAACGATTGTGAGTGAGGGAAACATCTGTTCTTCAAGTTGTGCCAACGTGTAAAAAGTTGTAGAGTAAAACTCTGCTTTTAAAGTTATAACATAGGAATTTCGGAACCGTTCCAAACTTAAAAGTTTTACAAATGTGCCTTTTTATGAATAAGGCTCTGGACACACGCGAAATGTAACTCGAAATGATTGCTTTCTAGAGATACGCTACACGAAAAATCTGGAAATTGTAAAAGGAACCTTTTATGCATGCTCTTTTTGGGCATCAGCAATCACCCACAATAGTTGACACCAATTTGAAAAATTAATTAACCTCAAAAGCTATTCCAATTATATTCACAGATTTGTCAAATACGCTATCAGAACCAGAAATGGATCGATTTTGAGCTGTTGAAATTTGAAATTTAACCGGAGAAGATGTATTCAGTCAAATCTAGCAGAAGGAAATGTAGTGGACTTCGCGTTCTTCTCAATACCTGCTGTAGAAATTCAAAAAAAAAAACTGAGAAACTTAAGTTTAGTAAAGTTGGTCCACAAACTAATTGAAGAAACAATCAAGAATGACCTGTCATATTCGTGTGAGATGCACTCTGCCAAATGATGTCATTAGCAGATGGACCCTAAACGACCAAATGTACGGTCATGCTCCTCCCACTGCTGGTGAGTTACCGTTTGACCCCATCGCTCACAACAGACACCCGGTTAGCTCGAAGATGTGAAAAAAGTTATTGACTTTCGTGAAACTATCGGCTCACAGCGCGCAGGATATTTCGATATTTTATAAGTCTCAGATTCAGAATTCTGTAAATCTCTGCAAGTCACCATAAAAATTGAGTATGATTGACAATGTACGTCGAGCTCTACTTGCGCAACAGATGGAACGATATTATAAACATTTTGACACCTGGCAGAGGAACGGTATAGGTCACTCATCCGCGTGCAGGCTAACTTCGATTGACCCTTCCATAAGTGACGTGTGTTTTGACGAGTGTACAGGCAAGAGCCCACCAACAAAATATCGTATCTAACCAGCTAAATACCAGTTTTAACTAGTTAACTTAAAACTAGTTAAGGTTTGAAAATCTTAGGAGTATTATTTATTGTTCAATTGGCGGGTAAACAAAGTGAATTTAGTTTTTTTTTTCCATATAATGTTCTTTTTCAAGAAAATAAACTCTGGCTGCAGTCGTGTCTCCTTTTCACAACAGTTGGATCTAAAAAGCTAAAAGACCGAAGGAAAATTGAGCATTGACTCCCGGAAAGCAGTATATATTACGAAGACTCGAAAAAGTGGCGGTTTTGTTTAAGGCCGCAAAGGCAAATGTACGCGATATCTCGCCACGCTTACCGTATGTTTAATGCGTTATAGTCAACGGAAGCGTCTGCATACCTGCTCTAATGTCAACTCCGCCCACATTTGTCAAAATAATTCTCACTTCAAAGAGAACGGCCAGACACGCAGTCAGTAACGCATTAAAATTACGGTAAGCGTGGCGAGATATCGTGTACATTTGCCTCTGCGCCTTTAAACAGAACCGCCACTTTTTCGTGTCTTCGTAATACGCTAATTCAGCATGAATAAGTCTGCCAATTTTTTAATATTTGAATTGAAATACAATATTTCTATATTTTCATTTAGAAATATTTGATACGCCCACAAAAAACTGCAAACTGTTCTAGCTCACCATCTTATGCAAAATTTTGGATCGTAAAATGTATGTTCTCTATTCTTTCTTCAGTCTATCTCTAACTTAATGATATGCATGTTCCTACTGTATAAATCATTTTTTTTTGCTGAAACACATTTCTATCATTTCCTTTGATTGTTCTTCTTGTGTGTGGTTGCCTCTTGACGGCTCTTACTGGATTCACATTTTCAATTTGAAATTATTCGAAAATGACTAGACCTGGATCTACGACTAACTTGTAATGCTTCCGAAATGCCTCCCGGAGTTTCAAATGAGTGTAGTGCCAGAAGTTAGTCCCCTCCTAGGTAAGAACTTTCCGCTAGTCAAAAGTTTGCCAAAACACGTATCCGCGGATTTATCGATCGATATTGATTTTGACGAAAACAGTCAGTTATTTGACCATATCTCACTCAATTTTTGAGATTTTTTGATAGTAAAAAAACCAAATTGTAGAAAAAAATGTGATACAGCTTTTAGTTAATTGCATCAAAATGATTGGAAAACTTCTAAAATAGGAAAAAGGTTCCCAAAGTCAAAGTGAAAAATTCGACTTCTTAAATTCGATATGCGATTTGAACCATTCGATTCTACGTCAAAAATAAGGTCTAGGTGCAAATTTTCAGGGTAGGTTGTACAATTTTTGACGGAGCTATGAGCTCAAATATAAGCGCGCACTGAAGATTTCACTGGGCTTACTATGGGCTATGGTCATTTGGGACCTTTTTTGGTGGATCCAAGACGTTATTTTGTCATCAAATAGCTTTATATAACTTAAAATGAAGTTTCCAATCAATTCTAGGCAAAATATTCAAATTTCAAAATTTTCAAAAAATTGATGAAATAATTTTTCGTGAAAATCTCAAAATTTCGAAACTAAAATGTTCGACCTGAATTTGATAGGAAACTTCATTTTCAGTTATATAAAGCATTTTGATGACAAAAGAACGTCTTGAATTCATCAAAAAAGGTCCCAAATGACCATAGCCCATAGTAAGCCCAGTGAAATCTTCAGTGCGCGCTTATATTTGAGCTCATAGCTCCGTCAAAAATCGTACAACCTACCCTGAAAATTTGCACCCGGACCTTATTTTCGACGTAGAATCGAATGAAATAAACCGCATGTCGAATTTAAGGAGTCGAATTTTTCACTTTGACTTTGGGGACATTTTTCGTTATCTAGACGTTTTCCACTTATTTTGACCTAATTGACTAAAAGGTGTATCACATTTTGTTCTACAATTTAGTTTTTTAACCATCAGAAAATCTCAAAAATTGAGCGAGATACGGTCAAATAACTGAAATTTTTGTCAAAATCAATATCGATCGATAAATCCGCGGATAGGCGTTTTGGCAAACTTTTGACTAGCGGAAAGTTCTTACCTAGGAGGGGACTAACTTCTGGCACTACACTCATTTGAAACCCCGGGAGGCATTTCGGAAGCATTACAAGTAAAGTGAGTTTTCAAATTGAAAATGGAAAAACACATAGCCATCTGATACAAATTACAGCCGACAATGAAGAGCTCCAGGAATTATTTCAACCCCACCTGTCATCAATTGAATGTACTCCTTCACTATTTTAACCAGAGCCCATATTTGTGTTGTTCGGTTATGAAGTCGCAAATCGCCGCAGAAATTTATACAACCCGAGATAACGTGAGATATAGTTTAGAAAACTGGAATTGAATCATTATATTTAGGTGACTAGATGGTTCCAAAACCGGCGTAGCATTTTGAAGATGACGGTGAGTTATTTAATTCTTTGCAGAGTATAAATTTTGCTTATCAACGGAAATTCAACCGTATTGTTTTAGAACATGAAATCGCTTTGCAAATGCAATTGTGCAATGAACTACAAAAATATGTATCATCCACAAATGGTAAGTTGCTGACCTATAAATTTTGAAAATAATTACAATACTTTCAGATGAACCCAATTCCACAACAAGCGATTGGTGGGCAGCCATCCTACACTATACATCATGGGGTGAGCGTACTCAATTGTTGTTGTTTGTGATATACTTGTATTTCAGGCTCACTATGGGTTCTACCCCGTCCCCACTCATGGGCCTCAAATTCAAACCAATGTTTACCCAGAGCAGTTTGAAGTTAACAACCAGCACCAAGCAGTTCAAAATGACAATTTGTGGCAGGCGCGGACCGATCCCGACACATCCATTCAAACACTAGTTCAGCCACTACTTGCGCCATCTGAGCCTGAAATAAATTGGGATGAGATATCTATCAATGATGCAATCTTGAGAGAACTAATAATTGTAGACAGAAATGAAGCAGAGGTGACTTGTAAGATGACGAAGTGCAAGTTAATATTATGAATTCTCAGGCACGTGCTCAATTGAATGCAACACAGAACCGCAGCTCCAACATTTGAATTCCCACAGAACGGTGATGAATGATGGTATCAAACGTGCATCAAACATAATGAAATTTTCGGAATCTTCTAAATACTTTCTCTTTTTATATGTATTACATTATTCCAGTAGCCATATAGAAACCGTGTGAACTGTTATCAGTGTGAACTGTTCTTTGTGCAATCAATTTGTATCTATCGAGCAGGTTGAGCCATTGAAACCTTTTGCACTATATTAATCCCTCTGACGTATTCTCCTTACCTTTTTCTGCCAGTCCCTTATTGGTCTCTTCCCACAGTCTTCCCATTTCTATGTGTTTGTCGTTTTACTCTAAGTAATAGTTGTGAGACATTCTTTGTCTGTGGCAATAAAATAATCATCTCTGACAAATCACACCTATGACAAAACAAACAATTAATAAAGAGTGGACATCTGGAACAAAACGTCTTTTTGGCAAAGTCAATCAGAGCGGTGTGTTTTAAGTGATGAACTAATTAGTAAAAAAGAAATGTATTCTTTATCATTTTCAACTGCGACAAAATATATCGATGGAGAAATATAGAGAAGCTGAAAGTTGACTTCTGGTTGATTTCAAAAGCAGTTGATATTTGGACATCTCTTTTGCAAAATGGATTGCTGTTGAACGGCTACTAACTTTCAATTCTTGTGATTTCATTAGTGTTGGCAGTGTGCCCGATTTTTTTTACGCGCAAATACTTGGAATGTCTCTTAAATGGATGGAAATTTGCCGAGGAATTCTTGGTCCATTCAACGCTTTCCTTTGATTGAAAGTTTTTTTTTTCTCACACACTCAAGTACCAATTAGACACTGACGATTGTGTGCCCTATTCTTCTGCTGACTCTTTAACTAACAGCTTTTTCGATGGCCTCAACAAAAATATGAGTATTCACAGAACTGTCGAAGCAATTAAAATAATTAGGGCAATGCTTGCCTTTTTGTCTCGAGCTCGCCAAAACGAGTGGTAAAGACGGTCTATTTGTCCATGCAGGACAATTCAGATACACAATCTAAACTACCTATTCTGGTAAAAACAAGACGATTTGGCTTCACATACACAAACTTTATCATACATGCTTTTCAAAATAGTTCTTATGGAAGTTTTTCTTTTGTTTTTGGAAATAGTATTCATCACCTCGAAGTCCTGGAAAGCTCCTTGCATCATTTTGTGCTTCATGACTAACAAACATTGAGTAGATGCCTCATGCAGCAAATCCGAATCGATATCCTTGAGAAGATAGCCGGAAACTTGTATCTGATTTGCATAATAGTTGCTAACAGATGATAATCGTATTCAGCAGGAACGTCTTTAGCTGGTTTATTTGTAGTTTCTCGACTTTTTCAGTATAAACAGCAAGACAATCTTATTTGTCCTCATTCGTCCGCTTCCACCGTAATAATTGACGATTTAATATCCCGTTGGTCCGTTTTCTAAAGCCATCCTTTGTGTTGTGCTGCGAAGTATTTTGTCTGTAACAAGATTTGTGTTATTCTACTGGATACAAGTGTGTTCTTCTTTTAATTCTTGCATCGCATTTCAACCTTGTAACTGAAATGACCGATAAACAAAAGGACCTTTGTAGTTGACATTTTCTTCCATTTCACCTCCTTTTCCCTTTGAAACTGCCGTTGTCTCCACTACCTATGATTCCTGCACCCCTTTTCTTCCGGTGCAATACGCAAATCATAATCTCCTGGTTAATGCCGTACAGATCACGAGATTACTTAACAGTTTTTAAATAATACATGCAAAAATGACCTTTTTTGGCATGATAATTTAAAGGAGGACTAAACTCACTTAAATGTAACATTGTTTCTGCTATAAAATTCTACGCTGATCACGATTTTTGTAGTGATTTTGCTTGAAAATCACTCTAAACCGCGAAAATTGTTCTGAAAAATCGTACATAATACAGATACCCCTTTAATGACCGTGGCCTCCTGGCCTAGAAATTCTACCGTGTAGTTCGAGAGGACAAGAAGGCCTAGGAATCACAGATGAAATCTCTAGGCCGCGTTGTCCTCTCGGACTACACGGTGGGATTCCTAGGTCAGGAGGCCACGGTCATTAAAGGGGTATCTGTATTATGTACGATTTTTCAGAACAATTTTCGCGGTTTAGAGTCATTTTCAAGCAAAATCACTACAAAAATCGTGATCAGCGTAGAATTCTAAAGCAAAAACAATGTTAAATTTAAGTGAGTTTAGTCCTCCTTTAATAAAAATACATAAGAACAAACCTTAGAAAACTGTTCGAGATTATACAATGTCATCACTTTTTTACTATAGGTCAGGCTTCCAACATTCATCAAAACTTACCGTCTCCCAGAAATGGCCTTCTACTTCTCTAAAAAGCGTTGAGCAACTATCAATTCACGACGTCGTCGCATCGATTTTTTTTCTCGTTGTTTCTCTCTTCAGAAAACATGAAGCCAAATGCATTGATATCAATGTAAAATTCAGAACGACATCCTTTCTTCGCTGTTTCAAAATTCACAATTCTTTCCACTGGGCTCCGGGACCAGCGCTAGCAATTAAACTAGGAGAAAAACAGTTTGTTAACAATGAAACTAGCAGATTTGATGATGATTGAACCAACAATAAAGCAGAAGAATCAAAAATGAAAAGTACGGGTCCTAAAAGTCAAATGTTTGAATCAGTTTTTAAAATTTGGTTTACATTTCAAATGCGTTTGATTTTCGGCTTTTTGTAGTAGCTGCAGGTTCAATTCACAAAGATAAATCTTTTTTGTGCTTAAAAATTTTCTCACAGCCCATACCCATACCCTAAGTGGCTCTGTTCCAGAATAGGGGTCCCTTGATATTATAGGGGTCCCTAAAAATTACAGGGGTCCTTAAAAATTAGAGGGGTCCCTAGAAATTAGAGGGGTCCCTAGAAATTAGAAGGGTCCCTACCAATCCCTCAGAAATATAAGGGTCCCTGAAAAATTGCAAGGGTCCCTAGGTTGAAAAAACAAACGAATGTTCCGTTCACAGAATTTTCACGTTTTTTTGTTTTTTCTTGGTATTTTCTCATTTTTTCTGTTTACAGTTCAATGGGAAAGGACTCTATAAAGAAGTTTTTGAACTGAAATCAAGTGCAAACGCCTTAACTGATTGTCTCAAACAGGCATCCAATATCCGCACTCATCCTTCAACCTACCTAGCTCAAATTCGCTCACGCCGCCCTCCGGGCGGCTAGAAGTAGGTGTTCAGAGGGCTAAGCCTGGAGAACAGTTACGATTCCTCAGGAAAGCTTCATTAGACGTTACGCCAGGCTTAGGCCTCTAAAAACGTATACTAGCCACCCGGGGGGGGGGGGGGGGGGGGGCGTGAGCGAATTTGAGCGAAGAATGATTCTAGGACTTAAACCATAAAGAGCCATAACTTCTCTTGTTTGTGGCTAGTTTGTGGATTATACTTTTGCTGATATCTTCAAACAGAAAAAAAATGAGAAAATACCAAGAAAAAAAATGTGAAAATTCTGTGAACGGAACATTCGTTTGTTTTTTCAACCTAGGGACCCTTCTAATTTCTAGGGACCCCTCTAATTTTTAAGGACCCCTCTAATTTCTAGGCACCCCTGTATTTTTTAGGGACCCCTATAATATCAAGGGACCCCTATTCTGGAACAGAGCCCCCTAAGTTACAAAATTTTTCAGTCGAAAAAAATTTTTTTTTCAAAAACTTTTCAAAAGTCTCTCGACTTTCAATGCGTGTGAAATTGAACACTTTTTTAAAAAGTTCTAGAATTCCAAAGTCAAAGAAGCGCGGGAATTTGAATTCAATTTCGAAACACCGGCAATCTCAATTCTTAAGAACGCGTGCGTTACAAACGCGACAACCGATAGCAACAAAACGGCCGAACTTGTCTGGGTGATCTATAAATTTTATGTATGAACCCATAAGGGGTCCTAAGTACAAAAGTAGTATTACGGTTAGGCTCCGCCCACTTGTTCCAGAGAAAAATCGAAAAATCGATAATTTTTCATATTTTTTCCTGTAAGAGATAACCTCAAAATCTAAACGTACATCAACTATTGGTACATTTTTGACCATTTTTAGTAACTTTAAGAAATTCTGACTTCCCTCTTTTAAGGTGAAAATTTCAAAAATCTTCCAAAAGTAGTGATTTTTTACACTGATGACGTCATAGCCGGCCAAGTTCCAGACATGACATGTGGTTTGAATTCATAAATTTATTTTAACATGTACTGGGTACAAAATAGTCCAGGTCCGGTCCAGAATTAATAGCCCCATTCGAGGTTTTTAGAGCAAAGTTTGTGCTCTATTTATCGAAAATGCACGTATACCTATACATGGATCGGAATTTCAAAATCTCATAATCTTCTGAAAATTTATTTATATGTTGTACTAAAGTTGTCTAACATGCCCACAAAGTATCAGGCCCTTTTGGCCTTCCTTCCCACTACAGTACCCCTTTGTTCTTATTTTAACATGTCAACTTCAAGCGATCGTAACTCCGTTCAAAATAGACCAATCTATTTGGTTTTTTGATCAAATTGTAGGCCAAAAAGTAAACTGCAATACTTGTCATTGCACCAAAACCATAAAACTAGAAACAACCTACGAAAATCTTGAATCAGCAGTTTGAAAGTTTTTTGTGCCATTTTTTTTCGTATTTCCACCGAGTTAACGAGCGGAGTCCAGTGAAATTCAGTTTTCTTTGTGTATCCTTTTTTTCTGAAAATATCTAAAAATCATTACAGCCCTATTCTTTCAGTCTCTCAATGTTCTGTACTCGTTATTATATAACACTATACATTGCTCGGGTTTAATAAAACAGATTTCTAGAAGTTATTGGAATTGACAAAAATTTGATAGAAATTGTTTCAAAAATTGTTGGCAATACCTGACAATTAAAAATATATTTTAAAGAAGATGAATCACCTTGTTTAGCACCCATTTCGCGCTATATAGCACATTGGAAAGCTAAAAAAAACTTTCGAACTGCTGATTCAAGATTTTCGTAGGTTGTTTCTAGTTTTATGGTTTTGGTGCAATGACAAGTATTGCAGTTTACTTTTTGGCCTACAATTTGATTAAAAAACCGAATAGATTGGTCCATTTTGAACGGAGTTACGATCGCTTGAAGTTGACATGTTAAAATAAGAACAAAGGGGTACTGTAGTGGGAAGGAAGGCCAAAAGGGCCTGATACTTTGTGGGCATGTTAGACAACTTTAGTACAACATATAAATAAATTTTCAGAAGGTTATGAGATTTTGAAATTCCGATCCATGTATAGGTATACGTGCATTTTCGATGAATAGAGCACAAACTTTGCTCTAAAAACCTCGAATGGGGCTATTAATTCTGGACCGGACCTGGACTATTTTGTACCCAGTACATGTTAAAATAAATTTATGAATTCAAACCACATGTCATGTCTGGAACTTGGCCGGCTATGACGTCATCAGTGTAAAAAATCACTGCTTTTGGAAGATTTTTGAAATTTTCACCTTAAAAGAGGGAAGTCAGAATTTCTTAAAGTTACTAAAAATGGTCAAAAATGTACCAATAGTTGATGTACGTTTAGATTTTGAGGTTATCTCTTACAGGAAAAAATATGAAAAGTTATTGATTTTTCGATTTTTCTCTGGAACAAGTGGGCGGAGCCTAACCGTAATACTACTTTTGTACTTAGGACCCCTTATGGGTTCATACATAAACTTTATAGATCAGCCAGACAAGTTCGGCCGTTTTGTTGCCATGCCCTGTAGGCCTGTGATAAAAAATGTAAGGTAGACGTTCTTAAATCTTAATAGACTGAAAACTTCACTATTATCAATTTCTTATCACTTCAAAATGTTTTTTGAGTTGATAAACAATACCAAAAACATTTGCATAAAAAACAAAAGAAAAACTGCTCATGGTGGAATCGAACCAAAAACCTCACTACTGCTGTACTATCCCACTAACCACTCGGCTACCGACGACACATTTTCTCTCACTCTTTCGGGCAATGACAAGAGAGTGAGAAGAGGAGGAAAGGTGGAGGGAGTTTCAATCAATCGACCAGTCGCATTTTTGTGAGGAAATGCAAGTGCGCTCTATTGGCATTTTTTTCCATTTGAATTTTTTAATTTTTTTTTTCGGCAATTTTCATCGTTTTTTTCTCTTTTTATGCGTTTTTGAGCGTTTTTTTTCGCAGTTTTTTGTGTTTGTTGATATTAAAATTCATTTTCATCCAAAGAACTGTCATTTTTCATTTCTCTATACACTTTTTCTTGCGTATTTCCGTCTTTCCGGTCTAAAAGTTTTCTCTGTAGGGTAATTCAATCAAGTGTGCTGCGTTAAGGTCCACTCCAGTCGGTATTGTCGATTGGCCCAAAGGCCAGACAATGCCGATTGTCTTCTCCGTCCTATCCTTTGGATATTGGAGGAGCTTCATTAAAGGCCAGAAGAAGTTCGAACTCGAGATCTATATTCTCAAGAAAAAGGTGTGTTGAAGGCAAAGTAACTATAGGTTAAAAAAGTTTATTCATTTCAGTTCCCCGAAAACGTGAGCAAACTGAGTCCTGATAAGTCGGAAGCACGATACGTCAGAAGAGTTCCACACAGAAATTATGTAAGTCAATTGGGGGGACTTTTTTTGGAGAAAAACACCACAGAATGTTTGGGAAAGCAGGCAGAAACCAGTAAAATTTCAACGTAAAATTATTTAAATATTGCGTGGAAATTGCATGGTTGTTTTGTGAAGATTTAATTCATATTCTTTTGCGATTTTATGAAAGAACAATTTTATATTGCAGGCGGATTCCGGTGACGACGACGATTTTGGAGCGGATACGACAAGACAATTGGAAATCGCCTTGCAAAAGATGGAATTGGCGGAGCGACGCGACAAGACAGCCAAGTATAGAAAGACGATCCAGAAGCACTCGAAGAAGGATTAAGTCGTTTCTACTCCCCAGACTGTCACTTGCATAATCTCACCAATATCTTTTTCATGCTTTTTGTGTATATTTGTTGATTAACGTGTCAAGCTATCGGGTTATCTCTTCAGGATATCCCCCTAGTTAATTCCTTTTTTTGTTTTTTGTGTGATTAACGGGGGGTGTCAAGGCGGGGGGCGATACCTCACCCTTCTCCCACAATTTTTGTTTCCATTAAATAAAAAAAATATATTTAATCGCATTTCGTCTTAACACAAAGCTTATCTACACATAGTTCGATTCTTATTGGCTCAATCTCAAACTGAGTCACGAAATTAGTTGTTGAATTTGGAAATTTGTACATCTGCGGTCGGAAAACTGGACATGTTAGGTGCGCACAGTAAGGCGAGAGAATGTGAGACGCAGAAAGAAGATACGCACAGAGAGGAGACTGATTACTTGTGTTTTTTGAGTTCTGAGGTTAAATAAACCATTTTTGTAACTAATATTTTGAAGAAAAAACTAAACAAAAAACTAAACAAAAAAGGAGTAACAATTGATTTGTGAAGTTTTCTAATTAGCGAAGAATAAAAATGAAGTTTGACAACACAAAAAAATTAACAAAAAAAAATGAAGAAAATAAAACGGTATATTTTTGAGAGAAAAAAAATGAAAAAAAGAAGTGTGCAAAATTATTTCTGTTTTTACTTACTCCGAATCGCACTTATTTCTTTGAAGGTGGAACTCCAGAACCAATGTTGAATTAAAAATCGGAAAGATTAATTACATTTTTAGAAAAAAAAATAATTTTCAATTAATATCAGAATGTTCCTTGTTGAAACTTTTCTGGTTTCTGCGTGCCGATTTTCTACAATTTTTCCAAAACTACTGAAATGAGAGTGAAATCAATAAAGAAACAAAATTACATCTCATCAGTTTTATGGTTCGTAAACTTTTCGGCTCTCGCTGAGCGCAGAGAATATTATCGATGCTTAATTCATGAATTCCAACTTCAGAAAAAAGCGGGAATTCGAATGAAACTTCAAAACACCGACAAATGTCACCAGTGAAACATATTGGGTTTTTTATTTTCAGCATCGCTCTAATCCTTTGTTCACTTTGCTACCAAACGTCTGCCTAAGCTTGAATAGAGTGGGGATGGGACGTATTGTTGCGTTGCTACCGTAAGCCTACAATAATCCTGTCCAGTTTCTGACTGTGTGCTTGTCTTGTTCTACAGTTTTTTCAATACAAAGTGTAAGCTTTTACATCCGAACAGAATCTTAGAAACTTGGAATTTTCGAATTCCAGAACATTTCGGAAATTTTTCGAAACCCAGCACATTCGAGAAAAATATTTGAAAACTTGGTAAGCGTGTTTCTCTCAAACTCGGCAGTTTTTCTCGCGGTATGAAGCTTCACGTTATCACATATATACTTACAAATACACGAAGTTCTCGTTTTTTCAAGCATATAGGATGTACTCAAATTCCTGTAACTACCGTCATCCTACAGTAATCCGTCTCAATTTTCGACTGTGCACTACTTGTGTCCCGCCTGTACCTCGATTCAAATTAGGAGTTATTCCGTTCTTTCCGAAGAAATTCAAAAAAAATCGGGTTACTGTAAATACTGTAATCATACAAATCCGGACCTGGCTTGGACGTTATGCAAAGTGGGTCTCATGCAAGCATCTACTAAAAATTAAAGTCATTCAGTTCAGTCTGGACATGGTTTTGAAAACTTGGGTTACTGTAGCTACAGTACCCCTACAGTAATCCGAGCTCCAAATAATCTGGAAATGAAGCGTTCGGAAACTTATGGTCAAATGCCAAGTATGGTACAGATCGGTCAGAGGGCAAAAAAGTTATTCAGGTTAAAATCACGGCACGGACACACACGCAGAATTCGCCCTTTAGTATAGAGAAGTGATTCTCTACCTATTGCCTAATGT
This sequence comes from Caenorhabditis doughertyi, assembly GCA_963572265.1. Classification (NCBI taxonomy): domain Eukaryota; kingdom Metazoa; phylum Nematoda; class Chromadorea; order Rhabditida; family Rhabditidae; genus Caenorhabditis; species Caenorhabditis doughertyi. Next base: position 28,203,607 of record OY751558.1, on the reverse strand, counting down.
TCCAATTGATATGCTGAAGATATGCAACTAACCGCCGCAACAAACGGAAGATATCAATACCCTGATGTTTCACATTGACAAAAAATAACCATCTTCCATTGAAACTGAATTTTTCTTTCATCTATTGTTGCCGATGATCCAACATCGCCTGAAACGCAAAAATGATGATTACTTTGTAGAAATGTGCAAAAAAAAGTGAGTGATGTGTACACAAATGCAATGTCGCTAAAGTGAATGAATTTTCTTCCGCTCAAAGCGGTTTCTTCGCAATATGAAAAACTTTGGAGTGGGCAAAGCGGAGATTAATGGCATGATCATTTGTTTAGCCATCATTTTGTTTAGCCATCATTTTGTTTAGCCATGTGTATCTGCTAGAAAAAGTTTTGAAAAGCGCCAATCCATTCGTGTCGAAAAGAAACGAAGCTGTGTCTCACATTTGATTTTGTGAATCAATGCAATTGAACTTTAATGATTGTTTCTTATTACAGATAACATCCGCGGATCACATCAGTTGACATAAATTATTTGATATGGCTCCTAATCGTTTTGTGTTCGAATTACGCATTGAAAAAAGGAACACCTTTGATTTAGGACATTTTTTGTAACGGTACATTTTCTTGTGAACACCAGAGGGTTTTACCCAACTCGGACTTAGAATAGCCGTCATTAGCTCTTGATTTATAGAGGGGTCAGTTTTTTATCAGAGCATTGAGGTACTCTCCGTTAATAATTTAATTTTACAGCAAAGGCGGCAGCCTACGAGGGATGAGTTGAAACCGATTGGTTGTTGGAGCTGCTCATAGGACGAATAAATGGACTCCTGGTATCATTAGAGAAGAAAAAAAAAACTGGATCTTACCTTCTCTGGATGACAAGCCTACAGAATGGCCTAAACAAGCACTCGGCAATTTTATATTCGAAGGAATTGTATGAAATATAAGGAATTTGCTGTACAAATGGTTTCGCTATTGGAAGCGAATCATCTATAAACAGAGTTAGTTCATTTGTACATAGGAAAATATCAGACAACTGAAAGATATGCGAAGCCGAGACGTCCTATTTTTGACAGGATAGGTAGGTTAGTCCAAAATTTTTTCATCGTTGCAGTTTCATAAGTTTTTCTTGGATAGTCCTCTCCATTCTTAACACTAACAAGGCGCTCAAAGGTGAAAGGGTGCTACTGAGGAGACCTAACCTTTCACCTTGCCATTTTTAAAACTAAAATAAAAAGTCGTGTCTAGCATTAGAAGGTCGAAACACGCATATCTGGCGAATTAATACAATGTGTAACGAACAAAAGGAGTTATGACGAACAAGTTCAACTGGGGAGAGCAAAACTAAATAGTTTCCTTTCACTTTAAAAAAGTTGTTGTGTTGTGTTGTTGTGAGTTGTTGTGCTGGAAACACTTCCAACCATAACTGTCGGTTTTGCAAATGACGGAACTGTTCGCAAGATTTTTGGCAATGAATGGAGAACTTGTGCCAGAGTGCCAGAGACCGACAGTTATGGTTGGAAGTGTTTTCAGCACAACAACCAGACTTTTCCACAGCTGACACATTCAGAAGAAGAAGGTCTTTGCCGATAATGGAGAAGATTTCTACACATGTTTTCTTTTTCTGACACAATCACAGAGAAACCGTTTTCACCATGGAAAAGTGTGTATATTCAATGTAGCTGAAGTCAGATTGGAGCAGTCGTTGCTCACGTCTTTCTTGTACCTTGAGACTTTCCTAAACTGAACAATATACTCATCAATTGACCACAACAGCGATGCTTGATTTCTTTTTTGACTAATTATGAATTTGACTAATTATGCAATTAGTTATCCATTTGACTGGTATCCAGTGAAAGATCCAGAAGAGCCCGTTTTTACCAACTTTCATTTATTTGATTTTGACGTTTCCAAACATTCTAACAGAATCTTTCTCCTTGGATGTTTTTGTTGAAAGTGAAGATGTAACTGAAGACTAAAAAAATAAAGTGAAAGGAAATTATTTAGTTTTGCTCTCTCCAGTTGAACTTGTTCGTCATAACTCCTTTTGTTCTTTACACACTGTATTAATTCGCCAGATATGCGTGTTACGACCTTCTAATGCTAGACACGACTTTTTATTTTAGTTTTTGGAAGGCAAGGTGAAAGGTTAGGTCTCCTCAGTAGCACCCTTTCACCTATGAGTGCCGTGTTAAAAAGGGAGAGTCACTTCCAAATGAAACGAACTTTTAAAACTGCTACGATAAAACAGTTTTGGACTAGTCTTGTCTGCAGTATGCGCCACTCCAGAGCTGTTACTTACCAGGTTAACACGACTGTTTTTGAGAGGGCAAGTAATATTTGAAAGAAATGAACCTATGCAACTGCCCAATTTCTTCTGAATTTTCGAATAGATGGATTCAGTCGTGGAAACTCAACCTTTTAAAAATTTCTTTATATCAACAAAATTGGTTGTTGATATATATCAACAACATTGGTTGTTGATATAAAGAAATTTTTAAAAGGTTGAGTTTCCACGACTGAATCCATTTCTTCGAAAATTCAGAAGAAATTGGGCAGTTGCATAGGTTCATTTCTTTCAAATATTACTTGCCCTCTCAAAAACAGTCGGCATTAATAGATGAAAGGATGCTACTGAGGATGACCTGACTAAAAGCCTAACTCTTTTTTTATTATTCTTTGCACTTCAAATTATTGTTTCACTGAAATAATTCATAAAAAAGCTTCGAAACCAAGAAACGAGGAATGAGTTGATATAGAAATTATTTAAACATTTCATTATGAAGTATTTGAAATGATTTCCATCGAGCTTCCTGTTTTTGTAATCAAAAAGATGATCACTTATTAAGAAAATGCAACCATTTCGTAGTAGGAACCCTGTCTGAATCATACTTCATACAGGTCCAACACATCCAACATAATTATTCGAACAACTTTGATTGCACTGAACTGATCTGTATCTTTTTTTCTTTTTTCCCTTTTACTTGTTCTTCTCTGCAAAACACTACAGTAACCTATTTTGCCATCGGAACTGATCTTTTAGTTCACTGTTTCATAAACTAACTATTAAAATTTGCCACTTTTGGGTAATAAAAAGTGTTTTCTTGGTTCTTTTCATGTGCTCGTAAAATTTGATTTGATTCTTTTGTTGTATATAAAAAGGACATGATTCCTTTTTTTTCACAATTCATCTGTGATTCTTACAATGAAGTCGGTCATTTTTTCAATCTCACTTCTATTTCTCATAGAGCTAGTTTCTGCTCACGGAAATCATGTCAAGCAATCCCTGAATGAGCCCCAGTACTATATTCAGATCGATTCAAATGTCAATGGTATTAAGAAATCCAACCACCAAACTTTTTCGGGAAACCACCATTCTCCAGTATCTAATTCTCGTAAGATGCAACAAGGTACCCCTTGTGTCCCTGACTCGTTGAAAGCGGTATTTTGGAATAAGTTCTTGTATTTAATCGAACTGCTCGTGAATAAAGTGTTTTATATTTTGGAAAACGTCTCGGATAAAAAAGTTCTACAGCTCCCGGAAAAACCTCCCGGAATTCTTAACGTGAACGTGTCAATGCGACATCTCTACAGATGGTTTTCAAAGTGATATTACTTTGGTGGCTCACTAACTCATGTAAATGAGAAAACCTTCGGCACCATCGGCTTTCAACTTTATTTCTACAGAAGCGCCAGCAAAAGAGCTTGTCTATTTTCCCCAAGGCCGGATGTTTGATGAGTTTGCACTTTAAGATCGCAACATTTCGTCTCTTCACCCTCTGTTGTTTTTTTCGTGTTTTCAAAAACACCATAGATAGATGCGTCTACCAGATGTAACAAAAGAATCTAGATAGCATGAAAAACAAAGAGAGTTTTGTATGACTTGTCTAGAACATTTTATCGGGCACATCTCTTCCCGACTCTGGGAACGAAGTATCACTTCCCGGTCGTTTTTAACATTCAAAAAGTTCTTCTTGTTGCCTATTCGTGTCTTAAAACTTTGTGATACTATGCTTTTATACCAATTTATAGTGGATTTTTTCAGGGAACTACTCAAAGTTGGGCCTGGCCAACTGCTAGCGGCGGCCCCGACACCCGACGTCGCAGCGTAAGTAATTTTAATTTTTTGAAACAAAATTCCGAAAGATTCAATTTTGATATTATGAAAAGTAACACTGTCGATTATTTTCAAAAATAAAACATAACCTTTCCCAATTTCAGAAATGTCAGGAGCCGTTTGCTTGCCCTGATTGGGATCAGGGATATAAAAAAAGGAAGAAAATGTGAGTTTTATTATTTTTTCAATCGGTGGTGTAAATTCTAATTACATAGGCACAAGTTCTTTTTTTTTTCAGAAATCATACTCTTCGTACATTGGCAGTGGAAATTTTTGCAGCCTTATTATAATTCCGTATTATATTTGAACTTTCATTTCTGAATAAAAATTTGAATATACAAAGTTCTGTCTTGTTTACCACTGCTCGAAGATGATTCAGATGAATAAAAAAAATGCAATTTTGTGATCGTCTATGATATAATTCAAAAGTCTTTGCGATTAAAAAATACCTGTAACTTGGACACTGGCTCCTTGTTCTATAAGACCAGCTTCGAGAAAAACATGAAATGCTTGCCTTTCTGTCTGCAAATCAACAAAACAAGCGGAGAAGACTGTCAACCGATGGAAATGATAGTCTTGGCTACTTATTCAGGCATGTTCAAGACTTTGGCTTCACATTTCTAATTTCCTGCTAAATCTGAGTGAGAAGTTTTTGTAAGTTTTCTGACCACAGGAGCTGGCCCGCCAATGCAACGAATGATGACATATCTTGACAATCTGACGTGGAACAATCGCATCCAGTAAATTATGGAGAAACTATTCCTTGTGAAATTACGGAATTTGATCGTAATTTCAGTAGGAGACTACTACCTACAGAGACGTCGACGAGCACTCAAATTGACGAAGATGGCACTTATTGACTATTTTACATGGAATTCAATGGTTTTGATCACTTATCTTTCTTACTATTTCATCCAGTAAATTATGGAGAAACTATTTCTTGTGAAAATACTGAATTTGATCGTTGTTTCAGTAGAAGATGACTACCTACAGAGACGTCGACGAGCACTCAAATTGACGAAAATGACACTTATTGACTATTTTTCATGGAGTTCAAAGGTTTTGATCACATTTCTTTCTTACTATTTCATCCAGTTAATAAGGGACAAACTATTTCTTGTGAAAATACTGAATTTGATCGTAATTCCAGTAGAAGATGACTACCTACAGAGACGTCGACGAGCACTCAAATTGACGAAAATGACACTTATTGACTATTTTTCATGGAATTCAAAGGTTTTGATCACATTTCTTTCTTACTATTTCATCCAGTTAATAAGGGACAAACTATTTCTTGTGAAAATACTGAATTTGATCGTAATTCCAGTAGAAGATGACTACCTACAGAGACGTCGACGAGCACTCAAATTGACGAAAATGACACTTATTGACTATTTTACATGGAATTCAAAGGTTTTGATCACTTTTCTTTCTTACTATCTCATCCAATAAATTTAGGACAAACTATTCGCAAAGCAATTACTGAATTTGGTCGTAATTTCATTGGAAAACTATCTCCTTTTGAATGTTGAATAATCTGTCAATTTTTTGTGGACGTTTGTTGTACTTTTTATGTTTTGAAAGTTTAATACTCACTTTAAGATGTTTGAGTTTGTGCGATCGTAGCTAGTTTTTGTATTGATCCAGAGTTTTCAATTTGCGAAAAATATTGCTCAAACGTTATTGGTTTCCTATATCGTTTTCACATGAACCAGCTTTTTTGTCATGTTCACGGCAACATCAAAAATTTTCATTCGGCACTGTTCGATTCATCTAGTTTTTTTCTGAGTTCAAGCGTTGCATTTCTCCTCAAAAAAGTGAAAAGTTTTGTTATTCCAAAATTGAAGTAAGTCCTCAAACGATACCTGGAAAAATATTCAATTTATTAGAACCTTTTTTCATTTCCAGTTTTTTGTTCATTTTGATCTGTAATCTTACTGGTTCTTAACAAAAAATAATGTTTTCATCAGAAGATTCACTTGTCGAAAAAATGATGCAAGTGCGCTCTACGTGTACGTGTTAGAGTGTAAAAGACACAGACTATTGGTGTCAACGAAGGCCTCGACGTTTATGTTGCTGTGGTGTTCAGTGGTCCCTTTTCTCTCTGGTCATTTGTCTGTCTCTTTTGCGTCTCTCCCCAGTGTCCTCTTTCGTTTTTCACATTTTTATTTGTTGTTTTCAGTCGTATTTCTGTTGTTCCTATCCGTTTGTTTCTCTTGTTTGAATAATGCCGTTTATTTACTCCTTTTTTCGAAACAATAAGTCATCATAAAATTATAATTCAAGTTTTCAGGTGGATTACCTTCTTCCAGTTCCGTCCAGTTCTTCGTTCACAAAAACGGACTATCAAATCGAAATATGAAGAAAATCAGTCAAGCTATCGGCCACCCACAAAAGAGGCAGCTTATTTGATGTTTCGGAGACTAGGGTGAATGTTCGGTCATCAAAATTATCTATTGATGGGATGTTCAAAGAACAAGCGAAAAAGAAAACCTATGGGATTTAATCAGATGAGTTAATTCCACAGTTTTGTTGAAAGGTTTCACGTTGTTAGAATGATGAGCCAATGGTTCTGCACGACTTATAAAACTAACGAACACCAGTTTTCAGATTCGTCGCTTCTTTTCTCCATCTTCGTGCTCGATTTCGAGCCCTCTCCGCCATACAATCAGCCAAGGAATGGACTGTTGCGGACTCTAATTGATTTGAATCGAATTTTGTACCTGGAAATCCAAAGCTCAGTTTGGAGTATTTCAATGTCTTGTGTATTTTTATTCAAACCCCCAGGAAGAGTCTCGTCGGATATAATTAATAGGTGAGTTCCTTTCAGAGGCTGTTCCATTGAGGCAAAACTGCGTATTTTGCACATTGACTAGTTCTACACTGATAATCGGACAGCGAAAAACTGTTTCATCTCAGCAACATAACCAAGACTTCGAACAGTCTCGAATCATTATCACAGAATTCATCAGAAACACCATTTCTTCAGGTTTACTCTTGACTGATAGAATAACACTTCAGAAAATCCCTTGCTGCTATCACTCGTTTTCCACCAAAATAATCTATCTTCTTCACAAGTCAATAGAAACGTTTTGAAGAGTTCGATTTGAACAAAAGCGGATTATCTGTTGGATGCACTGTGCAGTCGGCAAAGGCTCATCATTGTTGGAATCCATTTGAAAGTCGTTGAAAAGCTATATGGATTGCGTGGAATTTAACGGTACGAGGTTCCGTCAGATGCAATTTGAATTTTGTTCCTCTCAAAGAATTCGAATGAGCGTCGCCTCGAAGTTCCGTCGGTAAGTTTTCATTCAATTCAGGATGATCTCGCGTTTCGAAGACTTGAGAGGGGATGTTTGAAAGTTCAATGATGAACCAGTGCATCACTCAGATGAAAAGCACCGGGACGAAATGAAAATTTAGGAACGAATACTTCGTCAGTTGCTTGTGCCACACGAGAACTCAGATAATCTAATTGAGGAAGAGCATGTTCAACCTAATGGTAGCCGGGCCCCAGGAGTTCCATCAAATGGGTTTTTCAAATTAACGTTCCATCATGAGTTGTTTGCCACGCCTCCTGGACTGACCACTTTGAGAATCGACAACGTTAAGCGTTCATTTTGCTTGAATACCACTCTCCAATTCAAATTTTAATGGCAATTATGGGTAAAAGGGTGCTACTGATGATGACCTAACCTTTCACCTTGCCTCCAGAAAACAAATATAATGTCGTGTCTAGCATTAGAAGGTCGAAACACGCAGTTTAGCATTAAAAGACGATGCAAGGGACGGCAGACGAGGGTCAAACGTTACAATATAAAGGATGGAGTTTGCTCAAGATATAGAACTGGTGAGTTTTTATTTGTTTGGAAACCTTTTACATTGCAGAGGATGTTACAAAATCAGAACTTGATTTTTTAATGCTCTTTTTTCTAGTGACATCTTCGCTCTCGTCAAAGCCAGCCAAGAGAGTACGCAATTGGAGCTCAAGAGGAGTGTTGAATACAAGAAGCTCTTCACGTGGTTCTCTTCTAGACACCAGTTAGAGTGACAACTTGGGACACAGCCAAGGTTGGGTTCCGATTTTTGACACGAACAGTGATAATCTTAAAAACAGGAAACGGAATGTTTGTGAGAATTCGCAATTGAAGAAGGTGAAATTGACAAATGGTTTAGACACATTTCAAGAAAATAGATCGGAAGAGGTGCAAATGGTTTCCCAGATCTTCTATATGGTTATATTCATTTCCACGTTTTTTTTGGATCAAATGCTTAGAGAGAATCATTGGTGACATTTAGTTGACTTCTCTCAAACACATCTGCTAAGGGCAAAAGCTAACGGCAATTATGGGTGGAAGGGTGCTACTGATGATGACCTAACCTTTCACATTGCTTTTCAAAAAACTTGAGTATGAAATTGTGTCTACCATTAGAAGGTCGAAACACAAAATTGTTCTTGTATTCTCAACAAAATGATTAATAAAACGATAATCAAGTTAGTCGTTGACTTTGGAAAAGTGGAGAAACTGGGACTTTCTCAGAGAAAAGCATCAGATTTTAATTTTTTTTTTTAGAAAGTTCGGAGTATTCAGGGATATCAAACAGATTGTTTTACTTCTGTGAGACGACCGGAAGAGGAGACTTCGCATCTTTCTTAAGAGCAAAACCCTGGTCAGCTTTATGAATAGTTTGAACTGTTGCTGGTTATAACCGTCATACATACTGGATCGAAAGAAAGGAATGCAATGTTAAAACTCTAATTAGAGTCAAAATTTAGGATTCTGCAGTCGGCGATGACTTCAGTTTCTCGCTTTATTCCTTGTCGTTTCATTTTCAGTTGGTTGGTTTGGTTGGTTCCATTCCAAGTGAGGGGCGGAGCTTCTAATCAAATCAACACCTCTATAAAAGCCTTGGCTCTTTTTGGTTTTACTGGTCCCAAGGCCTCGACACGGGTCCCAAAGCCTCGACCCGGGTCCCAACGACCCAACACGGGTCCCAAAGCCTCGACCCGGGTCCCAACGACCCAACACGGGTCCCAACACCTCGACACTGGTCCCAAGGCCTCGACACGGGTCCCAACACCTCGACACGGGTCCCAAGACCTCGACACAGGTCCCAAAGCCTCGACCCGGTTCACAACAACCCAACAAGGGTCCCAAGAGAAAATTGGTCCCAACAATTAGGAGCGACCGCAACCAAAGAAGCTGGTCTCACGAAAAAACCGATAGGTATCAGCAATAAAACTCCAAAAAAGACTAGCGCAATCACAACCTTCATGCATCACGCACATTATTCATTTTCCTTTATGCAGTCAAAAAACTTCATACGATTGTGGTTCGTATTCTAGAAGAAACCTAAGCCTTTAGAAAGAAGGTGCAAGTCAATACAGATTGCGTTACAGGCTTAGGTCTCTTCCAGAGTCATTTTTTAAGTCCAAAACTTACCACAGTATATTACGCATTCTTCTGAACCACAAATAATTTAATTGAAGATACTATTCGGAACAATGTCAAACTTCTATTCAAGCTGTTTTTACTTAGGAACCTCTCTCTTTTTCTTTGGGACCAGCCGCTTTTTGGGGACTTGGGACCTTGGGATCTGTGTTGGGTCATTGGGACCCGGGTCGAGGCTTTGGGACCCGTGTCGAGGTCTTGGGACCCGTGTCGAAGTGTTGGGACCCGTGTCGAGGCCTTGGGACCCGTGTCGAGGCCTTGGGACCCGTGTCGAGGTGTTGGGACCCGTGTTGGGTCGTTGGGACCCGGGTCGAGGCTTTGGGACCCGGGTATAGGGCTTGGGACCAGTAAAACCAAAAAGAGCCAAAGCCTTTCTCTTCTCACTATTCCTTTTCATTCTGTGGTGAACCTTCTTATTCTCAGTCTTTTCATTTTGGAAGCAACTTGTGTTGTGGCGAACCCATCAAAGAGTTCATCTCTACAGCTGAATGCTCTCGAAATTGCTCAGGATCAAGTGACTGGTCTCCTCCAAGCTCTCCAGGCCAACCACCAGGCTACCTTCTTCGAATTGCTCACAACTACTGCTGGTTCGTTCTTACCAGTATCATTGACTATATATCTGATTTCAGAAGACCAAAGAATTCCGACAAGTTTGCTGAAATCTTCTAAGGAATCACTGTCGCGGTCCAATCAGCCGAAATGAAGATCAATGATAAAATGGAACATCAGGTCAAACTCATCATGGAATAGGTGAGCATGAAGTTAGTAACTCCTCCTTAATATCAAATATTTTCAGAGCCCTTCGAGTCCAACTGGATGGATTATCAATGCAATTGGCCAACCAAGTTTCCTCAACAGAAACATCGCCGATTGGTTCTCCATGTGCTACGCTGGCCTCTTGTAGTGTGCAATCGAAGTCATTGCCCACTGGAGAACCCATGCTAATTGTTCCTTCTAAATTGTGACCTTAATAAAATGTTATCTTTGCAGTCTGTTCTTTTATTTTGTCTTGTTTTATTTGAAATATAAGTAAAGGAAGTATAAAATTCATTTCTTTTGCATCTTAATCTTTCAACAAAGAAATAGTCAACTGATTTATTCAATGAAATAAAAATTTGAAACAGCAACATCGATAGTATTGAAAATCAAGTCGATTTCATAGGTTGCGCTTCAGACTTTTTTTGTTTTTTCCTCTCTTTCTCGAACCATCTTTGAACTTGTTGTGCATTCAAACCAGTTTCCTCAATCAACGAATTCAGTTGGACTCTTTTTAAGTAAGGAGCGACCGCATATTGTTTTTTGAGAGCTTCTAGGTGATATCTGGGGGAATTTTTACGTTTTTCTACTTTCTTAATCGCTTGCAACTCTGTTGGCGGAGAGGCAGGGATAGGGGCAATTTGATATGTTGTGTATCCAGCAGCATTGATAGGATGAATACCGTGTTGAATTGGTTGTTGGAATAGCAGGGGCTGAAATGAATGGGTATTTAGAATATAATAAATTATTGCTTACTTTGTTGGAAATAAGATTGGCACATGCATCATAAGTGGAACCACTGGAAACCCCATTCTCATTGGCACCGCAATGGGTTGATATGCAAGTGAAGCCGGAAAGGCATATAACTGTGTTTGTACCCCAGTCAGTGGAATTTTTGTAGGTTGGGAGTTGCTCGATTCGGACTGCATTGTCGTCAGTGGAGGATTGTCAATGGACTAATGCGAAAAGAAGGACTATATCCAGATGACCTCATTACTCAAAAAGGTATGGGCGGAGAAACATCGGCCATAACTGTGCTGTAAGTTTCGCACTTGCCAGACGCAGACAGTAACGTGTCTACCGCTCTCTCCAAAAGGAGAACTATTTTTACGAGGTCGGCGGGGTTGCAATAGAGCGGGTATGCAGACGCTTGTGTTGACTAAAATTATGCTCACCTTCTTCAGTTGCCAGTTAACTCATCAACGAGATAGTGACAAGCAAAATATAGATTTAGAAAAATATAGAAAAACCATCCAGTCATCAATGAAGAACAGAATAAAATAAATATACGATGAGTGATAGCTTGATATTCAGAAAAATAATGAAGAAAGGCCCATTAACAGTCACAGGCCATGAAAGCACTCCGATACGTCATTCTGGTGGGTATGTATGTGTACGAATGAGAGAAGGGAGCCATCTTTTTACCGGCTATCTTTTTTCCAAGCTCCCCAAGCTTATCAGTGTGGGTGCCGCGAACCTGAAAAAAAAAAAACTTTTTTTTATGTGTCTCTTCGTTTTTCTCACTCACTAACTTTTTAGTGCCGGGCACTGCTCCTTTGTGCCGAAAGATGAATCTCTTTTACACAGCACTGAACAATGAGGAAGGAACAACATTTGAAATAAGAAGGAATTGAGCAAAAACTGGGTTGAGTTTAGAATTGAACTTAGCTGAGCCTTCAGTATTGAAAAAGTTGAGCCCATCTGTTCAGATTAGACAAAAGACGTACAAAATATTTGTTTCTAAAGATTGTACGCTTTTCAGTATTTTACAAATAAATTCGTGTTAGAAAAACTGTCCTTTTCAAAATAAATGAAACTAAACAAAGAATATAATTTTTTTTCTGCATCTTCAAGGACTTATTTGGAGGATGAAGACATTTTCAAATGTGGTCTTTTCCAATCATTTTGTGAAAAAAAACAATAAAATCAAAGAACAATAAAATTTTAGTTTGATAAGTTAATTTTCTTCAGAAAAACATTGCGTGTATTTCCTCTTTGTGATCAGCATAAAAATACTTCATTCTTCTTTGGATAACCCTGAAATAACTTTCAGATTAAATTGGCAGATGAAAATTTATTCTATATTTCTTCTATCGTACTCATTAGTCTCAATTATGAAATAAAAAAGAAAAGTAACTCACCAATTAGTCTTCTGTTTGCGCGATCTTGTTCAATTAGGATAAGTCATACTTGAATGAAAATAAAGTTTATAGAATGATTTAATTCAGCGCAATTAGTTTTTCTGATAGTTTGTCACGGTAAAATAAAACACTATTTAAACAAAATTACATAGAATAACTCACTTGATGCATTTACCGCAAAATTGCAGCATTTTTTGCAAGGGTGTTGGCGAGAGTAGATGAAACTGAAAAAATAACTGAGGCTTCATGCTCAGAACATTTGATATTGTTCAATTATCAAAGTTCTAGCCAACAGGGAAATCCAATACTTTTTATGAGCTTCGAAGTTTTTTCTCTAGAGGAATTGTGAAATGAGAAAGAGAAGGAAAAAAAAACTAACTTTTTTTTATTGTGGTCATTAATTGGAGAACCGCAGAAATGAAAATTCCAGTATTCCCGAGTTTTACGATTAGACGTATCGTCTTCAAAACGATTCGGGGTTTTCAACTTTTTCAGCTAAGATTTGGAACTCAAACTTCAGAATTTTCTTCCATACTTTCTTAATTATATTTTACTAGCAGAACACAATGCACTACAAGATATTCACAAAAATCTCGAAACTCACCAAAATTTGTTTCAAATGAACTTGATTCTAGTTTGATAGCGACCGAAATTCACAAATCATAGTCGTATTATATAAAGAATCGGAGAAACAGATGAATAATGCTCGAGAAAATCAGAAACTATTTAGACCGTCATAACAATCGATAGCCAAAGTGAGGTTAAAAATATTAGTGAAAAATCCAAAAAGCTAGATCACAAATGAGCAACCATGATAGGAAACGCGCAGAGGAATAAAAAATAAACTCCATATTTGATCCTTCAAATAAACTCCATATTTGATCCTCCATATTTGACTCTTCATTCTCTATTTTTTCTCTGGGTTTCTTATAGATGACGTGAACTTATGATATTCACTGCTTTTGGCATCTTTTAGTGTCTCTCATCTTCGTACAGAGACTTAATTGTTCATGCTTTTAGACACTGTTCACGGAGGCTTATCTTCTCAATAACAAGTTTGACCTCATGTTTTCCAGCAAGTAAGATTATCTCATTCATTTTACCATTATTCTTCATTTCGGTTGATTGGACTGCGACAGTGATTCTTTTGAAGATTTCAGAATATTTGTCGAAATTCTTTTGGGATTCTGAAATCAAGCATATAGTCAGCGTTGCTGAAAATTAAAACGAACCTGCTGTAATTCTGAGCAATTTGAAAAAGGTAGCTTGTCGTTGGCCTTGAGAGCTTAAAGAAGAGCATCCACTTGTTTTTGAGCAACTTATAGAGCACTCAATTGAAGAGACGGACTCTTTGGTAAACTCGCCTCAAGCAGACAAAGGAAAAAAAGCAGACAAAGGAAAGACGCATCATTGAGTGATAAAGAAAATGAGAAAGGAAGCCTTTTGTAAAGGTGCTGATTCGATTAAAAGCTCCGCCTCTTGCTGGAAATAAAACCAACAAAAGATGGACAACGTGAAAAAAACAAGGTACTGTAAACTGAACTACAAGACGAATAAAAGACAAGAATTAATAAAAGGATCTCTTAATCGAATCAACACTTCTATAAAAGTCATTCTCTTCTCACTATTCCTTATCATTCTGAATCTTCTTATCATCTTCCTTTTTATTTTCAAAGCTTCTAGTGTTGTGGCAAGCCTATCAAAGTGTTTACCTCTACAACTGATTGCTTTTAAAATTGCTCAGGATCAAGTGACTGCTCTCCTTCATGCTCCCCAGGCCAATGAAAAAGCTACATGCTTCAAACTGTTCTCTACTGGTTTGTTATTGATTTCAATAACTTTGTTTGTGCATCTGATTTCAAAAGACCAAAATAACTTTGAAAAGATTGCCGACCTCTTCAAAGGAATCTTTACTATTATTACCACAAAGATTCTGTGTGTCTGTTTGTCCGTCCGGCGCTGGCTATAGCGAGGCTCATACTGAACCGATTTTCATAAAATTTTGACTGATCGATAGAGAATGCTTACGGGATGATGCCCGTCTTTTTTGTTTTTTGATAAGATCACTGATAAGCTCTGTGCTATCTATGCACTTGGTCAAAATCGCGTTCCCCAGCGGGAGCCAGGCGGTTGAGGCGCGAAGCGCCGGAAACCGTCTGGTTACAGTTACTGTTCAGACCGCTGAATTCAAAGAAAGTGGAGTAATTGATGTGATGATCTTGCTTGCTGGAGAGCACCAAGTCAAACTTGTTATGGAAAAAGTAATCGTATAGTCAGAAGTTTTTTGTTGATAAGAGTTACTTCCAGAATCTCTCGAGTTCCACTGGATGGATTATCAATGCAATTGGTCAGCCGAGTTCCTGCAACAGACACATTTCCGATTGGTTCTCCATGTGCTACGTTGGTCTCTTGTGGTGTGCAATCGAAGTCATTGCCGACTGGAGAATCCGTGCTAATCAGTTCTTCTAAATTTTGACCCTAAAAATGTTATATCATCGCAATATTTTCTCATTCTGTACTGTATGGGGCTTATAATCAACATTATTATAGTTCCTTGCTATCTCTAATGCTATCTTTAATCGAATTCCTCCGAATAAACAGAGAGTAGCTTCATCCGAGAAATTGACGTCATTTCTATTCTTTTCTCCGAAAAAAGGACGACGGAAACTAACAAACAGGGGTGGAAGCGGTCAAAAATCTGACTTGTTTCCAGAAATCCGGTTTTCCTAAGCTCCACTAATCGTTTTTTTTTTTCAAACATTTTTAATTTACAATCGAAGCGGTTTTGATAGTGAAGGACAATCCTGAGAATTTAGAACTGCTATTTCTCAAGTTTATCAACTGATTATTTTCGTTAAAAAATCATCACAGAAACAATACGATTCAAGTTGTTTAGTCCCTGATGATTTTTGTAGTTCAGCTGAAAATAAATGGTCTCTAAAGTGATGAACAATTTCAACGATAACGTTTGTTTTCTCCAGTAATTATGCATTTCATTAATGTTCTGGGAACTATTTTAAGTTTTGAAAGTTTCCGAGTTGAAGTAAATCACAGAAAGAAATTTTCAAAATATATTTTATTTCAGTGAAACTATATCACAAAATGTAAATCGAAAAGTGAAAAGGAAAGAGGAAACAAGTAAAAGAAAATGGGTAATGGCGATAAAAGGGCAAAAATGAATGGAGAGATGAAAGCATGAAAAAGAAATCACATACAATGATGATGTGAAGAAATCGGGCAAGATGAAGAGGAGAGAATTGTTGGTTTATTCTCTTCTCTTAGGATAGGAGTCCCCATTCCTTTTTAAAAAGACATCACTGACCGTGTACCAGAATGATCGTCTGGCTGATTTCACCAATAAAACTTTTCAAAAAAAAGCAATATTTTTTTTAGTAGATGACCAAATCAGCGGGCTCTGGCAAAAAAGTTTGAAAAAATTTGAAAAACTTGTAAAGGTCAATGTTAATAAAAACGAAACATGAAAGTTCGCAGGGTCAGAGAACAGTTTTAGTTGCATAGATTCAAATTCAAAAAAACTACCGTCTAGCTTTTCTTGCAACACTGAACCAAAAGTTCATCAGAATCTGACGAAGTAATTATAAGAAGTAATTGAGAACAACTATGCTGCATTTTTCTTATTGAATTCAAAGCTTAATTGAACCAATTGATGTAACTCTTTGTTAATCAATCTTTGCTTTTCTATTCTTATCGTACGAACCATTCATTCAAACTAATTATTTCTGAAATGAACTTTTCCTCAGCCACTTTCGACTAGAAGTTTATGGATCTTTTTCCTGAAATTGCATTTTGCTCCTACGTCTGTGTTCTCCAACGGAGAAAGTGAGGCACCTTTCGTTGATGATAGTGATTTTGAGGATGAAGACGAATATGAAGTTGAAGTGAAATATGAAAAGAAAGAAGCAGAAGAAGAAAAAAACTAGATAATGAGAACTGGAAGGAGCTGAATGTTTAAATTAGATCCCGACTGATAAGGTCTGACCAGGTCTGACCAGCATCGCGTACTATGTTACTTTTACGAGTTTGCAAACAGCTTCCAAAGAGAAACATGGGCAGTATTCCTGCACTTACTCCTAGACAATGATAATTCATCATTTAGTTGCTAACTTGTTTTTCGAAAATGCCTGAAATCTGAAATTGCTATTCTACTCTGATTTTGACAGAAATTTATGAGACATTCTTCCTGTCACAATATTAATTTACAGATTTACAAGAAACTCTCCTCCCTTTTCCAATAATTTTCTTTTTTGTTTTTTTTTTTTGAAATCAAAGTGTTTTATTTCGAATGCAATCTTTCTCTTATTTGTTATTTTTATAATCCAATGGTTTCTCTTTTTTTTTATAATCACTTTGCAAAATAACAGTTTCAACGCAAAATAGTTCCTCTCAAACCTCGCAAAAAGAAAACGAGGAAAATGTTTTCTCTTTGTGCGGACCCTTTCTTTGCGTCTCTCACTCTCTCGTCATTCCCCCACTTTTCTTAGACTTACTCTCACTATCAGACTGTTTTTACACACACATTCTGTCTGCGCTCTTTCCCCCTCAGCAAATGCGCTCCATTGGACCCCGCGAAAACTTTTCCTTCCAGAAGAACGCAGCTATTGTCATAATTTCTCTTTCAAGGTCATTCTTTTTTCGTTTTCCCTTCCTGCGCGGTCGTTTCGATTGACTCTTCTTTTTTTTCTTTGATTATCGATTCTATCTTCGTTTCCTTTCATTTTTTTTCGCTCTTCCCTTCCAACAAACTCATATTTTCCAGGTATCCACCGTCGTAATATTTTAATCAAAATATTAAATAAGATGGTGTCAAATGATCAAGCAATGTGGAGAGGAATCGACGCATTCTGCGGTAAACGCTACTGGGTGAGTTTCAAAAACAAAACTATTTGAAATCAATAATTATTTTCTTTCAGGACCCGGCGATTGGAACCGCAGATTGAGTACGAAGGATCATTCCGTCAGTTGATGCAACAAGGAGCGTTCGAGAAATTTCTTGCCGAATGTCAAAAGGAGGAAAATGTTAGACGTGAGACGTTGAGGTCACAGGAAGAAGCCGATGACAATTCGGATTCAAGAGGCTGTGAGTTTGGAATTAAATCATTGCTCAAATTAAATCAATTGTTTTCAGTGGTCTTCGAGGATGACTCCGATTTGGAGTACGATGATGACGTCATGGCTTCCCCGATTGTGGATCACATGATTGGAGCCAATTACGTCTCAACAGTGTCTGTAATTATGGACCGTGGCCGTCATCAGAAGACATTGGCAGTTCCAAAGCAATTCCGTCGCCAACTCTCCACAAATGTGTCTCAGAGGTTTCAATTGTTTCCACGTTTACAGTTGAACCATCGCACCAGCAGCTCGTCAGTTGACTGGAACTGAGAAAGTTGAGACTGGAAGATTCAAAATGGAGATATATGCCAAACAATTTGGAGACATGGGCATTACCATCGCCTTCCTCCTCTTCGTCCTTGGAATGACAAGCAGCACACTCATCTCAATGGGAAGGAATTTGTGGCTGACAAAATGGTCAAACGACAATTCGTTTCGCACTGAAACCAAATCAACCGCCCCACCAGTTGTTGTTCGTCTTGTAGTTTACGCAGGCCTTGGATTCTCAGAGAGTGAGTTTTAGTTGATACAGAATTCATTCAATAAGATTATATTTTTAGTCATACTGCTTTTCATTGGAATGCTCTCAATGCTCTATAGTGGTGTGACTGCCTCAAGAAATCTGCATGCTCCATTGATGCGCAATTTGTTCCGTGTCCTGATGTCTTTCTACGTCACAGCTCCATTCGGAAGAATCTTGAACAGCATTAGCAAGGATATTGTGACTGTGGACATCCTTCTCCCATTCAACGTTCAGTTCTTATCCCAATGTATCCTCCAAGTATTCTGCTCGTCATCATGTTCACTCCAATCTTTGGATTCGTGATCGTTCCACTGGCTGTGGTCTACTTGATTGTTATGAAGTATTACATCTCTACTTTTTGGCAACTGAAACGATTGGAATCAATCACCAGATCCCCAATCTACTCGCACTTGTCGGAATCCATCCAAGGATCTACAATCCGTGCCTATGATGAAGTTGAACGCTTCTGCTAACTTTCGGAATCCAAAGTCGACTCACATGTCCAGTGCCGTCACCTTAACTATGTGACCAATCGTTGCTTATCAATCCACCTTGAGTTGATTGGGAATTGCATTGTCCTGTTCTCTGCAATTTTCGCTGCTCTCACTCAAGCAACAACAACGTCTGGAGTCATTGGACTGTCGGTTTCCTATGCCCTTATCATCACCAGAGTTCTCAACATTGCTGTTCGTTGCAATTACTTCCTCTATTGGTTGAGGATCGAGTACAATACATACAAGAGCAAATTCCGATACCTGAAAAAATTTTCTTTCCGTGCATTACCTACAACCTTTTTGCATGTTCCGGAACCCATTGAATTTGACGATCGTGCCGAAGGAAAACGAGAAGAACCAGAGACCTACGATCTCTATTTTATCGCACGTAATAATTGATAGCTAGGCTTTGTGAACACACCATGTATTCTTATACGTAATCAGGAAAAGTGCCTGGTAAGTAATTTTTGAAATTCTTGATTTGCGTGTAGACGCCTTTGGTTGATGTTCTGTGGCACCCAGTTCATGGTTGCACCTTTGTAACATGTAACTGAGGGGCTGCCAAAAAAAAAACCGGGCAAACACTCATTGACTACATTCTCATTGACTTCAGATTCTGATTGACTACAATGTATCATTGACTACATTATTCTCATTGACTTCACTTTCTGTTCCTTCAAAACATAAAAATCATTTGCGAAAAGGCTTAGGTTGTGTCGAAAACGCAATAAAATTACTGCCTAAGCCTTTTTACAGTCTATTTCCGTATAAAAATTTTGAACTATGGCCTATATCCTAACTTTATTTTTCGAAAAAGTGAATTCAATGAGAATAATGTAGGCAATAATACATTGTAGTCAATGAGAAAAGTGGAGTCAAAGAGACTTTGTAGTCAATGAGAATGTGTAGTCAATGAGTGTTTGCCAGAAAACCGGAACTCTTCCTCTTTCTTTCTTTGGAAGTCTTTGTAACATGTAACTGAGGGGCTACCAGAAAAGGCTGTAGCTCTTCCTTAGTTGTCTATTAAGACAAAGGCTGCCCAACCGCGTAATCAATAATGAATTATTATATAACCTGCCTACTTAACGTGAGCCATGATGATTCAAAGAAATCCCACTTGTTTGGCAGACGAATAGGATTGAGTAGAGTTGCCAATTAGTGCAGCTGTACCATCTGGTTCGTACGCTGACTGGGAAACTTTAAAGTATCTCATGACCACAATTCTGTAGAATAGAATACTCTTTATTTACTGCTGTTCCATTCCTCTCAAGTCGAAATTGAGTATTCTGACCAGGAAAGCCACTTGAAGGTGTGGATGTTTTCACTGGAAAGACGACTGTCTCATCAGTAGTCTTTATGCTGATTCAACAATATGTTCGAGATAACTTCGTGTTCGACTTGGACAACATTATTGAAAATTTCAATTGAAAGAGAAGAAAATCTGTGAAACGAAGAGATTTGCTATGGAATTACAGATCTCCACATCCCACTGAGAATTTTATCTTGCTTTTCTTTTATATTTTATATTATTCTATTTCTTTATTTCATGTTTTATATCGTATAATCTCTATTTTGTAATAATTCCATCACAAAAAACCAGAACCAGTGTTTCAAAACACTAGTTCCTTTTTCCTCAAATTAAGGCTGACTGATCCTTTCATGAATGCAAGTTATAGGTATAGGTAAAAAGACTTGCGATAAAATAAAAATATTTATTTGGAAATCAATTGACACATAATTCGGAGAGAAACATTCGAGAATTATATTATTTGACAGAATGATGCACCGGGATTCTCATTTTCTCTTCTGGATAAATCTTCTCGCCTTGATCGTCTTGTCTTTCTTTTCCGTCATCCTTGCCTTCCTCGTTTCCGGACCAGATTCGTCAGAAGATTCGTGCTGTAAAAAGACGTAGGTAAAACAAAAACGGTTTGCAAAACCGGCGCATGTCATCATCCGGTCTGCATGGTTAAGTCGAAAAAAACCGCTTACTAAACTCAGAAAGGAGAGTAATCTAGTTTTCAAAGAGATCAGAAACCTTCAAAAAGTTTTTAGGTTTCAGACATTTTTGGGGATGTTCCAAATAGATGTTGATAAACTCACATAGTCGACGCGCGAGAAGCGGCGCCGGCGTGCTGTGATGACCGGAGCCGCTTGTGGAGGTGGCACAGTTGGTGGTGGGACAACTGGCGGTGCTGGTGCTGCTGTCGTCGCTGCTGCCAATGCAGCCTCCAATGCGGCGATCTTCTTCTTGAGATCTTCGATCTCTTTGTCTTTGTCTGTAAAAATGAGAAGAGTTAGGTTTAAGACTACAATGAAATTTGGTGTGTGAGGTCAATCAATCTAGCTCAAAACTTTTGAAATCAAGCAAAATTATTGTCACAGTAGTCGAGCCAAAATTACAAAGATCCAAGACTAAATCACAAAAACTGAGCGCAAACTATGAAAGATCGATTACGAAAATTGTGGAATCTCATTGCAAACCAAGAAATCAAATCCAAAAGAACTATGATCTGATATATGAGACCACAGTAATCCATATCAAAGTTTCCAGAAAATTCGAAAAGCAGAAATTATGGAATAAATAAGAAGAATTTGAGTGGAAAACTATCAAAAGCTTTACTAAAACTGCAGTTTTCTGACAGTGAACTACAAAACTATAAAGCGAAAAATGACTTTGAAAATCTTCTGGAATCTAACCTACAAACTACACAACTACAAAAACGCAGGGCTGAGCTGAGTTTTCATTCACAAGAGTATGATAATTTATATTAAGACAGTAGTATCCCAAACTTACTCTTGCAATGAGTGCAGGATGGGGTGGTAGCTGGAGCTTGCATGGTCAACTGAAAAAAAAATCAGTTAAGAATGGAAAATAGACGGTTTGCGCAACGGAGACGTTTTTAAACGAATAACGAGAAAAAAATCAATAAAAAAGAAAAACAAAAGTAGAAGAAACAATGAGCACAGAAACAAGGGAAGAAAAACAATCATGGCCTCTTTTGCAGTGTACCCAAAGACTACACCCACGCTCACACAGAATAGTGCCAGAGGGACAGATGGTACAACGAGCATCATGAAAAGAGCGGAGTGTTGTACTGTGCGTTGTTTAGTGCAATGCAAAGTAATACAAATTTTGAACGTTCTTGATTATGCAATGAAAAATTGACAGAACAGAAAAAAGTCTGGAGAAGCGGACTTGAAGAATAAAAATGCAAAAGAACATATCAATGATCGTGTACCAGAATGATCTTCTGGCAAAACTTTTCAAAAAGAGCAATATCGTTTTTTGTAGATGACCAAATCAGCGGGCTCTGGCCAAAAGTTTGGAAACAATAAAAAACATGAAGGTCAAAGTTAATAAAAACGAAACATGAAAATTCGCAGGGTCAGAGAAAAATTGGGGAAAAAATGAGGAAACGATGGGGAAAAAAATATTGAACTAAATGTTCATCGGAATCTGACGAAAAATTATAAAAAGAAAAACTATGCTGCATTCTTCTTATTGCGTTTACCGGTTTGCGCAACTGAGACATTTTTTGTACAAAATATTGGAAAAACAATCGAGAAAAAAGAGACAATTTACCGAGAAAAACAAAAGTAGAAGAAACTGTGAAAACAGGAACAAGGGGAGAAAAAGAATCGTGGCCTCTTGTGCTGTGTATGCAAAGACTACACCCACGCTCACACAGAATAGTGCCAGAGGGAGAGATGGTACAACGTGCATCATGAAAAGAGCGGAGTGTCGTACTGTGTGTTGTTTAGTGCAATACGAAGCGATACAAATTTTGAATGGCTTCATGATTATGCAATGAAAAATTTACAGAACAGGAAAAAGTCTGAAGAAGCGGATTTGTAGAATAGAATTTTAAAAGTATATCGTTTTTTGTAGATGACCAAATCAGCGGGCTCTGGCAAAGTTGTAGAAATTCAAATTCAAAAAACTACCGCCTAGTTTTTTTTTGCAATACTAAACTAAATGCTCATCAGAATCTGACAAAAGAATTATAAAAAGAAAAGCTATGCTGCATTTTTCTTTTTGCATTCAAAGCTTATTTTAACCAATTGGTGCAACTCTTTTTTATCCAATCTTTGTTTCTGTAATCTCATCGTCTGAACCATTCATTCAAAGTAATTATTTCTGGAATGAACTTTTTCTCAGCCACTCTCGACTGAAAGTTTATGAATCTTTTTCCTAAAATTGCAGTTTTGCTCCCACGTCTGTGTCACCCAGCGTTGTAAGTGATGCGGTGTACCTTTCCTGGATAATAGTGATTTTGAGGATGAAGACGAATAGGAAGTTGAAGTGGAATATGAAGAGGAAGAAGCAGGAGAAGAAAAACTCGATAATGAGAACTCCAGATCGAGCTGAATGTTTAATTTGGATACCCCATGATAACTTTTATTGTACGGGCAACAAAATTTTTTTGACGAGATGTCTTAGGTTGAGTAGCCGCAAACAAAGGCTGAGCCGGAGCTTGACCAGGTTGAGAAAACACTGATGGTTGGTTTTCATTAGCAAACTTACGAGCAAATGCTTGTGGAGGTTGCTGACGAAGCACGGGTGATGTTGATGAAACTGTTGCTGACGTAACCTGTTCTATTGTTTGGGATGGATGGACAGCGAGTGCTGGATTTGAAGGGTTTCCAGTTTTTGAAGGCTGAGATACAACTGTAGGTTGTTGGGCAGAAGCTATCGGAGTTTGACCAGGTTGAGCAGATGGCTGGTTTCCGCAAGGATGTTGGCGAGCAGATTCTTTTGAGAGTTGCTGACGAACCACGCGTGATGTTGATAAAACTGTTGATGCCGGAGCCCATATTATTAATTGGGATATATGGACAGCGAGTGCTGGATTTGAAGATGTTGAAAGCTTCCAGATGTTGAAAGCTGAGATGACTGTGCTGCAACTGTGCTACAAACTGTGCTGCAATTGTGCTGCAACTGTGCTACAAACTGTGCTGCAATTGTGCTGCAACTGTGCTACAAACTGTGCTGCAATTGTGCTGCAAATGTACTGTCACTGTGCTGCAAATGTGCTACAAACTGTGCTGCAAACTGTGCTGCAAATAATCTGTAACTGTTCTGCAACTGTGCTGCAAACTGTGCTGCAACTGTGCTGCAAATGTGCTACAAACTGCTCTGCAACTGTGTTGCAATCGTGCTGCAACTGTGCTAAAAACTATGCTGCAAATGTGCTGTAACTGTGGTGTAACCGTGCTGCAAATGTACTGTGACTGTGCTGCAGAAGCCCGCGGGCCGGGCCGGGTTCACCCTAAATCATAATAAAATCAAAAATTTTCTTTCTTTTTCTAACTTTATGAGGACGTGTAACCTTTTTGCTCTTTATGCGGATTTCAGCAGTAATGATGAGGAAAGTACAAAATGGTAAAGAAGCTAAAATAGTTGAAAAATTGGCAAAAATCAACTTTTAAGTAGGCCAAAACTGGACGAATTGTTGTCAGAAAGTGAGATAAAACGTTAATTTGGTTCTAACTTTGTAAAAAGCAAAGATAGAAATGATAATTTCTGAATTCATTTACAATATATACATACATAAACACAAACTCTGCCTATAACACCATGTAACTTTAACTGAATGTACAATTTGCTTGTTGTTTCCTGAACTTCTCCTACACAACAACTTTTAGGAGCCCTTAGCTCTGTTTTGACAAGGTATAGTTCGTTTTTTCTCATTCCCTCGTACCGTTCTTAAGGCATTTCTCACACTGGAACTGCGTTCATAGTACACTTGTATATGAAAACTTATTTTCATTTTACCGAGAAGATTCTGCAATTTTGACTGATTTTGTGACCATTTCTTTTTTGTCATGCATCATTCCCAAACATTTTCCCTGTGAGATATCTCAATTGCAACAAATTGACAAAGATTTGAACTATATGTTTTGTTTTGTTTTCAAGTTAGGAGTGAAAATTTTCGTTAAATGCTTTTTATTTGCATTTTTTTTTTGTGAATTGCTTTTTGTATTTTTGGCTGCTCGCATTAGAAATACCCATAAAATCAGTAATAAGGTCTGAATTATTGCTGTTGCCTTTCACTATCGGTTCGAACAATAGTGATTGAGTTCATTTCCACCATTACTTTCGCATTTTGAAACATTCCATTTTGCAATTTCATATAGCCCACATTCACTTTTCTCATTTATTTGTTTTTTTTTCTACCGCAATTCTTTATGTGGCTTTCTTTTTACCTAGAACATTCTGCAATATGTGACTGTTTTCGCACATTGTAAAACCATCAAAGATGTCCATTATTAGTGTGCACTAAGGGTCATAAAATTATTGCAAACGTTTTGACTAAAGAGATTATTGGCAAAATGCAAAAAGAAAACTGTGAGGTCTCTTGATCGATGGTCCTTCTATATTTTTTTTTCCTACGTCCTCATTTCAAACAGACAGCTTTAATGAGAAAAGTATATACGTTAGTTTTGAAGTTAATCAAAAATCTTTAAAATGTCTTGTAGACTTTCCTGTTGTTATGACTTCATCTCCGACTGAACAGAAAGTAATTTTGAAAAAATAGATAAAAACATTCTTGAATGCCATGTTATTTGGGAATGCGTTTTCAGGCAACTTTTTTTAGCTGAAATCGTTCATCCGGTTTA
Source organism: Caenorhabditis doughertyi (assembly GCA_963572265.1). Lineage (NCBI taxonomy): Eukaryota > Metazoa > Nematoda > Chromadorea > Rhabditida > Rhabditidae > Caenorhabditis > Caenorhabditis doughertyi. The sequence continues at coordinate 28,178,376 of OY751558.1, read as the reverse complement.
CTTTTTATTTTTTCTCTTGTCATTCTATAGAAAAACAACACTCGAAAAATGTTACCATCCTAGAACCAGTTTCAGGATCTTTGCTGTTCTAGACAAATTTCAATCGTTTGATATTTCTTCTGGTCCCCTTTTAACTACTCCTGAAATGTTTCGGTTTTCACATATTGAGTTGATTATTTTTTAGATGGTTAGCGCAATTCATCAAAACGAAAAGAAATGGTACGAAGTTGAACGAATCGTTGGCCATGAAGTCAAAAATGGAACACTTTGGGTCAAAGTAAGAGAAATTCTAAAGAGATCATGACCTGATTTCTTAATTGCAGGTTGAATGGACTGGCTACCCAAACCAAACAACTCGTGAGCCAGCTAACCGTGTCGAGAAACACGCTGGAGAGGCATTAATTGCGTATTACAACTCACTTCCGACCATCAATGATGATCAAGATCCACTCAAAAAAATGGTAGGTGAAATCATTAGAAAATGTATTTGAACACGCGTTTTTCAGGTAACTTCACACAACAGTCTTAAAAGAGATGTTTATGATGTTTCTAAGATCAAGAAACACAGCTTTCAACGAAACAAATTGAAGCTTTTGGTAAGTTCTCATTTTCATTAACTGTAGCAATAGATTATTAATTTCAGATTGCATGGAAAGGCTTCAAAGGAGAAGATACATGGGAAGCAGCCGAAAACGTGATCGGGACCGCAAGAGAAACTGTTCTCAGTTATTTCTCTCGACTTTCATTCAAGAAACACAAAGAGATGCGGGAATACTTTTAAAGAAAAGGAACAAGTGTCGCCGGATTCAAACTCCGTAAAAAAGCTATTAGCCGCTCAAATGAAAGTTCACTTTCCAATCCTTAGTTTTATTATGATACTCTTGCTTCTGATTTTTTCTATCAATCACTGTTTTGCAGGATAATACTAATGTTTCCAATGCTGGACTATCAACATCTTCCCAACAAAAGGTCGTTCAACAAATGCCAACTACTAGCTCATTTCAAGATAATTTTCAAGATGCTCCCACTGCCTCTAGTGAAGAACAATCAGCGGCTTGGGGAAAACAGGCCATTCAGCAATCTTATTCAGCTCCATCCAAGCCAGCTCTCCAATATGTGGAACCAACCATTGTTTCAACTTCTAACTATCGTCCACTTTCCAATTCTTCAGTCCCGGCGGAACCATTTCAGCCTGCACCAATCAAACCAATCAATGCCTCCACAACAAACAATCTTCCGCTGTCAAATCATTTACCTTTTCGACCATTTACAAACAACCAACCACTTTTCGAACCATATCCGCAACCGCTCATCCCTACTCAACAAGTTAATGATATGAAGCCTACACTTCTTTCAAATTTCAATCCCCTCCCAACTTTCAATCATTCTCGTCCAGAACTATCTGCTCCTTGGCATTGTCAGATCATCAACTAAACTCTGGCGAGGTGTTTGTGCGAGACTATAAGTAAACGGAGGAGGCGCAGACAGAAAAGAACGAGAGAGTGTACAATAATGAGAGAGTTCCGCAATTGCGCGTCATTTTTGGTGTGTGCAGACACAACGCCTTGGCATTCGCTAAAAAGGGTCAGTGGGGACTTTCGTTTTCGTTTTCTTTTATCTTTTGAAATGTTTTCTGTTTGTTTTTTGGCAATTTCCTTCAATTATTTCTGTTTTTTTGTGGTGAATTTTTGTTTCCTATCATCTGTCTTGTTTCAGGATGTCCACTGATTGTGTTGTATCCTTAAACCAGGGCAACTTTTCGACTTTCCCCAACTTGGAAATTAAAAATCCGATGGTTAGATTGAAAATGCATAAGTTTGAATAATTTTATTTTCTTTTCAGATTAGTGGTCCAAGCCACGTGAAATGTGCTGAGATCTCGGCAAAACGATCGGTTTCCGATGCCGATAAGGCCACATACGTCAATCAACTCGCCGTTAGTCTCGAGAACTATCTGGAGGATTCTTGTGATTTGAGCGATGAGCATAAAAAGGATTCGAAGGATAAACTCCATTTGTATTGCACGCCTTTGCAAACAAAAACGGATGGAGTTTTGGACTCAAAATTGATGCATTTGGGCCAGGTTTGTTAATTTTGAAAAAATTCTCGCAAGTTTAGGGAAAATAAGTTTCTTTCAAAGGGTTTTCTGATACCACAAGTGGTGGGCAATGAACTCGATAGGGAATCAATGTGTACCAGATATGTGGACACATAGAACACATTCAGTACAACTTATGTGGACCGTTCACATTCCAGACACACATTTGACACATGAAAAAGCTGGAACACATTTAGTCCGCTATATGGTGACGCGCGTGTTCTTAGTGCAAAGTGTCTACATAAGTTGCACTGAATGTGTTGCATATGTCCACATATCCGGTACACATTGATTCCCTATCGAATTTATGGCTCGCCACCTATGACATACTGATTGATTGGATACTTTCGGACTGGTTGAAGCTATATTATTACTTCAAAATTTGCGAAAAAAACTGTTCAGTTTTATCAAAGCTTTCGAACCACAGAATTAAATTTTCAGATGTCCGCAGGATCTCTCGCCCGTTCGTCACACGGATTCGGAACTTTCAAGGATACCGATAGAGCTTACGATGAGCTTGGTGGCTACAAGCGCCATTCATCCATTCCCATTTACTCTAATGGAAACTTGTCGGTCAGATGTGATAGCATGGATGCTCTCGGGAATTGTGATAAAACGTTGAGTTCGGTTGTTCGAAGAGAATCGGTGAGTGAAATGAAAAACAAGAATGATTTATTATTTTTTGTTCGATTTTAGATCACCGGATCTATGCTCAATCTTTATTTATTTGATATCGACTCGAGTGACGTCATTAGTATCCAACCATCTGATTGCTATGGTGACGGTTTCTGGGAAACGTCGTCTCTCAACGACAAACATGTTGAAGCCACGGAATCCAAACAAGAGAAGAAGGGAAAGAAAGGGTTCAAAAGAGGCTTCTTGGTACGTTTTCATATTAATTGTGTCATCATAACTTTGTGTTTCTTTTTAGAAAGCTGTGAGGACTGTCTTCAAACCTACCAAATTATTCAAAAAAAACAAAGCTGGAAGCAGCAAGGAGCCTGTGCATGACACCTCTTTCACCAACCCTAACTTCCCAATCTCCGCTGGCCAATCAATTCGGATTCCTGGAGTTTTTGAAGTTGTTCAAAAATCCATTATGGATACCTCCAGCTATCCAATTCCATTTTTGGATCATCCTGATCTCTTGCAAGGAGAACAATCAGAGAGTCTCCAGTCATTGGTTAGTTTTGAAGCTCACAGATTTGAATAGTTATTAATCGATTGCAGGTTGACAATGAAAAATGTATGATTGTGCCTTCTCTCCCAACAAACATCAAAATTGACTCTCCTGTCAAACCAGTGATGAGATTCTCTGGAAAGGACTCATATGCTCTCAGAAATCAACGTATGTGTGATGCAAGGACTATCATGGGGTTTTTCGAAGGAATCGAATCTGAGGTTAAGGAGAAGTCCTTGGAACAACGTGATACATCACTTGGTAGTACTATCTCCGCCAACCATTGAGGTAACCCTTGGAAACTATTCCGGAAATTGTCTTGACGAAACTGTTGGAACAGCTTTTATTGCAACCAATGGCCTTTCGGATGATGCCGTCTTGAAGAATGTTTCTGGACCAAAACGGTCATCTGTCACTGTCGGTCTTTCGAGAGTCCCATCTCTGGTCTCATTGGCTGTTCGAGCTGTTTCTGAGAACAATAAATGTGATTCATCAAGCCAGGACCTCCTCCAAAAGGATCCTTCTACAGTTGGAGAAATCAAAAAGGGTCCAGTTAAAAAATTATATCTGACGCAACGACTTGTTCAAGGAACTGTTGGAAAACGAGGAAGTGTCTGCCTCAAGAAATCTGCATGCTCCATTGATGCGCATCTTGTTCCGTGTCCTGATGTCTTTCTACGACACAACTCCATTTGGAAGAATCTTGAACAGCATTGGCAAGGATATTCTGACTGTGGACATCCTTCTCCCATTCAACGTTCAGTTCTTATCCCTATGTATCCTCCAAGTATTCTGCTCGTCATCATGTTCACTCCAATATTTGGATTCGTGATCGTTCCACTGGCTGTGGTCTACTTGATTGTTATGAAGTATTAAATCGCTACTTCTTGGCAATTGAAACGATTGGAGTCAATCACCAGAATCACCTAATCTACTCGCACTTGTCGGAATCTATCCAAAGATCGTCTACAATTAGTGCCTATGGTGTCGTTTACCGCTTCTGCAAACTTTCGGAGTTCAAAATCGGGTCACATGTCCAGTGCCGTTATCTCAACTATGTGGTCAATCGTTGGTTGTCAATTTGCCTTAAGTTCATTGGAAACTGCATTGTCCTGTTTTCTGCAATTTTCGCTGCTCTCACTTGGAGGAGAAGGAGAACGAGAAAAACCAGAGTTCCACAATCTCTCTTTTATCACACGAGGTCATTGATAGCTCACCTCTGTGGACGCGCAATGTAGTTTTACACGTAATCAGGAGAAGTGCCTGGTAAGTAATTTTTAAAATTCTTGATTTGCGTGTAGACGCCTTTGGTTGATGTTCTGTGGCCCCCAGTTTATGGTTGGGCCTTTGTAACATGTAACTGAGGGGCTATCAAAAAAGACCGGACATCTTCCTTAGTTGTCCATTAAGACAAAGGCTGCCCAACCGCGTAATCAATAATGAAATATCATATAGCCTGCCTACTTAACGTGAGCCATGATGATTCAAAGAAATCCCACTTGTTTGGCAGACGAATAGGATTGTGTAGAGTTGCCAATTAGTGCAGCTGTACCGTCTGGTTCGTACGCTGACTGGGAAATTTTGAAGTATCTCATGACCACAATTTTGTAGAATAGAATACTCTTTATTCACTGCTGTTGCATTCCACTCAAGTCGAAATTGAGTATTCTCACCAGGAACGCTTCTGGATACAAACAATGTTTTGAAGGAGCTTAAAGGACTTGAAGATGTGGATGTTTCAGTTTACTGAACAGACACCTGTCTCATCAGTCGTCTCTATGACAACAATGTTGAAAATTTCAATTGAAAAAGAAGGAAAACTGTAAAACGAAGAGATTTACCATGGAGTTACAGATCTCCACATCCCACTGAAAATGTTTCTCTGACTTTTTTTTTACAATTTAAATTATTCTAGTTCTATATTCTATTTTTTAAATCGTAAATCTCTATATTGTAATAATTTCACTACAAAAAAAAACCAGAACTAATGTTTCAAACTTTCGTTCCTTTTTTTTTCTCAAATTTAGGCTAATCAAACCTTAAATGATTAAAAGTAATATGTATAGTTTTAAAAAAAGTTGCAATGAAATACAATTGATTTATTCGGGCTATTTGACACAGAAATCGGGAAAAAAACGCTCGTGCATCACATTATTTGACAGGCATCCGGCGGCTTATTTCTTCTTTTGGATGAATCTTCGAGCTTTCACAGTTCTGTCCCTCTTTTCGGTCGCTCTTGCCTTGCGGGTCTCTGGACCAGATTCGTCGGAGGATTCGTGCTGTAAAAAGAAGTAGGTAAAAACAAAACAAAATCGGTTTGCAAAACCGGCGCATGTTATCATCCGGTCTGCATGGTTTGGTCAAAAAATCCGTTTCCCAAGCTCAAAGAGAAGTCTAAGCTAGTTTCCAAAAAGATCAAAAACCTTCAAAACCTTTTTGTAGGTCTCAGAAATTTTTGGGGATGTTTCAAATAGATCTTAATAAACTCACATAGTTCTTTGGTGAGAAGCGTCTGACTGGCCGAGTTGGAGCCACTTGAGGAGCAGGCGGTTGAGCAGCAGATGGGTGAGAGGCCGTTGCTTTTTGAGCTGCAGCCAGTTCTTTTTTCACTGCCTCCAATTCCTTTGAGAGCTTCTCGTTCTCTTCTTTCAATTCTGTAAAAATGAAAAGAGTTAGGTTTAATACTACAATAAAGTTTGGTGAGGACAATCAATCCAGCTCAAAACTATTGAAATCAAGCAAAATTATTGTCACAGTAGTCGAGCCAAGATTGCAATGATCCAAGACTAAATCACAAAAACTGAGCTCAAACTATGAAAGATCGATTAATAGCATTGTGGAATCCCATTGCAAACCAATAAATCAAATCTAAAAGAACTGCGATTCAATATATGAAACCACAGTAATCCATATCAAAGTTTCCAGAAAATTCCAGAAGCAGAAATTATGGAATAGATAAGAAGAATTTGAGTGGAAAACTATCAAAAGCTTTACTAAAACTGCAGTTTTTTTGCCAGTGAACTACAAAACTATAAAGCAAAAAATGACTTTGAAAATCTTCTGGAATCTAACCTACAAACTACACAAAAACAAGAACGCAGAGCTGAGCTGAGTTTTCATTCACAAGAGTATGATAATTTATATTAAGACAGTAGTATCCCAAACTTACTCTTGCAATGAGTGCAGGATGGGGTGGTAGCTGGAGCTTGCATGATTATCTGCAAAAATATCAGTTAAGAATGGAATATTGACGGTTTGCGCAACGGAGACGTTTTTGAACGAATAATGAGAAAAAAATCAATAAAAAAAGAGAGAATTTACCGAGAAAAACAAAAGTTGAAGAAACAGTGTGAACAGAAACAAGGGAAGAAAAAGAATCGTGGCCTCTTGTGCTGTGTATGCAAAGACTGCATCCACACTCACACAGAATAGTTCCAGAGGGACAGATGGTACAACGTGCACCATGATAATAGCGGAGTGTCGTACTGTGCGTTGTTTAGTGCAAACCAAAGCCATTCAAACTTTGAATTTTCATGATTATGCAATGAAAAATTCACAGAACAGAAAAAAGTCTGGAGAAGCTGTAGGATAGAATTTTAAAAGGATATCGTTTTTTGTAGATGACCAAATCAGCGGGCTCTGGCCAAAAGTTTGAAAACAATTAAAAAACTTGTAAAGGTCAAAGCTAATAGAAACGAAACATGAAAGTTCGCAGGGTCAGAAAATAGTTTTAGTTGTAGAAATTCAAATTCAAAAATCCACCGCCTAGTTTTTTTTGCAATAACCAAAAGTTCATCAGAATCTGACGAAAGAATTATAAAAAAAAACTATGCTCCATTTTTCTTATTGCATCCAACGGTTTGCGCAACAGAGACGTTTTTTGAACGAAATAATGAGAAAAAAATCAATAAAAAAGAGACAAGTTACCGAGAAAAACAAAAGTAGAAGAAACAGTGAGAACAGAAACAAGGGAAGAAATAGAATCGTGGCCTCTTGTACAGTGTACCCAAAGACTACACCCACACCCAAACAGAATAGTGCCAGAGGGACAGATGGTACAACGTGCATCATGAAAAGAGCGGAGTGTCGTACTGTGCGTGGTTTAGTGCAATGCAAAGTCATACAAATTTTGAATGGCTTCATGATTATGCAATGAAAAATTTACAGAACAGGAAAAAGTCTGGAGAAGCGGATTTGTAGAATTGAATTTTAAAAGGATATCGTTTTTTGTAGATGATCAAATCAGCGGGCCCTGGCAAAGTTGTAGAAATTCAAATGCAAAAAACTACCGTTTAGTTTTTTTGCAATGCTGAACCAAACGATTATCAGAAACTGACAAAGGAGTTATGAAAAAGAAACTATGCTGCCTTTTTCTTATTGCATTCAAAGCTAATTCTAACCAATTCATGTAACTTTTTTAAACCAATCTTTACTTCTCTATTCTCATCATACGAACCAAATATTCAAACTAATTATTTCTGAAATGAACTTTTTCTCAGCCACTTTCGACAAAAAGTTCATGGAAGTTTTTCCTGAAACTGCATTTTTGTTTCCACGTCTGTGTTCTTCATCGGAGAATGTAAGGCATCTTTCATGGATAATAGTGATTTTGAGGATGAAGGCGAATATGAAGTTAAAGTGGAATATGAAGAGGAAGAAGCAGGAAAATAAGAGAAACTAGATAATAAGGACACTGGAAGGAGCTGAATGTTCAGCTTTGATACCCCATGATAACTTTTGTTAGTTCATTTTTTATCATAATTCCCCTATTTTCTTTTGCAAGTCCAGACCTTTTTTGTTACTTTCAAACATTATCCATACCTTTTTTCACAATTTAATCTCATTCAAAACTCGCTGATTCATCAAACATTTCCTCGTCTTCTCTCAATAGTTCCCCTATTTTCTGTTATCATTTCAAATTTTCTTCCAAATCCCATTCTCCCACCAAATCCTACTGAGAGAATTTTCAGCAAGCGAACAGCAAGTTGCTGGATCTTTGGCGAGTTGCTGTGCAATTCGGCCACTTGTTAGCAAAAAAGGCAAGCTGCTAGGTAATACGGCAGGATGCCGCCACGATTTTTGGCATTCAGTTACCAGCAACTTGCCGTCTGTTCAACAAGTTGCCAAATACTTGCTACTCTAGCTATTTGCCGTCTACTTGCTTGTCAAATAGCATGTTGCCGTTTACTTCCGCTCATTATTGGCTCCTCAAATGTGAAGGAGACGTCTTCGTCACGAAAAACATGCCAAACTGATATAACTCGAGAGGAACAATTAAATTGATGTTCTTATTTTTTCTCAAAATAAATATGTTTACGTTTTATTACGAATTTTGATAGTGCACAGCATTCAAACGGCAAGCTGCTAGGTGGGAAATTGGCAAGCTTGCGTTACAAATCAGCATGTATGCCGCGTAGATCGGTAAGTTGCCGTCAAAATTGGCAAGTTGTGATGCCAGAAAAAGTGCTCGCCGATTGTCAGCGACAAGGGGTTTTTTGTGCAACGCAAGTTGTTCTTCATTTCTTTGATCAAAAATATCAATCGAGAAAGTATGTCAGGTATCTTTCTTGTATCTAACTTTCCACTCATATCAACTTTGGAGTATATTCAATAACAGGCACAGAGTTCAGCTCGGTGAAACTATGAAGGTTCAAACGGACTTTTTGACCTTTTTGTTGTTATGTACTTGTCTCCAAGTCAAGTGAAGGTGTTTTGAAAAAATTAGGTTAAAATATACCTCAATGTCATAGTTTGAAAACTTTCTTAACTATCCTCTTCACAACGTAAGCTCTGAATCATACGCACTAACAAGCCTTCTCCTCCCGAATGAGCAGAATTGCTTTTAAATTCACAGGCACTTTTGTCTCCATTTTTCCGCTTTTCAAAAACTCTCTAAATTTTTTCAATTTTAGCTCCACCTCTAAATTTTGACATAATTATATTCTCTCTTCATGTATTGAAATACTCATCAAGATCAAAATAGAGACAAGCTGGAAAGTTTTGTGGAAAGTAATTTGTTTTCAATTCAAGCAATTTACTTCCCTTCCTAACAGAATGTTCAGTTCAATCTGTCATTTTCTTCCAATTCATTTGCTTTTGTTTCTTTGATTATCGATTCGTTCGTTTAATTTTCTTTTTCTTTTTAGTCTAGGTAAGCTTAATACCCTAAAATTTGAATTTTTCATAAAACGTTTGTTTTAAGATGCCGAACGCTCAGAGCAAACCTGTCCAAAAACAAGAGGAGCTGTATGAAGTCAGTTATTCTCTTCAAAATAAGAGACGTTGGATCCATGTAAGTTTGGAATGATGATGTCAGGTTTTGAAACTGCTTATTTTCAGATTCATTGGACTGGGGGTCAGAACTCATGTGTCAAAAAACAAGCATTCAACTCCATTGAGGACTATTATGAGGAGCTGCCAGAAGGAAAAAACCGAGGAGATATTCGAAAATCGGTAAGTGGTGCAAATGGGAAATCTGCAACAAGAGAAAACTGGTTAAAGATCTTTTATTGTTTCGAATTGAACTTTGAGGGTACTTCTATTATATAGTTTCTCACTTATTTCTGCATTCCGACACAATTTGGGGACTTTACCATCACTGGATCACGCCCAAAAGCCGCTCCAAAGTGGTTACTTTGACTAAAGTTGGCCAGAATCGAGATCACAGCTCTTTTCTGAAGTGGCGGTGGCAAAAACAGACTTTATATTCGTGATCAGCGTGCTCTCAGCGTTCAAATGAGCTATCACACGTCCCAAAAACTTACTTTTATTGCTGAGCATTCCCTAGTTAGTTTTATTAAGATACCTCCGCTTTCGATACTTTCTATCAAACGCTGTTTTGCAGTATAACACTGATGCGCGTGCTTCCAATGCTGGTCTATCAACATCTTCACAACAAAAGGTCGTTCAACAGAAGCCAACTACTAGCTCGTTTCAATATAATTTTCTGGATGCTCCCACTGTCTCTCGTGAAGGCCAATCAGCAGCTTGGGGAATACAGACCATTCCACAATCTCATTCATGTCCATCCAAGCCAGCTCTCCAATATGTGGAACCAACCATCGTTTCAACTTCTAACTATCGTCCACTCTCCAACTCTTCTGTCCCGGGACTATTTCAGGTTGCACTAATCAAACCAATCAATGCCTCAACAACAAATTCTCTTCCACTATCAAATCATTCACCTTTTCCACAATTTACGAACAGCAAACCACTCTTCAAACCATATCCGCAACCGTTCATCCCTACTCAGCAAGTTAATGATATGAAGTCTACACTTCTTTTAAACTTCAATCCCCTCCAGACTTTCAATTATTCTGGTCCAGAACCATTTGCTCCTTGGCATTGTCAGATTATCAACCAAACTCATCCAGCCCCAATCCCCATCGTTCAGCAATTTGGTCGAGTTAAGCCGCTGCTTTATGTGTCTCGTAAAAGAACACAAATTCCACCTGAGATGGAACACATTGCATTCCAAGGAACTTACAAGATTGAAGCTGAAGGAAGAGATCGAACTGGAAATATTCTTGCGGGAGCATATTATGGGATCACTATAAATTACATTGCAAGAATTCCCGATGGACTTTCGCTGAATGGGAATTTAATTGATTTATGATTCATAATTATGCGAACAAGAACTTGAGCGAGGAGCAATGGAAATCATTCTTTATGGCTGATCAATCATTTATGTCTATAGGAAGTGTTGAAAACGAAAACCTGGAGGAGTTTTTCATGGGGAAGACAGAACGAACAAGAGGAATTGACTTCTTTTCAAAGGATCTTGTTGTGCTACCACTTTTGTTGAACGATCATTGGATGATTTGCTTTGTCAAAAACTTAAAGAACAGTGTGTCGTTGGGATGGAATCAATCAACAGAAAACTGTGAAGTTATTATCCTCAATTCCTACCGTTCTTCAGCTCTCGACAAATGGGTAGAAAAAGTCGTGAGAGTCTGGCTTCGTAGAACTGTCCAAGACCAGTTGAGAGTTTGTGGAATTTCTGCCGAATTCAACGAAAACCAAGTCAAATTCTATGCTCCAAAAAACTCCCAAAATCAAACAGACATGCATAGCTGTGGAGTATACGTCATCCTTTTTGCCAAAGCTGTCTTCGAAAGTTTGGACATTTTCATGAGTACCAAGGTAATTTAAACGAAATATTTTTCGTTTGAACACAACTTATTTAAGGATCACTCTCTCATCGACTGGAACCGATTCAGACCCAATGCTCAGAATGAAGTCAATAGTTCGATGACACGAGGCGGTCAAGAGTTCTTGTTTAATGAGGTCATCTCGTTTGCCCCAAAACTTAATGGTGTTGTCACATTTGAAGATATTTGCGAGTTTCAAAAGAAATACCCTAATAATTTCTAAAATTTGTTTCTTTTCAAGTAATCTGTCCATTTTTGTCTAATTTCCACGAAGTGTTGATCATTTTCTCAAAAAGTCAATTTATTTTTTATCCATTTTTTCTTTTCTATTATTGTACTTCGAGTTTCTCTCATCTATACCATCCCCTGACTCAGACCGTTGTTTTTTTTTCTGAATGCGATTCTAATTTGAACTTGTAATGTTTTCCATTTGATTATTTCTTGATTGTCTTACTAACAAAAATTTTTTGTATAGAACGAGATGTGTTTGTTTTTCTTTGTGTGCGGACCGCAATGAATGGAAGGTTAAAATGATGACGAGAGATAGAAAGCAAAACAGTTGACTGGGCACAAAACTATTTTATTCAGACTTAAAAATGGTTGTAAAATGAGAGCGGTTTAGCAGACAAAGATATTCAAAAAATAGCACTTAATCAGGAGTTGATGGCAAACGAGTGGAGGGAGTTGAAAGTTTTTTAAATGTCCAGAAGGACGTCAACCATTGGAACGAAGATCATTATGGTTCTCCTCGGAGTCAACAATTGGGCGGGTGTTCTTTTCCTTCTACAAAACAAACGACATGAATTTGAAACTAATAAATTAAAACTCACTGGAACGACATCCTCTCCATAGTTATCGGCACTACGTCGATTTATCTGATTATCTTTGTTGAAAGGATCAGAATCCTTATTTCCCGTGCCAAACTCTTCATCAGATTCACGTTTTTCCTCATTGAGATCCGTCTCCAATCCAACATCATTATGACCATTTTCGGTCATTCTTTGCCTTCTGGAAAGCAAATCGGATGCCTCTTCCGCGTATTTCTCATCTTCATCTTTAGAATAAAGATCTTTGTTGTTGTCGTTCTTTTCGAAGTCAACTTTTGGGTAGGTGTCTTTTCCTTTCTACAAAACCATAGATATTATTCGGAGAGTAGTAGATCAAAACTTACTGAAACATTATGCTTTTGGTAGTTGTCAACACTTCGTCGGTTCATCTGATTATCATTCACAAAAGAATCAGAATCATCATTTTCAGTGTTAAACTTCTCATCAGAGTCACGTTTTACCTCATTGAGACTCGAATTCAATTTAACATCATTATCACCATTCATGACCATTCTCTCTTTTCTAGAAAGCAAATCGGACTTTCCTTTCTCTTGTTCAGGAATGTTGACCAAATCCTGGTTGTTGTCTTGGACAGCCTCATTCTGATTGTAGACATAATCACCATGAACAGGAGAGAGTCTTGTTCCAAAAGGAATAATGGTGTTGGCAGTGAAGATTCCTTCAGAGACGACGTATTTGGTACGGTTGTTAAATCCAATAGGGAGTTCCTTTTTGAGGAATGTGCATTTGAAGTCGTTGTTTTACAATTTGTAGACGTGACCCGTCATTTGCTGAAAAGAGAAGAGTTGAAGTGATGAACAGATAAATGCAGTCTCAAAGAACGCATACCGTAAAAACTGTAATAGAGGCGCATGCGCCTCTATTCTCAACCCCTTATTTTTGATGCGCCTCAATTACAAGTGTGCTTCAATTAGAGGGTGCGCCACTATTTTTCAATCCAAGGGTGCGTGATATTGATTGCATTGGAAATCACAGTTTTATGTTAAAACGGATGAGTAAATGACCAATTTTTGAGGAAAAACTTCAGAAAGAGGTAGAAATTCTTGCAGTTTTTGTAATAAAACCCTTTCTCTATGCGCCTCTATTACGGTGCGCTTCAATTAGAGAGTGCGCTTCTATTATTCGATACCTCCATTCTGGTGCGCTTCTATTACAGGTGCGCTTCAAATACAGGTGCGCTTCAAATACAGGTGCGCCTCTATTACAGTTTTTACGGTAGGTTTCTATAAATGGAATGCAAAAAAAAAACATTTCCATCTGCTGCACATCACTATGATTGTTCATAGAAAACACAATCTCTTTCAACAGCTGTTGTTGGCTTTCAAGCTCAAACTTAAAGTTTTAATCACAATAGAGCAGTACAGCGTAACACCAACTCTTTTTTCAATTTCCAATTTTCATTACTAACCTCTCGCGTGACTTGAATCGGTTTTCCTGGAACAGAGACAACTCGAAGACGTGTCAACGAATGAGGAATACAAATGACATGTTCCGAGACAAGTAACGGGTGCGCAGTAATCTCAACTGCAATGTATCCATCCAATTCGGTGATGTTTTTCACGTTGACATCCAAATTTCCTTGTTGATCGAAGTGGAAGTAGATATGGCAGTTGGTCTCTGGATTGCAGTTGGGAGGAGTTCCAAAACACGAGTTTTGCACCGCACAATCACTCAACACATTGCCATAGGCAAGACTGGCAAGCAGGGGAATAAGGCAAAAGAGAGCCATCATCTGAAATGAGAAATTGGAACAAAAGCTGTGAAAACAAGAAAGAAATATCGGAAAATCGGTAAAAAAGTAAAAAAAAAAACTCAAAAAATGGATAGAAAACAACAGAAAACAAAAAAAAACTAGACACGTGACCGAAAATGATTACAAATGTTGTTTTTTCTTTGTGTGTGGTCCCCTCCGTGAAGGGTGTGTGCGAGACAATAAGTAAACGGAGGAGGCGCAGACAAAAAAGAGTGAGAGAGTGTACACCGATGAGTGAGTTCCGTAAATGCGCGTCATTTCTGGTCTGTGCAGACACAAGAGCGCTGGCATTCGCTCGAAAGGGTTTGTGGGCACTTCCGTTTCTTTTCTTTCACCTTTCGAAATGGTTTATGTTTGGTTTTTGGCATTTTCTTTCATATTCTCTGTTGTTTTGTGTCAAATTTCTGTTTCTAATTTTTTTTGTTTCAGGATGTCCGTGGAGTGTGTTCTCTCCTCAAAGCAGGCCACTTTCTCGCCATTCCACAACTTGGATTTTAAAAAATCGATGGTTAGTTTGAAAATTCACAAGTATGAATAATTTTATTTTTCTTTCAGATCGGCGGTTCAAGCCACGTGCACTGTTCTAAGACCTCAACAAAAGGACTTCTTCCTGAGGCGAATAGATTAGCATATGTCAATCAACTCGCCGTTAGTCTCGAGAGCTATCTGGAGGATTCATGTGATTTGAGCGATGAGCACAAAAAGGATTCGGAGGATAAATTCCATTTGTATTGCACGCCTTTGCAAATGAAAACGGATGGAGTTTTGGACTCAAAACTGTTGCATTTGGACCAGGTTTGTTAGTTTTGAAAAATTTTCTCGCAAGTTTAGGGAAAAAATGTTTCTTGTAAAGTGTTGTCAGATACCACAGATGGTGGGCGATGAACTCAATAGGGAATCAATGTTTGGACCGTTCAAATCCCAGACACAAATTTGACACATAAAAAAGCTCGAACACACGTGAACGCATTTAGCCCGCTATATGAAGACGCGTGTGCCCTTAGTGCAAAGTGTCCACAGAAGATGTACTGATTGTGTTGCATGCGTCCACATATCCGGTACACATTGATTCCCTATCGAGTTCATTGCCCAACACCTGTGACAGACTGATAGATTCATAATACTTTCGGACTGTTTGAAACTATATTATTATTCCAAAACTTGCGAGAAAAACTGTTCAGTTTTATCAATACTTTCGAACCAACAAATTCAATTTTCAGATGTCTGCAAAATCTCTCGTCCGTTCTTCACTCGGATTCGGAATTTTCAAGGATGCCGATAGAGCTTACGATGAGCTTGGTGGCTACAAGCGCCATTCTTACACTCCCATTTACTCTGTTGGAAACTTATCGGTCAGATGTGATAGTTTGGATGCTCTTGGAAATAATGATAAGACGTTGAGTTCGATTGTTCAAAAAGAATCGGTGAGTGGAATGAAAAACAAAAACGATTTATTATTTTCTGGTTGATTTTAGATCGATGGATCAATGCTCAATTACTATGCATTTGATACCGATTCCAGTGACGTCATTAGTATCCAACCATCTGATTGCTATGGTGATGGTTTCTGGGAAACGTCTTCTCCCAATGACAAACATGTTGAAGCCACGGATTCCAAACAAAAGAAGAATGAAAAGAAAGGGTTCAAAAAAGGCTTCTTGGTTTGTTTTCATATCAATTGTGTCATCATAACTTTGTGTTTCTTTTCAGAAAGCTGTGAAGACTGTCTTCAAATCTAACAAATTATTCAAAAAAGACAAAGCGGGGAGCAGCAAGGAGCCTGTGCATGACACCTCCTTCAATAAACTTTTTCAATTTCCGCTGGCCAATTCATTCGGATTCCTGGAGTTTTGGGAGTTGTTCAACAATCCATTATGGAAACCTCCAGCTATCAACTTTCATCGTTGGATCATCCTGATCTCTTGCTAGGAGAACTATCTGAGAATCGCCAATCATTGGTTTGTTTTGAAGCTTACTGATTTGCATAATTCTTAATTAATTCCAGGTTGACAATGGCAAAATTATGATCGAGCCTTCTCTCCCAACAATAATTAAAATTGACTCTCCTGTCAAGCCAGTGATGAGATTTTCTGGAAAGGATTCCTATGCTCTCAGGAACAAACGTATTCATGACGCCAGGACTATCATGGGGTTTTTCGAAGGAATCGAACCCGAAGTTAGGGAGAAGACCTTGGAAGAAGCAACTCCATCGCTTAGTAGTACTATCTCCGCCAACCATGAGGTACGATTGGAAACTATTCCGGAGATTATCTTGACGAAACTGTTGGAACAGCTCTTGTTGCAACCAACTGCCTTTCGGATGATGCCGTCTTGGAGAATGTTTCTGGACCAAAAGGGTCATCTGACACTGTCGGTCTTTCGAGAGGCCCATCTCTGGTCTCTTCGGCTGTTCGAGTTGTTTCTGACGATACCAAGAATTGTGATTCTTCAAGCCAGGACTTCCTCCAAAAGGATCCTTCTACAGTTGGAGAAATCAAAAAGGGTCCAATTAAAACTGGTCTCTGACGCAACGACTTGTTCAAGGAACTGTTAGAAAACGAGGAATTGTCTGCCTCAAGAAATCTGCATGCTCCATTGATGCGCATCTTGTTCCGTGTCCCGATGTCTTTCTACGACACAACTCCACTTGGAAGAATCTTCAACCGCATTGGCAAGGATATTGAGACAGTGGACATCCTTCTCCCATTCAACGTTCAGTTCTTCACTCAATGTCTCTTCCAAGTATTCTCCACGTTGCTCATTATCATGATCTCCACTCCAATCTTTGGATTAATGATCGTTCCGCTGGCTGTGGTCTACTTGTTATGAAGTATTACATTGCTACTTCTCGGCAATTCAAACAATTGGAGTCCCCAGATCCCCAATCTACTCGCACTTGTCGGAATCCATCCAAAGATCGTCTACATATTGTGCCTATTGTGTCGTTGACCGCTTCTGCAAACTTTCGGAATCCAAAATCGGCTCACATGTCCAGTGCCGTTACCTCAACTATGTGGTCAATCGTTGGTTGCCAAACCGTCTCAAGTTCATTGGAAACTGCATTTTCCTGTTTTCTGCACTTTTCGCTGCTCTCACTTGAAGGAGAAGGAGAACGAGAAAAACCAGAGTTCCACAATCTCTCTTATGTCACACGTGGTCATTGATAGATAGCCTCTGTAGACACGCAATGTATTCCCACACGTGATCAGGAGAAGTGCGTACGAGGAATGGATGTTCTTTCCGTGTTTCACCTACAATCCGATGCTGGATTATCCTGGTCTTTCGGAACTTCCAAATGACCAACTGCATTTTCCGGAACCCATGGAGTTCGACGATCGTGCCGAAAGAGAACCAGAAGAATCAGAGTTCTACTATTTCTCTTTAACCTCATTGATAGCTAGCCTCTTTGGACGCGCAATGTATTCTTACACGTAATCAGGAGAAGTGTCTGGTAAGTAACTTTTGAAATTTTTGCCTTGCGTGTAGACGCCTTTGGTTGATGTTCTGTGGCACCCAGTTTATGGTTGGACCTTTGTAACATGTAACTGAGGGGCTACCAGCAAAGACCGGAACTCTTCCTTAGTTGTCTATTGAGACAATGGCTGCCCAACCAAGTAATCAATAATGAATTAGTCTATAACCTTCCTACATAACGTGAGACATCATGATTCAAAGAAATCCCACTTGTTTGGCAGACGAATAGGATTGTGTAGAGTTGCCAATTAGTGCAGCTGTACCGTCTGGTTCGTACGCTGACTGGGAAACTTTGAAGTGTCTCATGACCACAATTCTGTAGAATAAAATTCTTTTTATTTACCGCTGTTCCATTCATCTCAAGTCGAAAATGAGTATTCTGATCAGGAAAGCCACTTGAAGGTGTGGATGTTTCCACTGGAAAGACGACTGTCTCATCAGTAGTCTTTATGCTGATTCAACAATATGTTCGAGATAACTTCGTGTTCGACTTGGACAACATTATTGAAAATTTCATTTGAAAAAGAAGATAAAATAAAAATATTTATTTGGAAATCGATTGACACATAATTCGGAGAGGAACATTCGAGAATAATATTATTTGACAGGATTCCGGCGGCTTATTTGTGCTTCTGGATGAATCTTCTGGCTTTGACCGTCTTATCTCGTCTCTCGGTGGCTCTTGCCTTCTTCGTTTCGGGACCAGATTCGTCGGAAGATTCGTGCTGTAAAAAAGACGTAGGTAAAACCAAAACAAAATCGGTTTGCAAAACCGGCGCATTTCATCATCCGGTCTGCATGGTTTGGTCGAAAAATCCGTTTTCCAAGCTCAAAAAGAAGTCTAAGCTAGTTTCCAAAAAGATCAAAAACCTTCAAAACCTTTTTGTAGGTCTCAGAAATTTTTGGGGATGTTTCAAATAGATCTTAATAAACTCACATAGTTCTTTGGTGAGAATCGTCTGACTGGCCGAGTGGGAGCAGGCGGTTGAGCAGCAGATGAGTGAGAGGCCGATGGCGGCGTCGTCGCGGGTGCACGTGACAATGCTTTTTGAGCTGCAGCCAGTTCTTTTCTCACTGCCTCCAATTCCTTTGAGAGCTTCTCGTTCTCTTCTTTCAATCCTGTAAAAATGAAAAGAGTTAGGTTTAATACTCCAATAAAGTTTGGTGTGTGAGGACAATCAATCTAGCTCAAAACTATTGAAATCAAGCAAAATTATTGTCAGAGTAGTCGAGCCAAGATTGCAATGATCCAAGACTCAATCACAAAAAAACTGAGCGCAAACTATGAAAGATCGATTAAGAAAACTGTGGAATCTCATTGCAAACCAAGAAATGAAAATCAAAAGAACTGCAATCTGATATCTAAACCACAGGAATCCATACCAAAGCTTCCAGAAAATTCCAGAAGCAGAAATTATGAAATAGATAAGAAGAATTTGAGTGGAAAACTATCAAAGGTTCACTAAAACTGCAGTTTTAGATAGTGAACTACAAAACTATAAAGCAAAAAATGACTTTGAAAATCTTCTGGAATCTAACCTACAAACTACACAAAAACAAAAACGCGAGCTGAGCTGAGTTTTTATTTACAAGAGTATGATTATTCATATTAAGACAGTAGTATCCCAAACTTACGTTTGCATTCGTTGCGAGTGCAAGTGGAGGACGTGACGGAGGCACTCATTTCTGAAATAAACATCAATTAAGAATGGAAAATTGACGGTTTGCGCAACGGAGACGTTTTTGAACGAATAACGAGAAAAAAACCAATAAAAAAAGAAAAACAAAAGTTGAAGAAACAGTGAGAACAGAAACAAGGGAAGAAAAATAATCGTGGCCTCTTGTGTTGTGTATGCAAAGACTACACCCACGCTCACACACAGAATAGTGCCAGAGGGACAGATGGTACAACGTGAACCATGAAAAGAGCGGAGTGTCGTACTGTGCGTTGTTTAGTGCAATGCAAAGTCATACAAATTTCGAATTTTCATGATTATGCAATGAAAAATTGACAGAACAGAAAAAAGTCTGGAGAAGCGGACTTGAAGAATAAAATTTAAAAGAACATATCAATGATCGTGTACCAGAATGGTTTTTTGGCTGATTTCACCGTTTATTGTAGATGACGAAATCAGCGGGCTCTGGCCAAAAGTTTGAAAACAATAAAATACTTGTAAAGATCAGAGTTAATAAAAACGAAACATGAAAGTTTGCAGGGTCAGAGAAAAATTTCAGTTGTAGAGAATCAAATTCAAAAAACCACCGCCTAGTTTTTTGCAATATTGAACCAAAAGTTTATCAGAAACTGACGAATAAATCATAAAAAGAAAAACTATTCTGCATTCTTCTTATTGCATTTAACGGTTTGCGCAAAGGAGACATTTTTTGTACGAAATAATGATTTGAAAAATTGAGAAAAAAGGGACAAGTTACCGAGAAAAACAAAAGTAGAATGAACAGTGAGAACAGTAACAAGTTAAGAAAAAGAATCGTTGCCTCTTGTGTTGTGTATGCAAAGACTGCACCCACGCTCACACAGAATAGTGCCAGAGGGACCGATGGTACAACGCGCATCATGAAAAGAGCGGAGTGTCGTACTGTGCGTTGTTTAGTGCAATGCAAAGCCATACAAATTTTGAACTTTCATGATTATGCAATGAAAAATTTACAGAACAGAAAAAGTCTAGAGAAGCGGAATTAAAGAATATAATTAAAAAAAAAAACATCAATGTCTGTGTACCAGAAAGGTTTTTTGGCTGATTTCACTAACAAAACTTTCGAAAACTTTTCAAAAAGAGCAATATCGTTTTTTGTAAATGACAAAATCAGCTGACTGTAGCAGAAGGTTAGAAAACAATAAAATACTTGTGAAGGTCAGAGTTAATAAAAACGAAGCATGAAAGTTTGCAGGGTCAGAAAACAGTTTTAGTTGTAGAAATTCAAATTCAAAAAAACTACCGCCTAGTTTTTTTTTGCAATACTGAACTAAATTTTCATCAGAATCTGACGGAAGAATTATAAAAAGCAAAACTATGCTGCATTTTTCTTTTTGCATTCAAAGCTTATTTTAACCAATTGGTGCAACTCTTTTTTAACTAATCTTTGTTTCTCTAATCTCATCGTCTGAACCATTTATTCAAAGTGATTATTTCTGAAATGAACTTTTTCTCAGCCACTCTCGACTAGAAATGTATGGTTCTTTTTCTTGAAATAGTATTTTTGCTCCCACGTCTGTGTCACCCAGCGGTGTAAGTGTGCGGTGTACCTTTCATGGAAAATAGTGACTTTGAGGATGAAGACGAATAGGAAGTTGAAGTGGAATATGAAGAGGAAGAAGCAGGAGAAGAAGACGAACTGGATAATAAGGACACTGAAAGGAGCTGAATGTCCAGTTTAGATACCCCATGATAACTTTTATTAGTTCATTTTGTGTCATAATTCCCCTATTTCCCTTTTCATGTCTAGGCCTTTTTTCTTACTTTCCAACATTACCCACACCTTTTTTTCACAATTTAATCTTATTCAAAACACGCTGATTCATCAAACCTTTTCTCGTCTTCTCTCAATAATTCCCCTACAGAGAATTTTCAGCAAGCAAACAGCAAGTTGCGGGGTCTTTGGCAAGGTGCTGTGCAATTCGGCCACTTGTTAGCAAAAAAGGCAAGCTGCTAGGTAATACGGCAGGATGCCGCAACGATTTTTGGCATTCAGTCACTAGCAACTTGCCGTCTGTTCAGCAAGTTGCCAAATACTTACTACCCTAGCTATTTGCCGTCTGCTTGCTTGTAAAATAGCATGTTGCCGTTTACTTCCGCTCATTATTGGCCCCTCAAATGTAAAGGAGACGTCTTCGTCACGAAAAACATGCCAAGCTGATATAACTCGAGAGGAACAATTAAATTGATGTTTTTATTCTTTCACAAAATAAATATGTTTACGTTTTATTACGAATTTAGATAGTGCACAGCATTCAAACGGCAAGCTGCTAGGTGGGAAATTGGCAAGCTTGCGTTACAAATCAGCATGTATGCCGCGTGGATCGGCAAGTTGCGGTCAAAATTGGCAAGTTGTGATGCCAGAAAAAGTGCTCGCCGATTGTCAGCGGCAAGGAGTTTTTTGTGCAACGCAAGTTGCCAGTCTTGACGACAAAAATGCCGAAAACTTTCTGACCAGTTAGCTCTAAACTTCAATATCCCAACTGAAACTCATTATTTCTTATTCAGATCCCAAATCATGTTACTTTTTTTTAAAATTCCAACCCTTTTATCTAACTTTTTTCCACTACCCTGTTGATATTTCTTTCCTGGTGTTCGCTCATTTTCTGTTTTTTAAATTAAATTCTCCCTCTGTAAACTTTTCTAAATGTCCAAATGCACTTTAATCTTGATTATATATCTATTTGGAACGTTGTCGCTGCGTCTCCAGCATATCACTCTTATCAAAAATCTTAATAATTGTATTATTGCTATTCTAACGTAGAAGTTTTCCCCTTAGGATAATCAGATCACCAACTTTTTTAATAGTTAGTTCCCTTCATCTAAGACACAAAAGTGTTTACTTATAGTAACCGTAATATCACTTCTTATCTAATTCTTCTAATTCCTTATGGTAATTTTCAAAAAATAAATTCTACATGATGAACGTACGCAATGTATCTGAAGTTTTTGGCAGATAGACACGGCAAAAGCTCTCTTGTAACTAACTCGAAAACTCTCCACAAACTATCGTCATCTTTCCTTCGGAAACATCACTCGAAACCAAATTTGCGATGAATGTGTTACCTGAAATTTACGAAAATGAACTGGATCTTCATGACGTTTTATTGAAAACTCAAAAATACTCGAACATCGTTACATCATTCTCTGTTGACACAATGAAAGTATGAACAGAGAGAACCTTTTTTGTTCGGAAACAAACTAACACAAAAATTATATTGTTCCGACGGTAGAAACAGTTGGCAGCTTGCCCTCGGAAATCTGAGAAAAAAAGAAATTTTGAAAAAGAATTACAATCTGGTAACAGTTTTTAGACAAAATTTTCTGTCCAAATTTCGAACACCAGGAGTTTCGGCTCTTGAAAGAGCGCAAATTCATCAAAATTGAGTGAGTTTTCATGATGTTTTCTTCGATGAACGACACTTTATTTCATAATTAGTGGAAAGTTTCATAAAATTATTGATATTCTAACGCTATCAACTCGAGAAATCCCCTTGAAACCTAACTAATGAACTAAATTATTCCCTTTTGGCCAAATTCCAAGGCTTCCATTATAAGCACAGTTGCAGCACAGTTTTCGGTCAAGAGTGTACCAGGAATATGGACGTAAGGATTAGGTGCCACCGTACCTTCGGAAGAGTTCCCACCTTGTTGGGTACGAGTTAACTGGGCACGAGTTGATTGAGTACGGACAACAACATTTTTTTGACGAGACGTCTTATGTTGAGTAGCCGCAGACAAAGGCTGAGCCGGAACTTGACCAGGTTGAGAAGACACTGATGGTTGGTTTTCATTAGCAAACTTACGAGCAAATGCTTGTGGAAGTTGCTGACGAACCATGGGTGATGTTGATGAAACTGTTGCTGACGTAACCTGTTTTATTGCTTGGGATGGATGGACAGCGAGTGCTTAATTTGAAGGGTTTCCAGTTTTTGAAGGTTGACATACAACTGTAGGTTGTTGGGGGTTGGACATATGTTGTTGGGGGTTGGACATATTCAGATCGACGGCAAGTTCGACTGATTAAAAGGTTTTTATGCCAAAAAATGGCTTTTTATTCCTTCATTCTAAATATCTTTTGTAAACAATCGACGTCCTTTCGAACATCTCTTTTGGCGCCGCTTCTTCAGCATCCGCTAATGGAGCGTCTAAACTATCTAATTTCCATTGTTTTGTTATAATAACCCTTTTGAACCCCTTATTTTGGTATGCAGACAACGCCCCTTTTGCCGTTTGCGAGAATTGAGGCAGACTTGCCAAAACTCGAACGTTAATAAAATATCATCCGATGCATCCAATGCATCCAATGCATCCAATGCATCCAATGCATCCAATGCATCCAATGTATCCAATGTATCCGATGCATCCAATGCATCCAATGCATCCAATGCATCCAATGCATCCTATGCATCCGATGCATCCAATGCATCCAATGCATCCAATGCATCCAATGCATCCAATGCATCCAATGCATCCTATGCATCCGATGCATCCAATGCATCCAATGCATCCAATGCATCCAATGCATCCAATGCATCCAATGTATCCGATGCATCCAATGCATCCAATGCATCCAATGCATCCAATGCATCCAATGCATCCAATGCATCCAATGCATCCAATGCATCCAATGCATCCAATGCATCCAATGCATCCAATGCATCCAATGTATCCGATGCATCCAATGTGTGACAGGCTCGTATTATTGCCTGTCATCTCTCTAATGCCGTTGTTATTCGTTTGCCTGGTTGATGATTAATTACCCCGCATTTGACCCTTTGCTGTTTACACTGACCACCCATCTGGCCAGTCAACGCCTATCTCATTTCATTCTATTCGGACGTACTGGTGAAGGAAGGTGACCCCTCGGGTCTCCTCTTCTTCAATACCGGGCATCATAATAAAGGATTCTGATCAGAACACATCTTACATCATTTAACCGCATTTAACCTTAATATACAAGTAGCGCAGCTTGTTATATTAAAAATGCATCCGATGCATCCAATGCATCCAATGTATCCGATGCATCCAATGCATCCAATGTATCCAATGTATCCGATGCATCCAATGCATCCAATGCATCCAATGCATCCAATGCATCCAATGCATCCGATGCATCCAATGCATCCAATGTATCCAATGCATCCAATGCATCCAATGCATCCGATGCATCCAATGCATCCAATGCATCCAATGCATCCGATGCATCCAATGCATCCAATGTATCCAATGCATCCAATGCATCCAATGCATCCAATGCATCCAATGCATCCAATGCATCCAATGCATCCAATGTATCCGATGCATCCAATGTATCCGATGCATCCAATGCATCCGATGCATCCGATGCATCCAATGCATCCAATGCATCCAATGTATCCAATGCATCCAATGCATCCAATGCATCCAATGCATCCAATGCATCCAATGCATCCAATGTATCCAATGCATCCAATGCATCCAATGCATCCAATGCATCCAATGCATCCAATGCATCCAATGCATCCAATGCATCCAATGCATCCAATGCATCCAATGCATCCAATGCATCCAATGCATCCAATGTATCCGATGCATCCAATGTATCCGATGCATCCAATGCATCCAATGCATCCAATGCATCCGATGCATCCAATGCATCCAATGCATCCAATGTATCCGATGCATCCGATGCATCCAATGCATCCAATGCATCCAATGTATCCGATGCATCCAATGCATCCAATGCATCCAATGCATCCAATGCATCCAATGCATCCAATGCATCCAATGCATCCAATGTATCCGATGCATCCAATGCATCCAATGCATCCAATGCATCCAATGCATCCAATGTATCCGATGCATCCAATGTATCCGATGCATCCAATGTATCCGATGCATCCAATGCATCCGATGCATCCAATGCATCCAATGCATCCAATGCATCCAATGCATCCAATGCATCCAATGCATCCAATGCATCCAATGCATCCAATGCATCCAATGCATCCAATGCATCCAATGCATCCAATGTATCCGATGCATCCAATGTATCCGATGCATCCAATGCATCCAATGCATCCAATGTATCCGATGCATCCAATGCATCCAATGCATCCAATGCATCCAATGCATCCAATGCATCCAATGCATCCAATGCATCCAATGCATCCAATGCATCCAATGCATCCAATGCATCCAATGCATCCAATGCATCCAATGCATCCAATGCATCCAATGCATCCAATGCATCCAATGCATCCAATGCATCCAATGCATCCAATGTATCCGATGCATCCAATGTATCCGATGCATCCAATGCATCCAATGCATCCAATGTATCCGATGCATCCAATGCATCCAATGCATCCAATGCATCCAATGCATCCAATGCATCCAATGCATACGATTTCGGTACAATTGTGGTACAATTGTGGTACAATTTTGGTACAATTTTGGTACAATTTTGGTACAATTTTGGTACAATTTTGGTACAATTTTGGTACAATTTTGGTACAATTGTGGTACAATTTTGGTACAATTTTGGTACAATTGTGGTACAATTTTGGTACAATTTTGGTACAATTGTGGTACAATTTTGGTACAGTTTTGGTACAATTTTGGTACAATTTTGGTACAATTGTGGTACAATTTTGGTACAATTTTGGTACAATTGTGGTACAATTTTGGTACAATTTTGGTACAATTGTGGTACAATTTTGGTACAATTTTGGTACAATTGTGGTACAATTTTGGTACAATTTTGGTACAATTTTGGTACAATTTTGGTACAATTGTGGTACAATTTTGGTACAATTTTGGTACAATTGTGGTACAATTTTGGTACAATTTTGGTACAATTGTGGTACAATTTTGGTACAATTTTGGTACAATTGTGGTACAATTTTGGTACAATTTTGGTACAATTTTGGTACAATTTTGGTACAGTTTTGGTACAATTTTGGTAAAATTTTGGTACAATTTTGGTACGATTTCGGTACAATTGTGGTACAATTGTGGTACAATTTTGGTACAATTTTGGTACAATTTTGGTACAATTTTGGTACAATTTTGGTACAATTTTGGTACAATTTTGGTACAATTGTGGTACAATTTTGGTACAATTTTGGTACAATTGTGGTACAATTTTGGTACAATTTTGGTACAATTGTGGTACAATTTTGGTACAATTTTGGTACAATTTTGGTACAATTGTGGTACAATTTTGGTACAATTTTGGTACAGTTTTGGTACAATTTTGGTAAAATTTTGGTACAATTTTGGTACGATTTCGGTACAATTGTGGTACAATTGTGGTACAATTTTGGTACAATTTTGGTACAGTTTTGGTACAATTTTGGTACATTTTTGGTACAATTTTGGTACAGTTTTGGTACAATTTTGGTACAATTTTGGTACAGTTTTAGTACAATTTTGGTAAAATTTTGGTACAATTTTGGTACGATTTCGGTACAATTGTGGTACAATTGTGGTAAACGGTGGGAGGAAGAGTGTTCCAACAGTTAAAAACTTTATTACTAAAAAATTGAGAACTGTGTTTAATAGAGTTCTTAAGAGTGGACTTTATATAAAATGGGTGACGTCCAAGGGACACAAAACGTGGAAGGGAAATATGAATATGGTTATGGATGACCACTTCTTTTGTGACGAGAACTTTATACATGAAAACTAGATCGTTAATTAGGCTTCAGAGTTGCACGGAAACGGAATTTTTCTTTTCGTGTTTCGGAAATCGTGTTTCGGAACACTGTGATAATTTTCGTATTTCGTGAAGCGTGCTTCGGAAGTGCCAAAAATTTTTCGGATTTCGGAAACCGTGTTTCGGAAGAGAAAAAACCGCGGAAAACGTGTTTCGTGTTTCGTGTTCCGGAATATATATCAATTCGGTTCGGCTGAAAACGATTTTTCACTCGATTTTTGAACCGACACTGTTAAATTTACTATAGATTCAGTCGAATCTCAAAGTTTCGGGGCCGAAAAGCGAAGCTCAAATTATCACGAATTTTACGGAAATCTTTGTGGTTTTCCGTGTTTCGGAAGTCGTGTTTCGGAAATTCGAAAAAGTTTTCGGATTTCGGAAAACGTGTTTCGGAACGAAAAAAAACGCGGAAAACGTGTTTCGGAAACCGTGTTTCGGAATTCCGTGCAACTCTGTTAGGCTTCTATACTCTGGTGAAGTTAAATTAAATTGTTCAAGGGATTCAAAATAAGAGGAGTAGGGGTGATTGAATTTTTTGAAAAGACGGAATATAAAAGTTTTTTGAACGGACTCAATTTGGCGAATATAAACTTTGGATACAGAGGAGAAAACAATAGAGCCGTATTCAAGTAAGGGGCGAACATAGATTTTGTAACATTTGAGGAAAACTTCGGAATCAGCGTGGCGGAGTATGTTGAAGAAGATGTTGACTCGTTGGTGCCCCCCCCCCCCCCATATCAAAAAAGCTCAATGTTTGAAATCAGTTCCTACATGTTGAAAAAAATGAAGGTCAGAAAATTTGATGATACTGGTTTGGGAGTTGTACAACTCATAATCTATACGTTACCAACATTTATGCTCGTCACAATATCCACCTGGATGTCACACTGCGCAAGGCCCACCAACGAGTCAACATCTTCTTCAACATACTCCGCCATGCTGATCCAGGAGGGAGAGAAAAGGAAACACTCTATCGTTCGATTTGGCGACACCTCTCTCTCTCTTCTATTTGGTTATAGCTTTGCTATAAACCATGAGAGGAGGAGTGCAAAAAATTCCAGTACGAATGTCCGCAGTTTACTACGAACAAAATCAAATAAACATGTATAAGTGGACAAGCATGTCATATTTTTGACCTTAGCCCCAAGAGTTCATTTTTAGGAATTGTCTGCATTGAAACCTAAATCTTATGAGAATTAGTTTTCATGTTGCCGCTACAACTATTTTTCCAAGAGTCCTAACCAAATTCTAGTTCTCATTACGTCATACCATGTCTCTTCATAACCCTTTTCTTTCCTCTTCGCTCTTTTCTGTCCAGTGTTACCTTTACTGCTCATTCACATTATGAAGGAAATAAAGTCCCCTCTCTTTGCACATCGTGACATTCTCTGGCAATTTCACTTTGTTGCACACGTTTTATTGTAAGAAAAAAGTAGGACTGACGAGTTATCTCTGTCGGAACACAAAAACAAACAGACAAAAAAAATACAAGTAAACTGGTACAGGTAAATTGAAAAGAGACGTATGGTTATTAACAACTCGTGAAATGGATATATTAAAAAAATAAAGATAAGAATTAATCACTTCTTGATTGTCGTCGGCAGCTTGAAACTCTTGTTGAGCATTCCAATGACTCTCATCGACGTGTATTGGGTTCGGCGCAACGTCGAAAACTCCAAGCTCTGCGTGCAGCACCAGTCCGAAAATAATTTCCTAGTGCTGAACAGCCGAACTTTCCTCGTTGGAATGGTGGTAGGCTTTGCGGTAGGCTCATCTGACTTGGGGAAGAAATCGATGAAGAAATTGTCCTCTGCGTGCTCTTCATAGTAAGTGTTCATCGATTCTTCGAAAGTCATAACATTCATTCTAACGTTCCAGACAGACCAATTGATCATTGTTGTCCACAAGTTGTCTTTGAACAGAGGAAGATCCAAAAGTGACTTGATTGGGGCTTGATCCTTCTCTTCTTTAAAAGTACGGAAGTCGTGA
Source organism: Caenorhabditis doughertyi (assembly GCA_963572265.1). Classification (NCBI taxonomy): domain Eukaryota; kingdom Metazoa; phylum Nematoda; class Chromadorea; order Rhabditida; family Rhabditidae; genus Caenorhabditis; species Caenorhabditis doughertyi. Next base: position 28,149,468 of record OY751558.1, on the reverse strand, counting down.
ATGACTCCAGCTTCTTTTCCTCTCTTCAAAAGTTTTCCATACCATTCTACCAACGTTTTTTGTCCAAGGAACCTTTGGGAGTATGGGTGAACATTGAAGAGGTAGTTGTCACCTTCTACCGCAGCCTTTGCCCAGAAATGAGCTCTGTTGAAACCCATTATCTTCATGTACTCAAAGTAGGCAATTGTGATCTGGCATATAACCTTTGATTTCATCGTATCAGGAACGAAGTGGGGATTACTGTCCATATATTCCAAAGTGACCCAATTTTTTCCTTGGTGATTGGCATATTCCTGTGTTCGTAGCATGAAGAAAATGACATCCGCTCCTTGTTGGCGTTGAAATGCCAGAATTGTTCGCTCAGTAAATGGGATTTCTTTCTTGCTGTTCCAACTATTCTTGAAATGTTTGAGCTCGTCAGGAGGGGCAATATCTTTAACAGAAACCTTCGAATCAGAGCTGTGGATATTGAGAATTGTAATTTTGTTTTCTGGATATCTCGAACCAGTCACTTCATCGAAGAATTCGTTGACTTTCTTTGTGATGAACTCATCCAGAGCATTCTTTGGCAGGCCATCCACTACTCCGATCGGTTCCTCTTTTTGGCACGACTTGCAACAAAATTTCCCAAAGTCTCCCAAGAAGTTGGCACAAATTGCATGTTCCATTTTTCCGCATTGGACACATTTGTATTTTTGTTCGCTTCTTTCGTTTGTGTTGTTCAAGATGTTGATGTCCTTCTTATCCTTTCCTTCGGTGAATCTAGGATGACACTCCTCACAATAGCTTTTTCCCTCATACATCCAGTATTGTGCTTGTCGCTTAATGCGGCAACCTTCTTTTCCATCACAATCCCTGTTCGCTTCGATGTAACGAAGTTCCTCAGTTGTCAAAGTACAACACGAATATCCTTCGGATTCAGCTGACGATGTGCACTAAAAAAAGCGAAAAATTCAGGTATTTCTTGACTTGAAACTTACGTTTTTAGACTTTTTGCTTCTTCCTTGAGCCATGGTGTCATCTTCTTTTCTCTTTCTATCTCGTTTAACTGCAGATGAGGATGAGGATGCTATTGAAGTCGGAATGGCATTTGAAGTTGATGGAGTTGAAGAGCTGGGAAGCGAAACCTGGAATGAATTCTATGTGCAAACCTAGGTTTGTAAGAACACTGCAGATGTGCAAAAAGTAAGAGAAAAGTCTTACATCATCTGTGGATGCTTCGGTAGGAATGGTTGAAAAAGCTTTCCCACTCTGGCGTCGCACACGATTGTTTCTTCCGAATGCGGAGCTGACAAGACTTCCATGTTTGGAAGTGATGGCATTTGTGGAAACTTCTGGGTCAATAGTTGTCTGTAAAAAACTAGGTTGAAGATAAGGAACTGAGAGCCCCAAAACCCTTATTAGGGTATATTTGAAAGAAACAGGAAGTGTTCAGATACTTCAATACTACAAAATGGATGCGCGCGCCTTATTCCTGGTATCATCTGCTTGGGTCACACAGCTAATTAGTATTGCTTCTCTGAGTAAATCCCCCACAAAACAATCATCAAAGCGCATGGTTAGATATTTGGAGCAGTTCTAATGCTTCATCATGAACCAAAATAATCCTCGAATTGTGACAAAGTGCGAAGTAAATCACGTATACTCAATGAAGCTCACATCCTTTTTTTTAATTTTCTGTTCTTGTAACGTTCGAGGCAGAATTTTTAGCTGAGGTTATGAAAAGCTCTGAGAAAATACAAAAACTTTGCTTGTTTTTGAATAATAATCCCTTTGAGATAATGTTCAGAACCAGCACTGCTTACGAAATCGTCCGAAAAAGAATGTTTGTAACAATTTTACAGTATTCTTTTGTATTAGGTTGGAACATAAGTCTTGCACCTTGATCAAAATTAATACCACGAAGTTTCAAGTAATCCTCGGATATTTTTTGTTTCATATACTAGTACTATACTATGTGGGCTTTAATCAAAAAATTTTTGCGGGTCCTGCCTCTGCCTGATTTTCAGCAGTGGGACTTCCTAGTAATTTTGTCAGAAAATCTCACTGGAACAACCTTGAATAAGTGACTGTTTTCCAGCCATTGATAAGATCAGTTTTCTTAAGTTTTTCTTGTCAATGCTACTGGGTCATGTGCAAAAATAAAACAAAAGAGAGCTATTGAATCCCTTGTGAAAGAACGGTATGGTGAAAGAAATCCTGAGATTTTCACTAGAAGAAGACTTCACTCTGTTCCTGGTTGGAAGAGAGAGGAAGATGGTTCCGGTAATTTTTATCATTAGTTTGCTACTGATATTTACTCCATTCAATCATAGAAATTAGTCAACTCAATCGGATAGAAATGGAAAAAATTAGCGATAATCATTTTGTAATATGTGATTTTTTGACTTCCCATGGAAGTTTTCGCTTATACAAACCTACGGAATGAACTCGAAGTTCATACTTTTTTTGTTGGATTATTCGATTATACAGTGGCGAGCATGGGTGAGTGTACCTTTGAACTTTCGTTAATAACTCCCTTCAAACGATTCAGATTGCTCTAAAAAATTTTTTGGGGACTCCTGAGTGACCCTGGAGCACCTCCAGATGTTTTTTGAAAAAATCGGATTTTCACGAATTCTGAAGTTTTTTGACGAATTCTGAATTCTGAAAATCCAGAATAAAAAAATTTTTTTGGACTTTCAGAATTTTTTCTCATTGTGCCCAAAACATTGCTAGGGACCTAAGTGAACAATTTTTGACGTTCGATCGCAAGTTGTTTTTGTGATTCCGACGTCAGAACTCCAGATGTCTGAATGATGATCTTCGCGCGGGACATCATAACGTGGCTTAAAGTGATCGGATCGGGATAAAAAATGATTTCTATATAGATTTGAAGCCACTTAACGAATTGCGATCCGTTTTGAAAGTTTTGGAAAATATTATTTTTCGGGTATCGTACAGGATTTTTGATTTCCTGAAAACTTGGAAAAATGGCAGAAAATAATTTTTTCCAAAACTTTCAAAACGGATCGCAATTCGTTTAGTGGCTTCAAATCTATATAGAAATCATTTTTTATCCCGATCCGATCACTTTAAGCCACGTTATGATGTCCCACGCAAAGATCATCATTCAGACATCTGGAGTTCTGACGTCGGAATCACAAAAACAACTTGCGATCGAACGTCAAAAATTGTTCACTTAGGTCCCTAGCAATGTTTTGGGCACAATGAAAAAAAATTCTGAAAGTCCAAAAAAATCTTTTTATTCTGGATTTTCAGAATTCAGAATTCGTCAAAAAACTTCAGAATTCGTGAAAATCCGATTTTTTCAAAAAACATCTGGAGGTCCTCCAGGGTTACTCAGGAGTCCCCAAAAAAATTTTTAGAGCAATCCGAATCGTTTGAAGGGAGTTATTAACGAAAGTTCAAAGGTACACTCACCCATGCTCGCCACTGTATCCTCTTATACAATAACATTATCTTAGCACAAAAAGCTCTTCCCGCCGAAAAAAAGTTGGATGATTATCATCGACTAAGAATTGTCACCTTATTTTCTGCAACGAGTAATTACGGCAGTTTTAGATGCTCGGTGATATAAATTTGTTGGATCATTGCACAACTATTTAGAGTACTCATAATAGAAATAAAGAAAATCACAGTTCGTTTTGAATGGAGTTAAAACATAATTTCGACACTAGTCGCTTAGGTGCAAGACTTATGTTCCAACCTAATATTAATGCACTAACCTAGCAAACGTTAAGAACGGAGTCTATGGATACTTGAAAAACATTATAACTAAACGTAACACGTCACAAAGTGAGCGTTGTTTTCAAAATAGCTAATTCAACTAAATTTTAATCAAATGAATCAACTCACATCAACACCAGGAGTTCCAGTTGGAGAGTCGACATCGTTCATGGTGCTATTTTCTTTCTGCTCTTTTTCCGGTAGTTGATCAACATCGGAACTCCCAATTGGACCTTCGACATCATCGACGGGTTCATTACTCTTCTGCTCTTCCACCGGCATTTCATCAATATCAGAATTCCCAGTTGGACCGTCGTTATCGTCGATCGAAGCTTCCTTTTGATCCTCTTCCTGCAGCTCTTCAGTGTTCATTGGGACTGTGTTTGTCTTTTTGAGCACATGATTGGTGTACTTTTGGAGAATCTGAAAAAAATATTAGAAGTTCGGAAAGTGAGCTCATTTTCTTATCTCTTACCTCAGCTGGGGAAATAGCCAAGTAATTTGAATAATTGTTCACAATTTGATCAAGTATTCCAAACAGTTCCTCGATTTTTGGATTGTTGTTCATAGTGAGATAGTAGAAGCGAAGTTGTCTGAAAAAAAGACAAGTTCTTTAAATTCTTAAGAAAAGGTGAAGTAAGATTTGAAAGAAGGACTGATAAAGTGGGGTATATCTCTCACTTGAAAGGTTTGAACGGTAAAACCAATAAGAGAGGGAAGAAGACGAACAAAAGAGTGATAAAATGGGATGTCGCCTATGTGAAAGTGCAGGATGAAAGGCTTCAAAATGATAAAGTAAAGGTGGAAATGAGCCCAATCACTATTGTTTGAATTGAAAGCAAAAGACAACAGCAATAAGTGCAACGTATGAGTTATTTTATAGAGTTTCATGATGCGAGCAGCCAAAAATACAACAAAATTCAAATGACAAGCATTTAACAAAAACTGTCACTCCTGAATTAATAACGAAACAAAAAAATTGATCAATGGCCTCACAGTTCTCTTTCTGTCAATAATCTATTTGGTCAAAACGTCTCTCAATAATTTTACAACCCTTTGTGCACAGAAATAGTGGATATCTGTGTCAGTCTGTTGCAAACGTAATATCTTTCAACAAAAAGGTTTGGAAGTGGTGTATGGTAAAAAAAGAACGGTAACTATAATGCATTGAAAACTCTCAGTTTGCAAAATTGCTCTAGATAGAGGGAGAAATCACACTTCGGGTGAATGTTGAATAGACCCCCAAGTAGAGATCAGTCAAAACTGAAAAACAAATCATATAATCTCTTTTTTGAATAAGAAATTTTCCTAAAACTCTTCGGAATAAATTTAATAAAAACCAGCGGAATCACTTACATTGCCAAACAAGAAAAACTAAGTACCGCATGAAGAATTGTAGAATCTAAAAAGAGTGGATCAATTTTCTTTGCGAAACTAATGAATAAAACAGTTGTAAAAGTGAACAAAAAGAATTCATCTGATCCGACAAAAAGTAGCAAGTAAGGTATTTCAAAACTCTATTTCCTATTACCTCTCCCTTGGAATGTTTGAAATGTGAAACCATCAAGAGAATGAAGAAGACGAAAAAATGAGTGATAGGAGGGGATGTCGCCTATATGAAAGTGCAGGATGAAAGGCTTCGAAATGGTTAAGTAAAGGTGGAAATGAGCGCAATCACTATTGTTTGAATTGAAAGTGAAAGGCACCAGCAATAGTTTCAACGTTATGAGTGATTTTATGGGGTTCTCTGAAGCGAGCAGCCAAAAATACAAAAAAATTTACAAAAAACAACAAGCGTTGAACAAGAACTGTCACTCCTGAATTAATAACAAAACAAAAAAATCAATCGTTAGCCTCACAGTTCACTTTCTGTCAGTTCACTTTCTGTCAATAATCTTTTTAGTCAAAACGTCTCTCAATAATTTTACAACCCTTTGTGCACAGAAATAGAGGACATCTGTGTCATTCTGTTGCAAATGTAATATCTTTTGGAAAAAAAGATTTGGGAATAGTGTATGGCAAGAAGAAAATGCTCTAGATAGAGGGAGGAAACCACACTTTGGGCTTAATGTTGAATAGACCCCAAGTGGAGATCAGTCTAAACTTACAAACTAATCATATCTTTTCTTTATTGAATAAGAAAATTTCCTAAACATTCTCGGAATAATTTTCCTAAAAACCCGCGGAATCACTTACATTGTCAAGAAATTATAGAACTTCCAATAAAGTTTGCTACAAAAGCAAGTTATGAACTCGAATTTGTTCTGGAAACAAAAAAAGCCGGAGGTCAGAAAGGGTAAGCTGACAACAAGAGGAATTAGTTACAGAATTTCCAAAGATTGTAGAATCTAAAAAGAGTGGATCAATTTTCTTTGCGAAACTAATGAATAAAAACAGTTGTCATAGTGAACAAAAAGAAACTATCTGATCATACAAAATGTAACAGATAAGGTAGTTCAAAACTCTATTTTCTAACTTCTCTCTCTCTCTCTCTCTCTCTCTCTTGGAAATTTGAACGGTAAAACCAATAAGTGAGGAATGGAGACGAACAAATGAGTGATAAGAGGGGACTTCGCCATTATAAAAGCGCAGGATGAAAGGCTTCAAAATTATAATGTGAAGGTGAGAATGAGCATAATCACTATTGTTTGAATTGAAAGCAAAAGACAACAGCAATACTTTCTACGTAATGAGTGATTTTATGGGGTTTTATGAGGCGAGCAGCCAAAAATACAACGAAATTCACAAAAAATGAAAATAACACGCATTTAAGAAAAATTGGAACTCCTGAGTTAAGAACAAAACTAAAAAATCGATAGTTCACCTCACAGTTCTTTTACTGTCAATAATCTTTTAAGTCAAAACGTCATCGATAATTTTACGACCCTTAGTGCACAGATATAGTGGACATCTGTGTCATTCTGTTGCAAATGTGATATCTTTTAGAAAAAAAAAAGATTTGGGAATAGTGTATGACAAAAAGAAAATGCTCTAGATAGAGGGAGGAAACCACACTTTGGGCCTAATGTTGAATAGACCTCCAAGTAGATATCAGTCGAAACTAACAACAAAAATCTTATCATCTCTTTTTTGAATAAGGAATTTTCCTAAACATTCTCGGAATAAATTTCCTAAAAATCCGCGGAATCACTTACATTGCCAAGAAATTATAGAATATTCATTAAAGATTTTTACAAAAGCAAGTTATGAACTCGAATTTGTTCTGAGAAAAAAAGCCGGAGGTCAGAAGAGGGTAAGCTGACAACAAGAACAAATAAGGTAGTTCAAAACTCCATTACCTATTACCTCTCCCTTGGAAAGCTTGAAATGTAAAACCATCAAGAGAATGAAGAAGACGAACAAATGAGTGATAAGAGGGGACTTCGCCATTATAAAAGCGCAGGATGAAAGGCCTCAAAATGATAAAGTAAAGGTGAGAATGAGCATAATCGCTATTGTTTGAATTGAAAGCAAAAGACAACAGCAATACTTTCTACATTATGAGTGATTTTATGGAGTTTTATGAGGCGAGCAGCCAAAAATACAACAAAATTCCCAAAAAAAAAGCGAATAAGAAACATTTAACGAAAATTGTAACTCTTGGGTTGAGAACAAAACAAAAAATCGATCGTTGGCCTCACAGTTCTCTTTCTGTCAATAATCTATTTAGTCAAAGCGTCCTAGATAATTTTACGACCCTTAGTGCACAGAAATAGTGTACATCTGTGTCATTCTGTTGCAAACGCAATATCTTTCAGAGAAAAGGATTTGGGAATAGTGTATAGCAAAAGAAGAACGGTAACTATAATGCTTTAAAAATTTTCCCAGTTTGCAAAATGTTCTAGATGGAGGGAGAACCCACAATTCGGGTGCTTATTGAATAGACCCCCAAGTGGAGATCAGTCAAAACTTACAAACCAATCATATCTTCTCTTTTTTGAACAAAGAATTTTCCTAAACATTCTCGGAATGAATTTCATAAAAACCCGCGGAATCATTTACATTGCCAAAAAGTTATAGAACTTTCAATAAAGTTTGCTGCAAAAGCAAGTTAAGTTATGAACCCGAACTTGTTCTGAGAAAGAAAGCCGGATGTCAGATGAGGGTAAACTGACAACAAGAAAAACTAAGTATCGCATGAAGAATTTTAGAATAAAAAAAAAGAGAATGAAGAAGACGAACAAATGAGTGATAAGAGGGGACTTCGCCATTATAAAAGTGCAGGATGAAAGGCCTCAAAATGATAAAGTAAAGGTGGGAATGAGCATAATTGCTATTGTTTGAATTGAAAGCAAAAGACAACAGCAATAGTTCTAACGTTATGAGTGATTTTATGGAGTTTTCCGATGCGAGCACCCAAAAAATATAACAAAATTCACACAAAAAAAAAATGCAAAAAAACAAGCATTTTACAAAAATTGTCTCCTGAGTTAAAAACAAATTGAAACAAATCGATCGTTGGCCTCATAGTTCTGTCAATAATCTATTTAGTCAAAACGTCTTCAAGAATTTTATGACCCTTAGTGCACAGAAATAGTGGTAAGGTAAGTTATGAACCCGAATTTGTTCTGGAAACAAAAGCCAGAGGCCACAAAAGGAGAAACTGACAGAAAATACTGAAAGAAATAATACAAATCTGTTTCAGTCTGTTGAAAACGCAATATCTTTTAGAGAAAAGTGGTGTATGGCGAAAAAGAACGGTTACTATTATATAATGCTTTAAAAACTCAGTTTGCAAAATGTTCTAGATATGGGGAGCAAATTACAAAGTTTTGAATCAAGAGTTCGTTATGGATGCAGTACAATGAGAGTTGAGAAATACTAAACGGTTTTGAGTATGGGAAACTTGCAAAACGGATATTCCCTTTCACTGGGGCCGAGACTATCTACTTGGGATATAGGTTCCTAATCATAATCAGTGATTGTGAGAAAAAGACAGTGGAAGAAACTAACAAGAAGAAAAGAGAAAGTCAAATCAAACCAAATTCAAAATTAGAAAGAGATGATGGGATGAAAATGCCAAAAAATGGTGCACAATGCCATTGACTATCGAGAAAAGAAGGAGGGCACCATAAAATTTTACAGTATGCCCACGACAAGTAGACTCATGAGAAATAGACAAATATTATATGTGAGTATATGATATATGATTATATTCATATGATTATATGATTTATAGAATTATATGACTTGAACAGAGAATAGAACCATTTTCAACAAATACGGCAACGTAGAAACATCGATCCCACTTATTAAGTGATTTTCTTTGAATTCAGTTTTGAAAATAATTGGAAAAAGATCTGAAGAAAAAAAAAACAAACGTGAATGGGATCTTAACGTTGCTAGAGACCAACGGAAAATATAATATAGACAAGTTGATCAAAATAATACATTTGTTAAAAACCCTTTTGAACAAGGAGAAAAATTCACCTAAAATGAAGAGGAGTATGGTAGACTAACGTTCTATGTAACGGTGTTGTAGGCGGAGTTCCCAAAAGATTGCCCGCGCACAAGGAATATCCTCCTTCCCATTCGGAGGGGAAAGGGCTATTAGTGGATAAGGTATAGAGAGCTGTCGGAGGGTGTTGTCGGAAGTACAAAGGAATAAGACAGTGTTGTCTGATTGACTCACAGGTGTTGCCAAAATAGAAGACTATTGCATTTGAGTATGGTATAAAACGAAAGGATTGTCTGTATAGTGTAACAGAATACGGAAAAGACACGTGGCATTTAAGACTACTATGAACGGCTCAATTTGTGTGAATATGTCCTTATATGACGGTTTTGTAGAAGGTGACAAAAAAGACAAAAAACCGAAAAGTATCAACCAATATCCACTTAACAAAGTTTTGAAGGAACAATTGACATTGGAATGTTATCGAGAAACAAGAGAGTAATTTTATGACCCTATTGCACAGAAATAGAGGACATCTGTGTCATTCTGTTGCAAACATAATATCTTCCAGCGAAAAGGTTTGGGAACGTTGCATGGCAAAAAAAGAACACCAATAAAAGTTTTTTACCTAGTGTAAAGCCTCCTTATGAGCACCAAAACCAAAAGCGACAACCATGAAAAATATCAGCAATGTTCGATAGGAATAGAGCGGTGTAGTATTTGAAGACTCTAACAATTATATTATGAGAAAGTTTGATCGGATAATCATAAAAAAGAAAAGCGATGTCGGCGACGGGTGAAACAAAGATGACTGTCGGCGCGGCACAGCTGGCAGCGGGAGAGACGAAAAGTTTGGACGGTTAGAGAGTGGCAGAGCTCATTGAGGGATAGGCATAAACAAAACACTGTATATCAGATTGTCGGCGGCCAATTGGTAAGTTATGAGGAGATATATAGGATGTCATCGTAAAAAAAAAGGCGGCGGGTCAGCTTTTAATGAATAAAAATGAATAAAAGATCTAACGTTAATATGATTTTATAAGAAAACGTTGAGAGTTTTCAGATATGAAAATAATATAACAACTGGCATTCAATCGTTTTCCAAATTTTTGGTACTTGTTACAGAAAACTATGAAGTGGAGAAATGAAAGTGATTGGTTCCGTTATGACAAAATAGTATCTGGAGAAAACCCAACAAAACCTCTTAATCGCAAAATTTCATTTTTCTGAAAGTATCTCATACCGTAAGTTCTCCATCGGTCATAATCACGTCTTCCCAGATCCATTTCTTTACTCCGTCCTTCAAAATGCTACCGTAATAGACAGATGTTGTTGACTGTCTATCTCTAGAAAATCAAAGGAATTGGTAAAACTTGAACCAGAGGTTTTGGAAAAACAATAACAGAACAAAAACTGAGTTGGAATTGAGAATATTAGTATCAGGTAAACAGTTGTGAAGAAGTCGGAGGTGATATGCACTCCAGGACAAATTGAACGAAAACGAGACACTCCGGGAAGAACTTGCTCTTTTTCTCTCTTTTCACTCACCATCAGTTTTATTAATATATCGTTGAACTTGTTTTAGTCGTGCCTCTCAAATAGTGACGCCCTCCGCTGAAGAAGTTGAACAATAGTGGTGCATGCACCACTATTGCAGGTTTTACGGTAAAAGTGTTTCTGAACACTCTTTCTTACTTTTTATCATTTTATAAATGCAACGATTGGCACCGCCACTTTCTTTTCAACATTTCTGTCCTTGTTTATTGTTTTTGCAGTTTCAAATCTAATATTTCTCTGATTAGAAAACCTTCAACTTTATTCTTTCTTTTTTTAGTTTGTTTATTTTTCGAAATTTTTGGTTTAAACGCAAATAATTTCTTCCGAACCCAACAAAAAAGGCAGTAAAACAGCCTCCTCTCTATGAGGTCCCACTTTGTATGGGCCCTTTCTATGCGTCTCTCACTCTCTCGTCTCACTGTGCAGACCTCTCTCCCCTGTCTTCATACCCTTTTTGCACACTAATTGTGTCTGCGCTCGTTCACCCTCAGCAAGTGCGCTCTATTGAAATCCGAGAAAACTGGATCCTTCCAGAAGAACTTAGTTGTTGTCATCATTTCTCTCCAAAGTCGCAATTGTTTTCCCTTTCTGGCCGGTTGTTTTTATCCATTCTTCTTGTTTTTTCTTTCATTATTGGTTTTTTCTTTTTTTTTCTTTTGCCACCAATGAAGAAAGTGATCGAGGATTCAAGGGAGAAAGCGTTGGGACTCATCAAGAAATCCGCCTATTTGAGAACCTTCTCGGGTATGCTCAACTCAGCATAGCCATTCCTTGTTGCTGTTTCAACATTTGCCTTTCTCATCTACATTGACCCAAATAACGTCTTGACGCCGGAGATTGCGTTTGTCTCGTTGACTCTGTTGAACCAACTCAGGCCATCAATTTCTCAAATTGCTGAGCTCACCACTCAAACTGTTCAAGTGGCTTCTTTCATGATATCAGGGGAGCTCAATTCAGATGCGATTGATCACAATGCTCGTGACTGTACGTTTATTCTTTAGTGTTAACTCGTTTCTAATTAATATATTTTCAGACGATGACGTCATCTCTGTGAAAAATGCGACTCTTTCCTGGGAATCTGCTCAAAACCATCCAATGCCGAATCTCACCAACATCAACCTAACAATATATCGAAGACAATTGGTCACCATTGTTGGACGAGTTGGCTCTGGAAAGAGCTTCAAGCATTGATAGGAGAGATGGACCCAAGAACCCGAGGGAATGCTTCGCAACGAAACCAGAGTTTTGGTTACCAATGGAATCGTTGGACAAACCGGAGCCGGAACGTCATCAGTGACTCTTGCTCTTTGCCGTATCATTGAAGCGGATCAAGGCCAAATCTTCGTGGATGGCTACAGTCTGGGCGGAATTAGACTTCATGATTTGAGATCAAACCACACCAGCCTTATTCGACTACGAAACGTTGTTCCACGACTCCCTTATTCGGTTCAGCTCTTCTACACGCTTGTTCTGAGCATGCTAATGGTTAGTTTCATTCTGAATCTGTTACAATAGTGAAAATCCTTATTTGTAGGTTGTGCTCACCGCATCATCTCCTGCCGGAACTACGGATTCGTCACCTCCAGAATCTTTTTCATCAATTGGATAGTTTTAACCATCATTGGAGTTCCGGAGTTCGTTAACTGGATCCATCGCCTCGCCATTTTCCCGGAATCGTGGGCTTTCCTCGACTAGCCGAGATGCGTTGTTTCCTTTTGGATCATTTGTTGCGCACTGGAGGCCTATGTTCACTGTTTCGCCGACAAAGCTCCAGCTGATTCATAATTTTCAACGCCCCACGCAAGCCAATCTAAGATATGTCTCCATCCTGTCTCAACCGGTTCACAATGCCGTGGGTCACAATGATATGTTGCCTTGGAGTCCAAAAGCCACTGGAGATCTCTGACTTGTATTCCCTCAATGCAGAAGGCACTTCGAATGGGCTGGTGCCAAAATGGTACCAACCCTGGGATAGACAGAACAAGAGTAAGTTGTGAAGATGATTGTTTTTTGTAAACAATTTGATTTCTTTTAGATTCCAAGAAAAGTCGTGATCACCAGGATCACCCTTCAGACGATGCCGATAAACTTTTTAAAGAAGAGGACTACTAGGAGTCATTCCAAACCTCCGGCACCCAAAACCGTATTCCATTCAATATATGGTCCCTCTTCCTGATGTTCAAATGGGATGTGTTATCAGTCATGTTCGTGAAATTGGTTTCCGATGCCTTGTTTTTTTGTGAACCATTGCTGCTCGAGTCATCATCCGGTTTACCAAAAATTGAATCGTCCAATGTGGCAAGGAGTGGCATTGGCCTTCACCATGCCCTTTTCGGCCGAAAATTGTCAACCTCATGAATCGATATTGATCGCTTCCAACAAATGTTTTGGCCAGAACCTATTCCAAGTTTAATTGGCATTTTTATTATTATCACTTTCAATCCGTTCTGTGAGCAATCGTCGCTTACCCGTTTAAATGGAGAGTTTTCAAAATCGAAAGAACTTGTGACTGACAAACTGGCCACCCTCTCTTTCGTTTTTCTTTTCTCCTTTGTTTTTTTCGTCTTCCCATTTTCCGGGTTATTCGTTCCTCCGTTCGGCAATTTTTTTTTTGATTTCCAAGAGCTTCTTTCCTAATTTTCCGATTTCAAAAACTGCGCGTTAATCTTCGACTTTTTGTTTCCACATTTTCAACTTCCAAATCCAGCTTGAAAGTCGGGTTTCATACTCATTTTTGTCTTATTTCTCCATTTAAAAAAATTACGTCTCTCGGCACAACGCATTTGATGACAAGATAAACCCCTTATCATAATGTCTCACATCTTGCTGATCTATTTTCTTCTCGTTTCTTCTTACTTGCTTCTTTTTACTCGCTTTCTTTTACTTGCTTCTTTTTACTCGCTTCAATGTTTTTTTTTCCGATAACAACTCTCTCTTCATTTCAGGTAATATGATTTATTCCGGAAAAGTTTTGGCGGTGATTGGTTGCAGTCCATCTGGTCTGGACGCCGCAGAGGACTTCATTAGAAGCGGGCATCTTGTCCGAGTTTTCGACAAGAAAAGAGGAATACCTGGATTGGGCAGGTAAAAGAGTTAGAAAAATGACACGTGAAATTCAATTGTAAAAATTTGCAGAAGGGTGTCGCTCCTGGAAAAGGAGGGCGTTCGATTCATTTTCGGAGCAGAGATTGGAAAGGACGTTCCAGCCCCATTTCTTTTGAAATCCTACGACGCTGTCCTTCTCTCTATTGGATCTTCCCCGACTCCATCTGATATGATCATCAACGGAAGTGACGCTGATGGCGTGTTCCGCCAAATCTCTGAACTCAACGACTACCTCCAATCTCGAGGACAGGGAGGAGGCGTTCCAGGTGTCGTGGCGGCTCCAACCAACGCGGTTGGACCGCTCGCTGTCATGGCACAAACTCCACTCGTCACAGCTACGCCCAACGGAGGAATTGTCACGGCTCCAACTCAGTCCAACAATGCAGTCGCTCCAACGACGATTCCAACAGCTGCTGCAACACCTTCTGCACCAGCGGCCTCTGCGCCACCAGTCGTCAGCCGACGTCACGCAAGAGCAGCTGTGGCTGCACCACCGCCTCTCCCACCACGGAAGCGCCAAGCGCAAGGTTTCTATGTGAGTTGTTATTTACATTTGTCTAAAACAAATTGAAATTCTTTTCGAAACACTAAAATTGTTTCCCCTTCAAAAATTTTTTTTCTGAAAATCTAACTTATCTTCCTTTACTATTTTCGGAAAACAATCTCATATTGCAGAAGGACGACGATCCAACCGATTTTGATACCACGTTGAACGCTGGCATTCAGGCGAGAAAAGAAGAGAAACGAGAGAAAAGCGACAAAACTGTCAAGCAACGTCGCAACATCCAAAAGCACACGACAAAGAAATAATCTTGCCTTCCTCTTGCCGTTTTGCCTCTTGACCCGCTTGCCTATTGCTTTCCCTATTTCGTTTTACACTTTTTCATGTGAATTTCCATTCTTTCCCCCACCCTTCCCGCACCATTTTTTTTCATGAAATAAATTAAATTTTCAAAGCGCATTTTTTTTAACACATAGCTTATCCACACAGAGATTCATTCGTATCGGCTCATTCTCATTCACGAAATTAGTTGTTGAAGTTGAAAATTGGCCGCTATGTCCGGACAACTGGATATGTCATTTTTCGACTTCCAATTCAACTTTGATTGATCGTTTTCTCTAGACAAACGGCAATTTTCTATTGATTCTTTTGAGAATCTGACTCTTTATCGTAGTTTCATCAATGTCAGCAAGTACTCCGTCATTAAATCAGCCAAAGGAACCCCTGAATTGAAAACAAAAAGAAATGAAAAAAACCAGAAAGCAAAAAAGAAGAAATAAACAAAAAAAGAGGGAAGAGTAACAGAAATTAAATTTATGGAGCCCTTAACAGAAGCGTGGGAACATGTAGGTTCTTAAAAGGTGCTTCGCAGAAAGTGTTTGAAAAATGCTAAACAAATTTTTAATAGGTTATTAAAAGGTGCTCAAAAGGTTCTTAAAAAGTGCTCAAAAGGTGCTTAATAGGTTATTAGAAAGTGCGTAATAGGTACTTAAAAGGTGCCTCATAGGTTTTTGAAAGGTGCTTTTATATCTCACTCGATTCATTTTTAGAATGGACAGTTCCTACAATCGGCTTCTGTCGAAAAAGAACCATACTCGTTAAGTGGGATGGGACTATGTGACCGCCAAAATAAATTTCTCTATCGTTCCCTTTTCATTATCATCTTCTTCTTGCAATACTCCGTTTCATTGAGATGTACTCTGCCCTTTTGTGTTCTTTCTTCCTCTTCCCCCATTTTCACAAAACTTTTCAAATACATTCCTTTTCTGGTTTTTTCAAATCTTATCTTACTTTTTTTTTTACATCTTTTACATCTTACTTCTATTTATTTCATTTGTTCATTTCTCCTGATTTTGCGAAAACAATCTCTTCATTGATTTGTATATTGATCTTTTATATATTCGCTTCTCTATTCTTCTACTCCATTTATAGTGCTATATTTCTCATTCGAATTTTTTTTTCATCTTGAAATTCAAATCAGTTCTTGAATTCAAGTCCCCGCCTCCTCCATTACATGTATATTGTTTTATCAGGTTCTTTTTCTTGTTCATAATAAATTTATTAGATTATAAAACAAGTTTTCGATTCGATTACAGTTTGTAAAAAAACAGTGTTGAATAACAAAGCTATCATTCACTGTTAGTTTTCCGAAATCAACTCCAAGCCTCACCTATGCCAGCCCAAAAAAGCTAATCTCATTCGATTCACTTTTAGATAGGACAATTCCTACATTTGGTTTCTGTCGAAAAAGAACCATACTCATTCAGTGGGATTAGACTATGTGACCGCCTAGAAAACTTCATAATTGAAGAGCTTCATGATCTGTCCATCTGAAAAAAATGTTCAGAAACTCTGAGAGCTGAAAAAGGATGATTATTTCATTGTTTGTCAAGGTGAAACGTGGGGCTATCCTTAGATAAAGAGGTCATGGCAAATGAAATCACAAATACCCTATAAAATGTCTCTTCTTGTCGATCCATATGCTTTAGTGTACGGTCCGAAAAGAGGAAACAACAAAGGAAAATGCACAATTTTCATTGCTATTCTGGCTCCTAAGGGAGTTCTTCATGAGTCGTCAACACTGCTCTATGCAACAAATGATTAGTTTCGCAGTTTTGTTCAATTCCAATATTTACGAAGGTAGTACAGAAAGAATGAAAATTAGTCTCAGTCGATTCATAAGTCTTTGTGTATTTTTACCAAAATGTTTTGCACTTTGTTAGAACAGGAAGAGCAGGAGTTTAGGGAGAACCCACTGATCCAAACCGAAAAGTACTGACCTTGTTCAGCATCGGGAAGTGTGCTAATGACGTGTTCAAAGTACCACAAAAAAAAACAAAAAAAGACAAAAAAACGTGTTCAAGGTCACGCAAAATTTGCGTCTTTTTGCAAAACTTTTTTGTGGATTTTTTTGCCTTCCACGTGGCGTAAAAAGCCCAGTGTTGGCTTTTTTTTTGAGTTTCTTCCTAGTTTTTCAGTATCAAGCTTTGTTTCATACTAGTATTGATTCCTAGCGCGTTATGGAGCCTGAACAGAACAGTGAGCAAACATTGAAAAAGCTTATTTTTGATTATAACTTACCTTGGGAATTTAGATGTGCAGAATATTTTTGCTTCTCACCCTGCTTCTCAAAATAAAGATGATGCTGTGTAAAGAAAAAGAAATAGCAAAGAAACGAAGAGAACAGAAAAAGCTTGAACAAGCAAAACGTTTCAAATTAAGATGACTACTCAATTTCCGAAGTCTTTGCACTGAGCTTATTGGTTCTGATAAGGAAACTAAGGTAAGTTTCAATCATCTGTCTGAGGATAGTAGAAAGATTCAGAAACACACCTTCGTTGAAGAGCGAACGATTATGAAGATTGTCCGTGCTCTGAAAAATGGCAGTTAAAGCCAAAATTCCAAAATCACAGCTTTAGAGCAGACTGTGTTATTCCTGGAATTTGTAACTGGAAGTGAAAAATGGAAGAAAGTTTCAAGTTGCAATTAAAAAACTTTTTAGGAGAATCATATTGTGGATTAAGTCGTCGGATAGGAATCTCCAAAGGATCTATTTCTAGCATAATGAAAAAAGTAGCAAACACAGTGAGCGACTGTATGTTCAATATTGATTTACCTCAAACACACAGAGAATGAAGAGAATTTGAAAGCAGTTTTACTCGAAAAGGCCTGATCAGGACATTAGGATCCATAGATGAAAAGCACATCCGAACCAAAGCATCTGGTCAATCTGGAGGTCTGTGTTTTAACTACAAGTCAATCTTTTCTTTTTTTCTTCTGATATTGGTGGATGGGGATGGAAAAATTTCGTGGATTGATAAAGGTTTGCTCGATATCTGGTAAGCAATAAATTCTATTTAATGATTCAAAGAAACTCCTGGCAACTCAAATTACTCTTTCATTTTCAATCGTTCAACTCTCAAAGCAGTTCTGGAAAATGGAGATAGTCTGCCCAAACCTGTTTTGTTTGATGACATCACTGTCATGCCTCCTTTCGTAGTTGGAGACGGGATTTATCCAATTTTCAAATCGCTTATGGAACCATATGAGAAGCGGAACTTGACCTATCAAGAGTTGAATCACAATAGGCAGTTATCACGGGCACGTGTCCAAGTAGAGCACACTTTTGGAATGTTAGCAAGTCGGTTCCGAATTTTACACAAATATATTGAGTGCAAGTACGAAACTGCCTTGGATGTTGTTTTTGCCGTGTGCTGTCTGTTCAACTCGTCTATTTCAGTTCCACGAATTTCTTCTCTTCTTCGTGTTATAGAGGAAGTAGTCGTACCTTATCGAGATGCCAAGGATCGAAGGATCATCTGAAACTCTATTTGAACAACTTTTAATCAATAAAATTATTTATTCTTCTCAAAAACTTGATATCGAGTGAAACTAGGGTCCAAAGATTCCATTGTTTTCGATATCATATCGAACAGATCACAGTTCTCGTTTCGTGGTGGTCCTGGTTTATCCTCAAGTTTCGAAATATACATTGCTATTAGTTTGTCTAGTTTCTGGTGCTCATCGGATGCCTTTTCTAAAATCTCGGTTTATATGAAAAGCTAGAGCTGTCCCAGCTACAAACCAGGTGAAGAGTCTTGATCAACGGGGCTTCTGGATGCAGACGATCGCACGGCGGATCTCGACTTTCGAGAAGATCCTACATCGGCAATTCGTTTGGTACAAGAAAGAAGGAAAGCACCTGGAACAGATACCGTAAAAACTGTATTAGTATTGCATGCAATACTATTTTTCAAAGGCCTCGCCCGGGGGCAACTCTATTAGAGGGGCATTTCTACTCGAGGGGCAAGTGTGTTATACAACAGCCCAATTTCACTTGCTATCCTGAGGAATATTTATGTGGACAACGTTTTCTATGGCGTTAACAACATTGATGAAGGATTGGATTTCTACCATCAATCAACAAAGATGTTCGCAACTGCAATGATGCGCCTCACTCAATTCTTCAGCAACTGCCCAGAACTCAACAAGAAAATGGCATCATTGGACAAAGCGAATGAAACAATTGAAGCTAATCAGAAGATTCTTGGTATCAATTGGAATATTGAAACTGACTCATGGTGTCTTCAAACGCCACAACCCAAGGAAAGCACTGTAGTTGTACTCACTCGCAGATACATACTCAAACTACTTGCATCAGTTTATGATCCTCTTGGAATGCTTGGGCCTGTCAGCTTACCAGGAAAACTATTTTTCCAATCACTATGGGATAAGAAAATTGGTTGGGACTCCCCATCGCTCGCTGAAACTGAAGCAAAGGAATGGAACCGAATTCAAATGTCATGGAGTGGAAAGCCAGTAATTCGTCCACGCCTGTTTTTTTGCTGTACCCAATACACCAACGGATGTCTTCCAACTACATATCTTCTCAGATGCTTGCGAGACCGCATATGGAGCTGTTGCTTACCTTCTACGCATCAGCGGTACAAGAAAGGAGACAACTTTTCTCATGTCGAAGGTGAAAGTGGCACCATACAAGAAATCTTATACCATCCCTCAACTTGAACTACTTGGTATCGAGAAAGCAGCAACACTTTCTGTCTTTCTTAAATCCGAACTTGACCTACCAATCAGCGGAACTTACATCTGGAGTGATTCGTTATGCTGCATTGATCAAATTTTCAACAACAAAGCTGGTAATGTGTTCGCAAGGAATCGTCTTCGAAAAATTCAAGCAACTGCTTCGGAAGATACCATCTTTTCTCATGTACCAGGAAAGTCTAACCCAGCTGATGTGTCGAGCAGAGGATGCACTATCGATGAGTTACGTGATGATCAGCTTTGGTGGTTTGGACCGTCATTTTTAGTGGACGATGAACTACCACTTCGTGAAGCAAGTTCACCTGTTACAACAACAACTATGACAACTCGATCACAAGAAGCACTACCGGAACCTTCTACTTCCCCGTTGATATTGGACATTGATCCTTATCGATTCAGCACATTTCATCGTTTCATTAACACCGTGTTATTCATCTTGATGTTTGCTACGAAAATGTCTCGTTCTACACTTCGCAATCGTGCAAAGATGGTGATCATTCGACTAGCCCAAAAACTTCACCCTCCTGATCAATCTACTGTGGATAATCTTCACTTAGTTCATGATGGATCAATTTGGTATTACGAAGGACGAGTACCCTCTCATCGTCAACCATTTTTGCCGTTTCAAAACGGAGCGGCTCCGTTTTGTTATGTCAAAACGGAGCGGCTCCGTTTCAAAACGGAGTCGCTCCGTTTTGAAATGGAGCCGCTCTGTTTTGAAATGGAGCCGCTCCGTTTTGAAATGGAGCCGCTCCGTTTTGAAATGGAACCGCTCCGTTTCGAAATAGAGCCGCTCCGTTTTGAAATGGAGCCGCTCCGTTTTGAAATGGAACCGCTCCGTTTTGAAATGGAGCCGCTCCGTTTTGAAATGGAGCCGCTCCGTTTTGAAATGGAGCCGCTCCGTTTTGACATAACAAAACGGAGCGGCTCCATTTCAAAACGGAGCGACTCCATTTCAAAACGGAGCGGCTCCATTTCAAAACGGAGCCGCTCCGTTTTTAAACGGAGCGGCTTCATTTCAAAACGGAGCGGCTCCATTTCGAAACGGAACTGCTCCATTTCAAAACGGAGCGGCTCCGTTTCAAAACGGAGCGGCTTCATTTTAAAATGGAGCGGCTCCGTTTTGAAATGAAGCCGCTCCGTTTTGACATAACAAAACGGAGCCGCTCGTTTTGACATAACAAAACGGAGCCGCTCGTTTTGACATAACAAAACGGAGCCGCTCCGTTTTGACATAACAAAACGGAGCCGCTCCGTTTTGACATAACAAAACGGAGTCGCTCTGTTTTGAAATGGAGCCGCTCCGTTTTGGAATGGAGCCGCTCCGTTTCGAAACGGAGCCGCTCCGTTTTGACATAACAAAACGGGGCCGCTCGTTTTGACATAACAAAACGGAGCGGCTCCATTTCAAAACGAGGTTTTGTTATGACAAAAAAGCATCTGGAGAAAACCCAAAAAACCATCTTAATCTTGAAAATTCATTCTTATAAAAATAGCTCATACCGAAAGTTTTCTATCAGCGTAATAGAAATTTTACTGTATTTTCTCATTATCATTTGTCTTATAAGACAAGTCAAATTTCAAAAGTTTTTGTTCTTGCCGGAAATATTTTTTTTCATTCTGAAAATGGGGTTTTCCCAAGCCTGTGATAATTTCGTCTTTTCAATTCATTCATGGGGAAAAAAAAAAGACTAGTTAGACAATTTCCGTCACTTTTGAAAATTGCACTGAGTTAAAGGAACGTACAAGGCAATTATCTCATGCTTTTTTAGTGTTCAATGCAGTGCTACTTTCCTAGTTTCACAATATCTTTATTAGGTCAACAATAAATTATTATATAGAAGTCAAAAAAAAACAAGCATCCCGAAATCGGAGTTACTCCCTTTAAGGGAAGGTAAGGAAGGGAAATGTAAAAAAGATTACGTTGAAAAGAAAAGTCCCAAAGTTGAAGTGACTACAGTTTCGGGAAAATAAAAAAAATAAATATCGGAATTTTCTCCGTGACCTTTCCGTCGTCCACAATAAATTCCCAAACTGTAGTAACTCCAGTTATGGGAACAATGAAAATTGAGAAAATCGGCGATAGTAATTGACGATTTAAGCTCGTATAGACTTCCAGGCAACAATTTAGCCTTCCTGAAAACAAAAAGCTGTAACTTCTATTCCTATTTATGTTTTGAATACCTGTTCTGATGCCGTCAGAAACGAAGGAACAAATCAGAGAAAACATTCACTTGAAACTGCAATTAATTGAATTTGGGTCACAAAATTCATACCTTTTAAGCTTCATAGCGCTCTTCGAATTGACAAAACTCGAGAAAACCCCAGAGAAACAACAATCAATAAACAATGAAAGATCATTTTAAAAGAAACCACGTGAGATCAAATCCACGTTGATACTTTTTTTCCGAATTTATTGATTGTTTTTTCTCTGCTTTTTCTCGAGTTTTGTCAATTTGAAGAGCGCTATGAAGCTTGAAAGATATGAATTTTGTGACCTAAATTCAATTAATTGCAGTTTGAATATCAAGTGAATGTTTTCTCTGATTTGTTCTTTCGTTTCTGACGGCATCAGAACAGGTATTCAAAACATAAATAGGGATAGAAGTTACAGCCTTTTTTTTGAGGAAGGCTAAATTGTTGCCTGGAAGTCTATGGGAGCTGGAAACGTCAATTACTATCGCCTTTTCAGACTTGTTAAATTCTTTCAGAGAACGTTTCTCGTTCTGTAGATTTGAGCAAAAGTCTATTTTTATCGTTCCTCCAGTTATCCGCAAAAACATCAATTCATTCGGAGAAATCAAGCTAAAACAAGGGACCGCTTCCGTTATTTACACGAAATTGGAATTACAAGTGTAGAAAATACGAAAAAAAAAAGTAATCAAGCCTTTTTAGTGGGGAGTCATTTTCATTTTTTAAAGAACTGTGAATGTTTTGTTTCTTTCTTATGTTCCAATGATCTTAATGAACTGAAAACTTTAGAGTTATCAATTTCTTTTCACTTCAAACTGTTTTTCGAGTTAAAAGACAATACCAAAAACATTTGGATAAAAAACAAAAGAAAAACTGCTCATGGTGGAATCGAACCAAAAACCTCACGACTGCTGTACTATCCCACTAACCACTCGGCTACCGGCCACACATTTTCTTCCCCTCTTTTGGGCAATGACAAGAGAGTGAGAAGAAGATGAAAAGTGGAGGGAGTTTCAGTCAATCGACCAATCACATTTTTGTAAGGAAATGCAAGTCCGCTCTATTGACAACTTTTCTCATTTGAATTTTTTAATTTTTTTTTTCGGTAATTTTTATCGTTTTTATCTGTTTTCATGCGTTTCCAAGCGTTTTTTTCACAGTTTTTTGTATTATTTCACATTAAAATTCATTTTTATCACAAAGAATTGTCAAATTTCACTCGTCTATACACTTTTTCTTGCGTAACTCCGTCTTTTCCGTTGCCGTCTAAAAATTTTTGTTTTGCAGGGTAATTCAGCCAAGAATGCTGGGTTAAGGTCCACCTCGCCGTGTCGTCACGGCTCCAACCCAGCACAAGAATGCAATCGCTCCAACGGCTCTTCCACCAACTTCCACAACACAAACTGCCCCAGCGGCCTTGGCGCCACCGGTTATCAAAAGACGTCAAGCAAGAGCAACCGTGGCTCCACCACCACCTCTTCGACCACGGAAGCGCCCAGCGCAAGGCACATATGTGAGTTGTTGTTTACATTATTTCTAAAAGACATTGAAGTTCTGACATTTAACCCCTTTGAACGTAGAAAATTTTTTTTCTAAATTTTAGTTAAGCTTTCTTCACTATTTTCGGTAAACAATTTCACATTGCAGAAGGACGAGGATCCAAGGGATTTCGATACCACGTTGGACGCGGCCATTCAGGACAAAAAGGCAAAAGCCACGGAAAAAAGGGACCGGACAGTCAAACAACGTCGCAATATCCAGAAGTCGGGTAAAAAATAAATAGTTTACCTCTTTCTTCTTCCCCTTCTCACCTCTTGACCCGCTCGCCCATTTCTTTCCCTGTTTCATCTCCCACTTTTTCATGTGAGTTTCCATTATTATTTTTCCCACCCTTCCCTCCACCTTTTATTTGAGCTTTTAGAGATAAAGTAAATCTTCAAATCGCATTTTTCTTAACACATAGATTATCCACACATAGATTCATTCGTATCGGCTCATTCTGAGTCACGAAATTAGTTGTTGAAGTTGAACATTGGCAGCTATGTCCGGACAACTGGATTTTTCGACTTCCAATTAAACTTTGGGTAATCATTTTATCCAGACAAACGGCAGTTTTTATTGATTCTTTTGAGAATCTGACTATTTATCATAGTGTTTCATCAATGTCAGCAGGTACTCCGTCATTAAATCAGCCAAAGGATACTCTGAATCAAAAACGAAAAGAAATGAAAAAACCAGAAAGCAAAAAAGAAGAGAAATTCGAAAACAGGAGAAAAAAAAGTAACAGAAAAGCAAAAATTAAATTAAGGGACCCCTTAACAGAAGCATGGAAATATGTATGTTCTCAGAAGGTCCTTTGCAAAAGGTGTTCAAAAGATGCTAAAAAGGTGTTTAATAGGTTATTAAAAGGTGCTCAAAAGGTGCTCAAAAGGTTCTTAAAATGGGCTTAATAATTTCTTGAAAGGTGCTTAATAGGTTCTTAAAAGGTGCCTAATAGGTTCTTAAAAGGTTCTTGACTTATGCTGGAAAGGTGCTTAAAAGGTTCTTAAAAGGTTCTTGATTGGTGCATTTATATCTCACTCGATTCACTTTTAGAATGGACAGTTCCTACAATTGGTTTCTGTCAAAAAAGAACCATACTCGTTAAGTGGGATGGGACTATGTGACCGCCAAAATAAATTTCTCTATCGTTCCCTTTTCATTATCATCTTCTTCTCGCAATACTCCGTTTCATTGTGATGTACTCTGCCCTTTTGTGTTCTTTTTTCCTCTTCCCCCATTTTCACAAAACTTTTCAAATACATTTCTTTTCTGGTTTTTTTAATCTTATCTTTTTTTTTTACATCTTTTATATCTTACTTCTATTTATTTCATTTTTTCACATCTCCTGATTTTGTGAAAACGATCTCTTCATTGACTTGCATCTTGATCTTTTATATATTCGCTTCTCTATTCTTCTAATCTATTCATAGTGCTATATTTCTCATTCTAATTTTTTTTCATCTTGAAATTCAAATCGGTTCTTGAATTCAAGTCCCCGCCACCTCCATTACTTGTATATTGTTTTATCAGGTTTTTTTTCACGTTCATAATAAATTTATTAGATTATAAAACAAGTTTTCGATTCGATTACAGTCTGTAAAAAAACAGTGTTGAATAACAAAGCTATCATTCACTGTTAGTTTTCCGAAATCAACTCCAAGCCTCACCTATGCCAGTCCACACGCGGCTTTGCCGATTTTTTGGATTTTTGGCCTTCCACGTGGCGAAAAACCCAGTGTTGGCTTTTTTTGAGATTGTTCCGCTCCGTTTGTTCCGCTCCGGAGCCGTTCCGTTTTGAAATGGAGCCGCTCCGTTTTGAAATGGAGCCGCTCCGTTTTGAAATGGAGCCGCTCCGTTTTGAAATAGAGCCGCTCCGTTTTGAAATGGAGCTGCTCCGTTTTGAAATGGAGCCGCTCCGTTTTGAAATGGAGCCGCTCCATTTCAAAACGAGGTTTTGTTATGACAAAAAAGCATCTGGAGAAAACACCAAAAAACCCTCTTAATCTTGAAAATTCATTCTTATAAAAATAGCTCATACCGAAAGTTTTCTATAAGCGTAATAGAAATTTTTTTGTATTTTCTCATTATCATTTGTTTTATAAGACAAGTCAAATTTCAAAAGTTTTTGTTCTTGCCGGAAATATTTTTTTTTATTCTGAAAATGGGGTCTTCCCAAGCCTGTGATAATTTCGTCTTTTCAATTCATTCATGGGGAAAAAAATGACTAGTTAGACAATTTCCGTCACTTTTGAAAATTGCACTGAGTTGAAGGAACGTACGAGCCAATTATCTCATACTTTTTTAGTGTTCAATGCAGTGCTACTTTCCTAGTTTCACAATATCTTTATTAGGTCAACAATAAATTATTATATAGAAGTAAAAAAAAACAAGCATCCCGAAATTGGAGTTACTCCCTTTAAGGGAAGGTAAGGAAGGGAAATGTAAAAAAGATTACGTTGAAAAGAAAAGTCCCGAAGTTGAAGTGACTACAGTTTCGGGAAAATAAAAAAAATAAATATCGGAATTTTCTCCGTGACCTTTCCGTCGTCCACAATAAATCCCCAAACTGTAGTAACTCCAGTTTTGGGAACAATGAAAATTGAGAAAATCGGCGATAGTAATTGACGTTTCAAACTCTCATAGACTCCCAGGCAACAATTTAGCCTTCCTGAAAACAAAAAGCTGTAACTTCTATTCCTATTTATGTTTTGAATACCTGTTCTGATGCCGTCAGAAACGAAGGAACAAATCAGAGAAAACATTCACTTGAAACTGCAATTAATTGAATTTGGGTCACAAAATTCATATCTTTCAAGCTTCATAGCGCTCTTCGAATTGACAAAACTCGAGAAAACCCCAGAGAAAAAACAATCAATAAACAATGAAAGATCATTTTAAAAGAAACCACGTGAGATCAAATCCACGTTGATACTTTTTTTCCGAATTTATTGATTGTTTTTTCTCTGCTTTTTCTCGAGTTTTGTCAATTTGAAGAGCGCTATGAAGCTTGAAAGATATGAATTTTGTGACCTAAATTCAATTAATTGCAGTTTGAATATCAAGTGAATGTTTTCTCTGATTTGTTCTTTCGTTTCTGACGGCATCAGAACAGGTGTTCAAAACATAAATAGGGATAGAAGTTACAGCCTTTTTTTTTGAGGAAGGCTAAATTGCTGCCTGGAAGTCTATGGGAGCTGGAAACGTCAATTACTATCGCCATTTCAGACTTGTTAAATTCTTTCAGAGAACGTTTCTCGTTCTGTAGATTTGAGCAAAAGTCTATTTTCATCGTTCCTCCAGTTATCCGCCAAAACATCAATTCATTCGGAGAAATTAACCGCTTTTGTTATTAAGACAAAATTGGAATTACAAGTGTAGAAAATATGAAAGAAGATTAATCAAGCCTTTTTAGTCCAGGTCACGTTCATTTTTTAGGGAACTGTGAATGTTTTGTTTCTTTCTTATATTCCAATGATCTCAATGAACTGAAAACTTTAGAGTTATCAGTTTCTTTTCACTTCAAACTGTTTTTCGAGTTAAAAAACAATACCAAAAACATTTGGATAAAAAACAAAAGAAAAACTGCTCATGGTGGAATCGAACCAAAAACCTCACGACTGCTGTACTATTCCACTAACCACTCGGCTACCGGCCACACATTTCCTTCCCCTCTTTTGGCCAATGACAAGAGAGTGAGAAGAAGATGAAAAGTGGAGGGAGTTTCAGTCAATCGACCAAACACATTTTTGTAAGGAAATGCAAGTCCGCTCTATTGACAACTTCTCTCATTTGAATTTTTTAATTTTTTTTTTCGGTAATTTTTATCGTTTTTATCTGTTTTCATGCGTTTCCAAGCCTTTTTTTCACGGTTTTTTGTATTATTTCACATTAAAATTCATTTTTATCACAAAGAATTGTCAAATTTCACTCGTCTATACACTTTTTCTTGCGTAACTCCGTCTTTCCCGTTGCCGTCTAAAAATTTCTGTTTTGCAGGGTAATTCAGCCAAGATTGCTGGGTTAAGGTCCACGGCGCCGTGTCAACACGTTGTCTGGGGTTAGTTTGAAAATGCACAAGATTTAATAAATTTCTTTTTTTTTCAGACGAACCAGGTCGACCGTATTACAACACAAATAAAAGGACTCGTTATCAATGCGGAAAAACCAATTTCAATCACTTCTTCGAATCTCCCATCCAGTGAAGGTTCCAAAAGCCTGCGCAGTGCCAACAAAGGAAACATCATATCAGCTGTTATGCTTACTTTCAAAAGCATCAGAGATATGCGAAACATGATGGACGATACATCAACGGAGGAGGAACAAACGAGGGATTCAATTAATTGCTTCACATGGTATTTTTGAAGGGTCATATTGATTAAAACAACAAATGTTTTGCAGGATTGGCAATCTATTAAAGACACAAACGGCACTGGTTCTTCAGTTACGATCTGTCGTGGGTATTGGCTGCCCATTCTATGGGAAAAACAACGTCAAAGTTATCTTTGAAGAAGATAATTGTCCCGTCGAGACTTACACAATCGGCCACTTCATGTGGGAAGAAACAAACACCGAATGGTTTGGAGTGGAATGCATGGCCTGGAGAGATTGGAACTCACGCCTAAAAGACACTGCTCTCCGGGCCCTGAAGGTCCATTTCCTTGTGGTCGGAACCACAGTAAGTTAAAAGAAAAAAGGAACTTTGAAAAAGAAACGTTCATTGCAGGACTCAAAACAGTTGAAAGTTCTTCCGGCGGTTTTCCCAACTACTCCGGATTCTTGCCACACACAACATCCGAAGACCGAAAACCGCGACAAAGCAGCTGCGAAAGCTCAAGACTCATCAAAATCTAATGGAGACCAAACCTCGGAAGTCCCAAGAAGAACTGGTCTTCGAGACCGCCGGCCAGCTCAAGGCTTCTACGTAAGTTTGTTTCTTTGTTATCCTTACTCTTATTTCAGAATCTTTGAGAAATTTCTAGAAATTCGGCACGTAAAAACCAGAATAGTTTCAACATGAAACATTCTGATTTTGAATGAAATTCTTTTTTTTTTCTTAAGTTTTAATCGTTCTTTCTTCACGATTTTTCAAAACAATTTCATATTGCAGAAAGATCGTGGTAATCGCAATGATGATATTGGACTTGACACAAGCTATGAGATGGAGCTTCAAGAAAGGAAAGCTGAGCAACAAGAAAAGAAAGACAAGACTGTCAAGAGTCGCAAGAATATTCAAAAAAAGAAGTAAAACGGTTGGCCCAGTTGTCTTCTCAACCATCTTCATTGGCTTGGTCGACGTCCTTCTTCGCATCTTCTCATTCTTGGCATCTATATGGCATCTACTTCCTATTTCCTTCTCAGTTCACCATCGACTTTTGCTTATTTGCTGCATATTTGAATGTTTCTTTTCTTTTGTCTACCCCTCTTTTTATGTTTCTTCCTCGTCATTTTTAATGTAAGGTGGGGTGTCGAGGCGGGGGGCAATTCCCCACCCTCCCCCACAAATTCTATCAATTTTCATTAAATAAACCTTGATTTAAATTCGCATTTCGTCTCAACACGTAGCTCATCTTCACGTAGTTCAATTCTTATCAACTAAGTCTCATTCGGAGTTACAAAATTAGTTGTAGAAGTTAGAAATTGTTACACTTATGACCAGAAAAATGAGCATGTCATCTTCCGGATTTCAATGAGACTTTGGGTTATCAGTCCTGATATTCCCATTTCGAACTAGCGCGAGAATTTGAATACTTCCCTATAAAGTTCTTGAGTTCCACACTCAAAAAGGTTAGTTGAAGTTTCCCCAATTTTTTCTCTCTTGTTGGGACCAGTCTTTTCTTCTAGGGACTTTTTTATCTTTTTCGTTGAGACTAGTATTTTTTCATAGGACCTGTTCCTTCTTGGGATCTTCTTGGGATCTCCCTCAATGGGACCTGCCCTATTTTTGTTAGTCCATTTTGCTCCCTTTTTTGTGGCCAGCCTTTTTTTCGAACCCGTCTTTTTGACACTGGATCTTCTTATTTTGACTGCTTCATCCAATTTTTCAGCATAAAGCTTGTCCAACAATTCTCTTCACTTATTCACTTTATTCTTAAATCTTCTCAAAGGATGCTCAGCTTGAAATCGGGCACTTCCTGTGGCTCGATTGGATCCCTCCCAGTCTAAAACCCCTTACCGTCCTCGTCTTCCAAGTTCATCAATTCGGTTCTAAAGATCAGTGATCTTCACATGTTTTTGTCTCAAAACTCTTCAAATGATCTAGAATAGTGATCATCATTCATCGAACTTTGCGTCTTTTTTCAATTCCTATTTGATACAATTCAAACTACCATTTCACCTTCATTTTACTCCAATTGAATCTTTTTTCATACTTCAATTGCTCATTATTGATAACACCCACGTTCAATGTAGCTTTTTATTATCTTCGATTTTTTTTCCATTTCAGCAAGCTCCATCTGCTTCTTTTTTTCCCAAGCTGTAGAAATTTTTCTGTGGACATTTCCAACGTGCAATTCGTTTCTTACGACCTTCTATTGCCTCCACGACATGGCACCCATAGAGCTGACAACGCTAGCTTCCAGATGTTGCGTGTCCTGCAAGGCCAACACAAGCGCCTTAAACTTCCGTGGCAATTGAGATTGAGGATCATTACTCTATGTAATAAGCCACCAAAACGATTTGTCACAGCTTGCTCTCATAGCCGTTCTACGCTCTATAGGATGTCAAACTCTTTGTGTTTTTTTCGGTACTATTCCGGTTTACGGGTCCCAAAATCTTTTCCGGGTCCCATCTTTTTGAGTTTTCACCACTCGGGTCCCATCTTTTTATTTCCGGGTCCCAAAACTTTTTCCGGGTCCCAACTTTTGGGTTTTGTTCCACTCGGGTCCCAACTTTTTTTTGGTGGGTCCCAAAATCTTTTCCGGGTCCCAACTTTTTCGAAATGCACCACTCGGGTCCCATAAAACTTAGTGAAATTTTTACATTTTTTATCCATAAAAGGGGTTCGTTTCGATTTCTTCAACTTTTTAGAGGAAACTCTGATATCTGGAGAGTAGTTTGTAAGCTTCTTGTTCGCCAATAATTTGATGAACCATATCGAAAATGTTCGTCTCTGGTCCGAAGAAAATGAGTTTTATGGTAATAAAGCTAAGGCTTAGCATACGAAACAGTGTCCAACATCTGGAAATCTCGTTGTATGTACTAGAAACATGCTTTAACGTCCGAAATAATGTAGATTGACTTTTCTGAAGGTCATTTTTCATTTTAAGTGATATAACTCAATGTGCGATTGTGAAAGTAAAATGTTATTAAAAAATCAAGGAAAATTGGAATTTGAGATAATTTAGTCACATTTTCATGGGACCCGGAAAAGATTTTGGGACCCGTGAAAAAAAAGTTGGGACCCGAGTGTAACAAATCCTAAAAGTTGGGACCCGGAAAAACTTTTGGGACCCGTAATTTTAAAGATGGGACCCGAGTGGTGCAAATTCAAAAAGATGGGACCCGGAAAAGATTTTGGGACCCGTAAATAAAAAGTTGGGACCCGGAAGAAATTTTGGGACCCGTAAACCGGAATAGTACCTTTTTTTCTTATGACGCCATACCATATCACTATCGTAAGATGAACTCAATAGGCAATATTCTAAATAAAAGAGCCCTATACCAGCTCTGTAAAACCACCTAAATCATGATAAATCACAATCCTACGAAAAGTTTTAAATCAACGACTTTACTGATGATTCTTCTTCGTCAAAAAGTTGACTGGATCAATTGCCATGCACGGCCGTCTCTGATACGTTCCACAACAACCATTGATGCTAAACAACACTGTTCGTCAGAACATTTTGTTTGGAAAACAGTTCTATGACTATTTCTTTAGTCGTGTTCTGATTTGCTGTACTCTCGGAAAGGATCTCCAAATCCTTCCTAAAGGCGACTCCACGGAAATTGGTGGAAAGGGCATCAACTTGTCTGGTGGTCAGAAGGCACGTATTTCCTTGTCTCGTGCAGTCTACCAAAACCACGACATCTACTTGCTTGACGATACAACGAGTACTGTGAGACTCTGACTACATGAATGTGATGAACAATGAACAGATTGAGAACGAAGGATCCGTCAGCTAATGCAACAAGGAGCATTCGCGAAACTTCTTGCCGAATGTCAAAGGGAGGACCATGTCAGACGTAAGACTTTGAGATCACGAAAAGAAGCCGACGACAATTCGGATTCAGGAGGCTGTGAGTATGAAATTTAATCATAGCCCAAATTAAATCAAGTGTTTTCAGTGATCTTCGAAGATGATTCCGCTTTCGAGTACGATGATGACGTCATGGCTTCTCTGATTGTGGATCACATGATTATCTGGAGTCAGGGACCGTCGCCGTCGTCAGAGTACAATGGCAGTTCCAAAGCAATTCGGTCGCCGACTCTCCACAAATGTGTCTCAGACGTCTTCAATTGTTTCTACGTCTACAGTTGAATCAACAGCACCGAAGTCCGTCAGACTATGGACTTAAACTTTGATTTTTATTATTATCACTTTCAATCAGTTCTCTGAGAAATCGTTGCTTACCCGTCCAATTGGAGAGTTTTCAATTGGAAATAACCTGTGACTGAAAAACAGGCCACACTCTTCTTCATTTTGTTCGTCTTCTCATTTTGGGAACTTTGTTCCTCCGTTCGGCATTTTTTTTTTGATTTTCAAAAGCTCCTTTCCTGGTTTTCCAAATTCAATAATTGCGCGTTAATCTTCGACATTTTGTTGACATATCCTCAACTTCCAAATTCAGTTCCAAAGTCAAATTGCTTCGTTTAGTTTTCAAACAAGTTTGATTTGAAATGATGCTTCCGAATGGTGCACTGGTCTGAAAGCTAATAAGACAGATGAATTGTTTTCATTATCTTTGCTAATAGAAAACGAGGAAAAACTAGAATTGAAGGGAACTTTATAAAAACTAAACAACCAAATCAGAATGATCGTCTGAAGTTGAAACTTTATTGCTCTATTGAACTTGAAACAACTCACGCTGTCCGAAACAATGTTGTGGTTCATTAAAAACAAATTATTTTTGCCTTGATAAAAATTCAAAGCTTTTTGTATTATGATTTTGACCAGAAGTTCAAAAAGAAAGAAACAACGACATGTTTTTCTTACACAATAGGTTATTTCCACAATGGCAACAATTGTAACTGTTTCTGATGTTGGACCAAGTTTGTGAAAACAAAGTCTAGGGCTGAGTTTTACTGTCTTCTGACATATTTTCCATACTTACCACGTTTTTCTAAGAATTCGGTTCACAAAATTTCAGATAAACAATTATAATTTTGATAATAGGAATTCAGACCTACATGACGAGTTTCAAACTCATTTGATAATATTTCTAATTCTTTTTCCAATCAAAAACTCTCAACGGACCCTTGAAGGTTTTTATCAAATTAAGGATCTTTATTGTGTCTGTGTATCCACATACAATAAGATTGACTCTCCTTTTCATGACTCTCCTTTTCAGAGAGCTTATCGGATATGATGACTATTCAGTTATCATCATTTCTTGTTTTCAGAGTGTACTACCTTATCTACAGTATACCTATCCAATCCAAACAAGCGTTTCTTGAAACTCCGCTCATCAAATAAACAGTACACCGCCCATCTGGTTTAGTTTCACACAGTTACTCAACATATATTCATTTGTCGCAACTATTCAACGTCTACCATCGTCTTCTTTCCTTTACCTTTGTCTCTCAATTGAACCAAAATGTCTACAAACGGAGTTATTTTCAAGAAACCAAATATTCCTTATTTTGCAATGCACAAATCGGTTGATTTCTCATTTTCTTGCTTCCAAGGTAGTCGGTACAGAATTAAAGGGAAACTCGGATCCGGAAGTTTTGGAGTTGTATCACGAGCAATCAATCATGAACTTGAAAAAAGCCTCGCTGTCAAAAAATTTGCTTCCAACCAGAAAAGAAAAAAAGGAATCTCAATCCACGTCAGCGATCAACATTTGTCAAAAATGTCTACAGCGAACTGACGATTCAGAAGTATCTCTCTGATAAGGATAAGGACAATGAGTTAGTAGTCGAAGTTTTTGGAATAAATGAATGCTATCGCAATATTCACATTCTGATGGCATGCGCAGAAAATGGATCTGTATTTGATAGCTTGAAAAAACTTTCAAAAGATCCTCAACTGTTGAAAAACATGTTCAGACAGTTCGTTTTTGGAGTCGAATTCCTTCACAATAATCACATTGTTCACATGGATCTGAAGCCAGGAAACCTTCTCCTCACATCAGCCGGTAAGTTTCAAATTTAATTCTATATTTTCATAATTTTTTTATGCAGATCAATTAAAAATTTGCGATTTTGGACTTGCTTGTCCTATTTCAAATGGGGGTGAAGAACAACGCAAATTTTATGGGACCCGAATGTATGGAGCGCCGGAAGCCCATCTCAATGGAACAGTATTTTTACTTCCCCTTGATATGTGGGCTGTTGGAGTGACTTTAATGACTTTCATCATTGGAAGTGAAGAGTGTTGGGACCATGCAAAAGTGTAAGTTAGAAGGATTTTATTTTTTCTAATAATTGGATTTCCAGATCGGATCACAGATATCAAGAATGGAAATATAAACGTTCCAACTACATGAGTGTGAAACAAAAAATCGACCGTAACTGCTTTGGTAAGTCATTTTTATTAAATCTAATTTCTCAATTTCGTATTTTTCAGACCTTCTCTGCAAGCTGCTGGACGAAGACGTTGACAAGCGCCCAACTATCAAGAAAGTCTCACGTCATGTTTTTCTGAAAGTTCATGACCTCCGAAAACGCCGTGCTAAACGTTTTGTTGAGGACGGGATCAAAAGGGTCAAGCACTAAACTCTCAACTCTATGACAATAACACTTATACTGTTAATAATGCTAACTGTTAATTCATTCATTCTTTCTTTTCATTCTTTTTTTCATTTGTTTTAAATTAATTATTAATTATCGATGTTTTTTCTATGCTGACAGAATAGACAGTGTTTGGAAAAAAGAATGAAGAAAACGGTAAGCATGTTGCAAACTTTACAGGATTTTAAGCATTTGTTTACAAAACTTGTTCCTCGGGAATCCAAACAGTGTCCGGCACTCTCGATAGTTAGTAATTTGTGCTGGCATACAAACATCGTTCATGTATTAGGTTGGCAAGTAATTTTCTATACACTTTTAGTTTTGCTCCTATTCAAGAACGGCAAGGAGCATTCACAAAAGGTTAACAGTAATAGGTATATGAGATGTGGAAACGACCAGTAGCAAAACTTAGACCCTCTGCTCACCTTTCTCATGTAAGCCATCTGAGATACACAAACATTTTCCATAATTTCTCGAATCTAATTAGCAGATGTTCTCTAGCTCATGGTGAATTTCATGAAGGACATTTTGCCTTACGAAACCCGTGACAGACATAAAGTTGCCCAGTTGAATGTTTTTGAAATATTGGTGGAAAAATAAAAATGGACTTATATGCCATAGTGATACAAGAAAAGGATCGATTCCGATCTTTTGGTGGAATGTCACACGAAACAGTAACTACCTTTACCACCATAAAAAAACTTTCAGAACAAATTTAAAGGGGGGAAAATTTAAGGTCATGAACACTATCCTCAACTCACGCTGTTTTTTTCTGCTTCATTTAGGACCTTATGTTGTGAAAGTGTTGAAATATCGTTTGACTGACTTTCAGTAGATTGTTTTTATTTGACCTTCGTACTTATCAGACATTGGCTTTTTCGTAATTTATTTGTTTCCCAACTTGAATTTCATCTCATCATTTCATCTCATCAATTTCATCATTTCTTTCTCAAGAAACAGCGTGTTCAAACTCATGAGATATTTGAAAAATATGTGTTTTTACGTTTCATTTTCTGGCCAACAACACTTTGAAAGTGAAAGCTCCTAATTATTGTTGTCAACTAGCAGTGTCCAGTGTACAAAAACAATCGACAAGT
Organism: Caenorhabditis doughertyi; assembly: GCA_963572265.1. Taxonomy (NCBI): domain Eukaryota; kingdom Metazoa; phylum Nematoda; class Chromadorea; order Rhabditida; family Rhabditidae; genus Caenorhabditis; species Caenorhabditis doughertyi. The sequence goes on along the minus strand of OY751558.1, from coordinate 28,114,396 downwards.
CAGCATCCGAGAGTGCTTCTTGATCGAGAAAACTTCCGAATAAAAAGTGGGTAGAAAATTACTTGCCAACCTAATAAATTCAGGAAAAGTAATCTAGCAATTGGTTCTCAAGGGAGGAAGATCAATGGTTTTTCTTCAACTCTTTTAGTGTACTTAGAAAGTCCAGAAAAATTAATTCTCAAATTCATTGATGAAATGGTGTCTTTATGGATGAGGTTTATTTGCTGAGCAATTTTGAAGATTATTGCACGAGCACGAGTAGTGTGATCCAGAAGATTGAACTTCTCGAATGTTGCGAAGTGAAGTACAAACCTAACTGTTCTTAGCATACGATGAAATAAAGAGAATCTCATTGGATCAATCAGTGGCTCTTCATCCTCATTTTCGTCTTCTTCGACCAATTTGATTGCAGTGAACGTTGGCCAATGTAATTGTATCGATGATTCCCGTATTGGCAGTGTTGTTGTTTTTTGAAGAAATTCTGGTCCATAACTTGTTGGTCTTCAAGTCGTTGAATGTTGTTCCACGACTGAGAATATCAGCTGGAATAATTCTTCCAGGAATGTGGGAAAATTGAAAGGATGATCCCATTTCCATGACGAGTCTCACTCGATTCCTAATGAAGCGATTGTTGAATTGACTTTTCGATGTCAGTAGATCAAGCGTACACATGCTGTCAGTCCAGACGAAGGTTTGATCGAATACGATGTCCATTTACTCAGTGATAAACTTCGCCAATCGGAGTCCCGTCAATACTTCGAGCATTTCCAATAGGGGAATGGAATGTTGTGGATTAATCGGAGTGACACGTGATTTTGCAATCAAAATTTCAGATTTAGCTTCTGAATCTGCAGTGATGATTCTCAAATATCCAACTGCTCCAAACGCTTTTTCATTGGCGTTTGTGAAAACGTGAAGTTGTCTGATTGGAGCGTTTTCCAATTCGAGATATCGCGTGACACCGACGGTAATTACCAATTCCTTTGAATTTGCTTTCAACTCTTCTTTTGTTGTCAATTCTTCTTCTTCGAAAATATCCTTTATCCGACGGACGGAGCAGCCATGTTCGCATTGTGCCGCTCATGCCTCTTGATAGCCAGACAGATGCAGAAAAACACAAACACGATTATTAGAATAGGAATATCAAAATATTGCAGTTAGCTGGGTCACCATGTGAAAGACTCTCAAAAGAACGCTTTCTAAGATAATTTTAGTTTTAGGAAATAAAAAAGCAAGTAAGAAATGATAAAAAGAATAAAATATAATGTGTACATATAGCCCTTTCATAACGGTCTCTACGTTTCATACAAATAAAGATAATATTAATAATATCAGAATGTTTTCAGAAACATTCAGCCCCTCTTGTCTTCATTTTTATGTTAACACAATATAAGTAGCGAAAAATTGGTCGCATGAAACTCTTAGCTTTTAACACCATAAGATCCGCCTTTCAATTTGCAATATTTTTCGCATTTGATCAGACAAAAAAGCGCTGAATTGAGCAAATGCCGGGCAAAACAAAGTTAAAAATGAAAAAATCGATATTCAATCAATAATTCGATGGACGGTCTAAAAGGAAAAAAGATTGCTCTTGTCGATACACATCTTTTATCTTCTTGGACTAACTTGCTATCTCTCACCTAAACCAAGATATGATCAGATTTTTGAAAAAATCCTGAAACCAATATAGCTCATGCTAACGCCTTCGCAACAGCACGTGTTAAAAATGCGCATACTGATATGCACTGTTTTTCTAAATTTCCACACTTATTTTTAAACATGTTTTGTATTCCCAAATTATCAGAAATATCATTCACAACCACTAACAAACAATTCCTGTTGTATGTGTGTATTACAGTCGCGCACAACGCGCTAATAAATCTGCAGGTGTACAAAAATCACTTCACGTGTTTTAACTCTAATTTCATCAGCTCACATTCGTTATTTGGGGCTGTCAATTTGTGGAAACACGTATCTAAACATCCTCCATAAACCCGCAATTTTCAGTGCCCATATTCGAGAAAAACACTGTTCTACCCAAAATTGAAAAAACGACCATCTAACTAACCATCAGGGTTTTTCGCATATTGGCCAAAAAAAATGTTTTGCCTGTTTTCGATTGGAAATGAAGAGGCTACTGTTCGAGTTTGCAAGATTTACCACTGGCCGAAGCTGCCATGAAAATCTATCTGGGTGTAAATTGATAACTATAAACGTACGTGGCATGCGTGAAAATTAAATTAATCGAACAAGTTTGCTCACGTTGCCCTCCGGGCGGCTAGTAGTAGGTTTCCTGAAGCCTAAGCCTTGAGAAAAGTCTAATAATAGGAGGAGACTCACATTGTGACAGGTTTCATGACTGGCTGAACAAGACGTTTTTTTTCTCATGCTCATGTTTCTGTGAGTGATAGGAGCAGTATGATTTCAAAGTTGAAGTCTTTGATGAGATAAATCCACCATTAGTTCACGTGGGGTACGAATTCATTTCAAAACGGCGGTCATGATTTTTTCTTTTGTAAACAGTGCTTTCAATTTTTTAAAATTACAACAACACAAGAAGTTAATGTTCAACTGGTTTATTAATAACTGGAAATCAATATCAGATTAGACGAAAATGACGCTGGAACAGTTCTGGAACGCTGTGTAGTCTTCACAGGACTGAAACAAACATTTTTAATAAAAATAATAATTCTCTGTTCATACCGCTTTGAAGTAATATGCATCTTGAGTGGAGCACGCCTTTTTCACATCAGCAACAATAGTGTTAAAGACCTTCTTGTGGTTGATAAACTCACAGGTATGGTCGTCGTTTCCAAGGACTCTCTGAAGTAAGAAAAATATACTTATGTTATCAGAATTGAATTCACATACGGCACGACATTTTTTCTCAAAGGCGAATGCAAGATTGTATTTCTCAAGTCGCTTGAGGAATTCGAATACTTTCTAGAAAGTTCTAGAATTCCAACGTCAAAATAATTTAATTTGAATTCAACTTCAAAACACCGGCAATCTTAAATCTTAAGTTTTAAAAGGAACTTTCCCTAAGGTGGAGACTTCCACTGGCACAAAAACAAAAACTTATTCCGATCCAAATGATTGTTTGATAGTATATACCCATAGGTAAATTATTTCCAAAAAGGGTACTCCCAAGTCCATGTGACGTCATCACCCTGAGATGAAGCTTGAAGTTGCGTTTTCAGTTCAAAAAATGAATTTTTTTTCGACTTTGAGATAACTTTCTGAAATTTCTAGGAGCATGTGCACAACAATTTTCAGCCAGCCAACTACTGGAAACATGTTTCTCAGAAAAATTTTAACGTTTTTTTGATTTTTCTCAAAAAAATTCTATAGATTGGGTAGTCAGAAACAATCTCATCAGATTTCCCATCAAATTTACTATATACAAGTCTCTTGGACCATACCAAAATTCGAGGACGGTTTTTTTGCTATTCGCGATTTTCCAAAAAACAGATAAGGGTCCCCCCTTATGAAAATTTTTTTTGGAAAAAAATCAAAATTTTTTTTTGGTTCGAAAACTTAATTTTCTTGAAGATTCAGCATTGAAAAGCTGTCTGACAAAGCTTGAGACCTCAAATCAAAGTTTTAGCCGAAATGGAGTTCGTAACCTAAAAGCAATGGATTCTCCCATTCATTTTTGAACGATTCCTCAGATTGTACTCCAAATCGCGAATAGCAAAAAACCGTCCTCGAATTTTGGTATGGTCCAAGAGACTTTTATATAGTAAATTTGATGGGAAATCTGATGAGATTGTTTCTGACTACCCAATCTATAGAATTTTTTTGAGAAAAATCAAAAAAACGTTAAAATTTTTCTGAGAAACATGTTTCCAGTAGTTGTAGCTGGCTGAAAATTGTTGTGCACATGCTCCAAACCTACCAAATGTTACCCTAGAAATTTCAGAAAGTTATCTCAAAGTCGAAAAAAAATTCATTGTTTGAACTGAAAACGCAACTTCGAGCTTCATCTCAGGGTGATGACGTCACATGGACTTGGGAGTACCCTTTTTGGAAATCATTTACCTATGGGTATATACTATCAAACAATCATTTGGATCAGAATAAGTTTTTGTTTTTGTGCCAAGGTCTAGTGCAAAAAGTCTCGTCCTTAGAGATTGTTCCTCTTAATAAATTGAAAACTTCACTATTATTAATTTCTTATCACTTTAAAATGTTTTTTCGAGTTGAGAAACAATACCAAAAACATTTGAATAAAAAACAAAAGAAAAGTTGCCCATGGTGGAATCGAACCAAAAACCTCATGACTGCTTCACTATCTCACTAACCACTCGGCTACCGACGACACTTTTTCTCTCACTCTTTTGGGCAATGACAAGAGAGTGAGAGGAGGAGGAAAGGTGGAGGGAGTTTCAGTCAATCGACCGATCGCATTTTTGTGAGAAAAAGCAAGCGCGCTCTATTGACAAATTTTCTCACTTGAATTTTTTAATTTTTTTTTCGGTAATTTTTATCGTTTTTATCTGTTTTCATGCGTTTCCAAGCGTTTTTTTCAGGTTTTTTGTATTATTTCACATTAAAATTCATTTTTATCGCAAAGAATTGTCAATTTTCACTCGTCTAAACAGTTTTTCTTGCGTAATTCCGTCTTTCCCGTTACCGTCTAAAAGTTTTGTTTTGCAGGGTAATTCAGCCATGAGTGATGGGTTAAGGTCCACGGCTTGCAGCCGAAGCTTTGAAGAGGCACCGATCGGCATTCCCCACCACAAGTGATGCGTCAATTGGTAAGTTGAACCGCCTGGAGCAATCTATTGGAGATAGTGGAAAAAAGGGTTTTGGGGCCACGAAAAAGAAAAAAAAGTTGGATAAGAGTTTGGGGAGATAAGTCGGATGTACGATGCCAAATTTGATGTTCACACAAGAAGAATGCTGTAAACGAAGCAGTCGAAAAAAGTTGATGAAGTGGCGGAAAAAGAAGAACAACTAAATTGAGTCAGTCAAGTTCAGAATAGACTAAGGAAGAAGTTGGGAAAAGAGAAGAGCATGTGGGGTGGGAAAAGCTTTACATAGTTTGTCATCCAAATGTCATATAAGGATAGTTGTGGATAGAAAAAGAATAGAAACAAGAAAAACTAATTGCTATTGCTAATTGCAGAATCGCATTAAGCGTGTTGCTTTTGTTTTGAATGCATTGTGAATATTATTCTTTTTCAGATGACTCCAAAACCGTGGTGGCGAACAATACAAAGGAAGTTCCAAGATCTGGAAACTATTCGATGGACTTCGAGATCGCTGAAGATATGTCTGGATTGGAGAGTCAGGAGGATCTCCAGGAAGCGGCAGATCAAGAAGAGGAGGAGGAATCCAAATCGGATCTTGAGGATCACTCGGACGAGGAGGAGGTGAGTGAAATTCAATTTCTTGTGAACGTGAAAACAAAACAATGAAACTGGGCACATGGGAATCAAAGCAGACAGAACATGACGTGACTTTCTGTAATTAGCTTTATTGGGCGTCTCCTTCCGTTGGCTGCCTATCCCATTTTGCAAAGACGAATTTGTTCTGTTTTCAGTCTTTTTCAAGAAAATACTAGAGAATTGAATTTCTTTTTTTTCAGATTCTTCTGCCGATTGCCAGCGTCGACGTCGAAAGTCTCGATTGGATGAGCTCACGCAAGCCAGCATTCAAAACCGGAAAACGGATCGCTATCATTGGATCCGGGCCGTCTGGCCTTGCTGCTGCCGCCCAGCTCATTGAAGTTGGACATAATGTAGTCGTCTACGAACGCAAAAACAGAATCGGAGGGCTCCTCGGATACGGTCTCAAGTTGGACGAGCTTGTGGTCGACAGACGTGTGGGTTTGCTTGAACAAGAAGGAGTCCGCTTCCTCACGAACACCGAGATCGGAAAGCACATCCCAGCGGACTCCCTTCTCGACAAAAACGACGCCATTATTGTTTGCCCCGGATCCACCACCGCTCGCGACTTGATGGTTGACGGACGTGACGCCAAGGGAATCTGTCTGGCAACGGAGTTTTTGTTGAGAGAAGAAGGACCTCGTCGAGTTTTTAAGGATATTGGGCTTCACCCAGGGAAGAAGAATGTCATTATAATTGGACGAGGAGACACTGCTGAAAAATGTATCGAAATCAGCAAGAAATTGCATTGCAAAACTGTTGGAGAATTCGAAATCCTTCCACAGCCCGGACCAGAGCGCAAGCCAGAGAACCCATGGCCAGAGTGGCCTCTCATCTTCCGTGCCGACTACGGTCACGAGGAAGCCAAGGAGCAGACTGGATCCGACCCAAGGACGGTCTCCACAAAGCGTTTCCTTACCACCACCAACTCTGATGGAGCCAAGGCCCTCACTGGACTGGAAATTGTGGATGTGGATTGGGAGAAGGACGAGAAGGGCGCGTGGAAGCTCGTTGAAAAGACTGAGACCATTCGAACAGTCGGATGTGATCTCTGTATCCTAGCGGAGGAGTTCATCGGATCTGAAAAGACCGTCATTGAGCAATTGAACTTGAAGACGGATCTCCGTTCCAACATCATCACACCGAAGGACAAGTATGAGTCTAACGTTGCCAAGGTAAATACATTTCATTTCGAATTTTGTTTTCTCATTTATTAATTTCAGGTCATTGCCGCCGGTGACTATCGTCGCGGACAATCACTTGTCGAGTGGGCCATTCACGAAAGGCGCCAAGCAGCTCGACAGGTGGACGAGTATCTCATGGGCAAAACGACGTTGGCAGGACCAGGAGGAAGCTTCAAGAGACACAACACCAGAAGTTCCAGCAAGGCTAGTTTTTTGTTCCCAACAAGGATTACAAAACTATTGAAAGAATCGACTTCTGACTATTCCACGAATAAAATCATTTTTCAGGCATCGATCATGGATACAGTAGAAGAATTCCCAAAATTTGGCAAAATTCCCGGGAAAAACAACTGGGAGCAAGATCCGAAATGGAGACGTTTCCAGTGAACGATAACAGTGCTCAACCGGTGGATCAATATACAAATTCTATCATTTATTGTAGCTAGATTTATTTTGTCTTTAAAATATTGTCTCTGAAATATATATTCAGAATTTTGAAACTAGAATTCCAATTCTTGGAATTCTCAATAAATTAGTAAATAGATACTTGAAGTGTTCCCACATCACATTCAGATGTCAGAATGATTGGCAAAAAGGCCCTATAAAGATATTACAGGAAAATAGAAATTATAAAAGATTGCGTGAAAAGTGTTCGATTCAAGCCTAAACAAATAGGCACTGTTAAAACAAATAAACAAAGCAGATTTAGTCTGTCCCGTTTTGAAGTAGTCAGAAATGGAACAATCAAAAGAAATCAAAAGGTTTGTGTGAATGAATACACAACACAGTGAGCAAGAATTGATACAATTCCAAAATAGCCTAGAAATTGCTTATTGAGAGAAGAGAAGAAAAACGATAATTGTAGGGTTTTCAAATGACCGAATTTCTATTGAAAGATTCGTTGGATTTTGTTAAGTATTCCATTACAAATATGCTGGTTGCTCCGGCCTCAAAGCGGCCACTCGTCGAATATACTCGGATTCACGGAAGGAATATGATTGGAACGAATTGTGACGGGTCGTGGGCATACTCCAAATAACAAAATAGTTTGAAATATACATGTTTCAACTACCTGCAGATGTTTGATCAATGAATCTCAGCTTCATGAGGAGCTCAAAACACCCAGTTTCAAAATGTCAACTACAACTACCGAACCTGTCAAATATGATCCATTGTTTTCCCATTCTAGGTAAGTGATTAATTTTTGAGTGCATAACTTTTATGTTTGAGTTCTCGTAGCTCTAAATGATATATGAAGAATTCATGGAAACAACGTCTTGCTTTCTGCCTTTTTATTATGGTTTGCACACCAATTGGAGTCTTGTTCTCCTCAGTATTTTCAAAAGATTTTGGGAATGGTGAGATAACTTCAACCTTAAAGCTATCTCTTTTCTCTTTTAAGACCCTCCGTGACACCTCAAGCAGAGTGCGGAAAACGAGTCGTTGGCTATTACACATCGTGGGAAACTGAAGAAATAACAAGAGAAAAATTGAGAAAATTGACTCATGTTATTTACTTATTTGTTGTTTTGAATGATTATGTGGACATAACAGTTGATAAAAGTAATGATTGGAATTGGAGCACATAACAACGACACAATGATTTCGGAGTTCATTTCTGAAGAGCCAACAAGTAAAGGGTAAGTTTAAAGCTTTTATTTAAATGAGTTGCTTGAATTATGTTTTGTTTGTTTCAGAAGAATGGTTTTTCGCGTTTGCTCCTTTGCTAAGAAAAATGATATTGATGGTGTTGAAATTTTCAAACGAAAGAGATTCTACGGTTTTCATTTCGTTTGGATCAGTCATCCAATCATCCCAAATGCCAGAAAATTTCAAAGCTGGTCTAATTCATATGTTCGAGTCATTTCCAAATGTCACTTTCATTTGGAAATATGAAAAAGACGATGTGGAATTTCTGAAAAGTCTTCCAAATAATGTTCATCTCAAAAAATGGGTCCCACAACCAGCTCTTCTCGCTGATAAAAGAGTGAAAGTTTTCGTAACTCATGGAGGTTTGGGAAGTACAATGGAAGTTGCGTACTCTGGTAAACCGGCTTTAATTTAGATAAACCATAAAACATATATACTCTACTCTGCTACAAAAAATCACAGAAGTCACTCGCAAACTACCTGTGTGCCACGCGGCAATTTTAAGACTCGTGCGTTGCGGGCCTTTATTTGTGACCCAGCCTGTTGCTGCCCCACAGGCGCAAGTTGAACTATAATGAATAGACAACTCAACACAATATAATTTGAGTACCAGTAAAAAATAAAACAATCGACTTGATGTTCAGAAGATAAGTTAGTTGAGCCCGAAGATAAGTCAAAAGATGAAGAATGAACGATAAGATAAACCAATAGATAACACGTTCTCCACCGTTCACTCATGTTATACTAAGAACGGATGACTACTAACTACAATAGCTATAATCGTCACAATTAATCAACCGATCCCATAGATACCTTTCAGGACCAGTTTTTTCATAAGCTATTCTTGATCCTGTTCGTCACAGCAATGTCTCAAGAGTTACATCTTAAACGAAAAAAAATCATCGTGAGAAAAGAACTTTTCCGTTGAATGATCCTCTCCCGAGTTGGTTGTAGAAGTGTAAAGTTCATGAGTTTTGAAGTTTATCTGAAACCGATCATGTACATTTAAAAAAGTGGTAAAGCACAAGAATAGGTCGAAACAAAATTATTTATTTTTAAACACGCACACAGGAAAAGAGATCAATAATTATTCAGATTTTTGTTTCTGGAATATTGTATTGAATGGAATTTTTCTAAGAAGCCGTGAACTCAGATATAAAACCAGAACTCCAACAAGGCCGATGAAAGCAAGAGCATCCAAATAATAATGAGTAATGATTCCAACAAGGTTAATAGCTGGTACTTGAGAGCGGAGGTGCGGGAAACTGGAAACAAAAAAACGTATCAATTTTTCACAAATAAGCTCTTACTCCATGGCGAATTCCAGATGTTTCATCAAATTCAATTTTGGATCAATGGGCTGGTTAGAGAGTACTTTCAAAAGTTCTTTTGCATTCTTTTCATACTTTGAATTCTCCACCATATCTTTCATTATTCTTGATAATTTCTCTCTTCCAAATCAAACTTATCATAAGAGATACCTCCGCCGTGTCTTTCCAACATGTATGCATTTTGAGGTTGATCTCCAAAAATTGGAACCATTAGAGCCGGTTTACCAGAGTACGCAACTTCCATTGTACTTCCCAAACCTCCATGAGTTACGAAAACTTTCACTCTTTTATCAGCGAGAAGAGCTGGTTGTGGGACCCATTTTTTAAGATGAACATTATTTGGAAGTCTTTTCAAAAATTCCACATCGTCTTTTTCATATTTCCAAATAAAAGTGACATTTGGAAGTGACTCGAACATATGAATTAGACCAGCTTTGAAATTTTCTGGCATTTGGAATGATTGGATGACTGATCCAAACGAAATGAAAACTGTAGAATCTTTCGTTCAGAATTTGCAAATACTCGTCTGGCAATTCTCCAACATGTTTCATTTTCTTTAGGTCTATTGTGATTCCAGCCAAGTGGACGAAAGCAGCTGTGCAAGGGAACAGCAAAATCCAAATATGGGTTCGAATTGGTAATATATAGTGGTGACTGACTGACTGACAAGATCCTTCCAATATGGTACAGGTTTACCAAGTGCTTTTTCAATGAAGTCATTTTGAAGGTTGAACATTCGATTCATCATGATTTTCAGGAAAAACATGCGATAAATATCATTAAGTCTATCGAAGAAGCCAGCGTCGGGAGCAGGTTTGGACCCGCTTAATGGATAATATCCAACACCAGATGGTTGTCCGTAGATATCATTGAAGCAGAATAGACGTACGGCAGACATTATGGAAATAAATGGAACACCGAGAAGATTGGCAATGTCTAGAAATTACAACAGTTTTGTAAAATATATCTCTAGATCATAACTTACAAAACCCGGTAACCTCAAAAGTTTCCACAATTATGGCATCATACTTCCTGTTTTTCAATTCATCCAAATTCTTTTTATCTCTCAGTAGTTCTGTATTAAATTCATTCTTTTTTCTCAATTCTTCATAAAAACTCACGAACTGCCGTTTTTTCAAATTGCCCAGCCAATGTTTTTGGCAACATGAAAGCCTGAAGAACCGGGTTGTTCATTAGGTGCAAATTCCAAAGCATTGGAAAAGTTTCAGTTGGCATTTGCTCAAGTTCTTCAAAATGATCGGGGTAGTAATTGATGATCTGAAATTGGAGTAGATTATGAGAAAAACATCAAAAAGTTACAAACCTCAATGTTTTTATTTTTAACAAGCCCTTCTGTGTTTTTCATCGCAATATGGAACGGTTGGAAGAGTGTTTAAATGGTTTAATTTTAATTTCTTCTTTTAAATCAAACAGTTGGTATAGACTTACAACATTATATCCATTATCCGCAATAATATCCGCCATTTGGCTCATGAATTTCACATGGCTGAACCCGAATATAGGATTTTAGATAAGAATGTTCTTTGCAGAAACACAAAATAACGCAGATAAAAATGTTAGCAAAGAAACTTTCATAGTGGCAGTGCACACAACGGAAAATGTTTACTTTCTTTTATACTACTCGTTTATCATTTGTTCAAACGATGTGATGATTATAGTGGTTGTAGTAAATTGAGTTTGTAGTCATTCGTATTGAGTCGAATTGTCTGACTTTTATCTAATCGTCGCTAATCGAATGAAAGGGCATATTGTAGAGAGTGTAGGTATTGTAGTTGTAGGTAACACTTGTCTTTAACGCATTAGTCATTTATGGTCTATGTTCAGGGACAAATTCTCTTCCATGCAGTTTCGAAAATTCGAATTGATTGATATGTTGTGACAAGATTGGAGAAGACGTAACGGGTGTATTTGACAACGGGAAACATTGTCAAGGTAGCATAATGGCTAATCTGACAAAAAAAGCTTTTTTCGAAAAAAAATATTATTCACGATTAGAGTTAAAGTTGTATTTGCCAAAAAGAAAAGGATATGTAGTTCAAAAAACCTTTAACAAACGGTGTTGAATTTTTTAAATGTTTCTCATTTCTTGTAATAAAATGCCCAAAACTGTAATACTTCCGGTTGACAGCAAAAAGTGCATCAAAATTTGTTTCATTATGATGAATTGCTCTTAAAATCTTTCCAGAAAAAACGGCCAAGAATACAAAGGTGCTACACCGCATTAGCACTATCGCGCGGGCGCTGAAATTACCACCTGTAGGGCGGCTACTTTTTTGATTTCTGAATTGAAAAATATAAAAAATTGTAGAGAGAAAAATTCTCTTTCAAATGGCACATATTGTGCCTAGGTTACTAGAAATTTCGGTCGAAGAAAGCGAGAAAACAAAAACTTTTGAGAAATCAGTTGTTTGCCTGTTTTGCTACAATATTTACAGAAAATGTAGACACAATATATACCATTCGATAGAAAACTTTTCTCTCTACAAATTTTGTTGTTTTTCAGCAAATATCAGAAAAATAGCCGCTCTCCTGGTGATATATCCCTTCGGTACTAATGCGGGCTAGTGCTAATGGGGTCAATGCTAATAGCAAAGATAGCACCTTTCTTATCTATTTCGGTAAAGTCTTCTAAGCGTCATTTGGTCGTTAGGCCGGCATTCTGTCATTAGACTTGTGTTGTCAAACAGAGCCCGAAAATGTTTCCCCGTGCTTTATTCTCAAGTATTTTTGTTATTGTACACTTGTACGCACAAAATATTCGAGATTGTACTGCCGACTTCATTAGTTTTACAGAACAAAAACAAGACGTTTTCGTCTCATACAGGAAATTGGACTTTTCATTCATGTGAATTAGGAAACATACTCAAAAAGTGTTTTCCAATGTAATTCGACAATCAAAACACATCGTTATTTTATTGAAAGAAAAGAACTATGATCAGAAGCAATGAAATAGAGTACAAAACATTATTTGAATGAAGTGACGAATCCTGACAAAAACAAATGTTCAAATCAGTTAACAGGGTGTATCACTAATGAGCTTTTGTTTGCGTTCACAGATCTTGAGCGGGACTAAGCTTCTTTTCCCGTTGGAGTACTCAGCCGGGCATTCAGGGATTGAACCGATTTCTTGAGCATTTCTAAAAATATCCATTTTCAATTTTCCTCATGCTAGCCTATTACACACGTTTCATAGCCTTTCTATAGTCTTGTACAACATACATTACGATAATAGCATCCATTGCTGGGAACAGTGTAAAGGCGCACAAAAGAATACCAGTTGGAAGATCAATTTCCAAATTGAACAATGGAAGATAGATGATGAAAGTAACTGGGGAAAACAGGGTGATAGTAGGTGTCACGATTTGAAGAACCAATGTCTTGAAAAACTGCTTGTGCAGATTTCTGACCGATACTGACACCATTTGCAGTTTCTCTTCCATTTCTCGGTACATAAAGTAGGCGCAATACGTGATGACAGAGTACTGTATCAGCATTATCGATGTCATGTTGATAGTACAACAAATATCCCACCAACGGACATTTCCATTTGCATCATAGGCCACTAATGCCATTCCAGCAATTTCAGACAAATCCTTACTGAACTTTTGTAACATTTCCGTTCTGAAAATGTCAGACTTTTTCAAATTCTTTGTACGACTTACTTGAAGTAACTTCTTGAGTAATCATCAAGCTCGACGAAATAAACAACTCCCAATGACCATTGAATCCCGAAAGCGGTAGAATAAGCCATCCAAATTGAAAAACGCCATCCTTTGAGTACTTCAACTTTTTTTCACTAAATTTTGAATTTATCAGAGATTCCGGATCGATGCGGTTCAATTAATGCTAATCAACTCACTAAAAAATAGCCCAGTAGCGATATAAAAACTAAACGGAGAGCATTGAAATAATAGTGGCATAAACGCCTGTGTAAAATGCCAAGCACCACTTCAATTCTTCGTTTCCAATGTTAAATGGGTGACTGGTACTATAGAAAATATACCCGATGTTGTGTGAATAAACATTCTACATTCAACCATTATTTCAGATATTCGCAATGCACTCACCAGCAACAAAACAAATTCTACAGTGGCGAAAAAGATTCCAACCACCGGAAACAGTATCAGTAGATACCTATATGTTCCAAAGTTGCGTTTCACTTTGAATGACGTTAAAAAAATAAGAATAGAACAGAGCAAAATGGTGGAGAAAGAACCGACTTCCGCAACAGTTTGAGCATACTTAACGTGATGAACATAAGAATTAGGTTCAACACGCGCCATTTTCATCAGAAACGAGGAGACTGGTCTGTGTTATGAGGTTGAAAGCAACAACAACTTCGAACCCTACCGGAAATTTATATTGTATGTTATCAAAAACATCATCGGTCCGACGAATTCGTGAATTGCGTATGTTTTGTTACGATTAAACCACATCGATGATTCATTCCAATGCTACAAACTGAGAATGACCAGTTGAACTTAATACAAAAATCGGTTCATTATATTCTCACGTTATTTGAAAGCATATCGACTAATATCAGGGTGGAAAGAAAGTTTTTGAGCAATTTCGATTTTGATTTTATTCGAACAAGAAGCACTGTCAGGTTCTGATTTGTTGTTCATTTTTGAACTAGTAAAACTGTTATTTGATATCCAAAATTAAGGGTTCCCTCTTTCAAAACTCGAGTGACTAGAACTGGAAACAGAACGTGGTCAATTTTTCGACTGTAAGGTGAGTTTGAACCCCTCGCTCCTTCAGGCGTAGATCTTGTTGCGAGAAGAATCATATGAAGAAAAGCCACTATTTAGGGAGTTTAAAGGCCAAAGAAGAACAATCTGCTTTGAGTTAGTCAAAAGATATTTAATGACTTTCGCAACATGAGGTCAGTTTCGAGGTAGGAGAAATTTGAAAAATTTGAGATAGTGTTCATGACTTAAAGTTTTCTCCCCTTTGAGATTGTTTTGGAAGGTGTTAATGCTGCTATAGGTAGGTACTATTGCTTGTGACATTTCACTAAAAGATTGGAATCGATTCTCTTTCTGTAGCTATCATTATAGCAGAATAGTAATTTTTGTTCTCTCATCAAATTCTGAAAAATTTTTCAACTGAACAAATTTGTGTCTGTTATAAGTTTCGTAAGGGACAATGTCCTTCATAAAACCGGCCATGAGTCAAGTAACATAGAGTAATAAGAAGTGAGAAATTAATGAAAATGTCAGAGCCTTTTGAAAGCCTTTGGAACACGAGCCTAGTGTTAACAGGAGAGGGGCGAGCAAAGGGTCTGAGTTTCACTACCGGATGTTTCGACTCTCTATATACAATATACACTTACCCTTTTGTCAATGCTCCTTGCCGTTCTCAAATGGGAGAAGAATCAAAAATGCACAAAAACTTTCTTTCCACCCTAACAGAAAGTATGAAAAGACTTCAAAATGAGTGAAAAAACATAAAAGTTGGATGACCTACCACGTATACTACAACCAAACCTGGTATTGGATTGCCTGCGAGTGTACCCTGATTACAAAATTATCCTGTTTTCCAAAGCCCACATACATCAACAAACTCAAATTGATTAAGATGCGAACACGAAAAACGACAATTATTTCAAAACGTAGGGCAAAAAAAGGATTGATGCAGTGTGAACTCGGGCAAGGATAATAAACAATAGCGTCAAAATGAAAAACATAACATTGTACATTGCTTCAAAAATATTGGAGAGAAAATTATAAAAACGGGATCAAAAAATAAAAAAATTATTAAAAAGATACGCAAAAGAAATTAGAACTCAAACAATTAGATAAACCACCATTAGTTTTTTCTGGATTCCTTTCATATTCAACTTCCGGTTCATCGTTATTCAGCACAAATGTTTTCCCAAACCTTCTGTATACCTGAGAGATATGATCACTGAACACAAATTTCAAAGCAAACGAATGTGGAATCAGTCGAACTTTCTGTAAACATTTTGTTTGGTAATTTGAAAACTCTAAAAATGTTTTAATCATTCAACATACTGAGTTTCCAAGGTTTTTAGAAAGGTTCACTTTAACTTTTTTTTAAATACGAAGATTTAGTTTCAAACGTAATTTGATGTGGGCTTCCGGATTCCGGTTTTCGGGTGGCATAAATGTTTGTATTGTTTTCTCACAATTTTTGAGTTCATCCAATCAGTTTATAGATTCAATAAAACTTTGAAAAAATCGAAATCACCTCTCTCAATTCTGCCATATCCTCCATTGATATTTCATCACAGTAAGCACGAACCCTTGAAAAGTGCACGCAGTGACCAATCATAGCTGGATAAAAGTTGAAAATATGGACTTTTTCTCGCATTTTTCCACTGCTCCGAGGCAACAAGCCCAGCTGACAGCTCCTTTTTCTCAAAGTATGAGATATCAAGTGTTTCCAAGGATTCCGTGCCAGTCCACGGTAAAATTTCCATAATTTCAGATTGCTTTTGCGTGGTTAAAACGATTTTTTTCACTTTCAAAAGACGGCTACTCAAAATGTTCTGAAACTTGGAAAAATAGTCTTGTTGGTCCAGTTTTGGGAAAGTCAAACTCAAAGAAAACAGAGGCTTCTTTTGAAATTTCAGGAAGATTTCAAAGTCTCGGAGAAAAATGTCCAGGAAATTTTGATTTTTTATCACTTTATCCTCTTTCAATTTCACAATAAAAAATTAGACAGTTTCCAACTATATTTTCCTTTGGTCAATTTTTGCCAACTGTGATACTTTGAATTTCAAATTCCTATTCTTTTACATTTGTAATTCAGAATCAATACTGGAAAATGTCTTCTCAGCTCACGCTTCTTGACGTGCCACACGATGAAATGTTAATGATAATGGATTATTGTGGCCTCGCTTCTATGTGAGTCCTTTTTTTTAACCGTATAAAATATTGCAAAACTCACAACCGAACCTGAGTAAAACCACATTCAAATACTAAAAACCCAATAATAGGACACTACAAAACCGTGTCCAAAACCGTGTCTGCACTATCCCGTGTCAGAACTGTGCCGCATCAGAACGGAAAAGTTTATTTTCATTTGGGAATTTTGCTGTTCTCCTACGGGACAGTTGTGAAAGAAGTCAGTTCTGATGAAATACAGTTTTGATACGGTCACAGTTCTGATATGGTAACAGTTCTGATAGGGAACAGTGCCGATAAAGGGCAGTTCTAGAAAGGGAAGGTCCTGTAACGGTATACCGCCTCATTAATGCGGGACTTCAAAACATATATTTTTCCTTGTCATTTTAGCTGCTCGAGGATTCCCAGATATAGTGAATAAAACCTCAGTTCAACATGTTTTGATTGAAAAATATCAAAAGTATTTTCCTTACAAAAATTTGCTTTTTTTTAAATCGTCTTGAAGCTTAAATTAGCCTGATCCTTCAAAAAACTTGCCATCATCTCCGCAACTTTATTGATGATGTCAAGCCAGACGCAAGGATTTTCAACGTCCAAGCTACCATGAAAAAAGAGTCAATCAGTCTTGAAATGTTTCATGGATTGGCCCAACATAGTGTTAAACTCAATTATGGAAAGCATGAAGAAGGATGCAGTTTCAAGGCTGTGGCATATGACAATATCAATCGCCACTGTGGCCAGAAGGGTACGAGTGTCTAGAAAATGCGACAAGTATGGAACAAAGTGGCCAAGATTTGGAACTTATTGTTATATATCGGATGGTGTGTTTTTGGTAAGTTTTTTTTTTGTAAATCTTCATCTTAGATTTTTTTTATTTCTGTAATAATGTCTTTTAATTTCATTTTAAACTTTAACGGGGGCACATTTTCAGTTCCTGTACTCTCTCTGCTTCATTGCAATCTGTAAAGTCAAAAACTTCACCCCGGCCTACCTACCTCCCTCACTATTGTCTTCATCACACTCGGTTACCTTTCATATAATGGAATATCCTTTTGCCATTCTCCTCTTTTCTTCTACTTCATTGGCGGAATTGTCATGACTTCTTGGACATCCAGCTGTGCTTCCTGCATTTTATTGGCTGTTGAACTTTGAGATTAATCACAAGTTTTTCTTGCACTTTTTGTTCGGGAGACGTGTTCGACGTTTCTGCTTATCAAACCGGTAATTTTCAACCCAGTATACGCTAGTTTAATATTTGATCCGATGGTTGGGAAGGATGTTAGTACCACGGACCGTATTAAATTTAATAGAAATTTTCAGCCATCTCTTTATATAAATTTATGGGCCGCATATAATAACATAGTAGTTGCGATTGCCACAACATCCCTTAACTTTTATTTATGTTATTATCTTATTTTCAAGTTTGGCTTTTCTACATCAATGTGGTTGTACAAGTCAAAGCGTCAGATTATAATGCAAGCAGCAATTCTGTGCTTTTTTTACCCCTCCTCTATGGTTTATTATTATAGGGGAAATGGTATGGCAACTTAGTTGTGGATGCCTTCCTGTAGCTTACTTGACCTTAAACAGGACTATTCGGAATTCAGTTTTCAAAATAATAGTTACAAAAGGAATTCGAGTTTTAATTGGATTATACATTGGAATAGAAGAGCACATGGCGTTTGAAAAAGTTGTAGATGCTAATATGGCCAATGCTGAAGGACTCGTTGTGAGAATTGATAACTTTATTCAGAACTGATTTTTTTCGGTTTTATAATTAATAAACATGGAAAGTAATGGCGGTGTAATATTTAAAACATTCGACTATAAAGCAGAAGCAGAAACGAAAGCAAAAAAATGTCAAATAATAGCGTGGGACTTAATTCTCAAATTCCTATCTAGATTTCCAAAGACCATCATCATCAATTTTCCTAATCAAGACATAGAAAAAGTTTGATTACGAGCTTTATGAGCAATCCCGTGAAAAAACTCTAATGAGCTTTTGATCACATTTCTAATTAAAATAATCTCGATGAGCTTTCTGAAAAGCTCAATATCGGGTGAAACCTCATTTGAAAAAGTTTCCTTCGGAACCTTATAACATTATATTTCAAAGAAAGCTTGTGAACAAACAAAATTACACATCAGCAACAACTTTACATGCTTTCTGGATCGTTCTATACTTTCCTGAAAGTTTTTTCGTGGTCTTCTCGCCCTTCTGTGAAAACTTACGATGTGGTCAATCGACAGTACTCGTCGAATGTTTCTCGGTAAGGGCGGAAGCAACAAAGAGCAATAACTGGGTTCAGAATATTAATTGAACTTGAGATCGTACCTCAAATCCAAAAATAGCCAGATAGGACAAAAAAAGTGCTTACCGAGAAAATACTGAAAAAATTGTGAAGGTAGAAATTCTAACTGGCAGGAGAAGTATATTAGGGCATCGATCAGTAGAAATAATGGTAGAAACGCTTTCATAATAGAAACTTTTCGAAGTGTGTTCTGCGTTCGAAGAGTGGTTAAAGACATTGTTTTTCGTTGTAGGTCAAAATTTTGTTTCTGTCGAAAACAATAAACAAGAAAATAGTGTGGAATGTTTGGAGCTAGAAGCATGAAAACTGTGTATGGTCCTGGAGATTCGTAGAAAGATTCGTAGCCGCTTACTGAAAACCAATTTCAGGTTTTTAAAACTCAAAACGAAAACTCACTTTTAACATTGGAGAAGTCTTCATCATAGCACCTATGAATTAACTCAAGAAGTCGTGGACGAGAAAATTTGTAGGTTATATGTAGACCCTGAGAATACTAATGAAAAAATAAAGTTTGGGCAAGGAATTTTAAACTTGGCACCGCGTTAACGACCTTCCCCTGAAAACGCAAGGGCGGCACGCAATTCTTGTAATCTTATCGCGCGCTGTTTTGTTTCAAGATTTTTGCTGTTTTCAATGAGAATTAGTACAAATTTCAGTTTTAATGATGCTATTTCCTGTTGTGCATAATTATTGGATTCAATTGTGCTATCATAAAAGCTGAAGTTTGTACTCCTTCTCATCTGAAACAGTCGAAATCTAAAACAAAACGGCGTGCGGTAGGGTTGCAAAAGTTGCATGCCCCACTTGCGTTTGCAAAAGGAGGTTGTTGGCGCGGTGCCAAGTTTCAAATTCCTTGCCCAAAGTTTGTTTTTTCAACATTAGATGTGTTCATAATCTTTTTTTTCCGATTACTCACCAATGATATAAGGCCAGGTAACCATGCGAGGAAGCAAAATGCAATGGTTTTTTTCACAGATAGAAAAGACTGAGCAGATGATAGCAACGTGAAAAAACAAATTGATAAAATGTGTGAGAGAATCCAATTTTGAAGTGCATGCAGGTATACAGAATCGAGAACGTGGCAAAACGACACGGAAATGAATGTGCATGGACCATAGAATATCATTGCCAGAGAGTCATGACATTGGATCATTCTGGAAAAACAATGAGGTAGAACGAAAAGAAATATAAATATAAACGAACCTTCTAACTGATAATAATTGCGTTAGTGAAATGAGACAATCGTTGATCAGAGTATAAGTCAATAGAATACTGAAAGTCTTATGAAGTTTCTGATAGTTTTTGATAATCATATGGAGCAATAAGCAATTCATAATGAACCCGATTGAGTTTGAAACTATTTCGATTAGCATCAAAGTGAATCCCAGGAATTGGTTGAAAGCTGGAGAAATACCGAATAAGGTGGAATTGGTGGAATAATGAAGCGAAGAGTTCATATAACCGAAAAACGTAATTAGATTTTGAAGTTACAATATTTTGAATTTTTCCTAGTTTTTCACATTTCTATAATTCAAAACAAAGCCGAAGGATTGTCTGCTTTTTGAAACCATTTGAATTGAATGCCACAAGTCGAAGAATAGAGAGCTTTGTAATTCTTGGAGCTTTGGAGCCGCTATAGATAGAATTCATCCTGAAACAGGATGCATGAATAATTGAGATTACGGGGAGGATTTGCTTGGAATGCATTCAGACTACTCGGAAAAAAGGGAAATACGTCATTCAAACATTGAAGGAATTCTCACTTAATTTTTCGTATGTAAAAAAAAACGGACAAAACTGTGCCAGAGAGTCAGAAATGTAGTTTGAAAGTTAGAAAAAAACTCATGACCTAAAATATTGTTTCTCGTGAAACAACTTTAATTCCAATATGAACATCTCAGAAAACTCGAATAACTGTAGTTATTTCTTTAATTCTACAAATCTGAATTCTTTTTGTGGTGAGAATTCTGATGACTTTCAAAAGAAGAGATTAAAAAACTGATGATAAATCGATATCGCAATCGTATGAATGAGGGGTCATGATAATCGCTTTCAAGTGCTAAAACAATAAACTATTCTTAGTAATAGTAAAAAAACAAAATTTCTGGGCTAACCAAACTAGAGCTAAAATCAAAACAAAAAAAAACAAAATGTTTGGGAAACCACACCAACTGCAGTGGAAACAATAATATGCGACTACCAATCTTTGTATCATTATACGAGGAAGAAATGTACCTTTTTCAGATTTTAGCAATTTTTTAAAACTTTATTTTCTCATAGTTTTTTGAACACGAAAAAACCCGTATGATCCTTTGAGCCCCAAGCCTATTTGGAAGCTTTTTCAATTTATTGAGCCTCGACGAGCCTTCTCAAATAGCTCATTTTCAAATTTTCCATTAGGTACCTTTTTCGCGAATTATAATTCATATCAAGTACACGTAATTTTCCTCGTATTCTTTCTGAACAAACAAAAGTTTTGCCGGAAATTACTTTGGGATACTTATAATCGTCACATCACCTATGTAATTATTTATGATGTACCCAGCACATCCATCCCACATTATTCTACTTTCAGACTTGTTTCATTTTGTCTCATCTCAACAAGTTTGTTTAGGTTGATAGTTATTTGAATTCGGTTTATTCGAAATAAGATCCTTTGAATTAGGTACAACAGCTTCTGAATAGACCCAAAGAACAGGACCCCACTCTTTTTCCCTTGCTTTTTTGAAGAGGGAAATTCTAAAACGGTCGGTTTTTAAAATGGTCAATTTTGACTTGTCCCGTTCTTATCCGAACAGTCCTGACTTGACTGTTTCCAATTCGTAAAGGGTTCTGAGTCGAGGCAGTTCTGTTCTGTCCAGTTCTGTTTAGGGGTAGCACCCAATAAACTGTGTTTTAATTCCTACGCATTTTACCGGAAATTGACGTTCTCACAAAAGCTCTACTTGTTTTGCATATATTTTCTATTACTGGCAATTTAGCTCCATACCCTGACTGAGTTCTATTGTAGTTGAGCTTTCTGTCTTGTATGTGACAACACGTGTCGAGCTATTTTTTCTGAACTTTTTTGTTTGCGGGAGTTTCTCCGCACAACCCTAAATCGTATCAACGTTTTCCGGAAATAACTTTTGATTTTGTAACCGCCTGCTTTTAAATTATTTGTTGTACCACTGGTTTTGTAGCATGCACTTTTATCTAAACTTGATCAAATCACAAGTTTTATCTAAACTTGATCAAATCACAAAAAAAAACTATTTGTGTTGGCTTTTCGTAGACTATTATACTTGATTATTCCTTCACATCTTTCAGCACATTTCATGAACTGTTTTTGCGTTCTATACACATTACGCCGGAAATTAGAATTTTTCTGAAAAAAATTATTATTTTCCATCTATTGCATATTAACTGCAATCTGTTTTTGTTTCTCATTTAGATGAGAACGTGAAATACAGTTTGAGCTAGTTTTTCGAACCATTTTGTTCAAACCGCGCAGCGCTTTCTCACTTTTCTTCTGTGACCCATTTTGTTCTCAGCCTTTTTCGCAGCTTCTCCATCACAATGAGCGGAAATTTTACTGAAACCCATTGGTCAACGATAGTGTCGCGCATTCAGCGTGGCTCCACATTTTTTGGAATGTTCACCAATTGCATTTTAATCCAGTTGATTTTATTCAAATCACCAAAACAATTAGGAGTGTACAAATATCTTATGATATTCATTGCCATCTTTGAACTCGCATACGGTTTTGTGGATTTGATGATAGTTCCGGATATGTTCACTCAGGATTCTTCCTTTTTTGTTCTCGTCGACCCAAGAAAGTCAATCCTACCTGAGAGTTTTAATCAGGTGGCAGATCGTAAGTGAGAAAACTATTACAATTTTAAGAGAATAAATACTTTCTAGTGATTTTTTGTGGAGCATTTGGAGTCTCTCTGGCTATGTTTGGATTTCAATTCGCCTATCGATATTTTGTGCTAGCAGGGTATATACTGTAGTTTAATTATTTCTTTTTTTTACTCTCTTTTTTTTCAGAAAAACATCTTTGACCAAAAAAAAATTCAAGAACTTTCTCTTTTGGATGGGATCCCCACCCATTTTTGCTAGTCTATGGATGGCTTCGTGTGCTACTTTCATGTCAAGAAATCCATATGTGAATCGGGGTTTTGAGGTATGAAATATTCACAAAAAAGGTTTCGAAACTTTTATACATCGACTTCCGGAAGATATACATCGACTTCCGGAAGGCATTTGACACCGTACCCATGGAAAAACTGATACGTAAACTCGAAACGTTTGGTCTCTCGTCAAGGATGATTCGATGGCTCCGCTCTTTTCTATCCTCACGCTCATTTCGAGTATTGGCAAATGGATCAATGTCGAACACCAGAACGGTTATTTCAGGTGTTCCTCAAGGAAGTGTTCTTGGACCTCTTTTATTTTTGCTTCACATCAACGACATTGGTAACAAGCTGGAATCGGAATACCTACTATTTGCAGATGATCTCAAGCTATTTTCTACCAATATTGGCCTAATAGCAAATGATGTCATCAAGCTGGATTCATGGTGTCGCACGTGGCAGATGATGGTGGCACCGGAGAAATGCGAGCTCATCAATTTCCTATTTTCCAAGAAGCGCCAAGCTCGTCAAACATCAGGTCAACTATCTAAATCATAATGCCTCATTTGAGCAGTATTCGGGATCTTAGTGTCCACTTCTCAGCTGATCTATCATTCAACAACCATTTTGCCATTACTCTCAAGAAAGCGCATGAAAGAATACACATATTCTTCAACATTCTCAAGTACGCCAATGTTGAAGTCTTCATTCAGTGCTATAATATCTACATTCGCACTATTCTGGAATATGGGTCGGTAGTTTCCAATCCGATCATTAAAGAGATAATAATCAAATTAGAGTCGGTGCAAAATTCGTTCTTATATCGTGTTTGCAGGAAGTTTAGTATAGAATACAATTCTTACTTTGAAACTTTGGGTCAATTCAATATGCAATCTTTGGAGCGGAGGAGGCTGCTGGATGACTTGTCTTTCACTCACAAGCTGGTCGTATCGGGAGATGTGGTTTTACACAAGCCTATCATTGCACCATTTGATACCCGGAAAGGATTGCGTCGTCATCCCTGTTAGCTCAATCTCATTCTGAGCAACCTGATTGATTATTGAATTTGGAATTTGGTACAGATGTACCCGGACAATTGGATATGTCATTTTTTGAATTTCATTTGTTGAGTAATTGTTTCCTCCAGGGAAACAGAAATTTTTCGAACAATTTCTTTTTTTGAGAGGCCGACTATTGCTAAATCATCGTGTTTTATTCTATTAAATCATTTAATCAGCCAAAAGATACTGAGACGATAGCCAAAAGAAGGAAAAAAACTAGAAAGCAAAAACAAAACGAGCGTGTTGTTTTAAGTGGAACAAGTATCAGAAGAGGAAAAGATTTAAATATTGGAGCCCATCAGAGAAGCGTGGAAACAAGAGCTTTCTGAAAAAGAAAAACACACTCGATTCACTCTTGGAATGGACAATTCTCACAATTGGTTTCTGTGGACAAAAAACCGTCTTTGCGGACGTAATGAGTTCCCTTTTGCCTCACTGATGCTTTTTACCGGAAGACATTTCGCTTGTCAAACTCAGCTTGTCGCGAGAAAACTGTTTAAGAGATTGTCGATCTCATGCCCATCGACATTGACCGCTTCCAACAAATCACTCCACAAACAATGGTTGAAATATTGTCAATCATAGCAATTGCTATCCTATTACATCAAAGGTTTCAACCATACTTAACTCGGTTCAAACTCAATATTTTGGGATGGTTAAAAAACATTTGATAACATGCATCATATTTGTCAAACTTAATTCCAAAATTTCAGAAAAATTCAACGTTTTTCAAAATTCAACGATGGACCAGCCATGTTCGAATTGTGCCGCCCATGCTTCTTGATAGCCAGACAGATGCAGAAAAACACAGACACGATAATTAGAATGGGAATATCCGAATATTGCAGTTAGCTGGGTCACCATGTGGAAGACTCTCAAAAGAACGCTTTCTAAGATAATTTCACTTTTAAGAAATAAAAAAGCAAGTAAGAAATGATAAAAAGAATAAAATATAATGTGTACATATAGCCCTTTTATAACGGTCTCTATGTCTCATACAAATAAAGATAATATTAATAATATCAGAATGTTTTCAGAAACATTCTGCCCCTCTTATCTTCATTTTTATGTCAAATGGGAGAAGAATCAAAAATGCACAAAAACTTTCTTTCCACCCTAACAGAAAGTATGAAAAGACTTCAAAATGAGTGAAAATACATAAAAGTTGGATGACCTATCGCGTGTACTATAGCCAAATCTGCTATTGGATTGCCTGCGAGTGTACCCTGATTACAAAATTATCCTGTTTTCCAAAGCCCACATACATCAACAAACTCAAATTGATTAAGATGCGAACACGAAAAACGACAATTATTTCAAAACGTAGGGCAAAAAAAGGATTGATGCAGTGTGAACTCGGGCAAGGATATAAACAATAGCGTCAAAATAAAATACATTACATTGTACATTGCCTCAGAAATATTGGAGAGAAAATTATAAAAACGGGATTAAAAAATAAAAGAATTATGAAAAAGATACGCAAAAGAAATTGGAACTCAAACAATTAGATAAACCACCAGGCGTTTGTTTTTTCTGGATTGCTTTCATATTCAACTTCCGGTTCATCGTTATTTAGCACAAACGTTTTCCCAAACCGTCTGTATACATGAGAGGTATGATCACTGAACACAAATTTCAAAGCAAACGAATGTGGAATCCGTCGAACTTTCTGTAAACATTTTGTTTGGTAATTTGAAAACTCTAAAAATGTTCTAATCATTTAACATACCACATCAAATTAGTTTTGCATGAAAAAGGCATTTTTCATATAGATAACGCTGGAAAAAACGTTTTTTGACGATTTCCCGAAAAAATTTTTTAACTTTGTAAATGGATGAAATTCATTGTAGGTAATCAAATTTAAGCTTGTTCACATCACAAATGCCTTCAGAATTTCAGAATTTCTTTCACCATACCGTTCCTTCACAAGGAATTCAATTGCTCTCTTCGGTTTTATTTTTGCACATGACTCAGTAGCATCGACAAGAAAAACTTAAGAAAACTGGTCTGATCAATGCCTGGAAAACAGTCACTTATTCAAGTTTGTTCCACTGAGCTTTTCTGACAAAATCACTAGAAAGTCTCACTGCTGACAATCAAGCAGAGGCAAGACCATCTAAACATTTCTGCTTGAAGCCCATATAGTATAGTGTTAGCATATTATACAAAAAATATCCGAGGAATTCTCGAAACTTCGTGGTATAAATTTTGATCATGGTGCAAGACTTATGCTCCAACCTAATAGTAATGCCCCTCAAAAAATGGTGCTTCTCAACTAATAGTGCCCCTTTAAGTGGTGCGTCATTTTCAACGTGATTCGTCCTTCAAATCTTCGACGTGCCGACTACAAAATCACTAATATTGAACTGAAAGCTGTCCTGAAATTAAAACAAAAGTCGTTGAAAACTAGAGAACAGATCCAATTTTCTCGGTTATTTCCGTCATCTTTCATTCAAAAAATTGCCAATTAATGCCGATCGTAACATCTAAAAATTTGGAGAAAAAAAGTGATCAAAATATAGTGGTGCTCTCAGCTGAGTAAGTTTAACAATAGTGGTGCATGCACTATGTCAGGTTTTAACTATGTCAGGTTTTAATGTATAAGCTATTCTGAACACTCTTTGTTACTTTTTATCATTTCAAAAAAGCAAAAATTAACACCGCCACTTTCTTTCTTTCGTTTTTGTTCTTGTTTATTGTTTTTGCAGTTTCAAGGCTAATATTTCTCTGATAAGAAAACCTTCAACTTGATTCTTTATTTTTTTTTAATTTGTTTATTTTTCGAAATTTTTGGTTCAAACGCGAATAATTTCTTCCGAACCCAACAAAAAAGGCAGTCAAACAACCTCCTCTCTATGAGGACTCTCTTTGTATGGGCCCTTTCCTATGCGTCTCTCACTCTCTCATCTCACTGTGCGGACCTCTCTCCCCTGTTTCCTTAGTGACCTCTTCAGACCCTTTTTGTACACTAATTGTGTCTGCGCTCTTTCCCCTTCAGCAAGTGCGCTCCATCGCGAAAAACTGCTTTCTTCCAGAAGAATTCCGTCATTGTCATCATCTTTCAAGGTCATTCTTCTCCCGTTTTCCCTTCCTGGGCGGGCGTTTTTTCTCATTCTTCTTGTTGTTTTTCTACCGTTATTGATTTTTTCTTTGTTTTCCTTCTTTTCTTTGCGCCCCTTGTCCGATATAAGCTAAGAAGGCGTCGATGAACCAAACAATGTGGAGTGGAATCGACGCATTTTGGGATGAACGCTACTGGGTGAGTTTCGAAAAGAAAACAATTTCCAATCAATAATGATTTTCTTGCAGGACCCGGCGATTTGGAATGCATCGACAATTCCAATTGATGCTACCAGCACACAGCGCTTGTCTGGACCCCAACAATCATCGTCTTTCTGCTCACTCCATTCCAAGTTGCGAAAACTTTCGATCGTCGCCCGAACCCTATCCCATGGATCAAGACTGTCCAAACCAAACT
This sequence comes from Caenorhabditis doughertyi, assembly GCA_963572265.1. NCBI lineage: Eukaryota > Metazoa > Nematoda > Chromadorea > Rhabditida > Rhabditidae > Caenorhabditis > Caenorhabditis doughertyi. The sequence continues at coordinate 28,086,976 of OY751558.1, read as the reverse complement.
TGCCCTCTCCTGCATTCTCGTTGCGGACTCACTGGTCTTATTCGGAGTGGCTATCTACGAGACACTGTTCTACGGACTCCCTTACCCGGTTGACTTTTTCTACCCGCTTGTTCTGAGTATGCCGATGGTTAGTTTGTTTCTGGATTTGTTTTGAAACAAAAATCAATATTTGTAGATCGTGCTTACCGCGTGCATCATCTCTTGCCGGAACTACGGATTCGTCACTTCTGGAACCTTGTTCATCAGCTGGCTAGTTTTCACCATCTGTGGAGTGCCGGAATTCGTCTACTGGATCCATCGCATCGCCACTTTTCCGGAATCTTGGAACCTCCTCGACTACCCGAGATGCATTGGAGCTCTTATTTGGTTCACCTGTTGCGCACTGGAGGCTTATCTTCACTGCTTCGCCGACAAACCTCCAGTTGAATTCAACGTGCTTAACGCTCCACGCAAGCCAAGCCCGGAAATGTCTTCATCCTGCCTCAGCCGGATCACAATATGGTGGTTCACATCGATGTATCGCCTTGGAGTCCAAAAGCCACTGGAGATCTCCGACTTGTATTCCCTCAACGCAGGAGACACTTCGAATGTGTTGGTGCCAAAGTGGTACAAGCTCTGGGACAGACAGAATAAAAGTAAGTTTTGAAGATGATTGTTTTTTGTAAACAATTCGCTTTCTTTCAGAGTCCAAGAAAATTCGTGACCACCAGGAGCACTCTTTGGACGATGCTAATCCACTTTTGGAAGAAGGGGACTACTACAAGTCATTCCTAACCTCTTCCATCCATCATTTGGTCCTTTTTCCTGATGTTCATATGGGATGTGCTCCCCGCCATGTTCGTGAACATGGTTTCCGATTTTTTTGCTCTTCTGCAATCCAATTCTGCCCAAGTCATTGATCCGCTTCACTGAACACTTGGATCGCTCAATGTGGCAAGGAGTGGCATCAGCCGTCACCATGTTTTTCTCGGCTGAACTGTCCTCTGTCTTTCTCTCCCACTACTTTTACTTGATGTATAGAATTGGAACAAGAGTTCAGTCTTGCCTCACTGCTGCAGTTTACCGGAAGACACTTCGCTGGTCAAACTCAGCTCGTCGCGAGAAGACCGTTGGAGAAACTGTTAACCTCATGGCCATCGACATTGACCGCTTCGAACAAATCACTCCACAAACAATGCAGTTCTTCTTGTATCATCAACTTGGAGTTTCTGTCGTCAGTGGAGTCATCGTCATGGTCCTCCTCTTGACAATCAACTTTGGGATCACCATTATCATTCGAAAATGGCAAATGGCGGAGAAGAAGGAAGAACGAATCAAGATGGGGAGTGAGGTTCTCAATGGAATCAAAGTCACCAATTTGTACGCCTGGGAACCGCTAATGGAGAAAGTGATCGAGGAATTAAAAGAGAAAGAGTTGGGACTCATTAAAAAAGCCTCCTTTTTGAGAACATTCCTGGACATGCTCAACTCAGCGTCACCATTCCTCGTTGCTCTTTCCACATTTGTCACTTTCATCTACATTGACCGAAATAATGTCTTGACTCCGGAGATTGCATTTGTATCGTTGACTTTGTTGAACCAACTCAGCTCACCAATGTCTCAAATTGCTAAGCTCATCACTCAAAGTGTTCAAGTGGCTTTGTCCAACAAGCGGCTCAGGGAGTTCATGATGTCAGAGGAGCTCAATTCGGATGCTATTGATCACAATGCTCGTGACAGTAAGTTTCTTCTTCAGTTTCAAATTGATTTCTGATTAATATATTTTCAGACAATGACGTCATATCTGTGAAAAATGCAACACTTTCCTGGGAATCTGCTCGCAACCATCTAATGCCTAACCGCAACAACATTAACCTCACAGTCTATCGAAGACAATTGGTCACCATCGTTGAAAGAATTGGCTCCGGAAAGAGTTCGCTGCTTCAAGCAATGATAGGAGAGATGGAAAAGTTAACTGGATCAATTGCCATGCACGGTCGTCTCTGCTACGTTCCACAACAATCATGGATGCAAAACAACTTTGTTCATCAGAACATCTTGTTTGAAAAACAGTTCAATGACTACTTCTATAGTCGTGTTCTGACGTGTTGTGCACTTAAAAGGGATCTCCAAATTCTCCCAAAAGGCGATTCCACGGAAATTGGCGAGAAGGGTATCAACTTGTCTGGTGGTCAGAAGTTTCAACGGTACCTGGCATCATGGACCGTCGCCGTCCTCAGAGTACCCTGGCAGTTCCAAAGCAATTCGGTCGCCGACTCTCCACAAATGTGTCTCAGACGTCTTCAATTATTTCCACCTCTACAGTTGAATCAACTGCACCAGAAGCTCGTCAATTGACTGGAACTGAAAAGTTGAGACTGGAAGATTCAAAATGGAGATAAATACCAAATACTTTGGAGTTATGGACATTACCATCGCCTTCCTCTTCGTCCTTGGAATGACAAGCAGCTCACTCATCTCGATAGGAAGGAATTTGTGGTTGACAAAATGGTCAAACGACAAATAGGAGCTCTGATTTGGTTCACCTGTTGCAAATCGGAGGCTTGCTTTCACTTTTTTGTCAACAAAGTTCCAGTTGGATTCATAGTTCTCAAGGCTCAACGCAAGCCAATCTTGGAAATGTCTTCATCCGCTGGTTTCCGATGTCTCGCTTTTCTGCAATCCATTTTGGCTCGAATTTTTATTATTATCAATTCCGATCAGTTCTTTGAGCAATCGTCGCTTATTCGTTCAATTGGAGAGTTTTCTATTGGAAATAACGTGTGACTGACAAACTGGCCACCCTCTCCTTCATTTTTCTTTTCTCCTTCGTTTTTTTTCGTCTTCCCGTTTTCCGGCTTCTTCGTTCCTCCGTTCGGCGATTTTTTTCAATTCCCAAAAGCTTTTTCCATGATTTTTCAATTTCAAAAAATGCGCGTTAATCTTCAATTTTTTGTTTCCCTATTTTCAACTTCCAAATTCAACTCGAAAGTCAGGTTTCATTCTTTTTTTTTGATTAACTTCTCAGTTCAACTTCTCAACTTCTCAGTCTCTCGGCACAACGCGTTCGATGACAAAATTAACCACTTTTCATATTGTCTCACATTTTGTTGGTCTCTTTTCTTCTCGTTTTATCTTTCTCGTTTCTGCTTTCTCGTTTCTTCTCACCCGTTTCAATGGTTTTTTTTCCAGTAACACCCCTCTTCAAACCAATTAGTATGCCCCAAATCACCGGGAAGTTAGTTGGAGTCATTGGCTCGGGGCCTGCCGGATTAGCAGCCTCGAAAGAACTCGCCGACCTCGGACATTATGTCAGTATCTTCGAGAAAGATGACAAAATCGGAGGGTTGGCTAGGTAAAAGAGTTAAAAAAATAACACCTGAAATTCAATTGTAAAATTTGCAGTCCGGAACATAACAACGAACTGAAGACCCTGTGTGATTGCCTACGTGAGCACGAGCATGTGCGCATTCATACAAACACAGAGATTGGGAAACACGTTCCAGCGGACTTCATTTTAAAGGAGAAAGACGCCGTTGTAATCTGCACCGGATCTGGCAACAATCGCGATGTTCTTATTGACGGACGTGACGCAAATGGAATTTGGTTGGCCAAAGAATTCCTTGAAAAGTCAAAAAACTGCCTTCTCGCTTCACTTCGTAACCAAAAGCTCGTTAATAAGAGGGTGATTATTTTCGGAAATGGAGACACCGCTAAAAATTGCATTGCTACCGCTACGAGCAAGAAATTGAATTGGGAGATAGTTGGTTCATTCGAAGTTCTTCCACAACCCGTACCAGAGCGCAAGCCAGAGGATGCATGGCGACAATGGCCACTAGTATTCCGTGTTGATAACGGTCACGAGGAAGCTAAAAAGAAGACTGGATCCGACGCAAGAACGTACTCGGTCGCCACAAAACGCTTCCTCACTAAAACCAAATCTGCCGGAGTCAAGGTGCTCTCTGGACTTGAAATTGTCGATGTGAAGTGGGAGAAGGACGACAAGGGTGCCTGGAAGCTCGTCGAAAAGTCTGATACCATTCGAACGATTGAATGTGACCTCTGTATCATTGCCATGGAATTGATTGGACCTGAAAAAACCGTCATTGAGCAGTTGAACTTGAAGACGGATCCGCGTTTCAACATTCTCACACCAAAGGACCAATACGACTCGGACGTTGCCAAGGTAAACACATTTCATTAAGAAGTTTTTTTTCTCATTTATTAATTTCAGGTCTTTGCCGCCGGTGATTGCCGTCGCGGTCGATCACTTGTCGTCTTTGCCATTCACGAGGGACGCGAAGCAGCCCAACAAGTGCACGAGTACCTCATGTGCAAAGCAACGTCGGCAGGACCAGGACGAATTGCCACGGCTCCAATTCAGCACCAGAAGCACAGACCACAAGGCTTCTACGTGAGTTGTTATTTACATTTTTCTAAAACAAATTGAAATTCTTTTTGAAACACTAAAATTGTCTCTCCTTTCAACGTAGAACAATTTTTTTCAAAAAATTGAGCTTATCTTTCTTTACTATTTTCGGAAAACAATTTCATATTGCAGAGAGACAATGATCCAGCAGAATTCGACACAACGTTGGACGCGGCCATTCAGGCAAGAAAGGAAGAAAGACAGGAGAAAAGCGACAAGACCGTCAAGCAACGTCGGAACATCCAGAAGCCAAAGACAACGAAGTAATTTACTTCTTTCTTATTGCCCTTTCTTGCCGTTTGATTCTTTCTCTCTCGCCGTTTGCTTCTTTCCTCTCTAGTCGTTTGCCTCTTTACCCTCTTCCCGTTTGCCCTTCCCTAACTCGTTTTGTTTTGGGAACTTTTCCCCCACCATTCTCCGCACATTTTAAGTGAAATAAACTAAATTTTTAAATCGCATTTTTTCTTAACACATAGATTATCCACACATAGATTCATTTGTATCGGCTCATTCTGAGTCACGAAATTAGTTGTTGAAGTTGAAAATTGGCAGCAATGGCCGGACAACTGGAGATGTCATTTATCGACTTCCAATTTAACTTTGATTGATCGCTTTCTCTAGACAAACGGCAATTTTCTATTGATTATTTTGAGAATCTGACTATTTCTCGTAGTGTTCCACTAATGTCAGCGGTCATTCAATCAGCCAAAGGATACTCTGAATCAAAAACGGGAAAAAAGAAAAGAACCAGAAAGCAAACAAAAAAAGAAATAGGAAACAGTGGGAAGAGTATCAATAAAGCAAAATACTGTAAAATCTATAATAGAGGGACACCCTAAATCTTTTTTTTTTTTGAATTGGAAACTTCAACAGAACCTTTCGAAGTTCCAAAACGTTGCAATAAAAACAACCTTTTCTTCACTTTTCCTATCTTTTTCGTGGTTTTTAGTTTTAAAAAAATCAAATTAAACAAACAGTTTGTTCATGAACTGTGGGGATTTCAAGCCTGACAAAGCTTCGAAAAATATAAGGACAGCCTCTAATAGAAGCACACTTGTAATAGAAGGACATCAAAAGAGATGGGTTGAAAAATAGAAAGACATACCGCTCTATTACAGATTTCACAGTATTGAATCAATGAAGCCGTTAAGAGAAGTGTGAAAATATGTGTTCTATATCTCACTCGATTCACTTTTAGATAGGACAATTCCTACATTTGGTTTCTGTCGCAAAAGAACCATACTCATTTGGTGGGAAGAGACTATGTGACCGCCTAAAAAACTTCATAATTGAAGAGCTTCATGATCTGATCCATCTGAAAAAAATGTTCAGAAACTCCAAGAGCTGAAAAAGGATGATTATTCTGACTGTTTGTCAAGGTGAAACGTGGTGCTATCCCAGGATAAAGCTCCGTTTTGACATAACGCTCCGTTTTGACATAACAAAACGGAGCCGCTCCGTTTTGAAGTGGAGCCGATCCGTTTTGAAGTGGAGCCGCCTCGTTTTGAAATGGAGCTGCTCCGTTTTGAAATGGAGCCGCTCCGTTTTGAAATGGAGCCGCTCCGTTTTGACATAACAAAACGGAGCCGCTCCGTTTTGAAATGGAGCAGCTCCGTTTTGAAGTGGAGCCGCTCCGTTTTGAAATGGAGCCGCTCCGTTTTGAAATGGAGCCGCTCCGTTTTGAAATGGAGCCGCTCCGTTTTGAAATGGAGCCGATCCGTTTTGAAGTGGAGCCGCTCCGTTTTGACATAACAAAACGGAGCCGCTCCGTTTTGAAATGGAGCCGCTCCGTTTTGAAATGGAGCCGCTCCGTTTTGAAATGGAGCCACTCCGTTTTGAAATGGAGCCGCTCCGTTTTGAAATGGAGCCGCTCCGTTTTGAAATTGAGCCGCTCCGTTTTGAAATGGAGCCGCTCCGTTTTGAAATGGAGCCGCTCCGTTTTGAAATGGAGCCGCTCCGTTTTGAAATGAAGCCGCTCCGTTTTGAAATGGAGCCGCTCCGTTTTGAAATGGAGCCGCTCCGTTTTGAAATGGAGCCGCTCCGTTTTGAAATGAAGCCGCTCCGTTTTGAAATGGAGCCGCTCCGTTTTGAAATGGAGCCGCTCCGTTTTGAAATGGAGCCGCTCCGTTCTGAAATGGAATCGCTCCATTTCAAAACGAGGTTTTGTTTTGACAAAAAAGCATCTGGAGAAAACCCAAAAAACCCCCTTAATCTTGAAAATTCATTCTTATAAAATTAGCTCATACCGAAAGTTTTCTATCAACGTAATATACTGTATTTTTTACTGTATTTTCTCATTATCATTTGTTTTATAAGACAAGTCAAATTTCAAAAGTTTTTGTTCTTGCCGGAAATATCTTTTTTTTTATTCTGAAAATGGGCTTTTCCCAAGCCTGTGATAATTTCGTCTTTTCAATTCATTCATGGGGAAAAAAATGACTAGTTAGACAATTTCCGTCACTTTTGAAAATTGCACTGAGTTGAAGGAACGTACAAGGCAATTATTTCATACTTTTTTAGTGTTCAATGCAGTGCTACTTTCATACTTTCACAATATCTTTATTAGGTCAACAATATATGATTATATAGAAGTCAAAAAAAAAAAACAAGCATCCCGAAATTGGAGTTACTCCCTTTAAGCGAAGGTAAGGAAGGGAAATGTAAAAAAGATTACGTTGAAAAGAAACGTCCCGAAGTTGAAGTGACTACAGTTTCGGGAAAATTTAAAAAAAAACATTGTAATTTTCTCCGTGACCTTTCCGTCGTCCACAATAAATCCCCAAACTGTAGTAACTCCAGTTATGGGAACAATGAAAATTGAGAAAATCGGCGATAGTAATTGACGTTTCAAGCTCGTATAGACTTCCAGGCAACAATTTAGCCTTCTTGAAAACAAAAAGCTGTAACTTCTATTCCTATTTATGTTTTGAATACCTGTTTTGATGCCGTCAGAAACGAAGGAACAAATCAGAGAAAACATTCACTTGAAACTGAAATTAATTGAATTTGGGTCACAAAATTCATACCTTTTAAGCTTCATAGCGCTCTTCGAATTGACAAAACTCGAGAAAACCCCAGAGAAACAACAATCAATAAACAATGAAAAATCATTTTAAAAGAAACCACGTGAGATCAAATCCACGTTGATATTTTTTTCCGAATTTATTGATTGTTTTTTCTCTGGTTTTTCTCGAGTTTTGTCAATTTGAAAAGCGCTATGAAGCTTGAAAGATATGAATTTTGTGACCTAAATTCAATTAATTGCAGTTTGAATATCAAGTGAATGTTTTCTCTGATTTGTTCTTTCGTTTCTGACGGCATCAGAACAGGTATTCAAAACATAAATAGGGATAGAAGTTACAGCCTTTTTTTTGAGGAAGGCTAAATTGTTGCCTGGAAGTCTATGGGAGCTGGAAACGTCAATTACTATCGCCATTTTAGACTTGTTAAATTCTTTCAGAGAACGTTTCTCGTTCTGTAGATTTGAGCAAAAGTCTATTTTCATCGTTCCTCCAGTTATCCGCCAAAACATCAATTCATTCGGAGAAATCAAGCTAAAACAAGGGACCGCTCCCGTTATTTACACGAAATTGGAATTACAAGTGTAGAAAATACGAAAAAAAGAGTAATCAAGCCTTTTTAGTGGGGAGTCATGTTCATTTTTTAAAGAACTGTGAATGTTTTGTTTCTTTCTTATGTTCCAATGATCTTAATGAACTGAAAACTTTAGAGTTATCAATTTCTTTTCACTTCAAACTGTGTTTCGAGTTAAAAGACAATACCAAAAACATTTGGATAAAAAACAAAAGAAAAACTGCTCATGGTGGAATCGAACCAAAAACCTCACGACTGCTGTACTATCCCACTAACCACTCGGCTACCGGCCACACATTTTCTTCCCCTCTTTTGGGCAATGACAAGAGAGTGAGAAGAAGATGAAAAGTGGAGGGAGTTTCAGTCAATCGACCAATCACATTTTTGTAAGGAAATGCAAGTCCGCTCTATTGACAACTTTTCTCATTTGAATTTTTTAATTTTTTTTTTCGGTAATTTTTATCGTTTTTATCTGTTTTCATGCGTTTCCAAGCGTTTTTTTCACAGTTTTTTGTATTATTTCACATTAAAATTCATTTTTATCGCAAAGAATTGTCAATTTTCACTCGTCTATACACTTTTTCTTGCGTAACTCCGTCTTTTCCGTTGCCGTCTAAAAATTTTTGTTTTGCAGGGTAATTCAGCCAAGAATGCTGGGTTAAGGTCCACGGCGCCGTGTCGTCACGGCTCCAACTTCCGCAACACAAACTGCCCCAGCGGCCTTGGCGCCACCGGTTATCAAAAGACGTCAAGCAAGAGCAACCGTGGCTCCACCACCACCTCTTCGACCACGGAAGCGCCCAGCGCAAGGCACATATGTGAGTTGTTATTTACATTATTTCTAAAAGACATTGAAGTTCTGACATTGAACCCCTTTGAACGTAGAAAATTTTTTTTCTAAATTTTAGTTAAGCTTTCTTCACTATTTTCGGTAAACAATTTCACATTGCAGAAGGACGACGATCCAGCGGATTTCGATACCACGTTGGACGCGGCCATTCAGGACAAAAAGGCAAAAGCCACGGAAAAAAGGGACCGGACAGTCAAACAACGTCGCAATATCCAGAAGTCGGGTAAAAAATAAATAGTTTACCTCTTTCTTCTTCCCCTTCTCACCTCTTGACCCGCTCGCCTATTTCTTTCCCTGTTTCATCTCCCACTTTTTCATGTGAGTTTCCATTATTATTTTTCCCACCCTTCCCTCCACCTTTTATTTGAGCTTTTAGAGATAAAGTAAATCTTCAAATCGCATTTTTTCTTAACACATAGCTTATCCACACATAGATTAATTCGTATCGGCTCATTCTGAGTCACGAAATTAGTTGTTGAAGTTGAACATTGGCAGCTATGTCCGGACAACTGGATTTTTCGACTTCCAATTCAACTTTGGGTAATCATTTTATCCAGACAAACGGCAGTTTTTATTGATTCTTTTGAGAATCTGACTATTTATCATAGTGTTTCATCAATGTCAGCAGGTACTCCGTCATTAAATCAGCCAAAGGATACTCTGAATCAAAAACGAAAAGAAATGAAAAAACCAGAAAGCAAAAAAGAAGAGAAATTCGAAAACAGGAGAAAAAAAAGTAACAGAAAAGCAAAAATTAAATTAAGGGACCCCTTAACAGAAGCATGGAAATATGTATGTTCTCAGAAGGTCCTTTGCAAAAGGTGTTCAAAAGATGCTAAAAAGGTGTTTAATAGGTTATTAAAAGGTGCTCAAAAGGTGCTCAAAAGGTTCTTAAAATGGGCTTAATAATTTCTTGAAAGGTGCTTAATAGGTTCTTAAAAGGTGCCTAATAGGTTCTTAAAAGGTTCTTGACTTATGCTGGAAAGGTGCTTAAAAGGTTCTTGAAAGGTTCTTGATTGGTGCATTTATATCTCACTCGATTCACTTTTAGAATGGACAGTTCCTACAATTGGTTCCTGTCAAAAAAGAACCATACTCGTTGGGTGGGATGGGACTATGTGACCGCCAAAATAAATTTCTCTATCGTTCCCTTTTCATTATCATCTTCTTCTTGCAATACTCCGTTTCATTGAGATGTACTCTGCCCTTTTGTGTTCTTTTTTCCTCTTCCCCCATTTTCACAAAGCTTTTCAAATACATTTCTTTTCTGGTTTTTTAAATCTTATCTTTTTTTTTTACATCTTTTACATCTTACTTCTATATATTTCATTTTTTCATTTCTCCTGATTTTGTGAAAACGATCTCTTCATTGACTTGCATCTTGATCTTTCATATATTCGCTTCTCTATTCTTCTAATCCATTCATAGTGCTATATTTCTCATTCAATTTTTTTTTTCATCTTGAAATTCAAATCAGTTCTTGAATTCAAGTCCCCGCCACCTCCATTACTTGTATATTGTTTTATCAGGTTCTTTTTCACGTTCATAATAAATTTATTAGATTATAAAACAAGTTTTCGATTCGATTACAGTTTGTAAAAAAACAGTGTTGAATAACAAAGCTATCATTCACTGTTAGTTTTCCGAAATCAACTCCAAGCCTCACCTATGCCAGTCCACACGCGGCTTTGCCGATTTTTTGGATCTTTGGCCTTCCACGTGGCGAAAAACCCAGTGTTGGCTTTTTTTGAGATTTTTCCTAGTTTTTCATATTGTTTTGTATTGATTCCTAGAGCGTTATGGAGCCTGAACAGAACAGTGAGCAAACATTGAAAAAGCTTATTTTTGATTATAATGTACCTTGGGAATGTAGATGTGCTGAATATTTTGCTTCTCACTCTGTTTCTCAAAAAAAAGATGATGCTGTGTAAAGAAAAAGAAATAGCAAAGAAGCAAAGAAAACAGGAAAAAGCTTGAACGAGCAAAACGTTTCAAATTAAGATGATTAAGACTGTATGTTCAATATTGATTTACCTCAAACACACAGAGAATGAAGAGAATTTGAAAGCAGTTTTACTGGAAAAGGCCTGATCAGGACATTAGGATCCATAGGTGGAAAGCACATCCGAATCAAAGCATCTGGTCAATCTGAAAGTCTGTTTTTCAACTACAAGTCAATCTTTTCTTTTGTTCCTCTGATATTGGTGGATGGGGATGGAAACATTTTGTGGATTGATAAAGGTTTGCTCGATATCTGGTAAGCAATAAATTCTATTTAATGATTCAAAGAAACTCCTGGCAGCTCAAATTACTCTTTTATTTTCAATCGTTCAACTCTCAGAGCAGTTCTGGAAAATGGAGATAGTCTGCCAAAACCTGTTTTGTTTGATGACATCACTGTCATGCCTCCTTTCGTAGTTGGAGAAACGGAACGTGTCCCGATCCCATCCCTTCTTGCCGTTGGAGCAATTCATCAGTGCCTCATTCGTGAACGTCTTCGTATGAAAGTGGCCATTGTAGTGGAGACTGGAGAAGCACGTGTCCAACGACTTAACGTGACTTAACAACCCCGCGTGAAGCCAGGAGGTTGGAGCCGCGAATGCGGCGTAAACCTTGTGGTTTCATCTGTGGTTGGGTCCGCATAGAGACGATTGAAAAGACATGCGTCTGTCCAGTAAAAACATCCACATCTGAAAGCTCCACATCCTTCAAAACATTCTGTGTATCCAGGAGCGTTCCTGGCTGCCAAAGAAAGTTCTTCGATTTCGTCTTCGAAGGTAGTCTTGCTGCATTTGGAGTTTTCACATGATCCGGCTCCAGGACATCGGTGAGAATACTCATTTTTCAGTTCGAAGTCACGAGCATAGAAGTGAATCCTTGATTGACAAGTTGAAACAATTCCGGTTACTTGAACTTCAACAGATTGATAGGTCGATTCCTGATCAACAATATTGAAGCAGGCCACTGTTCCATTTGGTCGAACATTCAAGATGCTTACTGTATTGATTGTGCATTTTTTTTGACCATCCTTTTCAATACAAACATGATCAGTGGCTTGAAGTGAAGCAATTTCTGAGCATCCGTTGACACAATAGAGGAGGCATAACATCGTAACTATGATAATGATTGGATGATGTCGAAAAGCGTTTTTTCGACTGCGAAAACATCCGATAAATTTTTTCCATCCTGTCAGAAGAACTTGGATCACAATTTTGGATATTGTGAGCATGATGTTGATGATTGTCATAGCCATTTGGAACAGATATTCGAACGAAATGAACAAGGCATAGATGAAGCACAGTACTATCCAAGACCGAATAGCATTGCTGGTGGTGTATGCCCAACTTCCGAATTGATTTGCCATTTGGTGGACTCCATTAACTTCTTGGATTGGGATTGTTGATGTTTCTTGAACGGTTGTATTTCCCGAAACAGTTGAAGCTAATCACGTGATGCAGAGCAAAACAGGTGAATTCAACAAAGAAAATCGCGGCGATCTTCTCACAGACTGTTGTGGTTTTTCCTTTTGCTTTTCTTCTGCTTGTTTTTCTTCTTCCATTGAAGTTTCGATCGGATACAGCTTGCTATATGGATATTCTCCCAGACGTTTGGTTTTTCCATTCTTGATAACAGCCGATCGTTTCTTGGTTTCAACAATCTTTGCAATTGTCCATTGGTTTTTGTCAGCTTCCTTTTGTTCAATGAGCACAATGTCATCCACTTCTGGCTTCTTCTCCGAAATTTGTTTCTGTCGATGCAGAAATTCCATCCGTTCTTGAAGAATTTGAGGGTATTCTTTGCTCCATCGTCTTCTGAAGGCATCAGTCAAAGATGAAGATCTTGACCAGTTTTCAATCAGTTCCATTCGATTTTTTGGCAAGTTCATCACGTCATTGGCTTGAATGTCAAGTTGATGATTCAGATTTGAGTCAGGAAACACAAAGTCCAATGGTCTCAAAGGGCGAATGTTGTCTTCTTCGGAAATGTAGGAAATCGGTCTCATGTTGACGATTGAAACACATTCTGCCATAGTTGTTTTGAACTCTTGAAGTGTGAGAAGTTGTCGAGTTGTTCCAGCTCGTCTCAACGATTCCTTGATGAGTCCGATAACTCGTTCGTAGACTCCTCCTGCCCATGGGCTGTGAGCTGGGATTTGATGAAACTTTGGCAAGTTCACAGATGTGATGTTTTGTTGTTTGGAGTTCGAGTCAATGGTTTCAACAACTTTCTCCATCATGACGAATTAGGTTGCATTGTCACTCACAATGTTCTTGGGGACTCCGAAGATTGCTGATAGTCGACGAAGCACATGCAAAAATGTTTCCGTTGTCATGTCAAGTACCACTTCCATTGTTGTGTAACGCGAGTACAAGCAAGTGAACAGAATGAACCAGCATTGAATTGTTTTACCGGAATCTCGAACATTGAACGGACCAGCGTAGTCAGTACCAACGTGTTCGAATGGTTTCGACGGAGTGAAGCGGCTTGTTGGAAACGGTGCAAATGGAGGTTGCTCATAAGGCTTGCTTTTTCTGATTTGGCAAACTTTACAGGATTTCAAGCATTTGTTGACAAAACTTCTTCCTCGTGGAATCCAAACAGTGTCCCGCACTCTCGATAGTGTGTAATTTGAGCTGGCATGAAAACATCGTTCATGTAAATCCAGGACAAGTAATCGAGCAATCGGTCCTTGAGGGAGAAACATCAACGGTTTCTCTTCAACTCTCCCAGTGTACTTCCACAGTCCAAAAAAATTCATTCTCAAGTTCATTGATGAGATGGTGTCCCAGTGGATCGGGTTCATTTGCTGAGCAATTTTGAAGATTATTGCACGAGCACGAGTTGTGTGATCCAGAAGATTGAACTTCTTCAATGTTGCGAAGTGAAGTACAAGCATAACTGTTCTTAGCATACGATGAAATGAAAAGAATCTCATCGGATTTATCAGTGGCTCTTCATTCTCTTGTTCATCTTCTTCGACCAACTCGATTGCAGTGAACGTTGGCCAATGTAATTGTATCGATGATTCCCGTATTGGCAGCTTGGTTGTTTTTTGAAGAAATTCCGGTCCATGATTCCATAGCATGTTGGTCTTCAAGTCTTCGAATGTTGTTCCACGACTGAGAATATCAGCTGGATTAATTTCTCCAGGAATGTGGGAAAATTGAAAGGATGATTCCATTTCCACGACGAGTCTCACTCGAATCCTGATGAAGCGATTGTTGGATTGATTTTTTGATGTCAGTAGATCAAGCGTACACATGCTGTCAGTCCAGATAAAGGTTTGATCGAATACGATGTCCATTTCCTCATTGATGAATTTCGCCGATCGGACTCCCGTCAATACACCGAGCATTTCCAATTGGGGAATGGAATGTTGTGGATTGATCGGAGTGACACGTGATTTTGCCATCAAAATTTCAGACTTAGCTTCTGATTCTGCAGTGACGATTCTCAAATATCCAACTGCTCCGAATGCTTTTTGACTTGCGTCAGTGAAAACGTGAAGCTGTTTGATTGGAGCGTTTTCCAATTCTCGGCTGTGGAATAGTTGCCGTTTCCGTTTCCACGGTTCACCTTTCCATGCTTGAGCAATTTCATTCAACTTTTTGCCTTGGCTCTCGTTGAGTGGTGTGTCCCAGAGAATGTTGTCCATGCATAATTCTTGAAAGAACATCTTTCCCAAAACAATTGTTGGAGCTAATAGTCCAAGAGGATCGTAGTTTGAAGCGATGAATTTCAATGTCTTTCGTTTGGTCATCAGTCCTTCGAACAGCTGTTGAGGTTGGAAAATGAGTTCATCAGTTGAAGTTTTCCAAGGAATACCAAGAAGTTTTTGGTCAGTGGACTCTCTCACTTTTTCCATTTCTTCGAAGAAGTCATTGACGATTGGAGAATTTGAGTGGTATTGACAGAGATTCATGGCAGCGTCCGCGAAGATCTGCTTACTTGTTCGATAGAATTCTTCAGCTTCCTTCACAGTTGACACTCCAATGTAGACATTGTCAACATAGGCTGATCTTTCCATGGCTCTGGCAAATGGTGAGTCATATTTCTTCAAATGTTCTCGAATGGTTGCATTCAGCAAGAATGGACTTGATTTGAGGCCAAATGGAACTCTCTTGAATCTGTAGCAAATGATTTTTCCTTCTGAGTCAATCCAAAGGAAGCGAGTTGCATCTCTATCCGCGATGGATAGTCCTAATTGAAGGAATGCCTTTTGAATATCAGCAGAAATCAAGATCATTGGTTTCCGATTTCTCAGTAAAATTCCGACAATGGTAGGAAGTAGTTTCTCTCCAGCGTGAAGAGCATCATTCAAAGAGCGGTCATCTTTTCTCAATCTGGCAGATCCATCATAAACGATTCGAATTTTTGTTGATTTTGAAGATTCCTTGATGATGGGATGGTGAGCAAGATAGTGAACAGTTGGTCCATCTTGTTGGCTTTCGTCAATGACCAATTCAATGAAATCGAGTGACAATTGTTCATCGAAGATTTTTTGATACTGCATCATCAATTTAGGATCTTTGGATAGTCTCTTGAGTGCTCCTTGAAGTCGGAAATAAGCAAGTTGTCGATTTCGTGGAATATTCTTCCGATCTTGAAATGGCAGGCAAATAATGTAACGTCCATTTTTCTCTCGACTGATTGTTTGAAGAAACATCTTGGTAACTTCTTCCTCTACTTTCGTTTTCAGATTGTCAAGTATTCCAAAGTGCTCGTTTTCCAAAACTTCTCCAGCAGATCTCTGGTTTCTTGTCCCTTGACGGCTTGAATTTGCTTATTCACTTTTGACTGGTCGCTTTCATCGTCAATCTGTTGTTGTATGACGAATGTTGCTGACTCAAATTGTCCTTCCAATGTTTTCTCTTTTCCTGAGAGAATGGGTCCACATTGACTGAGATGAAGATGAAGACCACTTGGAAGTCGAATTGTCTTTGTTTTTCCTGAGAGAAGCATGAGTAGATCCAGTCCAATCAGAATGTCGATCTCTGTTCTTTTTCGAGTCAGTCGAGGTTGATTTCCTTGTAGTAGAGATTGAGCGATTTCAGTAGTCAATGGTACAGCGACAATATTGTTTGCAATATGATCAATTTCGCAAAGCTTGACTGGCATTTCTTTGTCATCAATGATGAAGGTGGCTTGTACAATACGAGAATCGAGTTGTTTTGTGTCCTTCGATGAAAAGGTGTTGACTTTCAGTTTCTTCTTTCCAATGACTAACATCTCCAAATCGGAAGTGAACTTTGAAGAGATGTAAGAAGTGTTGCTTCCAGAGTTGAAGAAGACTGTAGCGGTTTTAGTCTTTCCAGTGGAATCCATGAGAACAAGTTCTGCAGTCATCATAACAACGGAATTATTCTTGTCGTTTTCGGTTTGGGATTCTGGACAATCAGCTTCGTTGACAATCGATTCTTTCGGCTTGTTTGTTTCCAACATCGAAGTATTCACAGTCTGGTAATATTCCATTTTAGTAGTCGAGTTATCAATCGGATGATGTGAAACTGAATCATTGGGTTGACTGATTGACATTTCCACTTGAGAAATCATAGCAGGTCGCGTTGATGTTGGATGATAATTCCTCGGCTGATTGGTTGCACGGTTTCAGTTCCCTCCTTGGTAGCCTTGTGGTTGACTTCGAGGCTGGAACTGTTGCTGTTGAGGACTTGGTTGGAATTGTTGTCGTTGATTAGACGGTTGGAAAGTTTGTTGTTGACCAGTAGGTTGAAATGATTGTTGGCCAACTGGATGAGGATGAGTTCGTCCTTGTTGTTGTACATTGACTTGTCGATTGAATGGAGAATTATTCGAATGTTGACTTGGAATGGAAGTTTGATTACTGTTGCACAGTGCACGATCATGGTGTCCAGAACAAATGAAGCATTGAGCCGAACAAAGTCTTGAAGAATGTCCTGTTTGTAGGCATCGGAAACATAGCTTTAGTTCAATCGCACGTTGTCGTCTTTCAATCCGCGTTGGATATCGACGACATAAATGTGGACGATGAATCATATTCGGTAGATTGCAAAAGGCGCAACATTTTGTGACTCCCGTCTTGTTTGCTGTCACTTTCTGGCTTTGTTGTTGCTTGGCTTGGTTGGGTGACCGTGTTGAATTAGTCATCATGGTTGTTTCACGGCCTTTTGACTCATGGGTGTTGGTGAAAATGTCGTCTACCAAACTTTCCGTGTTTGAGATGGACTGGATACGGTTGATGAGATCACTAGCATTCAGTGGAGTGTCCATAACGTTGGAGTACAGTTTGGTGATGATCCTTTTCGGTAGTATTGCTTCAATGATCGCAATGGTCATCAAATTGTCCATATTGCAATCCAGTGCTGTCAATTGTTGGAAGCATCTAGTGATACTGATACAGAAATGATGAAGATCCTTAGATGATCTCGTGTTTTGAATGCTTGGAATATCTCTCAGTTGTTGAAGAAGAGCATGTTTCAATCTCAAAGATCCACCATAAGTATCCGTGAGCAATTGTCTAGCAACGGCATAATTTTGATTAAGAGTTGGCAAACTTCCGATCAGCTCCAGGGCTTCTCCCTGTAATGATGCTTTCAAGTAATGAAGACGAGATCGATCGTCCAATTGTGACATGTTCATAATAGAGTCGAAAGCTTCGGTAAATTCCAAAAAGTGAGCGATTTCACCTTGGAATGTCGGCAATGGCATTTGTGGAAGGGCTAACCTCATGGTGTTGAATGATCCAAATGAAAGTGGAGTAGATTGAACAGGAACATGAATTGAAGAAGCAGAATGAATAATAGGTTGTGCAGTAGCTTGAGGAATATTAGTAGTTTGAATAGGAGCAGGATTAGATGACTGAATAGTAGTTTGGGTAGCAGGAGTTTGATCTGGAGGAATTGAAAGAGTAGCGGTGATTGATGAAATCACTGGTTCAGTAGTTGAGACAGTTTGCGTCAGCGGTTTGACGACTTGAGCACCATCCGCGTTGATGGCTGGCAGGGAAACAGCGAATTGTTCCCATGATTCAAATTCAGACGATTGCTTTGAATCCAGAGTGATGAGACGATTTCTCATGTAGTTGACGGAGTTCCTCGATGAGCTCCAATCCTTGATTTTGGACACTTCTGTAGTCTCCATATTTTTCGACATATTGTTACATGACATCCACTTCAGAAGGGTTTGTACGAATGAGATTCTTCCATTGATCATCCAATTGTGTGATCCGATTGACTTCAGTATGAAGCTTTTCTCCGAGGTATCGCGTGACACCGATGGCAGTTACCAATTCCTTTGAATTTGCAAACAACTCTTCTTTTGTTGTCAATTCTTCGTCTTCTTCGAGAAGATCCTTTATCCGACGGACGGACCAGCCAATCCTTGTACGAATTGTGCCGCTCATGACTCTTGATAGTCAGACAGATGTTGAGAAACACGAACACGAATATTATTAGAATAGAAAGAGAATGTCAGAGAATATCAGAATATTGCAGTTAGCTGGGTCACCATGTGAAATATTATCGAGAAAGAACGCTTTTCAGATAATATTTATATAGAGAATAAAGAATTCAGTAAGCCAGTAGAAAAGGTAGAAAGAAAGAAAGAATGAATATTATGTGTACAAAGAGACCTTTTATACGGTCCCAATGTTTTATACAAGCAAAGAATAGCATTAATCATATCAGAAGCATATATTATAAAACATTAGTCATATCACTTTAAATCTATTCCTCCTTCTTCTTCTTCTATTGAGCAACATAGAAGACAGGCAGTACAATGAATGGATTTGATGAGAGTTCTTTCAGTTTTTAAGTGAGCCATTCCAAGATGAGCAGAGGCATTTTTGACGATATGAGTTCGAAACACACAATTTTGACTTTTTATCCTGAAGAACACCGAATATCAATTGAAGCAATTCAAAAGATAGAAAAAAGAAAAAAGCAATAATTACGAATCAATAAATATATAATTAATACTTACCAATCATATTCCTCCTCAAATGTGTCGAACATTGCCAGCGGCCTGCCAGCATTGACATATTTCCCCTTCTTTATATACGAGAGTTGGGAAAAATTTCGCAACTTTGTTGACTTGTTTGTTTTTCTTATCGCCCCATGGAAAATGCTGACGAACCTTTGGTGTGGAAATCAAGAGTAATAGATACCAGACGGTCTCCGGCGCTTTGCGCCTCAACCGCCTGGCTTCCGCTGAGGTACGCGATTTTGGCTATGTGCATAGATAGCACAGAGCTTTTCAGTGATCTGATCAGAAAACGAAAAAGACGGGATCTGTCGAAATTTTATGAAAATCGCTTCAGTAGAAGCTTAGTGCTGGACACACAGACAAACAGACACACGGAGTCTTCATGGTAATAATAGTAAAGATGAGCTATGAAGAATAAAGCTTGAACTGAATATTAGTGATCCTATAACTAGGGCACATGGAAATTGAACATATGTAGTTTGAATAACTGTAAAACAAGAATAAATAGTACATTCAGCTTATTTATATTTGAATGAGGCTTATTTATATTCAAAGGAAAATTTTATTGAAATTTTTACAAAACAACGTTTAATAACGGACAGGTCCAGCCATTTGAAAGGTTAATTTCCTAGTCTCAAGTAGACATACAAAATAATACAATTGAAGTGGTTAAGTTTTTTTTGATGAAAATTACAAAACTTGGAGGAAGAAATTCAACTACAGAAATGCAATATTTATAGAAATCGGAGTCAATTTGCTCTTATATCTATGATATAGGATCACTCTGACTTTGAAAACACGCACATACTATCGCGAGTAGAGCAAACTTCAATTGTCTTTGTGTCAATCACTTCCCCATCAAGCACCACATAGGAGCCATTGCTCAACACTTCTAGTTTCATTGAGGAGATTTCAACAGTCTGGAAATCAAAAAAATTTAGAAATATCAAATCGTATCCTTACTTTTACAAATGGCATACTCAGATGACGTTGATTAGAAATTGCCGCCAGATACTTGATGATGTTGACTCGCGATCCAATGTCTTCCAAAAGGATATATGATAAATGAATTTTGTTTTCTTCTAGTCTAGCGGTTGGAGCAAAAGGACCTTCAGTGTTTATATATGGAAGCATCACTGCGTATACATTGACAAAGGTGCCCTCAATCACAATTTCTTCGTTTTTGTCTGCTTCCGAATCATGAAGTTCCCATTGATGATTGGCTGACTTTTTGATCTGGAATTTAATTGGAATTCAATTTTGATACCTTAAACATGGATGGTTCACTTTCTCATCAGTAATTTCATCATACACACCGAACTCATTGGACATTGGACTAAAGTTGTTAGGTTTGTAGAGTTGATAGATCAACCGTCCTTTGTATGAACGAAGGTCTGCAAATATTTATACAAGAGTGTTTTTTTGAAATGACACTCACTGCAACTCCGGATGAACCCCATCACAGGAAATCGATGAGGTCCCAATGATTTTCTCCATTTTTCACTTTCAATATCTAAAACTTCAAAAAATTACTGACTAAATAAGATAAATCTTACCAATATCCGCCATAAGACCCCATCCAATCGACAAAAATGCTGCATATTTCTCTTTGTCCGTTTTCACTGAATACAATCCAACTGTCTCTGCTTTGGCAGTTGGTGATGTGACTATCTCAAGGGCTCTTTTCATAACGGCTTTTCCGTTCATTATGGTTCCATATTTGTGAAGAACGGAGCACAACAATCCGTTTCCTGATCCACTTGGAACAATTCCTATCGGAAGGATGGGAAGGATTCGAAAGCCGTCAGCACGATCTAGAATCCCATTAATAACCTGAAATCTGAGAACGTTTAGAGATAATGATTCCTTCACACCTCAAAAATCAATCCATCACCAGAGAATATTAGTATCCCATTATATGAACTGAGATCTGCTTTTTCCGTCACTACACTTCGGGCGTGGTTTGGCTCTTCTGAATAGATTTTTGATACACATACATTAAAAAAAAAACTCAACTCGTTACAACAACATCATATTTGATATTGTTCTCATCCAACTTTGGGGAGACTTTATCACTGAACGTCTTCAAACTTTTACCATTTCCAGAGTGTGGGTTGATAAACACCAGGAGTGATTTTCCTGAAGTTAAAGTTTGAGCATTTTGATCTCATTTAAAATTTGCAAACCTTGAGAGAGCATTGAGGAAAGCAGTTGGTTATTCGAGGCTGTATTTGATGGACAAAATTCAACTGAATCCATCTGAATATAGAAATTTTGGTATTTTTTTTCATCAAAATAACAACTAGAAATCAAAAACCGTCTCATTTGAACATTATTTTCATTATTTCAGTTTTCCCTCACCTACTTTGTCAACGAAATGCAATCAATTATCAAAGTTAATGTGTGAAGATAAGCACCTACAAAAAATAGCAAATGCTGTACTAATTGACGTTTCGCAAAATGTTTCCGTCTCAATGTGAGAGTACTGAACAGTTGTTCGACGGATTGGAGAAATGCCGACTCGAATCGAAAAAAAAACTCTGTCTCTTCTCCAACCTTTTTGATAAATTAACCCTCTTTCGATTTTTCGAAGAACTTATATCTTTTCTGCAGGAAGAGATCATTAAACTACACACTAATAGAGAGATATTGTTGAAAGATTCAAAGTGATCAATGTACAGAACCTAAAGAAACGTTATACCAATAAAATAAAATTTGAAAATGAAAACAATCATTATATAGTAAATTGGTATTTGGAGTATTCAATACTAAACACCAAATGACCGAGTAAACAACAAACCTAAATTGAAAACAAATGTTCAAGACAGAAAAGGTAAAAGATAAGAAAGACACAAAACACGAAAGAGAATGGACAGTATGGCAAAGGGCAGTGAAACCAGTTTTGTTATAGAAATGACAAATGGGCAGTAGTTAAGTCAATCAGCATAGTGATAAGAGAATCGATTCCTGGACATCACTTGAAAAACTTTAGAACGGTTCAGTACGTACTTCAGGGTAGGTTCAAAAGGTGACTGTAGTGAGCCAATACAAAAAAGGACTGTGATCTATGTTGTCAAGAAATTACTCTCGTTTTCACATTTTCTTTGTAGTCTAGAACTCCAACATTCAAACATCAACTGTACAAATGAGCAAAATGAGCAGAGGTTCCTGTTATTTGTTCACACCGATCTTTGTTGATAGACTCTTGTTAGACATTACTTTTCGTTTCCTACTAAAAGGATAGTAAAACATACTTTGAAAATTAGGTTTGTAGAGTATTGTTGAGATTTTTTTCAGATTCTTTTTGAAAATTGTTGTATCTAAAAGAGATTGTGAAAATCTTGGGCTCTGTTCAATATATCAATATCAGGGTTATAGGATAAAAAAGGGTTATAGGAAATCGCAGGGTTATAGAATTCTATAACCCTTTTTTTACTTTTGGGAAAAAAAGGGTTATAGGAAAATAAGGGTTATAGAAAATTGGAGGGTTATAGGAATCTATAACCCTTTTTTTACTTTTCGAAAAATAAGGGTTTTAGGAAACAAAAGGGTTATAGATTAAAAAAAAGGGCTATAGGATAAAAAAAGGTTAAAAGTATATAGTTTTCTATAGGTTAAAAGTGTATAGAAAACACTCTAGAATGTGTAACAGACGGTTTTTCAAGTTTCTTTATTCATTTTTAGCACTAACTGTGCTTATTTTTTCGTTTATGATTTTTTGATTATGAGTCTGTTGAATTGGAATTCTGGCGATTATTTTTAGTTGAAGACCCTCGTATATATGTAATTTCATGTTAGAAGCATAACAAAGACCGAGGATAAGAACACTGAAAAAATAACTGAGAGAAGGAGCTCACAGGCAAGTATTTTGACAAACTTTTCTATCCGGATAGATGTGAATAGTTCGAAAACACTTTCCACGAGAGGTTACATATATACGAAGGTCTTCAACTAAAAACAATCGTCAGAATTCCAATTCAACAGACTCATAATCAAGCAATCATGAACAAAGAAATAAGCGCAGTTAGTGCTAAAAATGGATAAAGAAACTTGAAAAACCGTCTGTTACACATTCTAAAGTGTTTTCTATACACATATCCTCGATAACCCTTATTTATCCTATAGCCCTTTTTTTAATCTATAACCCTTTTATTTCCTAAAACCCTTATTTTCCGGAAAGTAAAAAAAAGGGTTATAGATTCCTATAACCCTCCAATTTTCTATAACCCTTGTTTTCCTATAACCCTTTTTTTCCCAAAAGTAAAAAAAGGGTTATAGAATTCTATAACCCTCCGATTTCCTATAACCCTTTTTTTATCCTATAACCCTGATAAAGCATTCACCTTCTATTTTTGGGATTCTATTTTTCATCTACTTTTTTCAAGTTGTGATACATGTTTCCTTAAGCAATAGTTCCAGGCATTTCTGACTAATTTTTCACAATTTTTGGTAAAAAACGGTTGATAGCAGTATAGAAAATTATAAACTTTGCATTTTCAAGTGTTTTACTCATCCGGTTTATGTTTTGAACAACGATTTTCCAAAGAAACAGTTAATGCTGGATGTGCGTCTATAAAAGGGTGGGCGTCTGATGAAGGTGGGCTTCAATTACAGGATTTACGGTAATTTAGAACAGGTAAACAGTAGAACTATTACATTTCTCTGTTACATTCATTATTCAATTTTCCCAGTTTCATAAACCTTTTTTCAGACTTGTCCAAACGCGGGCCGGCCCGGCCCGCTCGGCCCGGGTTTGAAAATTTTGAATTTTTGAGCACGTTTTCCCGATTTTTAGCTCAATTTCATAACTTTTTCTGTGTTTTTTCTCGAAAAGTTGTCAAAATTTTCTTTTAAAAGCATACATCAAAAAAGTGGATCAAAAAACGGAAAAGTTATTTTTGGTTCTTCCCAACCCGGGCCGGGCCGGGCCGGTAGAAATTCCTCCACCGGCCCGGCCAAGTACCATTCGTAAGATCGACCGAAAAATTCTGTCGAAACTGAGGAGATTCCTAAAAGTAAATAACGAAGTGTTGATTCACAGTAAAGCACACAAAACACTCAAAATTCCAATTTTTCTACTGGTCCCTTTCTCTTATTTTGACGCTCAGAAGATTTTGCCCGTGAACCTTCACGACCCTCTTATAATATTTTTGCTAATTTTTGTGAACATTCCAATGAGATGACGCGGGAGAAAATAATGTTAAGTATCTTCACAGAACCTGAACTGAAACTAAACATTTGTATTTTGAGTTTACACAAAAAGTGAGAATTCAAACTTTTGAACAGAAATCCTAGTTTCTCGACTCTCTAAAAGAACAGTTGAAACCCTTCCTGTAGCTCCCAACACAATACCATAGGGTATCTTCTGTCTCCCATTTATCCTCTTCCATTAATCAACATACCTCACCAAATGACATTGAATTACCAATTTTCGTAAACATTTTGAGCGGATGGCGCCACGACAATACCGCAGAAATAATTCATTGCATCACAGAAGGGGGTAAGGGATAGAAAAAAAAATAGGGGCGTGGCCTTGTGAATACAATCGCATATTTCGGTAAGAACAATTCATTTCACTCATTTAGCCTACTAGATAACCCTGTGTTGGGTACGTCTCATCTATGATTTTTTGGAATATTGAACGATCTATTTACTAAAAAAAAATATCAATGGATTCCTATGAAAAAGTCCCGATGGTGGTATCTTCTCAAGTGACATGAATATTGTAAGTGATTTTTCTGTAAGAAAACCCGAACAGGCAAAAAGTAACACCATCTCTGTAATTAGCTTTGGAATTCGTATAAAATATCGAGTATTCCGATAATTTTCACTGATAATAAGCTGACATATAGATTTTCTGAATACTGATTTCTAAATTCCCTTCAGGTTACCCCCGGTGTCATGAAGGAGCCATCTTGTATCAACAAAGCTGAAGAAGAATGGTATCAGAAATGGAAATGTTTTTGACGTTGATTATGTATGTGTACCAATACATATGCGGCAAGTTTAATTTTTGACATGGGAAAAATGTTTCTTTGAGGAAGAATTGTTGTTGTTTGAAAGGTTTTTTTTGTTGAGAGTTTGAGTGAACTCAATATAGTTTCTATTCTTCCCGACCAACGTAGTTTTTTTATAATTTCTCAAGACTTCCATACTTAATTATAATAATTGCTCGATAATCAACAACGAACCGCGATGTTTAATTCTCATATTCGGATTTTTCAGGCACATCGAGAATCGCCTAGAGAATATGCTATCTATGAAGAAGAGGTGAATTCAATTATCATTAATTTTTGAATATTGTGAATATAAATCTTTCAAAATTTTTTCAATAAACTTTTTTGCTTCGAAGTGTCGAAGACGTGTTCGTTTTGCTGAACTAAAAAAGGGTTTTTCCGCGTTTGCTGCTGTGAGGCAACACTCCTCATTTTCACCAGCTGAGAGATTTCCTATTTTATACTCTCCCATTCCCCGCATCTGCACAAATTCCTGTTTCTGTATGCTCCCTTTTATAAATGTTTCGATGCTCGAACAGGTGTCCTCTTAAACAGAGCAGTAGACGTTGCCGCACTTACGGGATAATCAAAAATTAAAAAAAAATTAATTACCTGATAGAACTCGTTTATAAATTTTGAAAAATCGGCAAAAATTTGGAAATGACAGTAATTATCAAAAATAAAAAAATGTAACACGTTTATGAGTGAACATTCCTCAGCACAAAACTTTTGCAACAGGGACGTATTGCTGAGCATACGAAAGGAAGACAGTTACATTGCCCTCGTTTTTTCAAGAAAGCAGGTCAACACGAAAGAAAAACTTTATAAATATAGACCTATTGAATTATAATTTTTTATTACATAAACACATATTCCCTGTTTGTAAAACACTTTCAGGATTCTTATCGGTTTGATAATTTTGTTCTAATGGCAATATTGGATTTTACACATTTTTCATTAGTTTGCTTAGTCAATTTTTTGTTGCAATACCACATCAAAATGCCCTATAAAACTAAGTTTCTTCTGAAATTATGTGTCCAGACTAAGCCCTACTTGCCCTTCCATTTCCCGTTTCGAGTTTCTTACTGGTCCAACATCGAATTTTATTTCTCTTTAAAATGCATGAAACAACGAACATCTTCCCAATGAATTTCTTTGTTCCGGCGCCATCGTTTTTGTCCGAATGGCATTGAATTAAGTGTCCTCGGAAACATTTGAAGGGAATGGCGTCACTCCGCGCAACTAATTCATTACTTCTCAGGGCGAAGGGAAAGAAAAGAAAGGAGTAGGCGGGTCCTTGAAACGTCGACTGGGGAATACGTTGACTGAACAATTCATTCTTGCTTTTTTCCTTCTCCCAGATAACCCCATGGGTGGGTATGTCTCTATATTATTTTTCGGAATATTCAAGCTTATGTATTCAAATCTATAACTTATATGTATATATACATTTTTTTAATTATTTAAACGATGAAATTGGAAGGTGAGTGATACAGCTGTTTATTTTTGAAAATGACTTCACAGAGTTATATGAAAATAACTAACAATCATGATTTTTTAAAATCTGTAAGCTTCATAAACATATTACATAAGCTTTTTTTGGTAACAATATTTTTAAAGCACTTCCAAAAAAAACATCGATAGTTTAATTTCAGGCCCTCGAATCAACCTACAGGTGTCCTGAATCGATTGGAAAGATGTTTGGAATTGACCTAGTAGAACTACTGCGCAGAAATTGAAGTGAAAGCTAAACATCTGTTGTGAGTTACTCAAATAGATTCTTATAGCCCAATTATTTGATTTTCAGTTCACTTTTGGATGGATATCAAACGAATCATGTGTCTGCTGCGGCAAAAAGGTCAATGATAATTTTTTCAAGCGTCTTATGGAGTGAGTTATATTTGAAATCAAAATTTGAGCAGGATGAGTAGCCATTCTGAAGAACAAAATTAGTGAATAAGCTTAACCGTTCTTATATTTTTTCCAGAATGATGACCCCATGCAATAATGAAATGTTGGATCCACCGGAGACCTGTCAACCAAAGAAGAATTGTAATATAATCATTTATATTTATTCTGTTCTCATTTTTTAAATATAATAAACATTCATAAGATAGAAATTTGCCGAATTGGGTCAAATAATAAAAAAGAAAATGATGAAAAAAATTAAAGTGGATTTAGCTATATGAAAATTGAAATCTCAGAAATAATCTTCAGTACCAATCATTAACATTTTGGTTAATGTCTTGAGCTTCATCGAAAGCTGAGTAATAGCATAAGCAATATTAATCAAGGACTTGTGGTCCAGTAACTCGCTTGATCTGTTTTTTTGGTCCATATTGGAGTCACATATCGAAAAAAAATTTGAGATCTGTTGATGACTTGAAAAAAGAATTGGTCGGAGCTCAGGCCATGATAATTCCACAATACCCCGCGGCCATGACCAACTATTTTCCGAAGCGTCTGAACATCCGTCCTTAGAAGGGAGGCCACTTTTAACATCTTTCCAATCATTTTCTGCCCATGTATTCAAAGGTTGTTCAATAAAAAAATTGTTAAGGTAACTTCTGTTTTGGAAAATTTGGAAAATTTTGTATCGGGTTATGTTTGTTCTCATAATTAATTGTCATCCTGTAATTGGTGTGGGAAGGCGGTTCAATGTCTAGACTATAGGACCAGACTCTCTAAAATTGGAGTAATTGTTTTGATTTTTATGACTTGTTGAATAATATGCGGAACTGGTTGAATTCAACTAGACCGTCTGCGTCAATACACCGTCATAATCAAATAAAGCTTACAATTATTGATGATGAATGCTAATTTGTAAAGTTCAAAAAGGATAAATATCTAATATGACGTCAATAACATCAGTCTACTCTAGTCTCTTTGTCATTATCGCTTTCAGGTTATCACCCACTTCCATTCCTTTCTGAATACCATTTTCTGAACTATAAAGTTTTACTTCCTTTTACACGTGTGCTTTTTGATATATCATTCTCTAGAAGTAGGATTCATTAAAAGGGTATCTGCTATACCCGAGATTCGCTTAACCCTTAATTATCATTTAACATGCGTCTCCGTTTCCCACGCGACTATTATGTACTTGTTATCTCACCTAGTCACTCGTGATTGCCCTTTTCTGTTCAACACAAGATATTTCATTCTTGAAGCTTTTCCAATATTTCAGAAGTTTTCATTGCTGCTTCTCAGAGATGCAAAATGTTCTTTAATTCAATGAGTGTTTTTTTCCTAAAACTTCTCGCTGAGAATGCTTTTGAATACATATAGAAACAATAATCTGTAGTTTCCATATAGAAGCTTACTTTTTAATTTGAATACTTTTTAAAACTTTTTCAAAAGACCATAAGTGCATTTTCTTCTTCAGTTATCAAACTTTTTCAAATGTTTTTCTCTGAGTTTTTGGAATCGCTTGACAATTTACAAGCTACTTCCTTCAAACTTCATACACTGCCTATGTCCATAAGAAAGATGTTTCCGTTAAACATAATGGAATTTATTCTCTTCTCCACAAATCGGATACTTCCAGAAAATGTATCCGATTGCTCCAATGACGCGAGAACTCATCAAAAAGCTCAAAACTTCTAAAGAGGGAGAATCCGAAGACTTCCAAAAAGCGATCCAAATTGAGATTGATATCAAGGAAAAAAGTAGGTTTCAAATGCCAATTAGTCATTATTAATTGTTATTCAGAGGTAGAGACAATGGTGGAAATTAAGAAGAAATACCCTCATCTATCTGAGAAGAAAATCGGTTAGTTGAAATTATTGGTTCTTGTGATAGTTTTATTTTTTCAGCCAAAGAAACCAGAAAACTCATGATGGGAGAAAAGAAAAGACGTGAGTTTGTGTTTAACAAACTCACATGGTATTATAAAAACGAGTTTATAGAACCAAAGGAAAATAAGGATCTCACTCTTCATATGTTTGCAATGGCAGCAAAAGTGATGGAAATGGAGGAGATGTCGGGATTTGCTACGAGTTCGGACTCGAGTGTAGACTGTAAGTTGAGAAACGTGATAGCAAATAAAGTGATACAAAATATTCCAGCTATTCCGAAAGTCAGTGCTCGACCGATCGGCAAACCAACAAACAGCGAATGTAAGTTTTTAACTTTTTCAACAATGAAAACTCGCGCATTCATGTTTCAATATACAGTTACTACTGCTAATTCGAAAGCTTATATCAAAAGCAAATGTCTACATATCTATGGACCCTCTTGTATTCTCAAGCCAATATTATTGCAGTTCGCGAATAGAGTTCATTCACAGAAGAAGAACAAGAGATCAAGCTCAAAGACTTCAAAAAGCATCGTGAAACGCTCAAGAAGAAGTCCGATTCAAAAGAAGTACGTCGTCCAAGAAAGAAGTACGAAGGGCTAATTGTCCTTTTTTGATTTGTGTTGCTCTAATCAATTGGGATTTTTTCCCGCAATTGAAACCGTTCAGTATATCCTTTCCTTTTATTTGTGTGATGAGCTCTTTCTGTGAACTTCCTGTATATATTTCATCGCAATTTCGACAACTTTCATCTATATTTGTCTACAATATGTATATTGGCCTTCTGGTAATCACTCATAAACTTGAGCCAACCATGTTGAATTATTGAACTTAAAATCAGAAATGAGGGATATTGCACAGTGCTTCATATTGTTTTTCGACGCATCTTAGTTGTCGCAAACGCGGCTCTTTGGGATAAACGAAAAAACGCACAGATCAAACTTAGAACATCTGATGCCACGACACTATTGGAAAGGTGATTTGAATTTGTTTATATGATCAATCAATGACCCAATCTCTCAAATTTTTATTATTTTAAGTTGTACAGTGCGTAGGTAAGCAAAAAATTAGTTTTTTAATGTTTCTGTGCTAAGGTGCCATTGAGCTAATTACTCCATTTTCGATATCTATCGTGTCCGGTTAGATAATTCACTTCTCTTTATTACCAGCTAGTTTTCGCGTACGAATAAGATGAGGGCGGAGGGGAGGAGGGTCGCTCTAACAGCTGTCAGATGAAATGGTCAACAGGTAGGTGTAGATGGTCAGGCGTTGCGCAACCGAGTTTGGCATATTAACGCTTGTAAGAGTGACCACAGCTTTCGCTTTCTCGACAGAAAAATATGTGGAAGAATGAAGAGAAAGGGTGCACACGTCGATTCGACGACTTCAGTACACTAGACACTTTGTGCCTTTTTTTTCATGAAATCCCAATATTGAAACCACTCGTTATCCAAGAATAAATAACCTTTTTTATTAACAAGGAAGATCGTGTAGTTCAAATAAGCGACTACTCTCCAATGCACAGTTTTACAGCGAAAAGATAGCACTATGAAGAACAAGAAGACGCTCGAAAGATTGAACCTTGAAAATGGTCTATTCAAAGGATTTCCCATCCGTTGCAGACTCTAAAAGTGTGGAGAAGGACCAACAATCAGCGAATTTTTGAGATGATTAATTTAGCAAGCAACAATGGTAAAAATAGCGTTAACCTATAGGTTTTTCCTTTCGTTGATGCAAACTATACTTGCTACTTTTAAGTTGAAATGAATGATGACAAGCAATATTTTTTTTTTCATTTCTTTTTTGTTTTATATTTTCTTCAATTCCTTTCTAAACGGTCATGGTACTCAAGGTGCGTTATTAACTCTCACATGTGTGCTCTCTGGCATATTGTTTTCCAAAGGTAGTCTTAATTAAAGGGGTATCCGCTACCCCCAGGAATGGCTTATCCCTTAATTATCATTGAGCATGCGCTACCTCATTTCCCAGGCGGGCGTTTTGCACTTGTTATTGCACCTAGGCACCTCGCGGTACTCGCCATTTCCTAACAAGCACAAGGTTTTCCATTCTTGGAGCTTTTCGAATACTGCAATTCATTTTTGTATTTTGTTCGCCTCATTTTGTTTTTCTAAAAACTTGTACCACATGTTGCAATGGTAGTCTGACGTCGACACCTAAAACTGAATACACGCCCCCCCCCCCCATTTTTTTCACGGTGCTTACAAAGTTTATACTAATCTGGCGCTCAACTATCAAGAAATCAAGCGGAATTTTTTTGGACTTTTTTTTATCATAAACACACCACTATACTACTTTGCCTTTTCTAATCAACGTTTCCCCAAGATTTATGAGTATTGAATTTTTTTCAGAGTTTTTTTTCGAAACAAATTCTCTCTAATCTTTACTGAGAAACAAAACTCATTTCCCTAAACTTTTTTAATAGGCAAAACCGAGAGGTATACTGATATGTCTATTTTCTGTTCAAAGTTCACCTCTTCTTCATTAAAAGTGTAGGTTCAGAAAATGTTTACGATTGTTCCTATGGAGCGAGAACTTATCAAGAAACTCAAAACTTCCAAAGAAGGAGAGTTCGAAGACTTTCAAAAGGCAATTCAAATTGAGATTGATATCAAGGAGAAAAGTAAGTTCTTGACTAATTTTATCAATATGAATCGTTTTTCAGAGGTGGAAACAATGATACAGCTTTCGAAAAAACATCGTTTTCTGTCTGAAAAAACTATCGGTGAGTTCCAGACAAATGTGTGCGGTTATAATTTTGTATTTTCAGCCAAACGAACGAAGAAACTCATGATGGAAGAAAAGAAAAAACGTGAGTTTGCAAATTTATATGTAATGCCAAAAAACAGTGTTTATAGAACCCAAGGAAACAAAGGATCTCACCCTTCATATGTTTGCCATGACGGGAAAAGTGATGGAGATGGAGGAGATGCCGGGATTTGCTACGAATTACGTTTTGAATGGGAATGGTAAATTGAACACATTTTAGCAGAGTTTTCATATAAATTGTTTCAGCTGGACGG
Source organism: Caenorhabditis doughertyi (assembly GCA_963572265.1). Lineage (NCBI taxonomy): Eukaryota > Metazoa > Nematoda > Chromadorea > Rhabditida > Rhabditidae > Caenorhabditis > Caenorhabditis doughertyi. The sequence goes on along the minus strand of OY751558.1, from coordinate 28,055,328 downwards.
AAAGCCTCAAATAATAGACTAATTGGCAAAGCAACAAACATAGAATGTACGTTTTTTTTAATAATTCGCGCTTAGAAGATTATTATAGTGAAGTTTTGAGAAGAAACTATTTTGACTAACCATGTCTCGTATAATATATTTTTTTCAACGCTTTTCTGGTTATTTTCCTCAATTACTCAAAGTTCAGTCCGAAAATGGAATTCATTCACGAAAGCAGAGCAAGCGATGAAACTCGAAGACTTCAAAAAACATCGTGAAGCGGCAAAGAAGAAATTAGAATTGAAGAAAGCTCGAAGAGGGAGGAAACCAAAGACTCCTCGTCGTTTTTCAACTTGCCTGACTTCATTTGAATAATTTTTCTCAAATTAAGATTGTTCAATGTAATCCCCTTCATTCTATTTTGGCAATCACATTTCTTACTATAAATTCCTTCTATTCATCCTATTTCAAAGTTTACAACTTCCATCTTTTTCAGTACTCAAAATTCTGATATTGTATGAATTTATTTGATAATTGAGCACTTTGCTACAATCACACTCCTTTAAAAAAGCAAAAACTTTAAACTTTTTGAGCTACAGAGCCAGTATCCTAGTGTGAATCATTTGAATTTGTTTATAATATGGCCGTTGACCCAATCACTTGCAATTTCGTTTGTTTATATATTGCACCACCAGCTGTACAGTGCGTAGGTAAGGTCTGCCCCAAGCAGCCACCCACTAAGCCAGCAGAGAAAGGTCAATTCAAATGGATGACATCGGTTGACCCTGTATCCTAGGTGAGACAATTTGAATTTGTTTATAATATGGCAAGTGATCCAATCACTCGTATTGGAATTTGTTTATATGTTACGCCTGTACAGTACGTAGGTAAGCTCCGCCCCTAAAGGCCTCCTAGAGAAGAAACGCCCACAAATCGGCTATAAAAATTGCCTTCCGGCATCAAATTCATTCATTACACAATGTAACTCTCTCTAGACTGTCAAATGGAACACGGTCATCAATATTTTTCTGAATCTATTTAACCCCTCTCCAGACTGTTATTGAAGCACGGTCGAAACCTATTTTCTCGAATCTCAAAAACTATTGAAAAAGCCGGATGGATCTTACCTGCTCAAAGGAATAAGCCGTTCGGTTTGTTCTTTGAGAGAGCAACCAGAACGGAGAGAGCACTGTCAGCAGCTAGACAGATGTGCGGGATACAATTGCCACAGGGCGACGCCAAGTATCAAGCAGAAGGAGCTGGAATTTTCAAAAATCTACTTCCACTCGATATCAGTGCTTTTGGTATGCGTACAACCACCAATTTCTTCCATCCCCAAAAGCAATGTGGTCCTCGGACATACAGTCACATGTGCCCATTTTTGGTCTTTGCTAAACCCATTGAACTCACCAAAGCGGCATTTCGACTGTCTTCGGAAGCTTCAACCAAAGTCAAAGATATTTTTTCAATCTACCTCGAAACTTCTTCAACTACACTGCTAAGCGTGCTTACAATGACATGGGCTCCAACTTGTTGTTCCGAGATGACTTCAGACAATCATTTGTACTTCGTCAAATCCGTAAAATAGTTGGAATGGTCATCACAGCAGTTCGGGAACTTCATTCAAAGTTATCAATTCAACGGTCTTCCGAAGGCCAAAGAATGGACATTCCAATGGCTCCTGGTTTGGATCGTTTGCTCGAAAGAACTCATTATGATTCTTACGACAGGAAGAATTCAAAGAGCCATAGACTACTGACCGCGGCAGTTGAGAAGGTAATTAAGTCCAACTTAATATGATTTAATTGAACATCCATTATTTCAGAAATCTTTCTTTTACGACAAGGGAAATTGTGTTGTGGCGAAGATCAAGAACGAAGATTTCTGTTCATGTGTTGGCTCACAAAGATGTGCAACAAGCGACTGTGACAACTTCAGCAATGGATTGGATTGCCCATCTTTTTGTAATGACGAAGGCACGTGTCACAACCGCAATATTTCCAAAAAGGGCCAATCAAAAAAATGTAACTTCCTGGAGGAATGTGTGGATGAAACCATCGACACTGAAAATACGGAGCGTAGAGCCCAATCGATAATCTTGTCCGGTGATATGGAGGAATCTAACTACTTGATGCAAGCACGGGGCGGAATCTTCATCAATAGCTCGAGAGTTTCAAATCTTTCTAGATATTTCAATCATTCGTGTGATTCTAATATGAACATTTGATTTTTTCAATAAATATTGATAATCTAAAACAGTGTTTATTCTTTTTTGATAGAGTACTGGTCTCAAGAAAAACCAATCATGCAATTGAGAGAAAATGAGTCCTCTCGGGAAATGAACGGCAGAAAGAAAAGGAGACAACCAGCTGGCAATCCACACGAGGACTCGAACCGAAAGGATGAAGGGCCCAATCCTTGTCTAATGAGAATACCTTCTCGTTGGTCCTAATTAGTGGTTGGAGGAGACAACATACTTCAGGCACCTTATTGCATACTGAATAAAACAACGGCTTTTTTATATCACAATTCAATCTCTACTCAGAATAATAACAAGGCAATGCTCAAATTACTAGAAAAAGTTAGCTCCATTTATCTTTTTCCTCTCGAGCTTTATCAATTTTTTGCACCATAATGTGTACTTTAATCTTATTCCTGAAACTTGAGAAAAACGGTAATATCAACATGTTTTATTAGACTCTTCTGTTTTCCTCTCACACAAACATATCAAGGAAATGAGCTGGATTCTTCATTTTCCGAGAAGAGAAGATTTCGGTAGGTGTTTTGGGCTTCAAAACTTGAAAGAAAAGTGGTCGCTGGCGTTCGGCTAGACGAATGACGGATGGTACTCTCACGACCACTGCGTCTCCAGACGCGGATTTTCTCGGAGCAGTGCTCAAAGAACTTGTAAAGAGCTACAAGTCCAATGGCGACGAGAAACAATACGATGAACCAGAGAATCGAGTAACCGACTAGCATCTCACCTGGAACCTTTGTAGTTAGCTTGACATGAAAAAAAAACGAAAAATATAAAGCGAGAAAACTAAAACTGAAAAGAGCCTTCAACTGACAAGAAATCGCGTGAAGTGGGCGTGCATTTGAAAAAAAGAGTCGCTTACCTAAAATTAGTTTTCAATATCTCATATATTCAACACTATTATTAGACAAAGACATTTACTCATTTCTTGAAAACAATTCTGAATGATAGAGATTTTGAGAAAGGTTATCACGCTCAGAAGATGTTTGTTGGTCTTTTTCATAGATCAACACAAAAAGTGAACAATTTTGGAGGTCGCTTTTAAGGAAATTTGAAACCAGAATGGAGGGATCAATCCAGAAACAAATTATGGTCGCAGTAATTATATCTATGAATATAGAACATCGCTGAAAATGTCAATCAATTCGAATGTGGATTTTCCTGTGAAACTGTTATCGGCTCTCAAAAATTTTCTTTTTTCTAAACATTCTTGAAAGCGAAGGCTTAATTTTGAAGATGATTGTTCCCGCAAACCACCAGCGCCTACGACAATTTTCTTTTAAGTCATAATATTCAAATCGAATCATTCTTCCCGCTCTGTACCTGGAAAAACCTGCAACAACTTCCATTCTACACGACAGAAGAACTTCTTCCCAATACAACACATTCAATGGTGAATGACGTCACACATTCCCCCAGACTGAAAAGATCCCGAGGAAAACGCCGATGGGGCCGACAAGATGAGCGAAGCGGCCGCACAGTCACTCACTCTCATATTAGAACCTTTTGTTATGAACACTCTTAATTAATCAATATTTTTCAGGTAATAATGGCCAATGAAGATAATCTCGATGAAATCACTCCTCCATGGTCTGATGATGATGAAGAAACTTCAATTACTAAACCTGACACAGGAGTGGATCCATGCCAGCTCTACTATATAGCGGTCCACCGACAACAAATGCTCTATATGGAAGATAGTAGTCATCATTTGCGGCGAAAAATCTTGCAGAACGCACTCGTTTGGAATCTGTATAATCATCTAGAGGTGATCAGAACAAGCGGAGAGCAAATGGAACGGAAAAGACGGTCGATTGGTCCATCGAATCAAGAAGCTGCCGAGGAAGATAGCGGAGAACCAGAAGCAAAGACTAGCAAGAAACCCGAAGCTGAGGAAGAAAGTGTGAAATCTGTATGATATTATCTCTGTTTAACTTTTTCTGTTGTTCGTGTTGATATTTCCTCGAGAATAAACATTATAGGATTTGAATTATGTTTTCTTCACTGGTGTAAACTGGGATCAATAATTATCCATGGTATGATGGTATGACGTCATCAGACTGTGTGTGTTCGGATTGTAATCTAGATAGAGGTGGGAAGAAATGCCAGACAACCAAATGCCTATGGGGAAACGAGGGAGGAAGAAGAGGAGGGGCAATTATGTATACTCCTCCATCTGTCTCATTTCTTGGCCCAGTGCATTTATTTGTAAATGATGAAAAATATGGTATTGATAGTCTTAATGAAGCAATGCGGAGAAACTTATAGATAATACATTGATATCCAAGTGGAATGAAAATGAAAAAGGAATTGTTTTTGAAACAGGGAAGAGAACATTGGCAGAAATTTGGAAATTACACACATGACAGCGATAGAAGGCGGAAAAAAGGACAGTACGATGTCAATGAGAAATTGCTGGCCAAAAAAGATACACAACCGGGAAATCAAAGACAATTTGTGCCTGAACATCATACTTGAATTGTTACGTCCATGGCAATTAACTTTGAGGGATCAAAGGATTATTGTGTAAAGGAATATAACGAGGCGTGAAAAAATTTGAAGAGTACAGCAGAATTGAAAACTTCGTAAAAAAGAATGGAAATTTGAAGTAGGAGGATAGGGCCAAGTCAAACTCTAACTTGATACCTCAAATTCTACAAGTTCAAGAAGAGATAATGTTAAATGACAAGAAACGTTATGCAGTTGTTCAATCAGATGATGATAAAAAGCCAGAAAAAAAATGTTGTTGGAATGTACAAAGAAGAAACTTGTATACAGTTGAAAACATATGAAACATCTGAAAAAATTCCTAAGGAAGTGTTTTTGAAACAGCGAAATGAACGTTAATAAAAAGTGAGTGAGTAGGTCCATGACACTTCACTTTGAATAATATGAATAATATGAAGATTATGGTCCATAGGTTTGAAGCGAGGTGTGAAAACATGTAAAAACTATTGGAGGATGGAGAATGTTGTAAAAAAACAATGAATATTCAAAGTAAGAGAATAGGATCAGACAAAACTCTTACTTGAAATCTCAAATTCTACCAATTCAAGAAGAGATGACGTCAAATGACAAGAAACGTTGTGCAGTTGTCCAATCAGATGACGATGAAAATGCAGGAAAAATTGTCCTTGAAATGTACAGGAAAAAGTTGAAATACGTGTTAGAACATATGAAACTGAAAACGAAAACGCCCAAGAATCTCACTTATCCTACAAAAAAGTTTTCCCCTCACCTTGAAACCGGACTATCGTTTGCCTGTTTTTGTCACTGCTTCTCCTTCACTCTTATCGGTTTTGGTTTCCAGACTGTCCAATTGCATTTCATGGATTGATGGAATGTTTTGTGAGCAGTTGGTTTGTTCGAAACAGATACAGAGTCCAATGAATCCGATATCTCCACAATATCTTCCACGATGACTTCAGTTGCTGGTTTCTTGACTCTCGCAATTTTATCAATTTTCTCTTCATTTTCATTTTCGATGTCTACATCAGATTCCAAATCAGTTAATGAATCACTCAGCTCTTGTATATCATCCGGAGAATCTGAGGTGCTTGGGCTCTGCTCCTCTGTATCCTCAGTTCTGACAGCGAGTTTCCGACGAAGAGAAGCGGGAAGGTGATCCATATATTGCTTAGAAAACTTTGGAACCAAACGAATGATAATATCATGACGAACATCTCGAATCGCGCGATGTGGAAGCTTCTTTTCATGAGCTCGATTTCCTCCAAATTCAGGGAATGTAATGTACATCATTTCATAAAATGGTACATCTATTCTATCCCCGCAATAGTCGAGGAATTCACTGGCTATAAGATCTCGAATAGTATCAAGAGACCCAAAGTATTCAGCCAATCGGTAAATATAGTTTTTCGTAATGTTTTGTGGTACTGGAAGGACACGAACATCATGATTTGGTTTGCCAGAAAGTTGAGAAAGTTTAGTAAAAGCCGAGGAAGTAGAAGAGGATCCTGTAAATGTGAATAATTTGTAACAGATCAAACTGATAGCAATGTTTTATTGATATAGAATAAGAACACTTTGAGTCCAAAAATTGATAAGAGAGAGCAGAGACTTGAGAATGTACTTTCGATTAAAATGTCTGTCATTGAAATATCTATTTGTGATTGTAGTATTCTGATTAGAGTTATTTGTAATCATACAACTAGCACATGATTATTATATGCTTTTTTTATGATTATGATATATATTCAGCTCTTACCTTGCCCCTGAACGTTATCTTCAGCAACAGAAACTGCAGATGTTTCTTTATCTGCCTTTTTTGTTGATTGCTTCGCCTTCTTTTTCTTGATTCTCCCCTGAAATTGAATGGGATGAATATTCACCTTAATTTTTTGGGAACCCACCATTATTACTACAGATGATGAGAAAACAGTCACTTATGATGAAGTTTTATTGTAACTATTCGTTTCGAAAATGTCCTGAAAAACAAAGTGGGTTGTGAGGAAATGAATGCGTTTCAAATAAAGTTAGACCGTAAAGCTTGAATTGGGCTCTTTTCAAAATCAATGCACAAAAAAGGAGGACGGCAGAACTGAAAACTACTAATGAAAATGAGAATGGAGAGAATTTAGGAAGAAGCGAACAACGCGAGCCAGCACCTTTTTCTCTGCCCTCTATCAAACGTTGAGAGAGCTATGGCGCTGAAGAGAAATAGAAAAGTAAAGAGAGCACACATAAAATGAAAGACTTGTATGAAAGAGAGGGGCTCCATGTACCTCAAAACGGATTTTTCGCCTAGTCGTCTAACACAGAAAAATTGTGGGTTGTGCATTTGGGTAAGATTGAAGACGAAGAGCCCAATGAGGAGCAATCGATAGGAAAGAGCGTTGTCAGAACTCAAAAAAAGAATCTTGAAAAGACAAAGATGTATGGGCTTTTTTCATACCTCTGACAGTGGGAAAAATAAATTGAAAAAGCAAAAATCAGATTGGAAGGGCGAAAAACGGAAGCATGACTTAATGAGATTTTGGTGGAAAAAAGAAAGATGAAAGGAAAAATGAACCATAAAAAAAAGTATGAAAACGGAGGAAATGAAGTGAATCATTAAAACGATTTCCATCTCCAAATGAAATATTCTCAATACCTTGGAACCCACTTTTTGCTTAACAGTCAAATAAAACGATTCCGTCAACTATTTGTAACTTCATAGATTATCAAATCATCTGAGATTGTAGCTTTTGATATTCTTAAGTAGAAAAAAGACTAGTTCTGATTCAGACATTCAAAAGTGGTCTGACAACGAAAAAAAGTTTAAAAACGCTGTTCAATTCTTCAGGTTTGTTCTTTTTTTATCCAAGGAATCTTAAAAAGCCTCATACTTGAGCTACAACTTTTGATCCATAAGTTTCAACAACAATCAACAATTTGATTATCAAGTGATCTTTCGAATCTGAAGTGCGTTTAGTCCTTCTAATTGAACCAACCTCTGGAAAATACTGAATACTGAACGATTCAGAATGTTTCAATATTAATATTGAAATACAATACAATAATTCCCATTTCCAACAAAACTGTTCATCCGTTCTGCAAAATATTCAAAGCAGAGATCAAACAAGTATGCAATTACGTCTCGGAGCTGACACTGATTTTATCTAAATTATAAAAAAATTTTTCGGAGTGCTTCGTGGCGATCATATTACTGGCAATAAAATCTTAGTCATAAATAATGGAACAGTTGTTGATAGAAAGTTTCATGAAACAAAAGAATTTCGGTGGTCATATAGATAAGAACCACCGATAAGCGAGGCGGAACTAAGAAGAGTGCCCGCAAAAAACAGAAAGGTTGATGGAGAAGCAATTTATAACTCCTTGTCTATCTTTGCTCTTTTCATTCTCAGCGTCCAGAACGAGGACATCCTCGTCTTTTGTTTTGTAAAGATGATAGGCAAATATTTCTTGCGGTTTTCTTTCAGTTTGAAAAGTTGTATATTTGCCAAAGTTATGATAGTAAACGTAATACAGGCTGAACACAGCTAAACATTTGATAAAAATTAGTTACATATCAAGAGGTCTTTTTTGAAGTATACAATTTCGTTCAAGAAAAATGTACATTATCTAAAAGCAAATAACTCTAACCTAAAAAGATTGTTCAAATTCCTTCAATTCTCCTTCTCAGCGTGTTCGTATTGCCTAACAGGCTGCGTGCCATATCGAATAGAAAAGTCATTCGTCTTCAACACCCTATGCGTCCGTCGAAGATGGGCATATTCTTCGTTTTTTCCAAAAGTGCACACTTCTGGACAGATGTGAAAAACCAACCAGTTTGGTCCCTCATGCTTAGCAATGGTTGAGCCTTTTTTATAGACGGAATCTTCATGTTCAATTATTTTCAAGTTTGTTGATGAATCAGAACAAATGTACAAAACTAAAAATCCACTTTTGTTAAAAACATCAAATTACTTTTTAAATTTAGAAGGAACAAAGGGTTTATTTTTTCAATTATGTATCATCCAATACTGTTACTTTCTCACTGGGAATCATTCTCTCTTTTTACTCCATTTTTCTTGATTTGAAACTGTTTTGGAATCTGAACATACAAAAATAATTACACACTTTTGTTTAGATTTTCACACTATCATTACACAGAAAAAACAAAAAGATCTTATCCCTCAATTCTTCTCTGTTTTCTAAATTCATATATCATCCAACACAGTTACATTCTCACTGAAAACCGTCGTTCCTCTTTCCTCTTTTCCGCTGTTTTATTGCTCCGATTTCGTCTTCGACAACACACGTATTGATTGTCCCAATATGAAAAAATTTACATTTTTGGGAGAAACGACACATTCGTTCGCTTCATATTTTATTTTCCTTTCTCTATTTCTATTTGATATTTTGGCTTTATAGGGATTCCTTTCGTCCAAAATGGCCATGTATCCGGACAATACAATTGGTGAAGGGAAGAAGGAGTTCCGTCTGAAGATTTATCTCACCAATGTGAGTAGACTTCAAGAAAACTTTGTTCTCTCAAACAAAATGCAACATTTCGGATACAACTGGTTGGTTGTAATTTTTTTTATAGAAAATTTTTTTGTTTAAGGGAAATCAAATGCAGTGAAAAGAATGGATTAGTCAATATTATGGCCACTTGTGATACAGAGAATGATCCAATGGCTTCAGATATAGATATGAATGTAAAGATGGTATTCAAATTGATGATGTCCGGCCAAGAAGAGCATATTGTCAGGGAATGTGAGGACAGTGGTTATAACGGTCGAGTTGGTATTCAATTTACAATGATTGAGGCGCAAAGCTTCAAACAAAGATGTGATAAAGCACTTGCGGAAGTGCATATCACGATATCTGATTTTCGTGATATGAATAATGATATAAGAAATGTATTTGGAGATGGTAAGATAGAAGTAATGGTGGGACCTATCCCGTTTTATGTGGATAAATATGTAAGTTATTGTTCTCTGAGTTTTTTTTAATATAATTCTATGTTCAGCGATTTTGCGATGGAGTATTCGTAGAAATGATCAAGAACATGCAAAAGAATAATGAGACAAAGATTTACCTTACGGAACACGAGAAATTTCGATTTGTAGACGCCTATGACATGCAACATTTCCTGGCAGAGATGATTGATCAAGACGCTCTTACCTGTAAGATTATCTATTATCAAAAGTTTAAAAAAACATTATCATTTTCAGATCATAATGTTGAAGCTGTTTTTTTGTTAGCCGTCAGATTCCGAGTTCGCGATGTTGTCGACGCTTGTGAATCATTTGTTTTGAAGTCCAACATGCCTGTGGAAAAGAAATTCCAGATTTTTACTCAAAACAAGCGACCAGCTATGCAGGTATAATTAATTCAAAGCTATTCTAATTAGGTAGAAAAAAATTCATTCAATTCGAAGCCAGGTATAACTTAATTCAAAAAGTGTATAATTTTCCTTTGACTAAAATCTGTATTTTTGTTGTTTAGTGCTAAACTCGTAAAAAAACGTTCGATTCATTTTTCTGAAAGTCATTTTTTCTTCTTTTCAGGACGAAGTTATTGAAAGCTTGCAATCTTGTGAGGAGGTCGAACGCATACAGAATCACAATCACGACATGCTGGACAAGGAACAAATCGGCCATCTTTTGAAAAAGAGTTTGAGCTTCCCTTGAACTTTCAATCATTTTTTTTTCTTTGATGCATTCTGCTTCTTTTCTTCTTCCTCCCAAAACCGTCCCCCCTCTTCCTCTTCCTTCTCTTCCTCCCCTCCTTCCAAGTACTCTCTTCTTCTACTTTTTTTGCATTTTTTATTGTCGTCTATTTCTCCGTAACCCTTTTCTTCTTGACTTTTTTCTATTGCTGAATAATGAGTAATAAAAATTTCAGAAAATCACTTCCGGATTCACTCTCCCGTGGCACGAAGCACTACGAACTATGGAGGTAAGGTAGAAAACTGTCGCTTTTAACTAATCCAAGTATTGCAGGAATTGCCTGGAAAGTTCTTCGTGATAAACAAATATTTCCGATATGCAGATGATTACATTGGCAATTATTGGTATCACACATGCCATCATTTTGGATGTGATTGGTAATTTGTGCTAGAAATATAAATAACAATGATGTTCATTTCAGGTACGTAGAAATGCAAACCGATTCGGTTCTAGCAGTCCAACTGCAACCATTTGTAAAAGATGCGGAGGTCTACAGTATCCGATGCATCATACAAACAGAACTCAATATTGGAGATGGCATAGATGTATACTATACTGATGAAGAAACAACATTCACAATGCTTGGAGATTCCGAATATGCTAATCCACACTCTTCAATTCTCATCCCCATTCCTGGAGAGTATGAAAAGAAAACTTCATATGGTCCTGTAATGGAACTGAAGATAGCGGTGATTATCTTAGAAACAAAGCTCGCTGACGACTTCAAAAAAGAAGAATTAGTTTACGGATCGGGTGACATTTCGATAAATCTGTTGGATGTAATCTTCAAAGTGGATCGTATGGTCAGTTTTTGCCAAAAAAAAAACCGTTTTTGATTTCAAAATCATTTTACACAGGTACTGTCAGAGCGCCTTCGATATTTTGCCGTTCTATTCAGCGCCCAATTCAACGATGCCAAATCTGACACCATCATTGTGAAACATATCGATCCGTTTGATTTCCGTAATTTTCTTCAATTGATTTTCAACAAAACTCGTGTTTCCGGTGAGTTCCAAACGATTTTTTTGAAACAATATTACTTGAGTTTAGAAGAGAAAGTGGAAGGTGTCTTGCGTTTGGCCTCTATGTTTGCTGCGGACTCAATTGTTGAAAAATGCAAGCATTTTCTGTTGAAGAGATCTGCTAAACCTCCAGTGAAACTGACTGAATTAGCTGTCCAATACAACATTGACCACTTATCGGTTTGTTTCAGTTTTCATCAACTAAAAACAGTGCTGTATTTCAGAAAAAAGCCATCAATCGTTGCAATGACATCGAGTCAATTAAAAGAATTATGAAATCGCGTTTTTGGGATGATTTTAAGCTGGAAGATGTTCAACTATTATTGCAAAGGAGAGTGGTGCTGAGCCAACGATTGTCTCAGGGGAGGGATACATCACTATATGAATTGAGTCAGCGATTCCAAGGACTGGGCTAACAATGTTTTTAGAACTAGATAAACAATGATACGCAAAACTTTAGACTGGGATAGTGATTTTTCAACGAGCTGAGTTCCATATTTTAACTTTTTTTTTCCCATTATTTGAATAAAATACTCACCATGTACTTTTGACCCGAAAATCAATAAATTTGCATGCCATTTTTGGGAGTTATTTCGCAACCATCAGCCACACTTGATGATTATCCACAGGGATTGACAGCTCTCCACATCAACAAACAATTATCGAACAACTCTTGATGATGAGCACTGAGACGCTCCGCATCTATCCTGAGTGCCACTACTATCAGAATTGTCTCATTAAGAGTTGTACATGACAACTTCTGATCCATAGTTGTTCGTCACATTAGCGACATGATCCATGATGAATCTGAAAATGACAATTATTGGCGGAGAGTATCGTACAGTTCTTTTTCTTTCTCCAACCGTAAGGACTGGATCTATAACGTTCAGGGTGGTACGTTACAGTTGTCCTAGTGACTCCAAAATCAGGAGAGTTGTACGGCCGACGTTAGCTCTCTTTCATACCAATGGAAGAGTGCTTGGTTCCACAATAATTAAAGATGGTCCACAAATATCTTTGATGACCCGTAGTGATGGATCATTTTATGCAATTCACTTATTTCCCTAAGCAATGCATCCCGTTACTTGTCCTGGTTTCTTTGCGATTCGAATCGTTGCGCCCTCGTCGACATCGTTTGAGAATTCTTCATAATGGCATAAAATAATTCAAAACAGCCCATCCCTATCAAACACCACTTTAGAAATCTCCAGTTCCTTGCATTATACATATTGTTCTGTTATCACATGGCAGTTAGCCAACTATACTTCGGCATTGGCAAGCGTTCTCGATGACAACGAGTTGTTTTTTGCACATCGGCCTTTGTTTCAAACCTGAATATTATAACTTTTGGCAGAGAGTACCACGAAGTTCTGGCTTTGCAACTGACCGCTAGTAGGAACTGAATCGACAATATCCGAAATGTTCCTGCAGCTGAGAAGAATCCAAAGCAGTGAATGTTGCCTTACAAATCCAAATGTCATGATAAATTCCCGACTACTAACTACTGCATTACACTCCCCATGCCAGTCGAATACAGCATCTCGTTGCTGGCGCCAAATGCTGTCGATCCGATTGATCCAAGTTTGATTAGTTTCTTTTGCTGCCACTTATTTGATCAATTTCTTTGTAATACATGACAGAGATTCCGATTCAACCCGTTCTGTAAGAAGAATATTGAGATAATTTTAAGAGAAATACAGAAACTTACAACTATCTTGCATTGAAGGCTGCATAATGTTGCTTCTTCTGTTCCACATCTCTCTATTCACAGCGAAACTCTTCAGAACTTATTCGTCTCAGCATGACAAAAAACCTGAAAGATTTACAACATTGATTTTGTGTCGAAATCTAGATTATAAGTAAAAAGAAGTACAGAAACACGAGCAAATCAGAGAAAACAATTATTTTAGCATTCAGAACTGAATTTACATTTAATTTCAGCTGAAAATGCGCGATTCATCCATACAAAAAAGAAATGAGACAAAGAATAATTATGGGGAATAGTGCAGATATGCCCCATTGAGAACCTCGTGTCTCTTCCTGTGTCGATTTACGGGCCCCCTTTTTCCGTTCTCGTTCGCCCAATGGACGTTGTTTTTCCTTTTTCGACGCGGATTTCGGCTCAACTAACGACTAAACGAACATCTGGAGGACTAAAAAACTGGAAATAAAGGTAAGATTATTGTTATTGAAGAAGAAACTGTGTTTTGTTCAACTCAAAATGAGTATTCTACAAGATATCCGCAGAAAAATCGATAAAACGAAATTGAGCTGCTAATCCGTAGAAACCAAATAGAATGTACACCGATTACTTGATATTCTACTCATGTTTTCAGAAGAGAAGAAGCAAATATTGACGTGACTGGTCAGGAAGCAAGAAGAACAAGGAAGGAACTCCCACAAAAATCGTCACGCCGGTCGAGAGGATGAAGATGAGTTTCGCAGTGATTGTTCATGGAGCAGCAGGACAATCGTGTGAAATTGTGAAGAAACATAAAAGGAGTTCACAGTTTTGCTCGCAATGAACGAGGGGAGTTGTTTCACTTCCTTGCAAACAATGAAACGGAAGAACTACTCCACAAAGCTTTTTTGCGGTCAGTTCTACATTTGAACAAAAAAGGTACTCTCCGAAAACAATTTTCAGCCTTATCCGCTCCTTCCCATTTATGAATCCTCTCCGAAAGTTCACAATAGCTGTTTGTGAAAAAAAATAGGATACGTGTTAGCATAACGACTCAACCACAGAGAATGGGAAAGAAGAGAACAGAGAAAACGACATTGACGAGATTTTCGAAAAACAACGGCTGTCATCTTCCATCATCTGTGCTCATGGACAGTAAAAATTCTGGAAATGTTGTATTGATGTTATTGCAAGGCCGTCAACACAAAGAACATCGCAATGACAAGCCTAGCCAATTAGAACGAAACAGCCGACGCGCGACCGCAAAAAGAAGAAAAGCAAGTGCTGAGGTCAGTTTAAATATTCTCATATTTTTTAACCGGCAAATGTTTTATAGAATCACATGATACCTTCTTTGGTCAATCGAAACACAAGGACAAATCTATGCAAGTGCTTCATAAGAAGCATGTTCTCGTGACACAATAAAACAACGTCGTTAGGGAAACGGCCGGACGGATTCTAATACTGCACGACACAACCCTTTCATTGGCTTTGCTGCTACAAACTGAAAAATGCTATAATCTACCATCAAGCGCCAGATGCATAGCAAAATTCGAGCATTTGCAACTTTTTTCTCGTATGGAAACCGTAAGATGCTCAAGAATATTTTTGTGGTGAGTGTTGGAGTCAATGGGACAGTTGGAAAAAAAGCTTGTTTGCAGTATAACCTGCAAAAAGATCCACAAGTGGATGACAGAATTCCATCCACAAGTAGATGATAGAAGAAAGTGAATGTTACTTGCTCTGGACGTCCAAATCTGTTTTGCAACACAAGACAGCAAAGATTGGCGAAATTTATTTGGAGCGACAATGGCTGTTTCGGCAATCAAATATGTTGAGAGTCGTGCAGCGTACCAAATTCGGGAAACAACTCGCAAGTTATCAACATATGGACTAGTGTTCGAAGCAGTTGTCATCTCAATGAGTTCAAGCTGATGATTTGCTTTAATATTTCGAAACTAGCACTGAAGTTGTCGACTAAGCAAGATCAACAACACAAACATGACATTCGCGGTTAGTTTTAGACAGAATAATCACGATACTCTCCGATGAAAGTTTTTCAGTCACAATTACAACAAAACACTTGTACGTTATTGCTGAGAGACTCGTGGAAGATTGCGATGGGTTTCATTGCTTCTGCAAAGTACCGATTTCTCACTTCTATCGACGGACTTCATTGGCCAGTGGCATATGTGGGTGTCTCGCAAAGTCAATTTAAGCCACATTTGGAAAGAGCAGACAACGATCAGACTGGGTTACATCACTCGATGAGTATGGGAACTACAAGATTGAAAAACTGTTTGAAACTCTGTGAAATAAAAAATTATTTATTAGAAATATGTGCTATGTTGGAAACACTGAGAACTTCATGACTATGATCATTATCCACAGTGATTGATCATTATCCACAGTGACTATATCAATGAACAATGATCAAACAGCTTATGATGATGAGCGACAGTTTCAAGACGCTTCTCATTCGTCCCGTGCCAATATTGTCAATATTGTCAATCTTGTTCCATAAAGCTCTACAACAGTCAATGACAACATTTGATCCTTAGTTGTTCGTCACATTAGCGGCATGGTCCATGATAAATCTGAAAGTAACAAATCTTGGCGGAGAGTATCGTAAAGTTCTGTTCATTTTCTCTAACCGTAAACACTGAATCAACAATGTTCAGTGTGGTACATCAGTGGAGCTACAGTTGTCGAAGTAATTCCAAAATCAGAAGAATGCGCTCTCTTTTATACCAATTGAAGAGTGCTTGGTTCCACAATAACCGAAGATGGTCCACAAATATCTATAATCATCCGTAGTAGTGGATTGTGCTATGCAATCCTTTACTTCATTGAACGATGCATCCCGTTACTTGTCCAAAGTTTTTTGCAATTCAAAACGATTCGAAACATTTCGCATCCGTCGACATCGTTTGACACTGTTTCATGTTGGAGTACAACAATTCAAAATAGCCCATGCTCATCAAACACCATTTCAGATATCCTCGGCTCCTTGCATTATACATTTTGTTCTGTTATCACACGACAGTCACACCAAACGATAATACGGCTTTGGTAAGCATTCTCCATGACAACGAATCGCTTTTTTTGCACGTCGCATTTTGTTTTAAATCTGAAAGTTATGACTTTTGGCAGAGAGTACCACGTAGTTCTGGATATGCAACTAACCGCTAGCAGGTACTAAATCGACAACATCCAAAATTTTCATGCAGCTGAGAATCCAGTAGATGTTGCCCTACGACAACTTCCAACAACACAAAGCAAATCCAAATGTCATGATAGTTTCCGACTACCAACTACTGAATTACACTCTCCATGTCAGTCGATTACAGCATCTCGTTGCTGGCAACATTTTCTGGCCATCCGATTAACCCAAAATTTGCAGTGTTTCTTTGCGACCGCTCATTCGATCAATATCTTGGTGATACATAGTAGAGAACTCTTTGGATTCAACGTTTCTGTAAAAAGAATATTGAAATAATTTTATGACAAATACAGAAACTCACGAATAGTTTGTACTGAATTCTCCATTCAAAACGTGTTGCTTTTTCCAGTCCATTCCACAGCAAAACTCCTTCGAAATGAGTCGTCTCCGTAAGGACACGTAGCCTGAAAGCTTTACAACATTGAGTGTTTGTCAAAAATACGCTTATAAGTGAAAAAAAAGCACAGAAACACGGGCAAGTGAGAGAGAATGATAATTTCAACAATCGGAACTAAACGTTCATTCAATTCCAGCATAAATCGCTGAATGTTTTCGTACAAAAAAGAAATGAAACAGGGAATAATTATGACAAATAATGCAAACGTGCCCCATCGAACCTCATGTCTCTTTGGGTGTCGATTTACGGGCCCCCTTTTTCCGTTCTCGTTCGCCCAATGGACGTTGTTTTTCCTTTTTCGACGCGGATTTCTGCTCAATTAACGACTAAACGAACATCTGGAGGACAAAAAACGTGAAAATAAAGGTAAGATTATTGTTTTTGAGAAAAAAAGTGATTTGTTCAACTCAAAATGAGTATTCTACAAGATATCCGCAGAAAAATCGATAAAACGAAATTGAGCTGCTAATCCGTAGAAACCAAATAGAATGTACACCGATTACTTGATATTCTACTCATTTTTTCAGAAGAGAAGAAGCAAATATTGACGTCACTGGTCAGGATGCAACAAGAACAAGAAAGAAACTCCAACAAAAGTCGTCCCGCCGGTCGAGAGAAAGAGGAAAGTGAGCGTTGGAGTAAAGGTTCGTGGAGCATTGTGTCAAATTGTGAAGAAACACAGAAAGAAGATACAATTTTGCTCTCAGGAGACGTGAAGAGCCTGTCAACTCTCTTGCGAACGATTGAATGGAAGAACATCTACTCAACCCGTGTTTGCGGTCAGTTTTACATTGGAACAAAATTGGTACTCTCCGCAGAAAGTTTTTTAGGCTCATCCACTGCTCCTGGACTTTGTTGTTCTTTTTTGAATGTTCGTCATGGCTGTTTGAGAAGTAAATATCACGTGTTATCATCGACATAACGGATCAGCCAAAGAGAATGGGAAATAAGAGCATAGAGAGAACGACATCAACTGTACAATCACAGTATTGAACAAATTGGCTTCTGTGGACATACAATTGGATAGTTCAAATGGTACCTTCGTGAGCTATGCAATTCCGTCAGGGATGCTTCACTAGGTTTTTCCGATTTATCACGATTCGTTATGGATAAAAAAGAATATGGTTAGTTCTAATCTTTCATTATTCATTCTCTATCTAGATAATTTTTCAAGCTCTTCTTCCATCGCAAATGAATGTCAGCGTTGGGTCCAAAACACATGATTCCATTCATATTTGTCCCGCTCAGCAACATCGAACTTCACAATACTGAAGTCATAATGATGACGAAAACTGGCGCCATCAGTAACAAGAGCGATGAATGACAAAACAAAGCATTCGGAAATAGAAACAGCCCATAAATTGATGATGCCAATAGAACTATCCCGTTGCCATTGTGATTGAATTGAAATGCAAGGACAAATCCTGAAATTTGCTTCAAAAGAAGAATGTCCTCGTAACCTATTAAAGAAACGTTAAGAGACAAATGGCCGGACCAACACTAATACTACACGTCACGACCCCTGAAATGGCCTGACTAAAAATAGCTATAATCGACTATCAAGCGCCAGATGCACTGCAGAATTTGAGCATTAGTGAGGATTTTTCTGTATTGAAGCCGTAATATGGTCATAACAGAAAAGAGAAGAATTATTGAAGAAAACGGCGATCAGAAAAGTGTCTTGTGGTGAGTGTTGAAATTAAATAAATGGAGAGCTGAACTGAAGTACGTTTGCAGTGTGAGAAATCTGTAACGTGGACGAGATCAACACAGAAGAAAGCGAGGATGTTTTGTCTTTTTGTTCCCATCTGTTTGGCAACACAAGACAGTGAGGAACTGGCAACATTTGTTTGGAGCAACAAAGGATGTTTCTACAATCGAAGATGTTGAGAATGGACGTGCGTAATTATAGAATGACTAGTGTGGACCGCGCCGGCGTTTTAATGGTAGTGTTAGGCGCAAATGATGACATTGCAATGGAGTCAAACTTATCGTATTTTGGCTCCAACTTCTCATAACTAGCACTCAAACTATCGACTGTGCAGGACCAACAACATAAATATAGCGGTTAGTTTTAGACAGAATAATCACGATACTCTCCGATGGAAGTTTTCAGTCTCAATTACAACAAAACCCTTGTACGTCATTGCTGAGAGACTCGTGGAAGATTGCAATGGGCTTTATTGCTTCTGCAAAGTACCGACTTCTCACTTCTATCGACGGACAGAAGAAACAGAAGAAAGTAAATGTTACTTGCTCTGGACGTCCAAATCTGTTTGGCAACACAAGACAGCAATGATTGGGGAAATTTATTCGGAGCGACAATGGCTGTTTCGGCAATCAAATATGTTGAGAGTCGTGCAGCGTACCAAATTCGGGAAACAACTCGCACGTTATCAACATTTGGACTAGTGTTCGAAGCAGTTGTCATCTCAATGAGTTCAAGCTGATGATTTGCTTTAATATTTCAAAACTAGCACTGAAGTTGTCGACTTAGCAAGATCAACAACACATGACATTCGCGGTTAGTTTTAGACAGAATAATCACGATACTCTCCGATGGAAGTTTTTCAGCCTCATTTACAACAAAACACTGGTACGTCACCGCTGAGAGATACGCAGGAGATTGAGATGGACATTATTGCTCCGGCGAATTAACTATTTCTCACTCTCATTGACGGACAACTTTAGCTAGTGGCATAAACATTGATGAAGTTTTGAGAAGCTTGTAATCATGGCTCGCTCATTGGTTTTCCTGAATCTCAGTAAGTATTTGTATGCCGGTCTTCTAACAAAACGATCATATGCAATAATGCTGATGAGTAGATGTTTACATCACCACGGACTGTTGCAGGAACGAATAAGAAGGGAGGTGACATGCAGCCTGAAGTACTATGTGTCTTCCAACGTCAATGAAGGCCAAAGTTGGATTGTGCAGACGACGTTTAGATTGGATTACATCACTCGATGAGCATGTGAATCACGAGACTAAAAAGCTGTTTTAAACTTTGTGCAGTAAAAAATTATTCATTAGAAACAATGTGTGATGAAAACAATGAGAAGAAAATGATTATGTCAAACAAGAGAGAAGTTAGACAGTTATTTCAAGAAAGTCATAGCTCGCATTGACAGGTGATGCCGGAGTGGAAGAAGCATGATACGAGGCTGTGTCTGGGGACTGAAGATCGAGATTGATGGCATTATCTTTAGCAGATGTTGGAGTGACGCAAGAAGTTGTGCTCTGTGTTCTCACCATGCGGTTTTCAATGTCTCGTTTCATCGATCTCACAGAACGATACGAATGTCGTGGAATTCCCGATAGTAGCTCTCGAGAAAATGATGGAGACGATATGACTCGAAAATCAAGCATTCCTTCAGAGATATGGTCTTCATGGGCCTTTGACTTGACGACTTCAAGTGGTCGTCGGAATAGTTTCCTTTCGGCTTTTTCGAAGTTGGATGCCCGTTTTCGGAGCCAATAGGAAACCTGGAATTTATTTACTTGAACAGATTATTGCTTCAGAAACGTACGTATTCCTCCGATAATCCAGTTTCCATTGCGGTTTCTTTCATAAGACCATTCACTTTCTGTTCGAGATCATCAAGGCATATACGAACCTTTGCCAGCTCTTCTGCACTCTCCTCCGAACCTCGCTTCCGGTAGCGAGCTTTCAATTTCTCAAGCTTGTCCTGTTTGCTGAACCAGTTCTCAAGCTATAAGTGAAAAAGTTGCATCTCAAATTATTCGATAATGATACCTGACTGATTGGAAGTCCAGTTTTAATTGACAGGTTTTTCAAGTCGATTCCATCGAGAGTGAAGGCTACTTCAAAGAAGTAATCGCCAAGAAAACATTCTGTCGACTCTGGAATAACTGGGAAGTCCATAGGAGAGGCGATGCTTGGAAGAGAGGAAGGTGGATCTGGAAGTTTAATTTTAGAAAAGGAATAAATCTGAAGGGTACCTTTCTCGACCACAACGCCTTTAGAAGAACAAGAAGTTTCTGCATTTCCAGCGAGGTCGCAATGCTTTTTGTATGAGAGAAGCGTGATACCTTCAGGTGCATCGGTCATTTCCTTTTTCTTGAACTTCTGTAAACAAGTAGTAGTTAAAATTCAGCTATAGTAGTCATTTGAACTTGTTTCCAGATGCTCATCACCTGCTACTACTATAGCTAATCAAAAGCTTAGATCTAAGAATAATATTTCAATGAATTCTAAACAACAGAAAACCAACATTTCTCGCTAGAAAAACTATGCATCTCTACATAAAACTCACCAGAAAACATGTTGGGAGAAACATTATGTTCAATTGATGTGGTCGGCAAGCGATACTTGGAACAATTTTTTATGAAAACACTCGTGAACTTTTAAAGGTGAAGGACAAAAAAAACGAGTGTCGAAAAACAACAAAACTTAAAAGGAAACTGATTCGTTCCTAGCTGTGATGAGCCACAAGAAGAGGCGCAGAGACACTGATGAGTGAACAGATATTCGACAGATTTTCAAATTCTGCGGCGGTGGACGAAAAGGAGCGGGCGAAAAAAGAAGATGAGACGACAAATATGGCGTTATGCACCGCCCTTTGCACTCTAACCTTTTTCAAATGTGTTTTTGAACGAATAAATGGAATGATGCTAGTGTTTTGAATGGAAAATAATTGAAAATTGAACTTTATTGATGAAAAATGTTCAGAGAAAAAAGAAAAATGTCTTAAGTTATTACAAGTGCATTTTATTGAATGATTTTTTGATGATTTAGTACAAAGGAATATGAAAACTGCGAAAATAGTTGTGTTTAGGACAGTTCAGACTTTGCAATTTTCTTCTTCTGAAGATGAATATGAGAAGGACAGTGAGAACGCAAGAAATCACAAGTTTCCTCTGCAATATGTTTCAATTATTTCCTCGGTACCCTTTATACCAACTCACGTAAAATGATGGGGGAATTATCGGAATGCTCACAAACCATAAATGTTGCTTTGCAGCATTCGACTTCGGATTTCAAATCTGAAATTGAAGATATCCGCCAGACTCACACTAATCAAGTAAAAGTCAAAACTAACCAGAAAGTTCGGCAATGATTGTGGGGAAATTACACGCCTTCAGTGTTTCCATAATACACTGAACTTCTTCTCCGGATACTGAAACAACTTCCAAGTTTTAAATGTTATTTTTTTTTAATATGGATACTTACCAGTTTTTATTATCTTATCTCCCACTTTATATGTAGTAGACGATGCGTCCGGAATGATTATCGAAATGACCAGCATCAAGAAAATTGCTAATTTAGTAGACATTTTCGATCAAAAATAAAAGCTACTCAAATGGAAGAAAAGGAAATACAGTTACTAATTCTTGAAAAATGGCAAATAGCACTGAATTCTCAAATAATAAAGCGCAAAAACAACCAATTTGTCCCAAAGGCGAATAACATGTTGACAGAAAAGCGGAGAAGTTACTGTATTCAATAAGAAGACGTTGAATATATTTTTGGCGAGAAAGACTTGTAATCCGTATTCGGAATTAGCAGCATTACTGTAGATCTTATTTTGTAAGGTGCAAAGAAAAAACGGAAGTTTTACTGCCATTATGTTGGGATTTGAAAGTAGAATTTGGCATGGGAATAGAACGGGGAGTTCAGAATATTATCAGTTTATTCAATAAGAAAATACTACATTGAAAGAGTTAGAAATCGTATAATGGTGAGAGTAAGAGCCCTTCATTGAGAAATTGGACCGATGAAAACCACCATAAAAATCAAAAGGACTCAAAACTGATTCAATTCCTCCAACTATTTCGTTCCAATTTGTTTGTAATCCTTTTTTGTACAAGAGTTTTTCCATTTTCCCACATTTTCGAACATCTTATTAATTAACGCGTCTTTGAAAGTGTTACTTGTGGCCGGTCGATGAGTTATAGACTTACAAGCAGCTATTGCTCGGGCATTAAGAACAAGATCAGCCCCTGGAAGAAATATATTATCAGAAGAAGAATAATTTACATTTACATTTGTAAGGAATTTCCAAACTTTGAGTAGGCTTTGTATTGAAGATGAATCCTGAGACATAGCTATCAGAAGAATTCTTCAGCCTAATGATATGTTGAATAACTTCGTCAGCTTCTAACCTTTTTATCTTTACAAGTGGGTCTGAAAGCTTCAATAGATGGTTTTACTGTTCATGGACTTACGAGGTTTTTTGTCTTTCTGAAGGCGTCTTGTTCTTGTCAATTTTCTCGAACAATTGACTCTATCTTTAAGTGTTCTCATTCTATCCGCTGTGTTGCGTGGCTCTCTGATAATTTCTACTTCAACAGAAACCTGTGTATCATTTACTGCTTCTTCTTGATTAGAATCACTTCGGCTTTTTTGCCGCTTCATTTTGATGGTAAAATATAGCACGCAAATCATAATCAAAATTGTAACAACAACGTATGGTGTTAAAATAAATAGCATAATCAGAAAATACGAAAGTATAACTTTACGACTACGGTAAGAGAGTTGAATCAATTAGTAAGGCATCGGACATTGTAAGAAAGCGGCTAAAAACAATTAGGACAAGAGTACTGTAAATTAGTGACAAAGTGTGTGTGTGTGTCGGAAAACAAGTAGAATCGGCGCGGGTGTATTTAGAACAAGTTGGCTGAAGATTACGGTACAGAAAGAATTCAGATTGATTTCAGAAACAAAAGAGAGGATCAGAACCGTTAGTAAACGACCATAATGACCACAATTTTATCTGCTCAAGGGTTGCGGAATGTGCTCGGTTGCACGAGTTTGGAAACTCAGAACTGGTTTTAGAGGGAATGTAAAGTGTTTGTGGAAATATATTGTAAGAAAAACAAAGAAAATACAATATCAGATATTGTTTTCAAGTTTAGAGTTATTCATTTAATCTCACTATTTTTGAACTCTTGTGATGTCGATTGTCTATTGTATTCTGAGTTCTTCTTTGCATTTTCTTCACATACAACAACAGAGTTTTGGCCAACATTGTGAGGTACAATACCTATTTTTGATGAAAGCTTTCGTGCTTCCAAGAAAGCATCAACTGCTGTTATAGCGTTGGCAAGCTCCCAGGCCTCATCTCGTTTCTTGTTAAAGGATTTTTGATCGAGATTTTCAGCAGCTGTAAACAAAGATAAAAATGTTGATGTTTGGATCAGTTTGAGTCTTACTTGATTCAGTTGGAATGCTAGCTTCTGACACCAAAGTGTCGTAGTCTTTTTTGAGAAAGTCAACGTATGTAAGAGGTTCATCTGGTGGAACGAGGACCAAGTCAAGTGTTTTCTTTTTGTTGTTGGTGAGTTCAGTGTTCTCTAAAAACCATGTAAACTTCAAAACATTTTTTTTACCGAAATTTGTTCTCACTTCTGACAACTTTACGTTCTCTATTCTTTCCATCGCGATGAACTTCAAATGCTGTTTTGTTTTTCACCGCACCCTGTAACACATAAGTTGATTATGATAGACCAATTTCAGCTACCAACCTTCACAATCTTATCATGAATATCCCCACAAATAGAACGGGGAGAAAGACTTTCTGGAAAAAAGAAGTTGGCTGATGTCTCATTTTCCATTCTTACTTATGATACTGGCCCTCTTATTGA
This sequence comes from Caenorhabditis doughertyi, assembly GCA_963572265.1. Lineage (NCBI taxonomy): Eukaryota > Metazoa > Nematoda > Chromadorea > Rhabditida > Rhabditidae > Caenorhabditis > Caenorhabditis doughertyi. Next base: position 28,030,983 of record OY751558.1, on the reverse strand, counting down.
AGGCTGGCGATGCTCTTGGAGTCAGTTCATCGGCTGTGACGTATGCATCAGAAGATGAAATTTCCCAGTCGATTCCCAGAAAATCAGACTGTGATGACTCGAATTCATCAGCTGTTTCATAACGGTCAGCGTCCCTGGAATCATATGCTAGCAGGAGCTCTGTAGAGCTGGTCGAGTTATGCTTTTTTCTTGCCGTCTTGTTCCGACGGTTCGACATTATTACCTGAATAAAAATTTTTTGTAAACGGAAAAATATAAAACATAAATTAATATGGAGTTATAAAAAGCGTTGTCCTGCAAAAATCTGTGAATGGTCAATCAAAACAATATCTAAATAGGAAAAATAGAATTTGAAAGAATAAGTAGAAGAAAAACATTCACACTAAAGTAGAAACAATAAGAACAACATTCCAATTGACTTACTGATATCAAAAAGCTGAGAAAGTTCATTTTGAAATCATAAGAATTTCACGATTTGAGTGGGCAGTGTGAAAAAAGATAATTACATGTTTGCCTCTGTTTCCGTTGGAATCATAAGTAACATTCTCTCAGAAGTCAGGCGCCAAGTCATACGGTGTTGAGAAAGCTGACTAATCCAAAAATGATAATGTGCGTGAGCTAAAGAACTTTGGAACTTATTTATTGGAAAAACAATGGCAGTTTATGAAAGACGAAAATAACGAAAAGACAATAACAAAATTTATCCAGTTCTCAATGTATTATACTTTCCAGTACGAATCAGCGTTTTCAGCTGATTATGTGTCCTACTTTGTTTGGAAGGGTCTGTAGGAAACTCTCATGAGCTATGCGATACATTATGCATTTGAAAACATCGATAGAATCCATTTCGTCTTCTGAAAAAAAAATTATGGCTTGCAGTATACTTCTTTCTTAATTTTTCACGTCGATGATCTGCTTGAGAATTTGTAGAAGTCAGACGCGTTATCTTGTAATTCACCAGGTGATCAAGTAAGACTTTGTGGGAAAAGAAATACTGTAATGTGTGTTGGAGTCGTGAACGTGGGAACTTCTCGAACCAAAAACGTGATCTCTACGAATGGCACAAACTTGCAGAAAATGAACTTTCGCTTTTGATTACTGCACTTTTGAAGTTTGAATGTTTCATCAACAATTGATGGTTCACAGAGAACAAGTGGACGTTCTCCAAACGTTTTTTTATAATTGTAAATCTTATATTCAATATGAGATAATTATGGCTGTCTGTGGAGTTCATGTGCCCTTCTTCATCATCAACTTTCTTTTCAACTTTCTCAAACAGACACTCCTCCAATTAGGAACAATTCTACGTATCGGTTGATAATTATATTTTTCACTGAATGTGTGAATTTGCAATCGCAGGTCTGATGAAAGATAAACGGCCTATAGCTCATTTCTATCCGAAAATGAGTGACAAAGTCTGTCAAAGGGCATAGTAATTTTCATGTCATCGATGAATCAACAACTTTCAAGAAGGGAGGGGGGGGGGGGGGATCATGAATCAGAACATGTTTACTTATTGAAATTGGACGTTTAGTGTCCTTAGCAGATTGTAAGAAGCGGCAATTACTGTCTATGATACTATTGTCACTCAAATTACTTTTTCCCCATGTTTGATGATAAGTTAAAGGTAAAAATTAGATTTTACATGAGAAGAAGGCACCAATCGGATACAATTTGTTCCAATGTTTTCAGAAGTTCAGTGGATTTCAAGTTGCAGCTCTCGGTTTTGTTTTTCAAATCATTTTCTCAAAAAGTGCAGCAATGTAACTTCAAGTTTGATTCAGCCAACATTTTTTTCAATACCTTTCGGTCCCTTTTCATCCCAATATTCTTTCCAACATTGCAGTGTTGGATTTCACATGGTGCTGCCACACCTTCAGTTATCATGCAAATCAGCCACATCGATTTCTGTGCTTCGTTTCCAATGAAAGCACATAGTCTCTCTCGGAATAAATTATTTCATTGTTATGTGGCTTTCATATCACCGATTCTTTCTTGTCGATACTTCCATTGTGTTCTATTGTATTCGGTCTAAAAGTTTTTTGTTGCAGTTCTATCCAATTGTTGTACAATGATAAAATGTGAGGATCCTATTGTTACGGATACCATGCTTTCGGAAGTAAAAGAGGAAGAAGTTAATGAAGAACCTGAAATTATTGTGCTAGAACGGCCAAATCATACTGGGAAATCCAAACCACGTATGACGGATGCTTCGAAAGCAATGAAAAGAAATGAAGGTAGGTTTTAATGAAGTGGCAACTATATACAAGATACATATATCTGCTTTATTTCAAATTTCGGATAAAGACGATGAGCTGTTTCCTTTCAAAACCTTCGTATTTTCATCTCTAGAAGCGTTATTGCAAATGATATAGCTATGCTGAAAATGCCGAAAACTTGTTTTCATAACATGAAGATTGCAGCTCGCCGTGCCAGATATGTGGATAAATACATGTTGGAGTTCTTTACCAGAGTTACTACTGTCCCATCTGACGCCCTCATTCAAGAAATTGCAAAAAAAGTTGACAAAACTTTCGATGAGGTAGAATTTCAGCTATTCACTTCAGTTTTCCCTAACGTGGACTTTCAGGTCAAAACTTGGTTCCAAGAGAAATCCTTATTTGATGCCTTTAGTGCTTCCTTGGAGAGAGTTTCTCGTTTACAACCGATTGCCGGATTGGTCGATCGACGTGTTGAACTAGAGCAAATTTACATTCAAATATCTGAGAATACAAAATCACTTCAAAGTATGAAACAGGAAATTGAAGAGTTTTCGAAGAGAGCTAATTTGAAGGCAGAGGAGGTGGCATCAATAGGCAACTCCTAAATAATATTTTTTGTTTTGCAGGTTACCGCATGGCTCGCCGTTCAAGAAAACTACCGTGAAGCTAAGAAAAAAGATCTTCTATCAATGAGTATTCCAATTTACACAAGAAGAGCGGACTTTGCTGCGAAACATCTTTATGGATATCCTGCCCAGTTCATTCAACCACTTCCAGCATCTGAAGGACTTCATCCATTCTATCCAGTTCTTTTTCCAATTGAACTTCCGCTTGGAGCTCCGTCACAACCCAAACCAAGGCTCAATGATCTTCCACCTGGCGACCGACCCACTGTTATTGTGCAAAATCCCACATTCAAGCTCCGCAAGGCTAACGAGCCATCTGCTTTTACTCCATTTAAAAAACGAAGCAGAGTGAAGTTGATGCCGGCAATTCCAGGACCAACTTATGGTACTTTTCTTCATCCAGCTCATCCATAAAGCGTACGATATTCGAAGGTTATAGTGGATGACTACGTTTCTTCCAGGATTCTATACTATGTCTGCATATGCATATGGGTTGGTGGATACTTCGGGGACGGGGGATGTGTTTTCATTTTGCAATCATTTCTTCATCTTGGGTCACAGAGTGTCTGAATTTTTACAAATGCCGGGCTGTCAGTATTCGATAATATATTTTTTGAGTAATTTCAATTTTCAAGCATTGTATAAATAACAATTGAGTTTGATGAATGAAGGGTTTTGTAAAAACAACAAATTTCGAACCAACAATAAGGCTTAGGAGGAAATTGGGAACCGTAATTCTCATGGAAAACTATCCCTGCGCTTCCAGAATGGTGTTACCAAAAAAGCAAAAATAAAAACAAAAGATTTCGACCACGGCAGGACTCGAACCTGCAATCCCCAGATTCGAAGTCTGGTGCCTTATCCATTGGGCCACGCGGCCATGTTTCCAAATAATGTACGTTGCAATAGTATGTCGGATGCAAATCGGATCAGAAAAAGAAGGACGCCATTTTCATTTAAGGGAGAGCAGGTGCGACTAATGAGGCGTTGTGTCACCAAGGCGCTCTAATGGGAAACAGACAAAGAGGGATATAAATTGGTTTTTACTTCTTTTTCCGAAAAAAAAACAAAAGAAAAATTGGGTTTGGCCTTATATTCTTGAATTATATAGTTTTCCCCTAATTTAATTCATAATCGTTCTCTTACCCCGTTTTTTTTAAATCCTCCTACACCCTATCTTAATCTTTCCCGGAGCCCCTTATAATTGGTATTGTTCCACCTGTTTTGTCGGCAGTTGCAAGAAAAAAACACTCTAATTTCATTTTTCGTAATAGATTGGAACAGATGGTATTCTTGCTTAATCCTTCCGATGGAGAGACGATACAATCGGTTTTTTTTTCGTTTCATAATTACAGATTATTCTCGAGAAATATCAGTGTTTTAGGAAATTCAGGATTCCAGCTGCCTAGTTTTTTTTTGCTTCCGACGTCATTTTTGAAGTCTGGTTTCAGACGGATGTCGGAAGTATAGAAGGGAATAAGCTTTCAATATTTTCTCGTGAATTTGGTAGAAAAAAAGCCAAATTTCAGTAAAACACAGGTGAAACTATCAAACTTTCTCGGGCTTTTCCCTTTCCGGGCTTCGTCTACAAACATTTTACTACCGGAAAAGCGTGTCCCTGCGCCGTATGAATTTGAATTTTATCCGTGACAAATCTTCGGTTTTTCTTGGAGTTGATCTTTCTTTTCTCATATCCAATCCCTGAGCATCTCACCCTTTCTAAAAATATCTTTCGTTTGGCTCCTAAACCAAGAAAACCTCTCCCCTTCTTCTTATTTGATTAATGTATGTCTCCTATTTTCTCATTCTTGATGCCCTCTTCTCCCCCCATTTACCCCTTTTCTTCATTTCCATCATCCAATTCTTCTTTTTTTTTCTCTCAAAATGAACCCCCCTTCGTCTTATTTCTGTCATTTTCTTCATCTATTTCCCTCACCAAAGAGACGAAATAGATGAGAAAAAGGGGAGAGAAAAGGGACATATGTCAAGTATTGTAAGAAAAAAATGGTGGAATTTAGAGAAAAATTGATATGGCTTAGTTTGAGAAAACAATAATTGAATTGAATTTTCAATTTGGTTTGAAACTATATGAAACTTCCACGTTATGGTACCAGCAATCGGAAAATATGTTTTTTGGTAATTCAGTAATTTTCTCTCAGACTTCTGGTAGTCCGGATGGTTCATAGGGTCTGTCCGGGCTAAGGTTTCTCCTTCTTTTGCAACTTCTTCTGCAACTAGATCCTCGACCTGACCATTTCAAACCGGGCGTCTAGACTTTGGACTTGCCAAAATGCGGGCCGGGCCGGTAGTCGAAAGTGTCGTACCGCGAAAAAAAAAATTTCAAAAAATGCATGTTTTTTTACCTGAATAAAACATGTTTTGCCTGAACCCCGGGCCGGTTGAATATTCTCCAGCGGCCCGGTTGAAATTTCACCAGCGGCCCAGCCCGGTCCAGCCATGCCCGGTCCGTGACAAGTCCGCTTTGGTGGTTGGTCCGGAAATGCCTGTAACAACACAGGAAACTCAAAATTTCAAGACCACACAGCACCTTTATTCGCTATAATTTTCCAACTTTCTTAGGACATCAAAACGTTTTTTTTTTTGCGATTTCCCTCCCCCTAATTAGCCCCCTTCATCTTCTCAAATGTAGAAATTGAGAAGGTTTCTCTTGATATTTCTATCCCATTTCTTGTGTCCCCCTCTAATGAACCCCCCCCCCCCCCCTCTCTCTTTCTTTTTTTCACGCGTCTTCCGATTGTCATAAAAAAAGGGTGAGAGATATAAATCTTATTGGTCAAGAAGTGAAAAAAAGCTACAAAAGAGACTATTTTGGTTTTCAGGAGGCCTTATGACTGGAAACCGGTTTAGAAATTTTTGGTATTTTATGGGTAAAACAAGTTCGTGTTATTCAATCGTTCGAATAAATCTGATTTTTTGTTTTTTCTAGATTCAGGTTTTTGGTTAAAAATCCCCGTTTCAAACCAAAAATTTTGAAAAGATTCCTTTGATTTCCTTATCAATAGCTTTGGATATTGTCATAGGTCTTCAATAGCTATTAACATAACAATAATGGGCTGCATATTGGTCTATTGTGCTGGCATGGTAATTCTTTTTTGTCAATATACGTAGCTAATATGATAATCAGAATCATATAGAATGCCAAAGGATACGGTATCCGACAGTCACAGGGTATCATTATCACTCTGATCTATTCCGTTTGGATTACATTTGCGACCGGATAATACCTGTATCATCAGAGATAAGTTTGAATCGTTCGTGAGTATAAAGTCACAAAAAACACTTCAGGGTCAAGTGCCACGGTTTAGTTTCAATGAAATCCCTTATCATTGTTTTTGATAACAACTAGTTTCATGAGACAAAACAACTCTTACTAGTTGGAATGTTTGAGTTCGTTAATGATCGTTAATTCTGAGAAAATCAAATGAATGTTAAATTGAAATGATGCTTTATATCATTGTGACATCGAGAGACTATTCCAGCCGACGATTTTTCTAACTGGCAACTTTCGCTGAAACTCCAAAAATGTAATAGAGCTTTTTCACTTTGTGCTCATGACTTCAAGCTCATGACTTTAATGCTCTCTAACTGTCTTCGCTCTAAAGGTGCTAGGCAGCAGAGTTGTACGGAATACATTTTTTCCATTCCGGAATTTGGAATCCGGAATCCGGAATGACCTCGGGAGCTACGGAATCCGGAATTAACTATTTTTTCCCGGAATACGGAATGAACTATTTTTTCCCGGAATACGGAATTCGGAATCCGGAATGATGGGATTTGCAAAATTCAAAGCTGATAAGCGATTAAGTTCAATAAGTAGTTTGGCTGTGCTTTTTTAGGAACCATTTCATGCTAGACGCACTGAATCCCACTCGAAATTTCTCCAAATTTTTGCTATTTTTCTGGACTAAAAAACTGTGAGTTGTAACGGAATGAAATTTCATTCTCTTTTTCAATTTCTTTCAATTTCGAAATCCGGAATGAAAAAAACCCTGGAATACGGAATACGGAACCCGGAATCCCTAATTCCGTACAATTTTGCCCGGTGGGGCATATTTCCAGATCTTATCTCAATTTTCATTTGAACCCTTTTTTTGATTCATAAATCTTTTCACCAATTTCTTTCACAGATCTTAGAGAATTGTCCCCCCCCCCCCCCCCCCCCCCCCCTCAATTTTCTTATCTATCTTTGATATCTCCTTTTCTTTTTTTCATTACTTTACCCTTAGAAAAAAGAACCCCCCCCCCCCCCTCGCCTCTTCTATCATATTTTTTTCACCCAATTTTTCTTTTTGTTGAAAAAAGAGAGAGAGAAAGAGAGAAAAGCGAGGGCAGCGGCGGAGAATATGTGTTGTGTTGTGTACGTGTGTGATACGTGGAGAATAAAACAAAGAGAGAAGAAAAGTTGAGGAGGAGAAAATAAAAGATATTTTTCTTATCATCTCTTGAAAAAAAATCGAATGATAATATTTCACATTAAATTTTTTATCCTAATCGCCATCTACCGTGAAAAAAGGAAACAAAACAACCCCTCCCTTAATTGGTTGCAAAGGTAGGTAGACTTTGGTGGTTGGTTTTGCCGATGATAAGAACATTTCTCGTCTGGTTTACCGATTGACTAAAAGTCAGACTTCGCAACCGTTTAGCGCCCATTGTAATGAATGAGATGATGAATGAAAACATTCTTTTTTTGGCCTACGGTAGTATTGGAGATCATAGCCCACACATAGAAGTAATGGTTTTGAGATTGCATAACTAACTTCGAGGCACTTATCTCAAAAAGAAAATAAAGTCGAATATTAGTAAAGGCAACGATGGGTTCAGTTTTCGAGTTTCAAATAATCTATCTTGTCCATTCGTGTTTCTTGAAACGTTCAAAAACAAAATTAATTATTAGCTAGATTTAGACTATATTGACTATCATTTTCGTTCAAAATGAATTCATTCGCATATTCGTTTTGCTTTTTCTCCTTGTAATTGTTCTCTTTGCACTCGAACAAAAAAAAAGAGACCGAACCCACCCTTTCTGTGTGTTTTGCAAGGGAGACCCCCCATCTTGCCCTTTCGACCACCACTCCGACCTACTCATTTACTTTCTCTCACTCATCCTTCTTTTTTTTCTGTCTCCTCGTCTCTTCTTCACCGTCTATGCTGTTCGTAAACGTGGCCGCGTGGCCTAATGGATAAGGCACCAGACTTCGAATCTGGGGATTGCAGGTTCGAGTCCTGCCGTGGTCGAAATCTTTTGTTTTTTGTTTTACTTTATGTGAAAACACTTTTTGATTTTTTTTGCTACGAAAATTTCATATTTTATTCGAAACGTTCGCGGGGTTTGGTCTTTTTTTACTCTTCCTCTCTCCTCTCTCATTACAGTAAAATACATGAAGTTACATCATTTTTTGTTTTGCCGTAAAAAATCTCTTTTTTTTTTTAGATTTTCACCAAAAAAAAAACTACCGTAGCCCTTCCACACTCATTCTTTCCAAAATAAATGGGAACTCATCAATTTCATTGGTCTCTTTTCCTTCAGGAAATTGCTTTTCTCCCATTTTGGGCTCTCAATAAAAACTACAGTAGGTTCTTTTCTGCCAAAGATGAATCAGCATGACTTCCATACTCATCTTAAACCATCCAAAACCCAACCTACAAATTCCAAATATCAAAGAACGTCTACTCAGCCTATGTCATATTTTCCTGCCTCTTTTTGGGCGGCTTTGACTCCGCCCACATTACTCTCAATGCGTTCTGCCGTCCCCTCTTTTTTCTTCCTTATAAAAGGAGCGTTTTTCTTTCGAAGCGGATTTGACTTGTGCCTAAAAATTATTTTGGCTCTTTTCGTTTGGACTCGATGCAATGAAGTTTTTAAGTATAGAGCTCAGGTATTATAATCTAAGTTGATTGGTGCTGGAAGGGTACCTTTTTTTTGGTATTTCACTTGATCATGATAATAATTAGAGAGTGAAAAAAAAGAATAAAAACGAAGGTTCCCTATTACAACTGTGAACGCATTCCGGGCTCATAGAACTCTTTGTTTTCTTAATCCGCTAAAAACCCATGTTCCTTACCATTTGTGCATCTAATCTTCACGTCATCATCTCTGCAATTCTGAGATTAACAGTTTAACTGTGTAACAAACGAGTATTTTGAACACTATTTAGAAGTCGTTTTCGTTTATTATTTCATTGTGGCTTCTCTGTTTTTCAACTTGGGTTGGCAAAAAAAAAGAGCAGTTTCTATTCCAGAAATTCTAATAGCTCAATCCGACAATGACACAAGTTTTGAAACTGACTCTAGGACCCGGTTCTTTTTATCACTGACCTTCAAAAAGCAGAAACATATTCAGAAGACGTTCGACCTCGCTGTATGTCTAAAGTCTACATTTTCATAACTTTCCTCTTGAGCAAAAAATGATTTTTCTCTTACCACCTGGCTTCATTACCAATGGTTTTCCTCCTTTTCAAAAATCCAACTTGAATTAAGGAATTCCCCGCTCTACCGTCTTTTCTCTCTTTTTTCTTCCTTGCTCCGTTTTTTTTTCGCATAACCTCCAAAAAAAAAGAGAGCACTGCCTTTCCTGCCCAGAAGTCGGATAATCTCGGTCTCCTCGGCTTTTCTGCACCTCCCTTGTTTCTAATCCGGCTTTTTAGTCACGTTCTCCCAATGTGCTTTGCGTCAGAACATCGTTCTTTTTTATTAGGTGTTGCCATGGAAATGGTTGGAAGGTTTCGGGAAGAAAATGTATCCTGAAACGTTGTAGTCGTATAGTGGAGAAAGCACGGGATGAACTATAAATTATTGTGCTTTGTTCGTCATAGGACCATGTGACGAAACAGAGTTTGTGTGGGTTGGGAAATGATGGTAGTGTACAGAACGGAAATGAGATTATTTGGAGCCAATTAGTAATGACGAAATTCCTTTTCTGCTTAAAAAAAAAGTCAGAAAATTTTCACCTTTCCAATTGCCTATCACTTTCTTAGATTGTTTTTTTTTTGGTTCAGAAACGTCGGGTTCTAGCCAGGAAAATGGTTAGCATATTACTTATTTGCCATATCCTGACACCTCTGTTCAAAGGCGCAGCGGCAAATGTCTACGGGGTCCCGCCACGATAACAATGATTTTCAATTAAGAATTACTGTAACCGTGGACCCCATAGACAACAGGCGCTGCGCCTTTAAACCAAGGTGTCAGCCTTTCGCAAATAATTGATATCAATATATATATTCGGATGCATAGTATGTTAGGAGACTAGTAGGATTAAACCTCGAAAAAGATTAGAATGCGACAATTATTAGACATTTGTTTTACCTCAGAGCGAATTCCAGTAGGAAACCTGGCCAGGTTCAACTTGGCCAGATTTAACGGAAGATCGGAAGGTATATCCTACGATGAACGTAAGAGGTGCGCCTGAAACTCATAGGATTTTCCTGTTGTCGAGTTTCTGCACATTCAAACCCAACGCAGCTCTAAAATTTCAGTTCTAATGTATTTCAGAAAAGGCTCCAAGAGCCTTTTAATTAAAATAGGCACGCAAAAACCTTCCTTGTTCAAAAGATCACAACCGATGAAAATAGAAGTATTAGAAATGAGTGATGAATTTGACAGCCCAGAGACAAAATACATCGTGTTTTTGAATTTTTTTCAATTGGATAAGTGAATAATTCATGTTGATCGAAGCTCCGACGACTAAAAACTGTCATTGAATTCTTTTTTTTCGGAAATAACTGCTTTAAAAATCATCAGCAAAACCATGATTAGAAGATTATCTGCAAGCGATCATTCCAATCTTTGCTTTCAGATTTTTTTTCATTTCTCTACTACATCTTTTTTCGAACTTTTGATGATTTTGTTGCATCATTTATTGCCTTGGAGAAAATCTTTAGAGATATAGTGATGAATCTTAGCCTATCAATTCAATCTAATCAGATTTGAATATTTCCATCAATTGCATAAACGACTCGAGCTCATTACCACTTCGCACCGCATACCATGTTGTGAAAAGACAATAAAAACGCAATGGGTAGTTAGAAAAGCTATGATAAGGGCAATCATTTGATAAAATGACTTGCTGGTCAGTTTTTCGATCGACGTCAGCGCAAAAAAAATGGGGGTCTCTTTCGTTTTTTTTGTTGAAGATAGAAATCAATTTTTTGTGTGTAATGTGAATTGTTTCTATTTATGAATTGTGGGCTTATAGTCATAGGAAATAAAGTTATTGGAAGTTATGAAAGGTGAGCGACTGCGTAAAAATATTATTAAAACCAAAAATTAAAGTTGAGGTTTTTCGAAGCTTGTAAAATCATTAGCAACATCCTGTCGTTTATTTCATAACACATTTTTTACTGTAGCTTCACACTTCTGTCAGTATACAAAAAATTTCTTTTTCCTTTTTATTCATCTTACTTAATTAGCCATTCATACTTGAACACACACACACACACATTTCCAACACACTCTTTGTCCACAGAACACCCATTTTTTTGTGAGTGGGATGTCCCTTCGCATCTTCATTACTTCTCTCTGCAATCTCCCAATATTCAATGCACTTTTCTCTTGATGCGGTGGCTCCGTGGCGCCGCCCCTTTTTCTCTCTTCCCTCTCATTTCTTCCTTTGAGGACTCCCCATTCAGTTCTTCGTTGGTGGGGAGAACAGCATCTCTTTCCTTTTTTTGACCATTTTCTCCAATTTTCTTGATTCAACTGAACGAAATGTTTTCAGCTTGGGGTAGCTGTTTACAAATTGTATTGTGCGTTCAACGGAAGGAAATTCACTGCTGATAAAAAAGGAAAATAGGAGCCGAAGACAGCTACCGTGCCTGGAACTGTTCCTGGAAGCTCGTTTAGCGGAGTGATCAGGATTGACCTGCAGTTTGGCTGGAGCTGTGAGGTTAGTTTAAAGTTCCAGATTAATTCTTTGATAAAAGCTAGAAAAGATGAACCTCCGTTCCTCACTTAGTTTTACTGACTCTCTCAAGGTTGAGTATACTTTTATTAAACTTGATCCTTCCAATCATTCTTACACTCTTATCACCGGAAATACATCAAGAGTACTTCCAATTGTTTTTGATTGAAAAAAAGAGGACTCCTGACGATTTGTCATTCATCAAAATGTTTCCTATCCTCTCATTCTTCCATGCTATTTGATGAGGCTATCGGGAGCTCCTCGGCGACCCGAATGTTCTATCTTCTTCTTGTTTTTTTCTTCTTTCTTCTTTTCTTCAGAACTCCACATTCAGTTCCCGGGAACTCTCGATCTGACCTCTGCCTTTTTGTCTGGGTTGGATCTGCCCGGACTAGACGCTTTCTACATAGCAAAAAGGGTAGACGGCAGCATCTCTTTCAATTCATCCCCTGGAAACCACAGAGAAAACGCTGTTTTGATTAGATAGTAGAGAGTTTTTCAGACCTCTAATAAAATAAACTAAAGAAACAAAAGGTATTACTTATGAGTTCTCAATTGACATGTTTAAAGGGAGAGGGAAGTATTCAAAAAAAATTAAAATGTTTTTTTATGAATTAACGGGAGGAAGAACTTTCCAGTTGAACGTTTGGCCCGGAAATGCCTTTGAAGGCAGATATCCGGCTCTTAAAATATGTAGTTATTAGAGTGCTGTCTCTGTGAGCTTTTTTCCTTTACTCCAATTGAAAAAGTTTCACTGTGCTCGAAATTAGCCTTAACGTTATTTTTTCAGATATTCTTATATTTTCAAAAGCCCAGTGAAACTTTTTTCATTTGCAATAAAGAGAAAAAGATTACAGAGACAGTAATATAATAATTTTTCGAGAGCTGGTATCTGCCTTCAGTAGCATTTTCGGACCAAACGTTCAACTGGAAAGATTTTTCGCCTACACGTTTTGATTACTTCCCTCTCCGGTTAATAATTAGTTCCTCTCAAAAACTCACCAAAGAACTCTTTGCAAGGCTCTGTATTGAACTGTGTCCATCTCAAAATTAGCTCTAGTTTTCAAAAAGGCAATTTCTCCCTCTACTAATGTCCTCCCATTTAGTAGAGTCTACAGTATCCTTCTCCTCCTTTTTCCTATATTTCTGACTCTTTGATTTCTCATTTTTCTCCGGTCGTTGTCGCCAAAACACGTCGTTGAGTCCAGCGGTTTCTCCTCATGATAGTAAAGCACCCAATGCCAAAATGTTCTTTATTTCCTTTTCTTAAAAGTACGAAACCAGGAGTTTGTGAAATGAAAATGTTGCCTTGGCGCTATTGGTTACAACTGAGAATGTGTTACTCGATAAAAAAAATAGTGCCCTTCAAATAGAGAATCTCTCTCATTTCGTTTAGAAAAAAGAAAACTGCTTCTCAAAAAAAAGCAGAAAACCTTTTTCTCATTTTCTTTTGCCTGGCACCATACAACACGACTCCCGCCGCCTGATCAATTAGACTTGATAAGAATATTCCTGCATGAAAGAGAGAAACACTGATAAGAACATATGATTGACAATTGTCTGGTGGAATTTTCGCGTGGCAGATGAATATTTTTGTGATAACTATAGGAGAACTCAATTTTCCTGATACGGTAGTATGAACTTTGCCCTCTAGCTGAATTGTTCTCATATAAACTGGAGTCTTTCGAATTCAACGAAACTCATTTTTTTCTGACTTCTGCAAATTCATATAAACACAATTAGATAGGTAGAGTCTAGTGCATTTCAGATTCGGATATAAACAAATTCCAAAGTCAATTGTATACTCCCACCATACTTTTTCATTGTTTATATGAACCTGAGAAAATAATGTGCAAGTTTCCAGAGGTTTTCCGTTTTTTTTTTCGAACCAAATTTCACTTTTATACGCAGAGAGCACTTTTGTTTGATAGTACCAGCCACGCACCTCCTATTATTAGTCATGTTTTTTGAACAAACAGATTCAGCAATGATTCATTATTTTAATGAAAAGCATGGTTCTTTTGTTCTATTTAGGACAGAAAAAAAATTTATTTCCGTTCACCGGAAGCATCGTTTTCGACAATTTCGCGTGTTTGTACCGTAGGTATCTTCATTAAATTGAGTTAGAATACTTTGTAAGTGCCCACAGCTCGAATTCTATCATGAAATCATTGGCTCACTTTTCGAGGGATTTTAATGTAGTTTGTATTTTAATACAGTATGCGTTCCGCAAATCTGTAGCTGCTGTTCCATGTGTAGTAAATGCAATTTCAGTATCATATTTTCAGTGATCATCTGGAAGAAGCCAAGCCACGACATCATGACTAAACGAAAGGCAAAGACAGTGAAAAGTAAAGAGCAATTCGCAGAAATATGTCGGAATGCATGCAATGCGCTTTGCCCAAAGTTTGTCGGAACTTATCGGACGCAGCTACGAAGAAAAGTAGAAGTGAGTTGATTTTTCCTCTAGCTGAAGTTTCTAGTTTTATTTTCTCAAACTGAAAACGTATGCCCATTGTAGCAATATAAAAAAATAGTTATGTATAAATTTATGTTTCTTGAGGTTCTCATGTGAAATAGAAACACTTTCATCTCTTTTTGAAAACCTTATCTTATTCAGCAACTACCCTGGAAAGAAAGGAAAGCAAAAGAACTGCAAAGTAAGCGAGATTATTTCGAGAAGTTTATATCAAACATTCGAAGAAAATTGAACAAATCTTCAAACACATTGGAGATATCAAAGAAGGAGGTAAATAAAGTTTAAAAATTGTTAAAACTTATATTAGATACTTTTGAAGATATTAGAAAAGATGGGGGTTGCCATTTTTGAGTTGCTCGTGGAAATGAAGCAGCAACCTGGAGGATATGGGAGAAGAACGTTGATAGAAGATATAGCAAAACAAGAAGCAAAAGATTACTTTCACGCGTGCAAGGAAATTGCATCGAAGAAAAATGTCTCAATGAAACAAGTAAGTCGCAAATAACTTTTTTCTAATACAGGAAAATAACAGTAAATTACAGTTTGCAAATTCATTTCATGAAGCACTTATTGAGCTAATTGATAAAGAGGAGGAAAATAAAGCTTATGAGGCGCAACGGAAATCAAAAAGAAGAAGAATTAATGATCCAGTTGTGGTAGTAGAACCTCCCGTGGAAGAGGTTAAAGAAGAGGAAGGACAGGAAGAATTTGGTGGATTTGTAGACAACATTTTGAACATCGATCTTGAAGGTCCATCTGATCAATTTTTAGAACTATTTGAAGAAAATCCACAATTGAAGCCGTTGTTGGTAGACGTAAGTTTTATTTCATAATTAGTTTGAGTGAATACGCTTTTTGAAATACGAAATCACAAAAAAAAGCAAAAAACAAGGTTACTTGAGATATTTTTGAAACGAGTACTCAAATTTTTTTGAAATTTATGAGGATTACTAGCAGTGTAAAAAGCTTAATTTTCTTATAAAAACCTCAAATTTTATATTCTACTATACAACAATGAATTTTAGAGTTGCTGCGGTAGCGATAGACCAATGATCACTGAATCAGACTCGGAAACCCAGACACATTTGGAAATAAACCAAGTGGATACTCAGACTTATTCCCAAGAATTCCAAGTTGATGCCACAACAGAAACAATTGCTCCAGAGTCAGTGCACTTTGCCACGCAGGCAGATGGCCCCGATCAGATCACTTTGGAAACTCAAACTTCACCAGAAGATCATCAGGCTGAATTCGGGACACAGACGTTGCCAAAACCTGATTCAATCAGTTTTGCAACGCAGTCTGATGAACCGGTTCTGCACAATTTTGAGACTCAGACAACTCCAGAAGAATACAGTGTTAGTTCTGATACTCAGACGGAGTCTCTAATTGTTCACGCTCACTCTGATACCCAAACCGAAACATCTCCTGTAATCAGCTTGGAAACTCAAACAGATTCTCAGGAGTCTGAACTCATGACTTCTGACACTCAAACCGAACCACTTCCTGTCATCAGCCTTGAGACTCAAACTGATTCTCAGGCATTGGATTTGATGAGTTCTGACACCCAAACCGAACCACTTCCAGTAATCACCTTTGAGACTCAAACTGATGCTCATGATATGATCAGTTCTGACACCCAAACCACTCCACCTCCGGTAATCAGCTTGGAGATTCAAACTGATGCTCATGAACCAGAACTGATTACTTCTGATAGCCAAACCGAACCACCGGCACAAGTCAACTTTGCTAGCCAGACATACGCTTCAGAAAAAATATGTGTTTGCTCATTGATTCATCAAACGAAATCATCCATAACAGTTGAGCCCGCTAAGATGAGTATTGAAATGAAACAGGATTTGTCAAACGAACAAAGCCCACCGAAAGCAGGATTGAATATGCAAGCGGAAACAAGTTTGGAAGAGACAACGGACCTAGAAGAATGCATGCACATTTTTAAGGGAACCTCTGTGATTCAAAAGGTAAACTGATATATTTTCTTTGCTTTTAATAAACACACTTTTTCCAGACCGTCGCCAAACAAGAAGCTCATTGTAAGGGTCGCGAATCCAGTTTTGGATCATTCGATTTCGTGGAATCTGAGGATACTTATGATGTTCGAATCCAAAGCAGTCCAGAAAACACGTCTAAGGCATCACCAAAACGATTCAATGTTCAGACACTATTGAACGAAGAATTGAACAGTGAAGAGCATCCACGTCAGGCTTTCGAAATGGGACATGGCCCATGCGTGAGGGTTGATAAAACCACGTCATGTGACGTAAATGCTGGAAGAAACTCTTCTGGATCAGAGAATTCTGAAGAACTCAATTTTGCAAAACAATTTCCAGCTGCCGAATCATCTCAAATATTCTCAGGCGTCAAGGAAAAGTCATTTGATTATGCGTCATTTCAAAAAACTGTATCTGGGCCAAATAGCCTTTCAAATTCCTACCAATTGGATCCGCATGAGCTAATGAAGAGCCCTCTTTTTCCTCAGCCTGCTGCTTCCAGAGCTCCTACGACAGTTCCGAGCAACATCCAACAAAGTCTTCTTCGGCAAATGCTGTCCAAAGTTGATGTTTCCAAATTTAAACAAGGGGCAAGTGCTTCTGAAACATCTTCTCCCGCATTGTCTCCACTAGAAAGTTTGGCTGCAATCCAACCTGTTCCGACGCCAAAACTCGATGAATCGATACCCGTGAAACCGAAGCGAACTTATCGAAAGAGGAACTGTAATACTTCTGAAGAACCACATGCCCCAAAACAAAGAAAATCACGAGCAAAGGCTCCGGTGCTTGAGGATGTTCTAGAAAACCAAAGAAAACCAACACAATCGAGAAACGCGGTTCCAAGTATTCCTGAAGCCAGCAACCCTCAAATAGTTACCCCACAGCCAATAAAATACCCTCAGCTTCCGCAGCCAGTTTTACAACAACAGAATAATTCAACATATGATGTCCCAAGCATTCCAAACCCGCAGTTTCTGCAGATGAAATTTCTTCAAGCTCTCAATCAATACCCTCCGCCTGTGCAACAACAACCACAATTTCCAACCCCATCAGTTCCAGCGTTGAACACAACTCCTCTGTATCCAATCAACTATTCAATGTTGCCTCCTTCCACCTTCCCAATGGCACTAAATCCGGCACAACTCTCTATTCCCAATTTAAATCTTATCTGGAATCAAATGTAAGTTCCAAAATTTCTCTTATTATTCTGGAAAAATATTTATTCATTCTTGAAGCTTACATAATTTTTCAGGTTCCTGCCAAAGTAATTCGCTTCTGTTCTCTTCTGGCAGGAGTTAACTTCATCAACCTGATATAACATCCGTCGCTGGGAAGGTAGGGCTTGTGTGTATGAAACAAAAAGAAATTAATAGTTTAGCTCAAAAATTAAGCTATCCTTTCAAGTAGAAAGGGAAATACACTTTTTTTTGAGTTCTGGTCACACATTTTTGTTATTATTGCTAGAACAGAATAGTACCTTTTAGGTCGTCCCGAAAGAAATCGATTCTTCTTATTTCACTGTTTTCAGTCAGTTTGGATAGTTTTTCATTCTGTTTTTTTCCCTATAAGATAATTTCACAACAAGACCTCAATAGAGGAGAATCTGGAGCTGGGTTTCTACCAGATTTCTCCATTAGAGAGTCTGGAAAAAAAGTAAGAATGGTGTTATTCGATGTCTTTTAATTATAGCTGAGCATTTTTTTCCTGCTTTCGGACCCAAATTTTTTTATTTTCATTGCTGACCTCCATCAACGCTTGTATTGCATACGTTTTGGATTTGGTTTGGTCTGTACTTTCACCGTCGTTATAATATTTCTAAGAAAAAGTTTTGGCCCGGGGTTGAGCAACTGCCAATTGAGCAAAAAGGTGAAGAAACAAGAAGCTGTCTAGCCTATATTTCACTGGTGAATAGGTCACTCTATATTATGTTCACTTAAGCCATGAAATATCATTTCTTGAGATTTTGGAACAGCTCAGAAAAATTTGATCAAAATTCGCTGCAAAAAAATCGATTACTTTCGGGACGACCTAATATATCTTTTGATTCAGCCTGGAGCATACTTTTAACAGTGAAAATCTGAGCGGGTCGACCATAGGCCTACTGAGGTATGTCACACATCGGTCAAACCTTTCCGATCGATTTGATTATTGGTATGGTGGGTACCCGGGATGGTCCGAACAAAAAACAGTTTAGGTTATTAGGCTCCGCCCCCTTTCAGTACTACAAAAATCGTCATAAAGTTCAAAAATCGAATTTTTTGTCTGAAGAGATAGATCCGAAATTCGTTCAGAAATGAATTGCCCGCATCTTTTTGAGCATTTTGGTATAATTTCATGTACCTACCTATCCGTCATCAGATCAAAAAACCCGATTTTCTCGAAAAGTGGTCATTTTTTGACAGTTTTTCGATTTTTTGACAATGTCTTAGTACTGCGTGCCGGCGAGATAAATATTCCATTTGGTGCCCCCCGGGACCTTTCATAACTGTGCAAAAATTCAGGAAAAAAATTGTGCATTTTTTGAGAAAAGTTGGATTAAGTGCATTTTTTAAGCACATTTCAACGTACCCCCCTCCATGGTGAAAATGGTCATAGTCACCAATTTCAAAAATATTTCTGTCGCGTGTTGTCCTACCCATACCTGATATGTTCACAAAATTTCAGCTCATCTGAATGACTTCTGTAGGCGTGGCACCTCTTCAAATATTTCACAACAGATTCTTGACGTCAAAATTTCAAACTTCTGAATTTTCATTATTTTTGCTTCAAACAGTGCCAAAAAGTTTTGCAAAGTCATAAATAAGTGTTTTATACAAAAATATGAGTTTGAAATTCATCTTTTGCACCAGTTTCCGCCATTATTTGAAGTATTTGTCACGAAAGGTTGGTATATGGTGGACTATCGTCATATTCTGACTATTCGGATGTATTTAAACTCAAAATTTTGTATAAAACACTTATTTATGACTTTGCAAACTTTTTGGCACTGTTTGAAGCAAAAATAATGAAAATTCAAAAGTTTGAAATTTTGACGTCAAGAATCTGTTGTGAAATATTTGAAGAGGTGCCACGCCTACAGAAGTCATTCAGATGAGCTGAAATTTTGTGAACATATCAGGTATGGGTAGGACAACACGCGGCAGAAATATTTTTGAATTCTGTGACTATGACCATTTTCACCATGGAGGGGGGTACGTTGAAATGTGCTTAAAAAATGCACTTAATCCAACTTTTCTCAAAAAATGCACAATTTTTTTTCCTGAATTTTTGCACAGTTATGGAAGGTCCCGGGGGGCACCAAATGGAATATTTATCTCGCCGGCACGCAGTACTAAGACATTGTCAAAAAATCGAAAAACTGTCAAAAAATGATCACTTTTCGAGAAAATCGGGTTTTTTGATCTGATGACGGATAGGTAGGTACATGAAATTATACCAAAATGCTCAAAAAGATGCGGGCAATTCATTTCTGAACGAATTTTGGATCTATCTCTTCAGACAAAAAATTCGATTTTTGAACTTTATGACGATTTTTGTAGTACTGAAAGGGGGCGGAGCTTAATAACCTAAACTGTTTTTTGTTCGGACCATTCCGGGTACCCACCATACCAATAATCAAATCGATCGGAAAGGTTTGACCGATGTGTGACACAGTGCGATCGGCTCTGTGGGAAATTCACTGTTAAACACGACCTTCCATGTTAAATTTTCAGACGAATCTTGTTTTCCAACAACTTCAGGAAACGACGACATCAGCTCTTCTTCATATTTTGCTAATTCATATAAATGCTTCGTATTGAAAAACTTTTCATTTTGTATTTTGTACGCTTTTCTTCATTTCCAAGACTTGCTTTATTTATTCTTATCGCTACTATTTATTTTTTCTTTTCCTCCTAATACTCTTCCTGAATCATGCTAAGCTTCTCTGAATCCTTTTTTTTAAACATGGTCGTCTTCTAAATATTTTGAAATTGATCTCCTTCCAACGGATTTTTTTCATTCTTGCTGAATCCTGCTAATATTTTTTTTGTAATCTTTCGTATCTATTGTAGCTGACTAAAATTTTTAAGGCATGGGACATTTGTTTTTTAAACTGCTTTTTTACCGTTTAATAAATAAACTAAAATTCGAAAACTTTTTTCATACTTGTATGCGGAAACTTTTTATTTTCACCCGGAACGTTCTGCAGTTCGTGACAGTTTTCCACGCAATATAATGACCGTCCTCTTTTCGCCATGTATCATTCCCAAACATTTTCGCTGCAAGATATCAAAATTTCAACAAACAGAAACAGACGTCTATTATTAGTGTGCACTATGGGTTATAAAATTGTCAAGAAAGTTTTGACTGAGATTAGAGATTATTGACAGAATGCAAAAAGAAAACTGTGAGGTCTTTTGATTAACTTTTCTTTTTACTAGAAGTCCTCATTTCAAGCAGACAGCTTCAAAGAAGGAGGTGGATTTTTTTGTAGTTCAATAACTGACATAAAAATTCTTGAAGTGATACGGAATATGTCAAATCAATATTATCTTTTTCATTCTGATTCATCTGACCATTTTGCCGCTTTCTGTCTTTCTACATATTACCATGTTCTGTCAGAAGTTTTTAAAAAACTAATGACAAATAACGGATATCCTCTACTGACATTCTCTATTATTGAAAGTTTGTCCGAAAAATCCTTCCAGTCGAATCATTTTTATATTACGTTTGTGTGCTGTTTTCAAGTTCTCTTGTTTCCCATCCTCCTCTTCCCAATAACTAAGCTCCGCCCTCTCCTAATCGAATCTTCTACCCCATATTCCTCCTCGATTGTCACAAAGCCCTCATTTTTCCTCTCTCTATCGACATTTTTTCCCTCTCTCTTAGCAAAGTTTTCAATGTTTCTCAGATAGTATTTTTTTTAATTTTTTTCAATAATAGGCTATGAAGGTGATGTAACCTAAGCGTGAGACTAGAAGGATGCTCTAGGTTGAAAAGACTTAGAATGGAGAAGAAATCCATGTGCTATAACTGTCAGGAAATGACGTCATAACTAGATCACTCTGGGATTCCTTAAAGGGATACGATATCCCTTACGATTCTGTACCTAGTTTCTTTTGTTATCAGCTTTCCTGTCTATTATCACTGCTTTCAATTCATTGAGTTTTGACCCTCATTCACTTTCTACGTATCTCCTACGCTTTCACAAATTAATAAAATTGAACTTCTAGTGTTCCTTTTTTTGAATTTCCCAAGCTCTCTTGTTTACATTCCCCTCTTCCCAAAAACTAAGCTCCGCCCCCTTCTAATCGAATCTTCCTTCCCGTATTCCTCCTCGAGTGTCACATAGCCCCCATTTTCCCTCTCTCTCTCTATCGACACAATCAACATTGAAAACAGAAGAGGATAGGAGAATTTTCAATGAGTCTTTGATGGTATTTTCTAAACTTCTTCAAAAGTCCAAAGAGAGACTATGAAGGCGATGTAATCTAAGCGTGATACTCTTTTCATTCCTTCCCAGAAAAAAGTTTGAATTCTTCTATTTTTTAATCAAGTCCTGGAGTCCCACTTCTCTGGACAAATTTCGATCGTTCGATGTTCCTTTGAATTCATGTTCCCTTTTAATTGCTTCAAAACTGTTTTGCTTTTTACTTATTCAGTTGATTCCAGATGGTCAGCTTGAGAACACCGATTCATCAAAAAGAAAAAAAATGGTACGAAGTGAAACGAATCGTTGGTCATGAAGTCGAAAACGGAACCCTTTGGGTTGATGTAAGTGAAATTCTAAAGATATTTTAATATGATTTCTTAATTGAAGGTTGAATGGACTGACTACCCAAACCAAACAACTCGCGAGCCTGCAAACCGTGTCAAGAAACACGCTGGATAGGCATTGATTGCGTATTACAACTCACTTCCGGCCATCAATGATAATCAAGATCCACTCAAAAAAATGGTAGGTGAAAACATTAGAAAATGTATTTGAACACGCGTTTTTCCAGGTCACTTCCTACAGTAATCTGAAAAGAGATGTTTATGACGTGTCTAAGATCAAGAAACACCGATTCCAACGTAACAAATTGAAGTTTCTGGTAAGTTCTCATTTTCAGTTGTGTACAAAAGGAGTTGGGATGTAGAATGGGTTGTTTGTTGAGTGTGGGAAAAAAGAGTCCTCAAACATAGGTAATCAAATCAATATACTGGTAATAAAAAAATATAAGATTAATCAAACAAATAAAAAAAAGGAGATATTTAACGAGGGTGGGTGTGCTGCGTCCTCTTCCAACTTCCACTCTGAAGACTGTGATAAAAAATGGGATGTGAACAACATACAAACTGTATCAATAGATTAATTAATTTCAGATTGCATGGAAAGGTTTCAAAGGAGAAGACACATGGGAAGCAGCCGAAAACGTGATCGGGACCGCGAGAAAAATTGTGCTCAGTTATTTCTCTCGACTTCCTTTCAAGAAACAAAAAGAGATGCGGGAATATTTTGAAAGAAAAGGAAAACGTGTCGACGGATTCGAACTCCGTAAAAAAGTGTGTTTTTCATTGATTTGAAAAAATGGAAAAAAACTCTCAAAAGTTTTTCACTTCTTAAAAAATTTATTGCAGAGTGACCTGCAAACAAAGAAGAAGTCAGTTGGAGTCACTGCTTCCCAACCCCGCTTGACTCAACCAAACGTTCGTGGACTGGCAATTCATCCTGGGAACCAAACTCTACCACACCGTCAATTAGCTGGGAATGTTCAACCTGCCGGTAAACATCCCTTATTTAGAATCCCTTTTTAACTGATTTTATTTTCATATTTTCTCAATCATGCTGGAAACATGGCTCCGATCATTCAAAATTTGGTTAGAAATTTCCAAATAATACCGCAAAATCATGCTGTTCATATACCTCTTGGTAAACATTCCATATTCAGAGTTCTTTTTCATACTGATTTCTTTTCCAGCTATACCACAACATGCCCTCACTGCGCGTGAATTCCGAAACAATGCTCAGATCATCCAAAATTTGGTTGATAATATGCGACCAAATCAAATTGTTCATATTCAACCTCCCGGTAAACATTTATCATTCCGAATTTCATTTTTAACTGATGTCCTTTGCAGTTCTTGGACAACAAGCACAGGTTGTCATTCATGATGCAATCGATCCTTATGATTTGCTTTTTGAATTCCTGCAGCAAGTCAATGATCGTATTCAAGCTGCTCTCCTTCAGATGGGCTAACTCTTCAGAAGCATTTCTTGATCCAAACGAGATTTTGCTATTCATAATTCAAACATCGTAATATTATTTTCGTTCACGAATTCAATTTTTTCTTTACTATTTCATTACTTTATTGATGCCCAGACCTTGTAATTCATTATATGTATTGTTTCTGTCTAAAGTATCCATAAACGAATATATAAGAAACCCTGTTGTGCTTTTAATAAATATATCTTCAGAACATGTACGCATCTTGAAATTTATATATCCTCCATTCGTGAAAGGTATAATAAGAAATGTTTTAGTGTCTAACCGTCAGATTTATCTTAACTCCAGATTGTTTTGAGATGTTGGTATTTTGAAAACATCGAACTTCAATTGTTTTCTTAAAAATAACTGTTTTTTTGCCGAAGTTGTTGAAAGGATATTGGTAGATACCTTTCGTTGAATTTTTGCCTTGGAATCTCCTCCTACAAAACTGACGTATAAGAACATAATCACATAAAATGAGCCGTTCAGAGTAGCCCTAAATGTCATACATGTCTTTTCCATATTCTGTTACACTATACAGACAATCCTTTCGTTTTATACCGTACTCAAATGCAATAGTCTTCTATTTTGGCAACACCTGTAAGTCAATCAGACAACACTGTTTTATTCCTTTGTACTTCCGACAACACCCTCCGACAGCTCTCTATACCTTATCCACTAATAGCCCTTTTCCCCTCCGAATGGGGAGGAGGATACCTCTTCTGCGCGGGAAACCTTTTGGGAACTCCGCCTACAACACCGTTACATAGAACGTTAGTCTGACATACTTTTCGTTTTGGGTGCATTCTTCTCCTTGTTCGAAAGGATTTGTATTATTTTTGTCAACGGGTATCTATTATATTTTTCTTTGGGATCTATTAAGTCGTCCCGAAAATAATCGATTTTTTCGCAGCATATTTTGATTAGATTTTTCTGAGCTGTTGCAAAATCTCAAGAAGTGATATTTTATGGCTTGAATAAACATAATATGGAGTGACCTATTCATAAATGAAGTTTAGGCTAGGCAGCTTCTTGCTTCTTCACCTTTTTGCTCAATTGTCAGTTGCTCAACATCGGGTCAAAAGTTGTTTCTAAAAATATTATAACTACCGTAGAAGTACAGACCGAACCAAATCCAAAACGTTTGACATACTAGAGTTGATGGAAGTCAGTAATGAAAATAAAAAAGTTTGGTTCCGAAAGCACAGAAAAATTCTCAGCTATATTTAAAAAACATTCGAATAATACCATTCCTACTTTCTCTTTCTAGACTCCCTAGTGGGACAATATGATAGATCCCCGGCTCGAGATGTTCCACTTTTGGGGTCCTAAAGTGGAACTATCTTTTAGAAAAAAACAGAATGAAAAACTATCCAGACTGACTGAAAAACAATAAAATAAAAAAAATCGATTTCTTTCGGGACGACCTAATATCAACGTTGAGATCACAATTACGTTTCTTTTTCTTCAAAACTTTCTCCGACCATTTTCGAAATTGTTCACTCTTTTTATCACCTTTTCATTGTCGATTACTATTTACTCTGCCCGAGTAAGATTTTTTATGACCTGAGAACAATATTCCAATGATGACTTTTCCTTTCACTTTCTGTTTGGATAACCAATAACACTTCCTCTCATTTTCCATCTGGAGTTTGAATTCAAAATGAAATCACCTTATTAGGTGCATATCCTCTTTCTACCTGAAATTCAACTTCAAAATGACACATCCAACACTGTTGAACACCTTGTACTTCCTACTTCTAATATCCCTCTTTTTTCCAAATGTGGCGGGAGGATATTAGATCAGTCCCTTTTTTTTTGCGTGTAAAATGTTTTGGGAACTCCGCCTGCAACATCGTTACGTTAACTTCAGTCTGGTAGACTTTCCAATTAGGGCGCCTATCCTTTTTCCGTTTGGAATGGATTACTCTTTTTCGTATGGTCAATATAAATTTTCTGGATTGTTGGCTCGACTATCATCCTTCAATCGACTTGTTTTTGCCTTCGAGGTATTTTAAACTTTTGGAAATCTTCTCTTAATCTTTGAATCGTTGAAATGAAATCTCTATTTGAGTCCTATTTCAATTTTTTTTTTTAATTTCTCTGATTATTCCCAAAACAATTCACACTATTTTTTCTATTAACTACTTGGTGTCATTACAAGGGAAAGAGAGACTCTTTTGATGACCTGAGAACGATATTCGAATAGTCGCGGTTACTTTTAATTTTTGTTTGGATAACAGATAACACTCCTTCTCGTTTCCCTCCGGCATCTGAATTAAAAATGTGATATCTTTTTCAAGGCTACTCCATCCGCTCACATTTTGCGGTAGTTTTTTTTTTCATTATTTTCTAATAGGCTGGATCGAGCCAACATCGTTTTCTTCCTTTGTACCTCCGATACTATCCTGGGTCTAGACGTTATTTCCCCAAATGGGCCAAGAGCGTACTAACTCGCCTTTTTTGTGCGCGCATATTGTTTTGCGCACTCTGCCTGTAACAACGTTAAATGCATTTTTAACTGACTGTACATTTCCCTTGTTGTTTCTTAAACTTCTCCTACAAAACAACTTTTAGGAGCCCCTAGTTCTGTTTTGACAAGGTATAGTTAGTTTTTTCTCATTCCCTCGTATCGTTTTAGAAAAAGGAAAAACATTTTTTTTAATGAAAATTTATTTTCTCTTTACTTCGAAGATTTCGCAATTTTTTGCGCAATATAGTGACCGTCTTCTTTTTCGTCATGCATTATTCCCAAACATTTCCCCTGTAAGATATCTCAATAGCAACAAATCGACACAAATTTGAATCATTTCTTTTTTATTTTGTTTTCAGTTCAGGAGTGACAATTTTCGTTGAACGTTTTTTATTTCCATTTTCCGTTGTGAATCCCGTTGTATTTTTTTGCTGCTCGCATAAAAAACCCATAAAATCGCTAAAAACGTTTGAATTATTGCTGTTGCGTTTTGTTTTTGATTCAAACAATAGTGATTGCGTTCATTCCCACCATTTCTTTGACATTTTTCAACATTCCATTTTGCATTTTGATATAGCCGAATTTTCTACTTTTCTCACTTATTTTTTCGTCTTTTTTCCTCAAACTACCCGCATTTCTTTTGATTGCTTGCTTTTTGCCTAGAACATTTTGCAATATGTAACTGTTCTCGCACATTATAAAACCATCAAAGATGTCCATTATTAATGTGCAATAAGGGTCATAAAATGTGCAATAATGGCATGAAAAAACCATGATGTCTCTCGATTGATGTTCTTTCTACTTTTTCTTTCTACTCTTTTTATTCACTATTGATTGTCGGTCACTTTAGAGGATTGAGTGAGATTTTAGCTAACCTGAATACGATATTCAAATGATCGCGGTTCCTTTTACTTTTTATTTGGATAACAGATAACACTTCTTCTCATTTCCCATCTGGCTTCTGAATACAAAATTATATCACTTTATTAGGTGCATATCTGCCGACCTAATTTCCAAAGGGTTACTAATAATTCTGATATTGTTCCTTTCAAGAAATATTTTCTTTAAGTCAAGATATCTTTCAGTCTTTGCTCGTCCTGTGTTTGTTTTCCGAATAACTTTATATTGATACATTTCAGGTACAGAACAAATCTTAGAACATCCCATTGAATCAAATACTGTCAACATCATCAACTATCAAGACCTTCAGCAATACTTCGTTTTGAAAAAGGTGAGCTTCTTTGAATACTTGAAAGTCACACTTCTAGTTAAGACTCATTCTAGTTCAGGATTCTGTCAGATCTATCGCGCTATCATCTTACTTTTCCAGTTACTTCCAATTTCTTTACTCTCCTCTGACTTCTTTTTTCAAACTACTAAAACTTCGAGGTTTATTTTTCTCCTTCCCTTGAAACACTCCTCACTGTTTGTTTAGAACGAAAGAAAAATGATTGAAGTTTTGGTTTTCCATGAGCTCTCATCGATTTCAACAATTTCAAAAAATCTTCCAAACCGATTAAACCATTTAATTTTTTAATTTAATTTATTTATACGATTGAGAAAATCGTGAAAAGTCGAAAGAAAAGTACATAAGAATTGGTACAAGTAATGCGAAAAAGAATAGTTAAGTAAATAGGAAAAGGACAAGAAAAGGTGGTGCGGTGATCATACATAAAATGAGAAGTACATAAGATGAGATGGTTTAAGAAAAAAAAAGTGGATGATGAAACAAAGGTTGGTTATATTCGATCGGTTAAGGTGTTAAGATAATAAGCGGCCTAAAGTTCGGTTTATGAAGAAAGAACGCCTAATTTTGGGTTTTCCTTGTTTCCAGAGATAGCTGTGGTTGCGGCGAGTTTTTGTCTTTTGTATTGTGAAAAAGTGATTTTTGTCTAGGTCTATTTTGTTTAATTGCATTCGTGTTAGGAATTTCGAATCAATCAATTTTCTTCTAGATTCTAAACTGTGTAGTCCATATTTTTCATTGCGTTGCTCGGCAGTAAGTTAATCTTGGTTTTTCGGACCACCGGTCCGTTAAGCATAGAAGACGCTTGCGTAGGTTTAAGCCTACTGAAAGTGAGAAAAACGCGAAAACGGTGAATTCCAGAAGTGACTTCAGAATAACGCCTATAGCTCGGCTTCTGGAAATCCGATTGTTTAAAAAATTTTGCCGCCTCATCTCGAAAATATTTCCTGTTGAACGAAAAAAAGAGCGTGTAAAAATCTCTTCTCTGAGCCGAGAAACTTCTTGCGACACATTTCGTTGGACATTTTCACGGGTTACGGTACCATTTGCCCGTGAGTCATACTTGTTTTTCAAGAGAGAGGAGGGCAGATAGACAGACAAAGAGAAAATCATGCCATCTATTTATGTTTTTTCAACAGTAACTCTACAGTTTCGTGGAACAAAATTGTTAAAACCACAAAAAGTAGCCCATAATTTGGCTACGGCATTCTAATAATCACGGCTTTTTTCCTTTTTTTTTAGACCGAATAATAACAAACGCGCTATCGAGATCCTTTGAAGTTATATATTTTTCTGTTAGTTTATCCTTCTCTAATTTTTTATTGGGTTTCGAAAAAAATATAGTGACCTCTCTATTATTTTCTCGCACGTTTCCTAAACACTCCCTTCTCCCAGAAGAGATATTGCATTTGAAAGAGACCAGCACAGATGTTCGCTATAGGTGTGCAGTGCCAAGGGGTAATAAAATTATCGAGGATGGTTTGACTAGAG
Source organism: Caenorhabditis doughertyi (assembly GCA_963572265.1). Classification (NCBI taxonomy): domain Eukaryota; kingdom Metazoa; phylum Nematoda; class Chromadorea; order Rhabditida; family Rhabditidae; genus Caenorhabditis; species Caenorhabditis doughertyi. Next base: position 28,002,288 of record OY751558.1, on the reverse strand, counting down.
AGGTCAGTATCTGAGTCATCGTAAAACAAATAGAGAACAAAATTAATGTAAGGCTAGCAATCTGACATAGAACATCATCTCAGTACAGTACTTGGACGGGATAAAAGAAAATATGTCATGCATATACCGTAAAAACTGTATTAGTAGTGCCCCTCTAGTAGTAGTGCCCCTCTAATAGTAGTGCTCTTCGGAGGAAGAGATTGAAAAATAGTGGTGCATGCACTACTAATTCAGTTTTTACGGTATATTCTCGATCGAAATTTTTCGACCCGTTCCAAACTGCTCTTTTTCAAAAACTTGAGCTATTTTTGACACCAGAAATGTTTGAGACCAGAAAAATCTTTAGACCCTAATGTTTTTGTTATAATGACCTTGTCTCTGCAGGTAGACGTAGAATGATTCAAAAGAAAAACATAAAAACCTTTTTCGATTTCGGAGAGACTCCATGTGAATATATGTTTTCAAAGGGTTCCATATAAAAACGGATTTCGAGTTCTCGATCGAAATTTTATATTATAAAAATTTTGAGGATCACTGTTTTAGAACCAGATTATAACTTCATAAGTTTTCTGTGAGGTTGCTCATAATTCTAAATGAGGTCCCATCTTTGTTATCCTTCTTTTTTCTCACCCCCTGACCTCCCACCATTTCTCCGCTTACCTCCCACCATTTTTGAAGGGTGCCGCGTTACCATTCACCTGCTAAAAGAACTGAAACCCTTTATTAGTAGTCATTAAACATCTGTGAATGACTCGAAGAAAGGGTGACAAAAACTGACTAAGGCAGAGCAACATAGAACGGACCTAATAAGTGACGTTTGTTGGTGTACCATTCCTTTTTTGTCTACCTAATTGTGGAAATAAGGAGAAACAAAAAAATTGATTAGTTTGTCATAGTAGATGGAATTATGCTCTTATTGTTATCCGAACTCCTTACATACATCTTTCCTGCTTTTGCACTGTTTAAAATAATATTGAAAATTTACAGAATCAAATCAAGGAAGTGTTCGACACACCCTTTTCAATTGAATACGGTCAGCAACAACATTCTAGACGGGTTGAAACGAAATTTCTGAAAAGGTAAGCGTAAAATATCACTGTAGCCACAGTCAGAAAGGTTTTGCAGATGTCGAACGTCAGAAACCCCAAGGCCAGAGGGCGAAAGAGAAGACAAGAGGCGATAGAGTATGAATTGGAGAGAATCATCAATCATCGCTTCAATAATAATGAGCTCGAAATGTTTGTAGTTTGGACTGGGTATCCAGATGAAAACTCGTGGGAGCCGATTTCAAAACTCAAGAAATATGCAAGGCAAGCTATTGCAAATTATTTATCTCTATTACCGAATGACGATGAAAAGGAAGAAATTAGGGCAATTGGAAACAACAATTTCGACGTGTCCGCTTCTCCTTCGCCTCCAGGCTCCCCTTTGAGAGAGGAAAACGACGACAATCAAGGAGGAATTTTTGTAGTTGAAAAGATTCGAGATAGTCGTATCAAAAACAATACATTGGAGTTTTGTGTTTCCTGGGCAGAACACCCAGGTGAAGACACATGGGAGATAGGACAAGGATTGATGGAAACGGCTGATAAAGTGGTCGACAAATATCTATCATCTTTGCCTCCAAAAACACGTGATGCTGTTCGCATGAAACTGATACGTGTGAATTTCAAAAATAGGGAGCAAATTGAGGAAGAGCCAGGAGCTGATCCAGACGTCGTGGAAGTTGAAGGAGATGATGCAGATATGATTCAAATCATTGAGGACCGTATTGAAAATGATGGACACAACATGGAACTGCCAGATGCTCGTCGAGTCCAACTTCCCGTTCCCAACCGTGCTGTAAACCATGCCCCAATTCTCGAAAATCTGCCTCAAATCATACAACCCGTGCAACTGAACCATATGGCTCATGTTCCCGTCCTAGGTATGCCTTGATAGTTTAAAACCATTCCTAAAAAATTGTTTTTCAGTCCCACATCGAGCTCCAAGAAACGTTCGTTTCTACGATCCGCCAACAGAGAGACCATCCCTTAATCCGAACATAATTTCTCTCTCGATTCGGCAAGCAATTAAGCATCCGAACGAAAATATGTTTGACGAACCCAGAGATATTATCCGGAATGGAGTCACTCTTCTAGAAGTCTCTCGGCTTTTTGGAACCAGATGGTTGCCTGGAGATCTCGTTTCTTTGATGGTCTTCCATAACATGACCAAAAACTTGAGAAGAGAACAGTGGGACAGGATGATGTTGCGAGACTCTCTTTTTTTGAGCCAATTTTCTTCGGACGCTTCTTTGAACGCTCGGAAAGTCCTCGAAAGAAAGCGAACAGTTTTGCTCAGGCAGAACGCTCTCAATAAAGAACTGATGGTTTTTCCAATGCTGGTCGATTGCCATTGGATTCTTTGTTGTATAATCAACATACAATATGCATGCACACCGTCGGTGAACCAGGAAATGGACCGGACCAAACGATGTAAAGTTGTCGTTTGGAATTCATTTAGGGATGAGGACGAACCGGAACGGGAAACGGATGCTAACGCCAAAAAAATCATTTTCGAGTTCATCGAAGTGATGATGGGTCCAGCAAGCGTTGATGGGAAATTTGATGAAGGACGTGTTGTTTTTTACAATCCTAAAAACTTTCGATTGCAAGAAGATAAGCATTCGTGCGGAATTTACACAATTGCATTTTCCAAAGTCTTGTTCGAAAACTTCGACCAGTTTCTTGAAACTGAGGTGAGGAATGATAAATAATTATTCATTTCCAATTTTTGTTTCAGGATCATTCGACTATCCCATGGAACACGTTTCGCCATAGAGCACAAGAACATGTAGACAATGCTTCAACTCCTGCCAGTCGCCAGAGTACCTTTCAAGAGATAATAAGCATGGACAGAAATCTTGAACAATTGATTTCGTTCCAGCAATTGGTCCGTATGCACAGATACATTCCAATAGTTTAGTTGCAAGTAATCAGTGAATTATTCACTTGCTTCCTTTATCAGTTTCTCATTTGATTTCAACGGTTTTCACTTCTTTAATTGGTAATACATTCTGCCATTGAACATAGTTCAATCATTTCCCAATTCATTTGTTTCTCTTGATTGTTATTTTTACGTAAAAGTTGTTGCATTTCAAAACTCCTTTCATGTGCTTCAAACTTTTTTCATAGCCTTTTTTTTAAGAATAAAAACTGAGACTCCTGTTTTGTGTATCTTACTCTATAATTGCCTGTTTCATCCAACATGTGGATACCAAATCAAACCGTTTTTTGAGCGTAGAAATTTTTGAGAGCCCTGCCTACAACACCGTTACATAGAACTTTAGTAACTTTAGTTGTAAACTCTTCAAGTGGGGTGCGGACCCTTTTTCGTTTGGAACGATTTTGTACGGGTATACTACTTTTCTCGTAACGTCAATCTGATTTAACTGGATTTTTGGCTCGATTTTCATTTTTCAATCAACTTGTTTCTGCCTTTGAGGTGTTTTAACTTCCGGAAATCTCTTAATCTTTGAATACGCTAAGATCACATTTCCACTTAAGTCCTACTTTAATTACTTTCAGAACTTCTTCCGATTATCTCCAAAACTGACGCTCTATTCTTTCTATCAACTGTTCGGTGCGATACCCAGGTGAAAACATATGGGAGAGAGCACAAGGATGGATGGCAACGGCTGTTAACGTGGTCGACAAATATCTATTATCTTTGTCTCCAAAGGGACATGATGCTGTTCGCATGAGACTGATACGTCTAAATAACGAGGACGAGGAGCAAGTTGAGAAAGAGCCAGGAACTGATCCACACGTCGTGGAAGTTGAAGGAGATGATCCAGATATGATTCAAAACATTGAGGACCTTATTGAAAATGATGGACACAACATGGAACTGCCAGATGTTCGTCGAGTCCGACGTCCGGTTAGAGGATATGATTCTCGATCCCAGCCAAGACCAAACGAGGAATATTTCATCCCAGTGTCTTTTGCTTACAAGTTCTCTGTTCCAGCTTTTGGAGCCCACCTCAACGTTCACAGACAAGGGATGGTTCTAAGAGATGTCAGCCACTTGTTTGGAACAAAATGGTTGAACGGAGACTTTATTGACTTTATGAATCCTTATTTTGCCACCAAGTACCTAAACAACGCTCAACTCAATGCAACCTACATGCAATCTTGCACGTTCTTGAGCGTTCTGGATATAAGAACGGTGGAAATCCTTTGTGAAAGAAAAATAAGTCTCACCAGAAACGTCGAGTTGTTCACAAAAAAAGTGCTCATGTTCCCCATCTTGCATGGAGGACATTGGATGCTGTGTTGTATAATAGATATCAAAAATGCCGTGCTTCCAAATGACTTCAATGCGCCTCCCGAGACCTGTAAAGTCATTCTCTTCAATTCAATGATAGACATTGAACGAGATGGACATGGAAAAACCATTGCATTGACATGGTTGCAGAAAGTATGCAATTTTAAAGGAAAATATAATTCAACAAGAGTGGAATTCTTCACTCCAAAAAACTTCAGAATTCAAACTGATCAACATAGTTGTGGAATTTACATAATCTTATTTGCCAAAACGATCTTCGAAAACTTGGAAAAGTTCTTGGAAACTCAGGTGAGATTGAAAAAAGCTTCAACCAACTCTTTATGAACGCGGCCGTCGCTTTCTCTTTGAGATTATTATAAAATTGGATAATACTGGTCTGCAGAATTTTTTGACTTTTGCAGCTCTCGAAGACATCCAGAACCGCTGCCGTAACGTTACTCAATTCTAACAATCTTTCCGACCCTATCCGGTTTTTTGTCCTTATCCACTCATACTTCTTCCTTTCATACTCCATTCATACGTTTTTCCATATTTGCATTTGTTGACTGTTTTCGTTTGACGGAATTTTTATCTGTTATCATTATTTCAACCCTGTTGTTACTATTATTACCGTAAAACCTGAAAGAGGGTGTTCAACTTCTTCAGCTAAAGGCACCACTATTTTTCGATCACTTTTTTCTCCAAATTTTGAGATGTTATGATCTGCATTTATTAGCGTTTTTTTTTTGATGAAAAATGACGGAAATACCTGAGAAGAATGAATCTATTCTCCAGTTTTCAACAATTTTTTTCAAGTTCAGGACAGCTTTCAGTACATTTGAAGGACGAGCCATTCTGAAAATGGAGTAGCACTGCCGAGGGGCACTCTCTTATTGCAAATAAGTAGGTGAGACTTTATGCACCAAGCTCCGGGAAATTTAAGTTGGATTATCTTTTTTCCAGTTTCCTAATTTACTTCTCTTCAAATTAGAAGAGACTGCAGGTTCAGACGATTTCAAATCTTACATTGCAGAAAGCAAAGAAAACTGCGAAAACTGCAATTTTTCCCTGTTACCTGTTAGTTCTGGGTATTATCCTTGCCCAGAAATTGCCAAATAGGAAAACTTTACGGCGCCAGTGAATTAGTACTTCAGGGATTGTTGAGTAGACAGAGAAAATGAGTATGAAAGTATGATAATGGACTCCTGTTTCAGAATTTGAAAGTCTTTTCCCTGTTTCGAAAGTGGCTTTTTTATGCAATTTCATCCATGTTCAGATCTGCAAAACTTTAGCCATTCAGACGTTGTGTAGAAACTCACAATAATCTTCAATCTCAATTGCCACGAAGTTGCAGGAAACGAGACATCTGGAGGCTAGCGTTTTCAGCTCTATGGGCACCATGTCGTGGAGGCAATGGATAGAAAAGGTCGTACACTGGAAATGTCCACAGAAAAATGTCTACAGCTTGGGAAACAGAGAAGCAGATGGAGCTTGCTCAAATGGAAAAAAACAATGATAATAAAAAATTCATTGAAAGTAGGTGGTATCAATAATGAGCAATTGAAGTATGAAAAGAGATTCAATTGGGGTGAATTAAGATGAAATGGTAGTTTGAATTGCACCGAAAAGGAATTGAATAAAGACCAAAAGTTTGATAAATGATGATCACTATTCTAGATCACTTGAAGAGTTTCGAGACGAAAACATGTGAAGATCACTGAACTTCAGAACCGAATTGAGGAACTTGGAAGACGAGGACGGTAAGGGGTTTTAGACTGGGAGGGATCCAATCGAGCCACAGGAAATGCCCGAATTCAAGCTGAGCAATCTTAGAGAAGATTTAAGAATAAAGTGAATAAGTCAAGAGAATTGTTGGACAAGCTGTATGCTGAAAAATTGGATTAAGCAGTCAAGTTAAGAAGATCCTGTGCGACAAAGACGGATTCGAAAAAAAAGGCTGGCACCAAAAAAGGGAGCAAAATGGTCCAACAAAAATAGGCATGTTCCCATTGAAGGAGATCCTAAAAAGATCCCAAGAAGGAACAGGTCCTATGAAAAAACACTAGTCTCAACGAAAAAGATAAAAAAGTCCCTAGAAGAAAAGACTGGTCCCAACAAGAGAGAAAAAATTGAGAACAAGAATGAAACTTTAACTAACCTTTTTGAGTTTGGAACTCAAGAACTTTATAGGAAAGAGTTCAAATTCTTGCGCTATTTTGAAATTGGAATATCAGGACTGATAACCCAAAGTTTCATTAAAAGCCAGAAGATGACATGTCCATTTTTCCGGCCATAATTGTACCAATTTCTGACTTCTACAAATAACTTTGTAACTCCGAATGAGACTGAGTCGATGAGAATTGAACTACGTGAAGATGAGCTACGTGTTGAGACGAAATGCGAATTAAAATCAAGGTTTACTTAAAGAAAATTGATAGAATTTGTGGGGGGAGGGTGGGGAATTGCCCCCCGCCTCGACACCCCACCTTACAATACAAATAAAGACGAAGGAACGTACCAAACGGGGTGGACATAAGAAAAGAAAAAAAAATTCAAAAAAACAGCAAATAAGCAAGAGTCGATGGCGAGTGAGATGGGGAAATCGGAAGTTGATTAGATGTCAAGAAGGACGTCAACCAAGCCAATGAAGATGGTTGAGAAGACGACTGGGTCAAACGTTTTACTTCTTTTTTTGGATATTCTTGCGACTTTTGACCGTCTTGTCTTTCTTATCTTGTTGGTCTTGTTTTTTATTCTGAAGATCCTGCTCATAGCTTGTGTCCAGTCCAATATCATCATCGCAATTACCATCATCTTTCTGCAATATAAAATTGTTTTGAAAAATCGTAAAGAAAGAACGATTAAAATTTGAGAAAAAAAAAGAATTTCACTCAAAATCAGAATGTTTCATATTGAAACTTTTCTGGTTTCTACGTGCCGAATTTCTACAACTTTCTCAAGGATACTGAAATGAGAGTAAGGATAACAAAGAAACAAACTTACATAAAAGCCTTTAGCTGGACGGCGGTCTCTGAGACCCTCTCTTCTGGGAGCTTCCGAGGGTTCATTTCCGGCAGACTTCGGAGATTTTGGAGCTTTTGAACCTGCTTTGTCACGGTTTTTGGTCTTTGCATGTTGTGTGTGGCAAGAATCCGGAGTAGTTGGGAAAACCGCCGGAAGAACTTCCAGCTTTTTCGAATCCTGCAATGAACGTTTCTTTTTCAAAGTTCCTTTTCTCTTTTAACTTACTGTGGTTCCGACCACAAGGAGATGGACCTTCAGGGCCCGGAGAGCAGTGTCTTTTAGGCGTGAGTTCCAAGCTCTCCAGGCCATGCATTCCACTCCAAACCATTCGGTGTTTGTTTCTTCCCACATGAAGTGGCCAATTTTGTAAGTCTCGACCGGACTATTATCCTCTTCAAAGATAACTTCAACTTTGTTTTTCCCATAGATTGGGCAGCCAATGCTCACGACAGATTTTAATTGAAGCACCAGTGCGTTTTGTGTCTTTAATAGATTGCCAATCCTGCAAAACATTTGTTGTTTCAATCAATATGACCCTTCAAAAATACCAAGGGAAGCAATTGATGGAATCTCGACATTGTTCCTCCTTCGTCGACGTATCGTCCTTCACGCCGTGGACCTTAACCCAGCAATCTTGGCTGAATTACCCTGCAAAACAAAAATTTTTAGACGGCAACGGGAAAGACGGAGTTACGCAAGAAAAAGTGTATAGACGAGTGAAAATTGACAATTCTTTGCGATAAAAATGAATTTTAACGTGAACAAATACAAAAAACCGTGAAAAAAACGCTTGGAAACGCATGGAAACAGATAAAACAATAAAAATTACCGAAAAAAAAATTAAAAAATTCAAGTGAGAAAATTTGTCAATAGAGCGTACTTGCATTTCCTCAAAAAAATGTGATTGGTCGATTGACTGAAACTCCCTCCACTTTTCATCTTCTTCTCACTCTCTTGTCATTGCCCAAAAGAGGGGAAGAAAATGTGTGGCCGGTAGCCGAGTGGTTAGTGGGATAGTACAGCATTAGTGAGGTTTTTGGTTCGATTCCACCATGAGCAGGTTTTCTTTTGTTTTTTATCCAAATGTTTTTGTTATTGTTTGTCAACTCGAAAAACAGTTTGAATTGAAAAGAAATTGATAACTCTAAAGTTTTCAGTTCATTAAGATTATTGGAACATAAAAAAAAACAAAACATTCACAGTTCCCTAAAAAATGAACGTGACTCCCCACTAAAAAGGCTTGATTAATCTTTTTTCATATTTTCTACACTTGTAATTCCAATTTTGTCTTAATGACAAAAGCGGTTAATTTCTCCGAATGAATTGATGTTTTGGCGGATAACTGGAGGAACGATGAAAATAGACTTTTGCTCAAATCTACAGAACGAGAAACGTTCTCTGAAAAAATTTAACAAGTCTAAAATGGCGATAGTAATTGACGTTTCAAGCTCCCATAGACTTCCAGGCAACAATTTAGCCTTCCTCAAAAAAAAAGGCTGTAACTTCTATCCCTATTTATGTTTTGAATACCTGTTCTGATGCCGTCAGAAACGAAGGAACAAATCAGAGAAAACATTCACTTGATATTCAAACTGCAATTAATTGAATTTCGGTCACAAAATTCATATCTTTCAAGCTTCATAGCGCTTTTCAAATTGACAAAACTCGAGAAAAACCAGAGAAAAAACAATCAATAAATTCGGAAAACAAGTATCAACGTGGATTTGATCTCACGTGGTTTCTTTTAAAATGATCTTTCATTGTTTATTGATTGTTTTTTCTCTGGGGTTTTCTCGAGTTTTGTCAATTCGAAGAGCGCTATGAAGCTTGAAAGGTATGAATTTTGTGACCCAAATTCAATTAATTGCAGTTTCAAGTGAATGTTTTCTCTGATTTGTTCCTTCGTTTCTGACGGCATCAGAACAGGTATTCAAAACATAAATAGGAATAGAAGTTACAGCTTTTTGTTTTCAGGAAAGCTAAATTGTTGCCTGGAAGTCTATGGGAGCTTGAAACGTCAATTACTATCGCCGATTTTCTCAATTTTCATTGTTCCCATAACTGAAGTTACTACAGTTTGGGGATTTATTGTGGACGACGGAAAGGTCACGGAGAAAATTCCAATATTTATTTTTTTTATTTTCCCGAAACTGTAGTCACTTCAACTTCGGGACTTTTCTTTTCAACGTAATCTTTTTTACATTTCACTTCCTTACCTTTCCTTAGAGGGAGTAACTCCAATTTCGGGATGCTTGTTTATTTTTATTTTTATTTATTGTTGACCTAATAAAGATATTGTGAAACTAGGAAAGTAGCACTGCATTGAACACTAAAAAAGTATGAGATAATTGGCTCGTACGTTCCTTCAACTCAGTGCAATTTTCAAAAGTGACGGAAATTGTCTAACTATTTTTTCCTCATGAATGAATTGAAAAGACGAAATTATCACAGGCTTGGGAAAACCCCATTTTCAGAATGAAAAAAAGATATTTCCGGCAAGAACAAAAACTTTTGAAATTTGACTTGTCTTATAAAACAAATGATAATGAGAAAATACAGTAAAATTTCTATTACGCTGATAGAAAACTTTCGGTATGAACTATTTTTATAAGAATGAATTTTCAAGATTAAGAGGGTTTTTTGGGTTTTCTCCAGATGCTTTTTTGTCATAACAAAACTTGTTTTGAAATGAAGCCGTTCCGTTTCGAAACGGAGCGGCTCCATTTCAAAACGGAGCGGCTCCGTTTTGTTATGTCAAAACGAAGCGGCTCCGTTTTGTTATGTCAAAACGAAGCGGCTCCGTTTCAAAACGGAGCGGCTCCTTTTCAAAACAAAGCGGCTCCATTTCAAAACGGAGCGGCTCCATTTCAAAACGGAGCGGCTCCATTACAAAACGAAGCGGCTCCTTTTTAAAACGCAGCGGCTCCATTTCAAAACGGAGCGGCTCCGTTTTGTTATGTCGAAACGAGCGGCTCCGATTCAAAACGAAGCGGCTCCTTTTTAAAACGATGCGGCTCCATTTCAAAACGGAGCGGCTCCGTTTTGTTATGTCGAAACGAGCGGCTCCGATTCAAAACGGAGCGGCTCCTTTTCAAAACGAAGCGGCTCCTTTTTAAAACGAAGCGGCTCCATTTCAAAACGGAGCGGCTCCTTTTCAAAACGAAGCGGCTCCATTTCAAAACGGAGCGGCTCCTTTTCAAAACGAAGCGGCTCCGTTTCAAAACGGAGCGGCTCCGTTTTGTTATGCCAAAACGAAGCGGCTCCGTTTCAAAACGGAGCGGCTCCTTTTCAAAACAAAGCGGCTCCATTTCAGAACGGAGCGGCTCCTTTTCAAAACGAAGCGGCTCCGTTTCAAAACGGAGCGGCTCCGTTTTGTTATGCCAAAACGAAGCGGCTCCGTTTCAAAACGGAGCGGCTCCTTTTCAAAACAAAGCGGCTCCATTTCAGAACGGAGCGGCTCCTTTTCAAAACGGAGCGGCTCCTTTTCAAAACGAAGCGGCTCCTTTTTAAAACGAAGCGGCTCCATTTCAAAACGGAGCGGCTCCGTTTTGTTATGTCAAAACGGAGCGGCTTCGTTTCGAAACGGAGCGGCTCCATTTCAAAAAGGAGCGACTCCGTTTGGTTATGTCAAAACGAGCGGCTCCATTTCAAAACGGAGCGAAAACGGAACTGAATAGGAGACTAGTGTTTCACTCGAAATCAAGTTTTTGAGAAAAATAAATAATTTTATTAATTAAAAGATGTTCAAGTAGAGTTTCAGATGATCATTCGATCCTTGGCATCTCGATGAGGTACGACTACTTCCTCTATAACACGAAGGGGAGAAGAAATTCGTGGAACTGAAATAGACGAGCTGTATAGACAGCACAAGGCAAGAACAACATCCAAAGCAGTTTCGTACTTACGCTCAATATCTTTGTGTAAAATTCGGAACCGACTTACTAACACTCCAAAAGTGTGCTCTACTTGGACACGTGCCCGTGATAACTGCCTATTGTGATTCAACTCTTGATAGGTCAAGTTCCGCTTCTCATATGGTTCCATAAGCGATTTGGAAAGTGGATAAATCCCGTCTCCAACTACGAAAGGAAGAATGACAGTGGTCTCATCCAATTAAGCAGGTTTGGGCAGACTATCTCCATTTTCCAGAACTGCTTTGAGAGTTGAACGATTGAAAATAAAAGAGTAATTTGAGCTGCCAGGAGTTTCTTTAAATCATTAAATATAATTTATTGATTACCAGATATCGAGCAAACCTATATCAATTCACAAAATTTTTCCATCCCCATCCACCAATATCAGAAGAACAAAAGAAAAGATTGACTTGTAGTTGAAAAACAGACTTTCAGATTGACCAGATACTTTGATTCGCATGTGCTTTCCATCTATGGATACTAATGTCCTGATCAGGCCTTTTCGAGTAAAACTGCTTTCAAATTCTCTTCATTCTCTGTGTGTTTGAGGTAAATCAATATTGAACATACAGTCGCTCACTGTGTTTGCTACTTTTTTCATTATGCTAGAAATAGATCATTTGGAGATTCCTATCCGACGGCTTAATCCACAGTATGACTCTCCTAAAAAGTTTTTAATTGGAACTTGAAACTTTCTCCCATTTTTCACCTCCAGTTACAAATTCCAGGAATAACACAGTCTGCTCTAAAGCTGTGATTTTGGAATTTTGGCTTTAACTGCCATTTTTCAGAGCACGGACAATCTTCATAATCGTTCGCTTTTCAACGAAGGTGTGTTTCTGAATCTTTCTACTATCCTCAGACAGATGATTGAAACTTACCTTAGTTTCCTTATCAGAAGCAATAAGCTCATTGCAAAGACTTCGGAAATTGAGTAGTCATCTTAATTTGAAACGTTTTGCTTGTTCAAGCTTTTTCTGTTCTCTTCGTTTCTTTGCTATTTCTTTTTCTTTACACAGCATCATCTTTTTTTTGAGAAACAGAGTGAGAAGCAAAATATTCAGCACATCTAAATTCCCAAGGTACATTATAATCAAAAATAAGCTTTTTCAATGTTTGCTCACTGTTCTGTTCAGGCTCCATAACGCTCTAGGAATCAATACAAAACAATATGAAAAACTAGGAAAAATCTCAAAAAAAGCCAACACTGGGTTTTTCGCCACGTGGAAGGCCAAAGATCCAAAAAATCGGCAAAGCCGCGTGTGGACTGGCATAGGTGAGGCTTGGAGTTGATTTCGGAAAACTAACAGTGAATGATAGCTTTGTTATTCAACACTGTTTTTTTACAAACTGTAATCGAATCGAAAACTTGTTTTATAATCTAATAAATTAATTATGAACGTGAAAAAGAACCTGATAAAACAATATACAAGTAATGGAGGTGGCGGGGACTTGAATTCAAGAACTGATTTGAATTTCAAGATGAAAAAAAAATTCGAATGAGAAATATAGCACTATGAATGGATTAGAAGAATAGAGAAGCGAATATATAAAAGATCAAGATGCAAGTCAATGAAGAGATCGTCCCCCCCCCCCCCCTCCCCCGCCTTGACACCCCCATTTCTCACAAAAGACTAGAAAACAGAATAATAAAGCCCTAGAAATTCACATGAAAAGAAAGAGAGATAAGGGCAATTGGCAAGAGGGGAACGAGGCAAACGGCAAAAAGGGTGACGAGCAAGGAGTAAATTATTTCTTTGGCTTTTGAATGTTGAGACGTTGCTTGACTGTTTTGTCCCTTTTTTCCGTGGCTTTTGCCTTTTTGTCCTGAATGGCCGCGTCCAACGTGGTATCGAAATCCGCTGGGTCGTCGTCCTTCTGCAATGTGAAATTGTTTACCGAAAATAGTAAAGAAAGCTCAACTAAAATTTAGAAAAAAAATTTTCTACGTTCAAAGGGGTTCAATGTCAGAACTTCAATGTCTTTTAGAAATAATGTAAATAACAACTCACATATGTGCCTTGCGCTGGGCGCTTCCGTGGTCGAAGAGGTGGTGGTGGAGCCACGGTTGCTATTGCTTGACGTCTTTTGATAACTGGATTCTTGTGCTGGGTTGGAGCCGTGACGATTCCTCCTGGTCCTGCCAACGTTGTCTTGCCCATGAGGTCGACGTCGACGCTGGCAGTCGGCAGAAGATTCTGAAAAAAAAAAGAAATTCAATTCTCTAGTGTTTTCTTGAAAAAGACTGAAAACAGAACAAAATCTTCTTTGCAAAATGGGATAGGCAGCCAACGGAAAGAGACGTCCAATAAAGCTAATTACAGAAAGTCACGTCATGTTCTGTCTGCTTTGATTCCCATGTGCCCAGTTTCATTGTTTTGTTTTCACGTTCACAAGAAATTGAATTTCACTCACCTCCTCCTCGTCCGAGTGATCCTCAAGATCCGATTTGGATTCCTCCTCCTCTTCTTGATCTGCCGCTTCCTGGAGATCCTCCTGACTCTCCAATCCAGACATATCTTCAGCCATCTCGAAATCCATCGAATAGTTTCCAGACCTTGGAACTTCCTTTGTTTCGTCTTGTTCAATTGTATTGTTTGCCACCAAGGTTTTGGAGTCATCTGAAAAAGAATAATATTCACAATGCATTCAAAACAAAAACAACACGCTTAATGCGATTCTGCAATTAGCAATAGCAATTAGTTTATCTTGTTTCTATTCTTTTTCTATCCACAACTATCCTTATATGACATTTGGATGACAAACTATGTAAAGCTTTTCCCACCCCACATGCTCTTCTCTCTTCTCAACTTCTTCCTTAGTCTATTCTGAACTTGACTGACTCAATTTAGTTGTTCTTCGTTTTCCGCCACTTCATCAACTTTTTTCGACTGCTTCGTTTACAGCATTCTTCTTGTGTGAACATCAAATTTGGCTTCGTACATCCGACTTATCTCCCCAAACTCTTATCCAACTTTTTTTTTCTTTTTCGTGGCCCCAAAACCCTTTTTTCCACTAGCTCCAATAGATTGCTCCAGGCGGTTCAACTTACCAATTGACGCATCACTTGTGGTGGGGAAGGCCGATCGGTGCCTCTTCAAAGCTTCGGCTGCGAGAATCTCGAATGTCGCTTCTCCAAGACAAGAGACTGTGTTTTTGAAACACTTTTCGACGACATCCTTCGCGAGTCCCACAATCTCGAACGTCTGTGCATGCTGCAAAAACACGGGGATCAGCCTCTTTCAAACGTTTACTTTCAAAACCCTAATCCTCCCTCTCTCATCCAATATTCTCTGAATCCTTACCTTGTACGAATGCAACGTTGAGACTCCCATCTTGGCCATCGCTTTGAAGATTCCACGTTCGACACTCCAATGGAACTCTTGATGGACTTGATTGTCATTCAGTGTTTTGTCCAAGAGTCCCAAGTTACGAAGACGGTACATCGTCTCGTAAACCATGTAAGGGCAGATAGCATCCGCTCCGAATCCAAGGAGTACACAGAAGTCATGGACGACACGTGCTTCTCCAGTCTCCACTACAATGGCCACTTTCATACGAAGACGTTCACGAATGAGGCACTGATGAATTGCTCCAACGGCAAGAAGGGATGGGATCGGGACACGTTCCGCACTTGCATTTCTATCCGACAATACCAAAAGTTGGAATCCATCGAGGGCGGCTCTGGAGGCAGCGCAGCACATGGCGTCAAGACCAGGGACCAGTCCTGAAATAAAAACATTTTTTATGACTTATTCATGTTTCTTGATCATGTTATTTTGAGAGCGCCCGCAACTCGTCATTCTCCACTCGTATCTCTTACCTTTCACTCCGTCCTCGACTGGGAACGTGATGTCGATCACTATGGACTTCCATCCCTTGTACGATGTGCGCTTGATTGCCTGTAAATTCAAAATGAATAAAGAACAACTTGATTTCATGTCTAGATCTATAGACGTGCGTCATTGGAAATTCCCACAAGGATCTTAACGAATGAGGCGGAGCTTATTTGAGCTAATTTTAGAACTATAAATTATGCTGCTTTGACTCTATTCAAATGCCATTCTACTATCTATTTTTCCCTTTCTCTTTTCTTCACTTGTTCCGTACCTCCATATCAATCATCGAGAGGACTGGTTGGTCGAGAACCAAGCGACTAACTAGCTCTGCATCCGGCTCCAGCATGTTTGACTCTGGTCCAATTGGACATCTCATCGACATGACGTTTTGCTCGTGGAACGGGTCAATTGGTGGACTGGTAACCTGCAATCATTCAATCTCATTTTAGTTTTCACTCCTTTTCAAATTTTTTAAGAGAAGACCAGAGATTTTTTTTCCTTTTTAAGAGAAGACCAGAGAAAAATGAGAAAATGTAAAAATCAGTGGAACTAATTGACCGAATTGGGAGGAGAACAAATTTCAAAAACGTTCTCGTTTGATATTTTATCCAAAATGAAAAAAGTCAATACTGTAAAGGGGTGGAGAGAGAGCAAAGGAAGAAAACAACCGAATGCAAATGAAAAATGAATGAGAATGACCAGAGAAACGTTCTCCTGATCACCAAAACAGTAATTGTTCTAGAAAAACAAGGTAAGAGACTGCACGTGAAAGAGACGCAGACAGCCAAACAGTCACCCTCTTGGAAGAACACCCAGGAGAAGGGAGAGAGAGAGTGTGGTGTAGAGAGAGAGAAGGGAGAGAGAGAGAGTGTGGTGTCTCTTGAGACGCAGGCACAACGAGTTATGGTGAACACTGCGAAGGGCGTTCCAGGAATAAGACTATGTTACAGGTATAATAAGATGAGATCTGGGAAATCGTGACAATCTTTAGAAAAATAATGTTTTCATTCGAATCTAGGACAGAGAGATATCATTTACCGTCGAACATTTGATGATAAACAAGCGAAATAGAGAAAGTTAGTTTTTGAAATCAGTCTGGTTCGTACGAATAATGGCGGAAGCTGTGAAACAGAATCAATTAACACTTCTTTGAGTCTTTGAGAAGAAAATCGAAGTGACGAGGGGGTATATCCGCCATTAATGGCGCCTTGCTGATCTACCGAACCGGACTCAAAGAACATCAAAAAGAGCATTTCTGGACCGTTTTTTTTTCTTTTGTTTCTATGACAACTGGAATAAATGACCTACAATTGAATTAGGAAAGATTTGCGAAATGAATCGTTGAGCAACGGCTGTTCAACAGACTGTCAATGGTTGTCAGTTATAAATGAGGTCACTGTAACTCAAGATACTTCCAGTGCCGGTGAATAAAACCAAAGGCGTAGTTCTTATAGGTACGAATTGAGCAGAGAACAAATTTCAAAAACGTTCTCGTTTGACATTTTATCCAAAATTACTTCCTAAGATGAAAAATTGTTTTTGTGTGGGAGCTATTTTCAGAAATATCACGGGTTATATTCAGATCAATGCCTGGAAACGCAAAAACACTTGTCAAAATAGATTGAATTACAAACTATGCAGATAAAATGCTGAAAACGAGGCCAAAACAAGGAAGTTGGGGTCCACCAATCAATACTGACTTCACACTGCCCGGGACCCAAATTTGAAAACTTTCATGGCAGTTTTATTTTGATTTTTTCAGGCAAGTTCCGCACGAAAAGTTATTTTTTTTTGCTCAAAAATTTTATTTTGGGTAGAAGAATTTAATGTGCGGGCGAAAACTGCCTGAAAAAAATCCCGAAAAAAAATAAATAGCTACCATGAAAGTTTTCCAACTTGGGTCCCCATGAGAGTGACGTCACGAGTTGTCTGTTCATTTGAAACCAATAATATCAATATTTCAAAGGTAATGCGTAGTGTTAAATAAGGGCTCCTCGACAACTCGCAACGAGACTTTCCGAAAATGCGACATTTCGCAACTCACGTCGATTTCGCTACTGTGACATTTCGCAACCAGTCATCTCACTACTTGTAGGTATCGCAACTAGACTTTTCGCAAATCTTTTATCTCGTATAAGAAAACTTGAATCTAGGAAGATCAGTCCTACTACAACCGATTATACGCTAATTTGTCGTTTTCAGTCAACTAATAATTCGGGAGAAGCCAGACGGTTAAGGCGCGAAGCGCCGAAAACCGTCTGGTTATTTTTACTAGAGGGGCACCATTATTTTTCGATCATTTTTTTTTCAAAATTTTGAGATGTTATGATCTGGTTTTAGCGGCGATTTTTATGAAAAAAAGGAATAACTGAAAAATTCAAGCTGTTCTCCAGTTTTCATCAATTTATTTCAAGATAAGGCCCGTTTCCAGTCAAGTATTCTTGAATTTGTAGTCTAAAAGTCAAAAATTTGAAGGAGGATTCATGTTGAAAATGGTGCACAACTAATGAGGGGGCACTACTAATCGAGTGGCAACTATTGTTAAAGCTTCTCATCTGAGGGCACCACTATTTAAGGGGCACTACTACTTGAGGGCACTATTGTTTTTGTAAAGCCGGCGTCAAGTTCGCTCCACGGATAACTTTGAGATTAAACCGAGAAAGGGAGTTGGCCGATTGGGAAGCTCTGCCGGCGGCCATGACACGAAATCGGAGAAGCTATGAATTTTGAAATTTGTTTGGCGAATTTTTCGATTTTCTGTGAATAAATTGTTGTTTCTTTAAGAATTTTGGCATTTTCCTTAATTGAATTCAGGTTTAAATAAATTCAGAATATAATTCAAGTTGAAAAAAGGTGTTTTGGAAACTTCTTTCTTGAATTTTTCGCTTTTCATAGCAGTAATTTGTTCATCACATTTTATTTTGTTTTCAGGTAAAATGTTCGTGTGCCCTGTTTGTAGATGTCGATATGAGCAGTTGTATCTGTATGAGTACCACATCAGAAACTTCCACTCATATTCTGATACTCAATCAAACGGATTCTCTTCTCTTAAGCCGAGTTCGTCTCATAAATGTAAGCATTCACTCTTATTTCAAAAGAATATTTATTTCGTTTTCAGGTCGGATGGAACGAAGCAGATCGGCTTGGTTGTGGCTATATGGTGATGAATGATGTTGGTTTGTTGCCAATTAATCCAAAGGTCGCAAATGATTTCCCGGGAGTTGGAGTAACTTGACGCATCACCGATCCAGAATATCATCCAAAATATCATTATGAGAAGTTCATTGGTGGAATTTTAATGCTGATATTAGAAAACTACAAAAGATTGAATGGAATGTCGAATGAATATCGGGGATGGGGACTAGAAGATGGCGCCACTCCACGTGAATCAGGAAAAACGTGCAGATCTATAACTATAGTGGTGTCATTTATCCGATGGACGCACTTAAAAAGAAGTTTCCGTATTTAAAAAAGGTGAGTCTCGCTCAATGGGCAAACAAGAGCTATCGCATTGAAATTATCAAACAACCGAGTTTATTTTTATTTCAGCGATCCTCACAATGTCCATTCTGCGATAAGCGATTCCGAAATGACATTTCGTTCACCAATCACATTGTTATTAAACATCCTGAGAGTGCAGAGTTCGTTCAGTGCCTCCAATGTTTCAAATGTCATTAAACACAAGAAGATTTGAAGATTCACGACTGTGATCCCACTTACCTCTGTCTTGATTTTTGCCCTATTCGCAACATGTGTGATGCATTTCAACTATTCAGACATCGTTCGCTGTTCCATCGTGGAAACAGTTTGGGTTTTCGTTGTACGGATTGCGCACAAAAGTTTTTAACACCACAAAAACTGCGCAAGCATCGAAAGATGTCACATGTTTTCTCCAAAACCAATCAGTGTCATTTCTGTGAGGAGTTTTCATTTCCGACGTTGCCGTTACCGCTCACGAACGCATTCATACTGGAATTCTGAAATTCTAATGGAAAGGTATTAATTGCCAGGCCTAGCGTTTCAAAATTCTTTTCTATTATCAACTATTATTGATAAAAACTTACAACGCTTTATCGATTTCGTAGTAAGCAATGAAAAAGCACCAGTGTTTTTGGATGGTACAGCTCACAGTTCCATTGGCATAGAACTTTGTGGGAGCAGCAACTCCAAGAAGTGCAGAAGCAACCAAGAGAGATTTGAGAGCCGTCATCTCGAACGGCTTTGTAGAGTGAATGAAAATGGTTTCGAAGGTTTTCAAGAATCTCAGAATGGGCGGAGTCTATTCTCGGCGTAAGAAAGGCGGGATATCCTGGAGTTATTCATGGTACCTCTTCAAAAATAATGGGTAGTATACGTTGGGTGAAAGCTTGATTGATGTGAGTTTTGTGTACGAAAATTCCAATTTCCAGATCGAAAAATAAATAAATCTTGTTGGAATTCCCGATGTGCCAACCCATATATTTTTTTTTCTTAGGATGAATCAATCACGAAACGGACGCTGCACGTTAAGATGGAGTGGAGTTTATGAGAGTGGTGACACGTTCCCATCATTTTTCTCGAAGATTTTTTGGCAGGAAACTTTCCAAAAATGACGATTCATGACTTTTTGAGAGAAAGACATGAACGAAAGGAAAAATGATTCGCTCAAACAACCAATTTCAAACCAGTACCAAAGAAGATGATGGGAACTACAATTTTGGAACGAAGATGTTAGAAGGTAAGAAAGAAAAAAAACCCTTTGGTTAATAGACTGAAGGTTTGAGAAAACAAACTATAAAGCAAATAAGACAAATCTCGAGAAATTTGAAAAAAAAACTGGGCTCCTGAGGCCATATTTGAGACAACTCTTGAGGACGCTTTATAACAAAATCGCACATTGTGACAGGCATGTATGGAACGTTTTCCTTTCTCATGCTCATGTTTTTGTGCGCGTTAAGTACCATAAATAACTCCAGGATATCCCGCCTTTCTTACGCCGAGAATAGACTCCGCCCATTCTGAGCTTCTTGAAAATCTTCAAAACCATTTTCATTCACTCTACAAAGCCGTTCGAGATGACGGCTCTCAAATCTCTCTTGGTTGCTTCTGCACTTCTTGGAGTTGCTGCTCCCACAAAATTCTATGCCAATGGAACTGTGAGCTGTACCATCCAAAAAAACTGGTGCTTCTTCATTGCTTACTACGAAATCGATAAAGCGTAGTGAGTTTTTATTTCTAATAGTTGATGATAGAAAAGAAAATTTCATTGAAAAATAAATCCAAACAGTTTTGAGTCTATTTCTGAACTGATAACTGGAAAATTAAGAACTTTTCACAATTAATTTTGTTTTTAGCAAGCACGATCGTCTTGATGTCTTCGGAGTCAAATGTCCAGAGAGGAAGGAGTATGATTATGAAATGGAAGGTCAAGAAGATGGAGACGGCCTAATTAATGTAAGTTCATAAAAGACTACAGTAAAATCTGTAATAGAAGGGGACCTTCAATAGAAGAACCCCTCTAATAGAAGAACACTCACAGGGTATGTTTGAAAAATAATAGGACACCCTTTAATTGAAGGACACCCTTCACTTCTTTCCATTGGAAACTTGAACAAAACCTTTTGAAGTTTGAAAAAAATTGCAAAAAAAAAATTATTTTCTTTTAATTTTTCATCTTTTCCCTAGTTTTTCGTGGTTTTCGGTGAAAAAAATCAAAGTAAAACAAGCAATTTTGCTCGAAAATTCTGCTAATTTTTAGTCTGCCAGAGCTTCGAAAAATATAAGAACAGCCTCTAATAGAAGCACACCTGTAATAGAAGGACACCAAAAAAACGTGTTGAAAAATAGAAGGACATGTCCCTCTATTACAGATTTTACGGTAAGTTCAGAACCTTCAATTTGTATTTGCAAAAATGTTTTAGTAAAATTTCAACAAAAATAATTTTTCAAGTTAAGAACGGAATTTCTATTTCTGGAGACTGCAAATAGTTATTTGCTCTATTATTTGTGTTCTATACACAAAGTGGCACTGAAAACACATTGAATTTATGAATATTCTTAACGTCTTGCTAAAAAAAAATGAAATTTCAGGATGAATATGAGTTGAAGATTTTTATAAATCATAATTGCACTACATATGGTAATAAGAAAAGAATTGAAAGAATCGTGCAGAAGGAGCCGGTCACAAAGAGGTAAAATAACTTATTTTTTAAAAGGTTATTTATTCTTGGATAACAAGCGGTTTTAATATTGGGATTTCATGGAAAAATAGGCACAAAATGTCTAGTGTACTGAAGTCGTCGAACCGACGTGTGCATCCTTTCTCTTCATTCTTCCACATATTTTTCTGTCGAGAAAGCGAGAGCTGTGGTCACTCTTACAAACGTTAATATGCCAAATCGGTTGCGCAACGGCTGACCATCTACACCTACCTGTTGGCCATTTCATCTGACAGCTGTTAGAGTCACCCTCCTCCCCTCTACCCTCATTTTATTCGTACGCGAAGACTATCTGGTAATAATGACAAGTGAATCATCTAACCGGACACGATAGATATCGAAAATGGAGTAATTAGCTTATTGGCACCTTAGCACAGAAACATTTTTTAAAAAACCAATTTTTGCTTACCTACGCACTGTTCAGTTTGAAAAATCTGAGAGATTGGGTCTTTGGAGATTAGGAATTTTAGAGATTGGGATTGATTGATCATATAAACAAATTCAAATCACCCTTCCAACAGTGTCGTGGCATCAGAGTTCGTCGCTAAGAGCCGCGTTTGCGAAAACTAAGATGTGTTGAAAAACAATATGAAGCACTGTGCTGTATCCCTCATTTCTGAATTTGGGTTCAATAATTCAACATGGTTGGTTCAAGTTTATGAGTGATCACTATATTCATAAGAGTATTCGAGATTGAAATTAAATAAATACTGGAAGTTCACAATGAGAAACATCACACAAATAAAAGATAAGGGTACAATAAATGAATTCAATTGAGGAAAAACCCAAGAAATTCAAGCAACACAAGTTAAAAAAGGACAATTAACCCTTCGTACTTCTTTTTTGAACGACGTACTTCTTTTGAATCGGACTTCTCCTTGAACGCTTCACGATGTTTTTTGAAGTCTTTGAGCTTGATCTTTTGTTCTTCTTCTGTGAATGAACACTATTCGCGAACTGAAATAGTATTGAGAATACAAGAGAGCCAAAAAATAAGTAGACATTTGTTTTTGATGTAAGCTTTCGAATTAACAGTAGTAAATTTATATTGAAACATGAATGTATGAGTTCTCAAGTTGAAAGAGTTAAAAACTTACATTCGCTGTTTGTTGGTTTGCCGATCGGCCGAGCATTTTTGACGATCGGAATAGCTGGAATAATTTGGATCACTTTTTTGCTATCATGTTTTTTATATTACAGTTTACACTCGAGTCCGAACTTGTAGCCAATCCCGGCATCTCCTCCATCTCCATCACTTTTGCTGCCATGGCAAACATATGAAGAGTGAGATCCTTATTTTCCTTGGGCTCTATAAATTTGTATTCTATCCTTTCATGTTATTTTGTAAAACACAAACTCACGTCTTTTCTTTTTTTCCATCATGAGTTTTCTGGTTTCTTTGGCTGAAAAAAACACAGTTATAACAAGAAAATATGATTTTAACAAACCGATTTTCTTCTCAGATAGATGAGGGTATTTCTTCTTAAGTCCCACCATCGTCTCTACCTCTGAATAACAATTCATAATGACTAATTGGCATTTAAAACCTACTTTTTTCCTTGATGTCAATCTCAATTTGGATCGCTTTTTGGAAGTCTTCGGATTCTCCCTCTTTGGAAATTTTGAGCTTTTTGATGAGTTCTCGCGTCATTGGAGCAATTGGATGCATTTTCTGGAACTATCTGATTAGTGGAGACGAAAGTAGATTTCATGCGATTCCAAAAAATCAGAGAAAAAACTATGAAAAAGTTTGATGACTGAAAGAGAAAATGCACTTATTGTCTTTTGAAAAAAAAGTTTCAAAGTTAAAAAATAAAAGTTCGAGAACTGACTACTTGTTAGTCAACCAATAAGTTAGTATGAATTCCAAAAAACATCCTAAAAATGGATCAAAGTAAGGAATCATAGACTTTTATATCAAAACTAAAAATTATTGGTGCTAGATGTATAAAAAACCTTTGAAATTCAGTGAGAAGTTTCAGGAAAAAACACTCATTAAATTGAAGAATATCTAGCATCTCTGAAAAGAAGCAGATCAAACTTTTGAAGTATCGGAAAAGCTCCAAGAATGAAATATCTTGTGTTGAACAGAAAAGGGCAATCACGAGTGACTAGGTGAAATAACAAGTACATGATAGTTGCGTGGGAAACGGAGCCGCATGTTAAATGATAATTAAGGGTTAAGCAAATCTCGGTTAAAGCGAATACTCTCTTGATTACTTCTAGAGAAATACTTCCTACTTCTAGAAAATAATATGTCAAAGAGCACTCGTGTAAAAAGAAATGAAATTTCTGCCTCTTTCTCTCTTTAAATACGAATTATGCATTTGCGCGAATGGAAGATGGTAGGGGGCGGGGCTTGTGTAGAAAAAAATGGCGAAAAAATGTGTCCAAAAAATGTGTCCCGGAGCACGTTCTCGCTCCTATTTCAGCTCAAAATTAACTTTTTGATGCGGTTCTTTTTTTGATCGAAAGGTAATCTTATTAGGAAACAGGGTTTCCATTGGCTAAACCGGCCAAAGCCCAGAGCCCGAGTTACGTTACAGTCTCTAACTTCAATTTTTATTTCTTCGATTTCGCACCGCACCACCCTGCGGGGACACATGCGAGAGAGAGAGAGAGACGCAGACAAGCAGAGATGCCTCCATCTTTGCTTGATTCGCGAGCGCAGCGAGCGTTACTCTGTCTTGCGAGCGTCAGCGAGCCCGTAGTTTTTCGGTGCGGAGCACCGAAAAGCTCAAGAGCCGAAGGCTCTTGACCAGCCGGGCCAGACGAGCGAGCGGAGCGAGCAAGGCTGGCCAGGCTGACACCGGGAAGTATTACCCATGCGAGGCAAAGCCGAGCCTAGCTTTTTCGTTGCGGAGCAACGAAAAAGCTAGTCATAGTTCAGAAAATGGTATTCAGAATGAAATAAAAGTGCGTGATAATCTAAAATCCAATATGACAAAGTGATATCTGATTGAGTGTACTGATGGTATTGCCGTCATATGTGACATTTATTATTTTGAACTTTGAAAGTTAGCATTCATCATCGATAATTGTAAGCTTTGTTTAATTATGACGGTGAATTAACGCACAAATCGTCTAGTTGAATTTAACCAATTCCGCATATTATTCAACAAGTCATAAAAATCAAAACAATTAGTCCAATTTTGAAGAGTCTGGTTCTATAGTCTGGACATTGATCCGCCTTCCCACACTAATTACAAGGACAATGAATTATGAGAACACACATATCCCGATATAAAAATTTCCAAACAAAAATTATCTTAACACTTTTTTATTGAACAACCACTGAAAACATGGGCAAAAAATGTTCTGAAAGGTGTTCAAAGTTGCCTCCTTGCTAAGAACGGACGTTCAGACGCTTTGGAAAATAATTGGTCATGGCCGTAGGGTATTGTGGAATTATCATGGCCTAAGCTACAACAAATTCCTTATTCAAGTCATCAACAGATCTCAAATTTTTTTCGATATGGGACTCCAATACAGACCAAAAGAATAATCAAGCAGGTTCAGATCAAGCGAGTTACTAGACCACTAATCCTTGATGAATATCGCTGGAATTAAAGAAGAATTGTGGCTTTTTTGCGGACTCGTATTCATAACTGCCTTCAAAAGAGAAATTATGACTAGATATTTCGCAGAACAATAGAAAACATATATGAAAACAGAAACAAAACAAAAATTGATAGTCGCGGGTACAGTAAACCGTGAACAGCGAATCAAAGTTAGTTCCCATAATTAATTGTCACCCTGTATATGAAGTCATTTCAACCGAGACAACTGATAGAGCCTTCCGAATAGACTGGCTTTCTTTTTTGAACATGTGATGTAATTACTCAGCTTTCGATGTAGCTCAAAAGATTAGTCGAAATGTTAATGGGTGGTACCAAATTTTTGAGATTCCAAATGTCATATTGCTAAACCCTTCCCTATTAATTTCAACATTTTATTTTTTTATTTGAGCTAATTTGGCAAATTTCTATAATATGAATGATTTATTAAATTTTAAAAAATTAGAAAAAGATATATATATATATATAAATTATCATATTACAATTCTTCTTTGGTTGACAGGGCTCCGGTGGACATTTCATTATTGCATGGGGTCATCATTCTGGAAAAAATAATACAATGATCAGGCTTATTAAGTAATTTTGAATTTCAGAATGGTTACTCATCCTGCTCAAACTTTAATTTCAAATATAACTCACTCCATAAGACGTTCGAAAAAATTATCATTGTCCTTTTTGCCACAGCAGACACATGACTCGTTTGATATCCCTCCAAAAGTGAACTGAAAGTAAAATGATTGGGCTATCTTTACTATTATTACCACACAAATTCTGTGTGTGTGTTTGTTCGTCCGTCGGATGCCATAGCGAGGCTCTCAGTGAACCGATTTTCATAAAATTTTGACTGATCGATAGAGAATGCTGACGTGCATATGCCCGTCTTTTTCGTTCTTTGATAAGATCACTGATAAGCTCTGTGTTGTCTATGCACATAGTCAAAATTGCGGTCCACAGCGGAAGCCAGGCGGTTGAGGCGCGAAGCGCCGGAAACCGTCTGGTAATAGTTTACTTAAGAAACTCACAAAAGATGATTAGCTTTCACTTCAATTTCTGCGGAGAAGTTCTACTAGGTCGATTCCAAACATCTTTCCAATCGATTCAGGGCACTTGTAGGTAGAATCGAGGGCCTGAAATTAAACTATCGATGCTTTTTTTCTAATTGAAAATGCTTTAAAAATATTGTTACCAAAAAAGCTTATGTAATATGTTTATAAAGCTTACCGATTTAAAAAAATCATGATTGTTAGTTATTTTCATTTAACTTTTTGAAGTCATTTTCAAAAAAAAAACGACTGTATCACTCACCTTCCAATTTCATCATTAAGATAATTATAAATACAAGTTATAGTTTTAAATACATAAGCTTGAATATTCCGAAAAATAATATAGAGACATACCCACCCATGGGGTTATCTAGGAGAAGGAAAAAAGCAAGAATGAATTGTCCAGTCAACGTATTCCCCAGTCGACGTTTCAAGGACCCGCCTACTCTTTTCTTTTCTTTTTCTTCGCCCTGAGAAGTAATGAATTAGTTGCGTGGAGTGACGCCATTCCCTTCAAATGTTTCCGAGGACACTTAATTCAATGCCATTCGGACAAAAACGATGGCGCCGGAACAAAGACATTTAATGGGAATTTGTTCGTTGTTTCATGCATTCTAAAGAGAAATAAAATTCGATGTTGGACCATTAAGAAACTCGAAAAAGGAAATGGAAGGGCAATAAGGGCTCAGTCTAAACACAAAATTTTTAAAGAGACTTGTTTTTAATGACATTTTTGAGTGATGTCAAAATATTTTTACAAAACAAACTAATGAAAATTTTGCAAAAAAGTGTTTAAATATTTTCATTTGATCTTTTAATCCCATATTGCCATCAGCTGAGCATTAACAAGTCAAGAAGGTTTCTAAAAAATTTTCAAAACAAACAAACTATCTATATGGTACAAGAAATGATAAAATTGAAAATATAGAGTAAGACGTCTTTCTTTACAAAGGTTTTTTTTTGGTTTGATCTGTTTTCTTCGAAAAACGAGGCTAATGTAAATTGAGTGCACGTGCTATATCTTCCTTTCATATGATTGACCCCGCATTCTTGTTGCAACTGTGTTGTACCCAACTTTGTTCGATTTTTAAAAATTTCTAACAAGAGTGCTATCAGGGAATTACTATTTTTGTTTATTTTGATTGCTCTTTTGTTACTGAGAAAGTGCGGCAACGTCTACTGCTCTTTTCTAAGAGGCACATGGTCGAACACTGAAAAATTTATGAAAGGGAGCATGCAGAAACAGGTATTTGTGAAGATGCGGGAAATGGATGCGGGGAATCACTTATCTGGTAAAAATGAGGATTGTTGTCCAACAGTAGCAGACACGGAACAACTTTTTTAAGTTCAGCAACATAAATACGTATTCAGCTTGGAAGCAAAAAAGTTTATTGAATAAATTTTAAGAGATTTATATTTACAATATTCGAAAATTATTGATGATTCGAATCCTTTTTGCGTTATAGATAGCATATTCTCCAGGCGATTTTCGATGTGCCTGTAAAATCCGAGTTTCATAATTGAACATCAAAGTTTTTATTAATTATCAAGCGTTAATTACAGTAAAGTATGGAAGCCTTGAGCAATTAAAAAAAAATTAACTACGTTGGCCAGGAAGAATAGAAACTATATTGAGTTCACTCAACTCTCAAGGAAACCTTTCAAACAACAAAATCTCTACTTCATTGAAACGAACAGTTCTCCCATGTCAAAAAACTAGCTCACCGCATGTGTATGGGTACATATATAAAACCAATGTCAAAAACATTCCCGTTCCTGATACCATTCTCCTCTAGCTTTGTTGATACCAGGTGGCTTGTTCATGGCATGGGAGGTGACCTGAAGGAAATTTAGAAATCAGTATTTAGAAAATCTATATATCTGTTTATTATCAGTGAAAATTATTGAAATACTTGATATTTTTCACGAATTCCAAATCTAATACAAAAATTATGTTACTTTTTGCCTGTTTGGGATTTCTTTCGGGAAAAATCACTTACATTTTCATGTCACTTGAGAAGATACCGCCATCGGGGCTTTTTCATAGGAATCCATTGATATTTTTTTTAGTAAATAGATCGTTCAATATTCCAAAAAATCATAGATAAGACGTACCCAACACAGGGTTATCTAGTAGGCTAAATGAGTGAAATGAATTGTTCGTTCCGAAAGTTGCGATCTAATTTACAAGGCCACGCCCCTATTTTTTCTTTCTATCCCTCCCTTACCCCCTTCTGTGATGCAATGAATAATTTCTGCGGTATCGTCGTGGCGCCATCCCCTCAAAATGTTTACAAAAATTGGTAGTTCAATGTCATTTGGTGAGGTATGTTGATGAATGGAAGGGGATGAATGGGAGACAGAAGATACTCTATAGCATTGTGTTGGGAATTATCGAAAGGGTTTCAACTGTTCATTTAGAAATTCAAAAAACTATGATCTCTGTTCAAATATTGAATTTCTTACTTTTTGTATAAACCTTGAGAATCAATTTCTTAATTCCAGTTCAAGTTATATTCTGTAGAGATACTTAACCTTATTGTCTCCTGTACCATCTCATCGGAATGTTTACAAAAATTGGCAAGCATATTATAAGAGGGTCGTGGAGGTTCAAAGGCAGAATCTTCTTAGCGGCAAAATAAGAGAAAGGGACCAGTAGAAAAATTGTAAGTTTGAGTGTTTTGTGTGCTGTACTGTGAATCAACACTTCGTTGTTTACTTTTAGGAATCTCCTCACTTTCGACAGAATTTTTCGGTCGATCTTACGAATGGTACTTCTCATTCTTTGTCGGTGTTTTTTAAAGGAGATGATGGCGGGGAGTTCCGAGTATGGATAATAAGTGTTGTCAGAAAAAGAAAAGTCAAAAAAGGTTTATGAGTGTGGGAAAATTGAATAATGAATGTAACAGAGAAATGTAATAGTTCTACTGTTTACCTGTTTTGAAATAAATGCTTTCTTCAACCAAATGGATAATCACTTTGGAAAACACAACTCTTAATTTACCTCTATGATTCCTTACAGTTTTTTCTTTCTGCTTTCCAAGAAAAACTTTCACAGCCACTCTTAGATTGAACGATTCCCAAAAAAAATTTGAACACATCTCAACAATACTCTACAAACCCACCTTTCAAAGAATGTTATACTATCCTCAAAGTAGGGAACAAAAAGTAATGTCTAACAAGAGTCTGTAAAGTGTTTTGTGTGGTTCTGTGAATGAACAGTTGGTTCTTTTCTTACAAAAATGCTCTCGATTTTGACAGATTCGGTTGATCTTACAAAGGGTAATTTTTATTTCTTGTCGGTGATTTTCTAAGAAGATGATGGCGGGGAGTACTTAGTATGGATAATAAGCAGACTTGTCAAAACCCGGGCCGGGCCAGGCCGGGCCGGGCCGGGCCGGGCCGGGCCGATGAAAAATTCTCCGGCCCGGCCCGGTCCGGTCGGCCCGGGTTTGAAAATTTTTGAATTTTGAAGCACGTTTTTCCCGATTTTCAGCCCTATTTCAAAACTTTTCCTGGGTAATTTTACTCAAAAATTGATCAGAATTTCCTCCCTGAAAACATAGGCTAAAAAAGTAGGAAAAAAACCGCGAAAAAAAATTTTTCAAAAAAAAAAGTTGAAGGAAACATGTTTTGCCTTGAACCCCGGGCCGACCAGGCCGGGCCGGGCCGGGCCGGGCCGGTAGAAATTCCTCCAGCGGCCCGGCCCGGCCCGGCCCGTGACAAGTCTGATAATAAGTGTTTTCAAAAAAGAAAAGTCAAAAGAGGCGTATGAACGTGGTAAAACTGAATTATGAATGTAGCAAAAAAGAAAGAAAATCCATTGTTATGACAGGGATAGCGTTACCAAGTACAAAAATTCTTGAACCAATGAAATAATTAAAGTTTTGAACACACAAGTTCCAAATTATTCTCAGATTCACCGCAGTTTTTTTCTTGCTGCTTTTCAAGAAAAATTTTCAAAATCACTCTCAGATTGAACAATCTCTAAAAAGAATTTGAACACAGTCTCAACAATACTCTACAAACCCAACTTTCAAAGAATGTTATACTATCCTCATAGTAGGAAACGAAAAGTAATGTCTAACAAGAGTCTATCAACAAAGATCGGTGTGAACAAATAACAGGAACCTCTGCTCATTCTGCTCATTTGTACAGTTGATGTTTGAATGTTGTAGTTCTAGACTACAAAGAAAATGTGAAAATGAGAGTAATTTCTTGACAACATAGATCACAGTCCTTTTTTGTATTGGCTCACTACAGTCACCTTTTGAAACTACCCTGAAGTACGTACTGAACCGTTCTAAAGTTTTTAAGTCATGTCCAGAAATCGATTCTCTTATCACTATGCTGATTGACTTAACTACTGCCCATTTGTCATTTCTATAACAAAACTGGTTTCACTGCCCTTTGCCATACTGTCCATTCCCATTCGTGTTTTGTGTCTTTCTTATCTTTTACCTTTTCTGTCTTGAACATTTGTTTTCAATTTATGTTCATTGTTTACACTGTTACTTGGTGTTCAATATCAAATACTTCCAAATGGCAAAAATTTATTATATAATAAATTATTTTTGTTTAGATACTCAGGTTTTCGATATAACTAATCATCTTGTTCTTTTGCATTGATCACTTTGAATGATTAAACAATTTTTTTCGATTAGTGTGTAGTTTAATGATCTCTTTCCGCAGAAAAGAAATAGGTTCTCCGAAAATCGAAACGGGAGTAATTTATCAAAAAGGTTGGAGAAGAGACAGAGATTTTTTTCTGATTCGGGTCGGCATTTCTCTAGTCCGTCGAACAACTGTTCAGTACTCTCACATTGAGACGAAAACATTTTGCGAAACGTCAATTAGTACAGCATTTTCCATTTTTTGTCGGTTTTTATCTTCACACATTAACGTTGATAATTAATAGCATTTCGTTGACAAAGTAGGTAAGGGAATACTGAACTAATGATAACAATGTTCAAATGAGACGTTTTTTGATTTCCATTTTGTTATTTTGATGAACCGAAATTTCCATTTTCAGATGAATTCAGTTGAATTTTGCCCATCAGATACAGAACAGAATAATCAACTGCTTTTCTCAATGCTCTCTCAAGGTTTGTGCATTTCAAATGAGGTCTAAATGCTCAACTTCAGAAAAATTACTACTGGTGTTTATCAATCCACACTCTGGTAATGGCAAAAGTTTGAAGACGTTCAGTGATAAAGTCTCCCCAAAGCTGAATGAGAACAATATCAAATATGATATTGTTGTAACGAGTTGAGCTTTTTTTTAAATGTATTCGTATCAAAAATCTATTCAGAAGAGCCAAACCACGCTCGAAATGTTGTGACGGAAAAAGCGGATCTAAGTATGTACAATGGAATATTGATATTTTCTGGTGATGGACTGATTTTTGAGGTGAGAATCGAGGTTTTTCTCTAGTCTCGTAACACTTCCAGATTTCAGGTTATTAATGGGATTCTAGATCGTGCTGACGGCTTTCGAATCCTTCCCATCCTTCCAATAGGAATAGTTCCAAGTGGATCAGGAAACGGATTGTTGTGCTCCGTTCTTCACAAATATGGAACCATAATGAACGGAAAAGCCGTTATGAAAAGAGCCCTTGAGATAGTCACATCATCAACTGCCAAAGCAGAGACAGTTGCGTTGTATTCAGTAAAAACGGACAAAGAGAAATATGCAGCATTTTTGTCGATTGGATGGGGTCTTATGGCTGATATTGGTAAGATTTCATCTAGAACATTTATTGAAATATGATTGGGATTTCTAGATATCGAAAGTGAAAAATGGAGAAAATCATTGGGACCTCATCGATTCCCTGTGATGGGATTCATCCGGAGTTGCAGTAAGTGCCATTTCAAAAAACATTCTTGCATAAGTATTTACAGACCTTCGTTCATACAAAGGACGGTTAACCTATCGACTCTACAAGTTTAACAACTTTAGTCCAATGTCCAATGAGTTCGGTGTTTATGATGAAACTACAGATGAAAAAGTCAGCAATTTGTCATCCGCTTATCAACGTTATTTTCAATTTCAGATCAAAATGTCAGTTGATAAACAATGGGAGTTTCATGATTCGAAAGGAGACGAAGCCGAAGAAATTGTAGTTGAGGGCACCTTTGTCAATGTATATGCAGTGATGCTACCGTATATAAATACAGAAGGACCTTTCGCTCCAACTGCTAGACTAGAAGAAAACAAAATTCATTTATCATATATCCTTCTGGAAGACATTGGATCGCGAGTCAACATCATCAAATATTTGGCAGCAATTGCAAATCAACGTCATCTAAATATGCCATTTGTAAAAGTAAGATAACAATTTGATATGATATTATTAAACTTTTGTGATTTCCAGACTGTTGAAATTTCCTCAATGAAACTAGAAGTGTTGAGCAATGGCTCATATGTGGTGCTTGATGGAGAGGTGATTGACACAAAGACGATTGAAGTTTGCTCTACTCGTAATAGTATGTGTGTGTTTTCGAAGTCGGAGTAATCCGATGTTATAGGTATATGAGAAAAGTTACTTTGATTTCTATAAATATTGTCTTTTCGTATGTGAAATTTTCCTCCAAATTTAGAGATTAAGTGATTTTCATCCAAAAATCTTAACCACGTCAATTGTATTTGTTCATATGTTTTCATTAGTAGTAAGATTAGGAGAATCAACTTTGAAATGGCTGGACCCGACAGAAATCATACTTTGTTTTAAAAAATTTTGCACTATTCTAGTTTGATTTCAATAAAAATAAAAAAGCTGAATAAAACTTATGTTGTACAGTTTCTTCAGACTACATATGTTTAAAATCTATGGTTTTAAGTTCTAGTGCTCTTAATATCCAGTTTAAGTTATATATTTCATGATTCATATCTATTACTCTTGATTTCCACACCAAAGGTTTGTCAGTCTTTTTCATGTGTTGATAAGACAAACAAACAAGTCAACAAGGTTGCGAAATTTTTCCCAACTCTCGTATATTAAGAACGGGAAAAATGTGGCTGCTGTCAGGCGGCTGGCAATGTTCAACACATTTGAGGAGGAATATGATTGGTGAGTTTTCCTTTAATATATTTTATTCGTAGTAACTTTTTTTTTCTGTTTCCTATCTATTGAATCAAATAAAAATGAAATTGATATTTGAAGTTTTCAGGATAAAAAGTCAAAACTGTGTGTTTCGAACTCATATTGTCAAAAATGCCTCCGCTCATCTTGGAATGGCTCACTTAAAAACTGAAGGAACTCTCATAAAATCCATTCACTGTACTGCCGTTGAACCAAATGATTTTGATCCCTTGAATCCCAAATACGCTGACGACTTGAACCCATTGACAAGATACTCAATGAATAAAAGGAGAAGATGGGAAATCGAAGATGATGTTGGAGAAGAAATGTTAGAAGATGTTCAATCGTTTCACAATAATGTTCCGGATGAAATTTTGTACTTGGAAAGAGTTAATTTGACGACTTTCGAGTGGAAAGGTGAGTAGATTTTGTTGCGGACCAATTTTTCAACAGTTCGACTTCAGATCTTCCATATGTCACATTTCCAAAGTATTTTCTTATAAATAACTTTCACAGTCTAAAAAAATCTTCGGACACAAACGTCTATAAATTTTCAAAGTTGAATTCTATTTATGGGCAGACATACAGTAATTTTGTGAGGAATAATGGCAAATCAAACAAGGAAAATGTCAAGGAAACCGAAAACTCGACAGTTGTGGTATACAATGTTATTCGAGCTCCAAAAAATTATTTGGTTTTGAAAGAAAGTCATTTTGTGGCAAGCAATTTTGGAGCTAGATGTGAGTTTAGTTTTTTTGTAATTGAACAGCACAAAAAAATAAACTTATGAAATATTTTTTTCTTTAGGGCCATATTATGCATACCAAAAACGCAAGGCAAACTGGAAAGAATTCGAAGAAGACATCAACGACGGAATCTGGAAGTACTACAACAATATTGATAATGATAACAGTATTGAAAATGATAATCAAGAAGAAAGTGACGGGTTGGAAACAACGAGGAAAACAGAATAGTAAGCTTATTTCATGGTTTCAAATGACGTATTCTTTATTTCCAGTTACGATCTCTACAGTCATCTTACGGACAACTTTGTTTTTGTGAAAAGAAGAAATAATAAATAATTGTTTTTCTCTTTTCTGAAACAATAAATGTTTTAAAGTCAATTGACCTTTCCATCTGAATACATTTTTGCCTTGATTTAACAATTTATGTTGAGTGAGCGGGTTTGCAGATGATGGGAATCCAAAAAAATACTTTCTTGTTGTACAAAACTGTTGGTTCAAAAAACTTTTATCAGGGCTTAACTAAGTCTTCTCATCATTTCCAATTTTTCAAAATATCCTTTGTCAAACCATGAAAGTAACGAAGCCCTCTACTGGTTCTTACTGAAGCGTTTTTCATAAAGCTTGTACTCATTGATAGAGCCCGTGCTGGAAATAATTCTCATTAAAAAACTCCTAAATATTGAGTAATGAATTCAAAAAATGAATGGCTCGATTTCCGGAACATATCAACTTCTCGAGGGAAAACGACAAGGGTGCGTTGTGAAGACAGAAATGGAACTGTTCGTATTCATTTGTGGTTATCGATTATAATTCCATCAGTCTTCAATGGATTTGCTATTTGTTAGGAGTTTGAAACATATCACAAAGAGCTAAAAAGAATAATTGAATCACACTGGTAAAGTAGATTTTGTACAATGAATAGTGGAACACATTTCTGTTCTTCATTGAATTTTTGTTTCAGCAAAGGAACCATTTGTATTCCCTTTTCTTTTTTTTTTTGGAACACTTGTGATTTCCTCCAATGAACATTTCAAACTTGCTCTGTTGCTCTTTTTTCCGCGCTGTATTCAAAAGCTCAAAAGTTTATTTTCAGTTGGTTTCTATTTCTAATAAGACTGTTCTTACAGTTTTTCGCCCCTCTGTTCGTTTTTGTTTTTCATTTCTGTCTAGTTTGGCTACAAGTAACGCTTGAATCTGTTCACCATTTTGCATTAGACCCGGAATCAAGATACTATTCTCATTAGAGCGCACTTCCCTACTCCCGTCTAATCCCATCGTGAGTGTTTAGTTTGATTACAGAGACCATTCCTTTAGGCCGTTTCTAGTTTGATCTGTACAGTGCGCGCAGAGAGCAGGAAAACAATTACACGTATACCTTTTTCCATGGTCCCGTTGTCTCTTTCTCCCAGCCCCGGTGTACGGAGGAGGTCACCTCCTTATTTCTCCCTCTCTCTTACTGTGCACAGTCTCATTGAGAGAAGGACCCGTCATCTCGATTTTTCACCCCTCTCGTCTCTCACCAATTTACTCTCTCGTCGCGCAATCTTTTTCGTTTATTCTTCTTCATTTCCTTCATTTTCCTCTTTTTAAATGCATTTTCCTCTACTTTTCTTTCTCTAAATGCATCAAAAATGACTACATTGAAATAAAAATTATTATTTCAGGTAAATAATCTCTCTTCTCCCGTTCTCCGCCCCACAAGTCGTTGTTTGGCAACAAACCAGAGGAGTAGTAGTGGATTGTAGAAAAGCAGTGATATCCAGCACTTTAAAGGAGTTACGATGGTGAGTTTTATTCAAAAATATTTTTGATTTTCTGGGAGGAAACGAAACGAAAACCAAGCTCCGTGGAACTGAATTCATTGTTTCCAGATGCGTGATTCGCCAGTCAACTTCCAGCGACGATGTCCTCAATGGGATTCTCGAGGAGTCCAGCGATTGATTCAAGTTATATGGTTAGTTTGGTTTCCTGTTTTCAGACGTTCTCACCCTACGAGAGCATCTCCTAGAGCCAATAAAAATCTCTTTCATAATCAATTCGTGTTTTCAGAATCGATATGAATTCTCCTTCGTCATGAACTCCTCTCCTTTTTCATGCCATCCAGTGGAATACGTCGCTTTGTAATCGAATGGAGTATCAATAAACACTCTTCCCATTTGGATATCTACTCAACCGCCGTCATAATTGTTCCGTGAAGATATCAATTCCTCACAGGAATTCATGCCAAGGACACATAGGATCCTCTAAATGTGCCCCGACTGACTGGTGAGTTTCTTTTCAAGAATTGTGAATGTTAATCCTTTGGGAAAGCATTTCCCGAAGCTAAAATATTTCTCTAAATGAAGGTAGATGTTTTCAGATCCGTCGATTGTCTCCCTTCGTACTGCAATTCTCATCTAGTTTCCTGGCAATTGATAGGACGTACCGATCAGATGGATGTTGGAAAAAGGCACGGCAAAATGACTCTTCGCGCCTTCAGTGGCTTTCTTCTCATCCTAGAAGTGCCAAGAACAATCAAGAAAGATTCTGTAGAGAATCCAATGCTTTTTGGCTAAAGTAACGCTTTATGGTCGGTAATATGTGCAGGAAATCTATTGGATAACTATAGGTGAGTGACACTCAAGTTGATTTGAAATATTCTCGCGTGTTGTTGTCAATTTTCGGGCGGAATATTTTGCATCGGATTCTGTCAGTTGCTCAAAGTAACGCCTGAAGCTCACTCTAGAGCTGAAAGAGCCCTATTTTCCCAGAAGGCGTCAAACTTTTGTCCATCAGATGGCAGTTGCTCAAAGTGAGCTCAAAGGCTGCCCAATCTTCGCCTGACAGCAGCGTGTGCCAAACTGAAATACGGCAAATTTTGCTTTGAGTTAACTCAAATGCTGACAATTGTTTTGCTTGAAAGGCGCCGAAAGTTCAGTCTAGAGCCGTAAGAGCTCTATTTGTGCCCAAAAGCTGTCGAAATTTTGCCCAAAAGATGACAGCAACACCTGAACATGCAGAAATTATATTTAATTTAATTTAATTTAATTTATTGATACGCACAAAGTACGTGAAAAAAATCCAGAGTTCAAACTTGTTTTCCATTTCCGAGACCTTAACCACGTGACCATCCTACATTATAAGTTTTCTTTTTTCTTTTCTTCTTTCTTGTATTTTCACACGTTGTAAATTGGAAAAAAGTGGAGTCTGCAGTTTTCCATCGGCTCTTTCTTTTGATAAAAATTTATTGTTTTCAGACACTTGATGCCTTCTCTTCCATATTGTCGCTTCTTCTTGGTGTCCATCGGAAAGGAAACGTCTTCAAGGGAACTGATGGGACGATTTTATTTGGCTCAAGGATGGGAATCCCCCATAATTGGACACCGATTGGAGCTGATGGTTGATTTGGAAATTTCTGCAGGTCACCTTTTTCACACCCACCCCCTTTCGTTTTTTCCCAGTGTAGTATTCTTCCTTCAACCAGCGTCTTCTCCATCCCCGTTTCCCTGTTCAGACCTAGTCGGGACCTGGGACCTGGTAGGGACCTGACCGGGGACCTGGTCGGGACCTGACCGGGGACCTGGTCGGGATCTGACCGGGGACCTGGTCGGGATCTGACCGGGGACCTGGTCGGGACCTGACCGGGGACCTGGTCGGAACCTGACCGGGGACCTGGTCGGGACCTGACCGGGGACCTGGTCGGGACCTGACCGGGGACCTGGTCGGGACCTGACCGGGGACCTGGTCGGGACCTGACCGGGGACCTGGTCGGGACCTAACCGGGGACCTGGTCGGGACCTGACCGGGGACCTGGTCGGGACCTGACCGGGGACCTGGTCGGGACCTGACCGGGGACCTGGTCGGGACCTGACCGGGGACCTGGTGGAGACCTGACCGGGGACCTGGTGGAGACCTGACCGGGGACCTGGTCGGGACCTGACCGGGGACCTGACCGGGGACCTGGTAGAGACCTGACCGGGGACCTGCTCGGGACCTGACCGGGGACCTGCTCGGGACCTGACCGGGGACCTGGTCGGGACCTGACCGGGGACCTGGTCGGGACCTGACCGGGGACCTGGTCGGGACCTGACCGGGGACCTGGTCGGGACCTGACCGGGGACCTGGTCGGGACCTGACCGGGGACCTGGTGGAGACCTGACCGGGGACCTGGTGGAGACCTGACCGGGGACCTGGTCGGGACCTGACCGGGGACCTGACCGGGGACCTGGTCGGGACCTGACCGGGGACCTGGTAGAGACCTGACCGGGGACCTGCTCGGGACCTGACCGGGGACCTGGTCGGGACCTGAACGGGGTCCTGGTGGAGACCTGACCGGGGACCTGGTCGGGACCTGACCGGGGACCTGGTCGGGACCTGACCGGGGACCTGGTCGGGACCTGACCGGGGACCTGGTCGGGACCTGACCGGGGACCTGGTCGGGACCTGACCGGGGACCTGGTCGGGACCTGACCGGGGACCTGGTCGGGACCTGACCGGGGACCTGGTCGGGACCTGACCGGGGACCTGGTCGGGACCTGACCGGGGACCTGGTCGGGACCTGACCGGGGACCTGGTCGGGACCTGACCGGGGACCTGACCGGGGACCTGACCGGGGACCTGGTCGGGACCTGACCGGGGACCTGGTCGGGACCTGACCGGGGACCTGACCGGGGACCTGGTCGGGACCTGACCGGGGACCTGACCGGGGACCTGGTCGGGACCTGACCGGGGACCTGGTCGGGACCTGACCGGGGACCTGGTCGGGACCTGACCGGGGACCTGGTCGGGACCTGACCGGGGACCTGGTCGGGACCTGACCGGGGACCTGGTCGGGACCTGACCGGGGACCTGGTCGGGACCTGACCGGGGACCTGGTCGGGACCTGACCGGGGACCTGGTCGGGACCTGGTCAGAACTGGTCAGACCTGGTTGGGACCTGGTTGGGAGGACCTGGTCAGACCTTCAGATCATCACCCCCCCCCCCCCCTATTTTCCGCGTCATCGGATTGTATTCTCAAGAAGTTCCGAGAGTACAATCAGTTCATTTCTTCCTTTCCCTTTTCAACATCTGATTGTATTCTCAAGAAGTATTCAAGCATACAGTCAGATAATTTTCCCCATTTTTCTTTCGTCATCTGATTATATTCTCATGAAGTAGTTGAGTTGAGAATACAGCCAGATCGGTGCCCCCTCCTTTTTTTCGACATTTGATTGTATTCTCGAAGTTTAGAGAATACAATCAGACAAATTTTCCTATTCCCCCGCGTCTTCGATGTGATTCCGATGACATTTTTCATGATTTTTTTTCATGTTTTCATTTAATTAATTTCTTCATCTGATTGTATTCTCTTTTATTTGTTCATAAATTTTCTATTTTGAAACATTTTCCTTGTTTTTTTTTCAGTTTGAATATCTCATCAATTGAAATGGGGAGCACTATGCAATTGAAAAATGCAGAAGAAGATAACACACATTCAAACTGCATGATTGAAAAAGTAGATGTAGAGCAACAAACAATGTAATAAAGAAACCTGTTTTCTGGGAAAAAAGACTGAGATTGTGCAGGAAGTGGCGACTAAAGCGCGTACCGTCGGATAGTTATTATTACTGTTAGTTTCCACACCGTTTTACAGTTTTGTCAGTTTTTTTCATGTATTGATAAGAAAAACAAACAAGTCAACAAGTTGCGAAATGTTTCCCAATTCTCGTATATAAAGAACGGGAAAGATATCAAAGCTGGCAGGCGGCTGGCAATGTTCAACACATTTGAGGATGAATATGACTGGTGAGTCTCTTATATATCTTATTTCAAAACTACTCATTTTTTCCTTTAAATTGATTTTCTCAATGAAACTAATTTTTTATGAAGTTTCCAGGATAAAAAGTCAAAATTGTGTCTTTCGAACTCATATTGTCAAAAATGCCTCTGCTCGTCTTGGAATGTCTCATTTGAAAACTGAAGGAACACTCATGAAATCTATTCACTGTACTGGCGTTCAACCAGATGATTTTGATCCAAATAACCCACAATTTGCCGAAGATTTGACTCCTCTGACTGGATATTCTATGAATAAAAGAAAAAGATGGGAAATTGAAAGTGACGATGGGGAAGAAATGTTGAAAAATGTTCAATCATTTCACAACAATGTTCCAGATGAAATTTTGTTTCTGGAAAGAATCAATCTGAAGACTTTTGAATGGAAATGTCAGTTGGATTTTTTCGGAGGACGATTTTCTCAAAAATCCTATTTCAGATCTTCCATGGGTCACAGCTCCACAAGATTTTCTCATCAACAGTCTTCATAGTTTCAAAAAATCGGCGGAAAAAAACACTTATACGTTTTCAAAATTGAATTCTATTTTTGGCCAAACATACAGTAACTTCTTGGAAGAAAATAGAAAATCAAAAAAAGAAAATGAAAAGAAAATCGAAAATTCGACAGTTGTGGTGTACAATGTTATTCGAGCTCCAAAGAATTACATGGTTTTGGGAGAGAATCATTTTGTGGCAAGCAATTTTGGAGGTAGATGTGAGTTTAGATTTTTTAATGATTTTGAGATATCAAAACTGACGAATTTCTGAACTTTTAAGATCCCTACTATGCCTATGAAAAGCGCAAAGCAGACTGGAAAGAGTTCGAAGAAGATATCAAAAATGGAATTTGGAAATATTATAATGATACTGATAATGATGACAGTATTGAAAACGAAAATGAGATTCAAGGAGAAAATGACGGGTTAGAAACAACGAGAAAAACAGAATAGTAAGCTTTCATTACTGTTTCAACTTCCGTAATCTGTATTTTCAGTTACGATCTTTACAATCATCTTATGGACGACTTTGTATTTGTAAAAAGCAAGAAAAATAAATGAATTGTTTTTATTTTCTCAAATTTTTCTTTCGGAACAATAAACTTTTCAAAATCAATCGACCACACCTTCCACCAGGATACATTTTATTTTCAATTTAACATTGATTAAAAACCAATCAAATAGATGGCAACTAGAAACTCTGATAAGAAACTATTTTTGCCGTGAAATTGCATTTATAAGAGTTTGGCGAATGACTTTTATCAGGAATTTAGTTTCATTCTTGAAATTTCTACAAGTTTCACTGTAAATTGTTCCATACGTTCTTTTTTTCGAAAAACTCGAAAAT
The DNA here is from genome assembly GCA_963572265.1 of Caenorhabditis doughertyi. Classification (NCBI taxonomy): domain Eukaryota; kingdom Metazoa; phylum Nematoda; class Chromadorea; order Rhabditida; family Rhabditidae; genus Caenorhabditis; species Caenorhabditis doughertyi. The sequence goes on along the minus strand of OY751558.1, from coordinate 27,961,419 downwards.
GACGGAATGGGTTGGACCATTTCTAATTTGCAAAAATGTGAAATTTTTATCCAGTTTCATATATTGCTAACCAGGTCCTCGTTAAAATTTGAATTTTTAAGTGAATTTTTTTTTGCCTGTTTTTTGAATGGTTATGAGGAAAAAGGTTCGCAACTTTTTCTGGACATTTTCAGTTGGTGAAACATATAAGTGGTCCCAAAATAACACTCTTTTGCAAACTATCCGTGTAGTTCGCCATTTCCGAGTTTTTCCTGAAAAATTACGTAACCGTATAATTTCAAAAAGATTTTTTCTTCGTGAATTCAATGAATTTAGGTAGAAATGTGGAAGCTGGCAGTGCTTCTTCTAACGCTATTAGTGAGAGGTAAGCTATCAAATTATTGTCACGTTGCATGATTCCAATTCTTACAGAGTCATCTGCCGACTGTGCTTGTTATGAAGCCGGAAATTACACTGGAAGATCAGCTCCAATCAGTAACCCATATCAAACTGGAGATTTCTCAGCTTGTTACAGCGCTCCTTGCACTTATGTTGCCTATAGTGGAGATGACACTTATGGATGGACCGTAAGCTTGTGTGTTGTGTATTTTTAAATGAAAAAAATTTTTTAAGGGTTTGACTCTTAACTGGGGAACCACCACTAACTCCGGTGGTATGGTTGAAATTTTCGATGGACCATCTGCTACTGGAAATGCGCTTCTTCAGTGAGTTCATTCATCATAATCATGACGATGATAATTCATTATAGGATAAAAGAGGGAGAAAATGTGTTGAGTGGTTCAACAAAGAGCATGGTAAAAAGTTCATCGCCTAGAATTACAATCAAATATTCGCAAAATGGAACTGGAGCAAGTCAGTTTTCTGAAATTCATTCATGTTTTTCTTACGACCTAATGTTTAAGACATTTTCTACGGAGTTATCAAAGCGGTTCCTGGTCTTCAGCCAAGTGTTGCTCCTGTGACCACTACTATTGTTCCATCGACAGTATCATACAGCAATCCAATCATCAAAAACAATCCGAAGCTTATCACTCATGATATTTTGTTAGTGATCAATCAAAGAACCAATGGAGGATCTGCAGCTTTGAAGAGTGTTAGTGATGGTACTAAAAACTAATAACAATATTATCAGAGGATAATTTCATTAAAATTTATATGGTTTTTATAAAACCGCTTCCAATAAATGTTTCATCAATTTTGCTTTCTTTTAGCTAAATGCAATTGCCATCAACTTTGTCAGTTTGTTATCCATAACACAAGACCCAAATAGTGTCAGTTCTACAAGACTTTCAATGGCTTCTTTGACACCTTATGATCCATTTTATTCAATCAGGGGAGAGGTTAGTACAAAGTGATATGTCTAATTATACTTTTTCCATCAATTTTAGATCTGGGGATTGACACTCAACGATGTAATTGGTAATTTGCCACATAGTGGTGTGACTATTGAAGGCAATATAGATCAGTAAGTTTCCCAATCAACATTGCCTGATCTTTCGATTCTTTTTCTGCGACCCGAACTAAATTTCGCTCCAAACATCAAAATAGTTTTGGGTGTGGTAGAAGTCTCGTGGTTAAAACAACTGATAACTCAAAAATGTGAATAATGCCGTCACAAACCAATTGCAGAGCATTGAATGGATTGGTTGACCTGGCATTCACTGTCGGCACAAATAGCACGACTGATAGCAGAAGGAATGTACAAAGATCGGTGATTCTACTTACAGCAGAATGGTAACTTTATTTTCGGGGGAAGAATATGGGAAGGGAGAGTAAAAAAACAATAAGAACTTGTAGCAAATTTGACTCGTATCAGTTAAAGAGGGACAGAACCATTTAAAAAAGTGTCGATGTTTTTACATGAATCGCTCTTTTTCGCTCAACATGAATTGCTCTTTTGAAGCTTTTTTTCACCGTGGAACCTTTCGCAGTGCACGCGGAAAGTAGGGCGACCCGAAAATAAACGTGAGCGTGCACTGCGAAAGGTTCTACTGTTGAAAAAGAGCACCGCGAAACGCCTTTTTTACCTATTTTTGCCTGTAACGTCTTTCAAAATGATTATTGAGTTATATGTTCAAGAGGAAACTTTTTTCCCATTCATTCTGCATCGATTCATGTAAAAACATCGACACTTTTTTAAATGGTTCTGTCCCCCTTTGAATGAAAATTATAAGTTTGAACTTATGCATATGTTTGTTTTTAGGCCAAACTCGGGAGCAACTTTATCGAATGATGTGAAATTGAAATTCGATCAGCAAGGAGTTAACTTGCTAGTTGCTGGCTTCAATCTAACTGATATCGAACAATCACAATTACTACGTTCGGATAATCGATGGTACAATGCAATTAATACTGTTCTGACGAATACAACAGCCATCGCATCTTTTGTCAATCCATTTTATTTCAATGATGGATCAGACACAAATTATTGTAAGTAATTTGAAACTAGACTTTATCATTTCCAATTAAAAAAAAGTACAGTCTTGAAGTTCATAACAATGAAGAAACAAGTTTAATATTTTTTAACTCAGGGTGCCCACCACATCCAGTTACAAACTCCATTGATGGAACTTATGTTTGGTTCCAAGAACCATACAATTACCAAGGACCATATGGTAATCAAAATTGGGGCACCGATCAGTCGAATGGGCAAAGCAATAGATACTGTAACTATGCTAACAGCATGTATGTCTATAACCTGCCAGCAGTGAGTACTTAGCTTTACATAATGGTTTATCAATATTCAAGTATTCAGGGTTTCGTCAACATGACAGTTAAAGTTTTCTTTGAATTGGAAGCTGGAAGAGATTTCTTGAACTTCTATGATGATTCGAATAATTTGATTGCGACGTGAGTTCACTTTGAAAGACGTTTCAAAAGTTACAATTAATTGCAGGTTTTCTGGATATGACATTTCTGCTAGCACTTTTGTGACCACCACCCCTACTCTTACAGCTCGATTCATTTCTGATTTCCAATCTGTTTTCCAGGGCTTTTATGTCTCAATCACTCCTCAGACAGCCTAATATACCCTGTGAACTGTTAATATACCCTGTGAAATTATGAGTATGAATGTACAATTTTTTTTCATTCTATTTTACTGTTTCTCTACTTTTTGAATCGGTTTCTTTCAAAAACTGGCGTAATACAAAAAATATGGTTATTGAATAGGTTTTTTGTTAGTTGGATTCTGTTACTCTGTGTTGAGTATACCAAAGATCAACAAAACAACTCATATCACTACCGTATTTTTGCAGAAAACTGTTTACTGTTTTTATGGCTTTTATATAGCCCCGTTTATGGCGTTTTACTGATGTGGAACTATATCTATATATAAGAATGACTTTTGACGGATCAACTATCACTTTTTGATGAATCCATTGGAATCAATGGAGATACACTATGTAATTCGTTTCTTTGATGATTTTAATTAGTATCAATTGCAATGCCACTGATATTAAGTGCAACTGATACTGATTCAAATAAATTACTGATCAAATCACCTCATCAAACTTTTTTTTTTCCACTATTTTCTTCTATTTTAAGAAATATAAGGTTGTTTTGTATACCATTTGTTCAAATCTTTCTCAAAATTAATTTAATTTTTATATTTAAAAGAATTGCTCAAAATTTAATAATCGTTCAAAAATATTTGATCCGAGAAATCAATTCAAATAAGAGCCAAAAATAATAGGTTTCCGGACGTCCAGATAGAATAATAATGGCATTTCAGAAATGCCATTTCTGGCCGCCGGAAATACGATGCACTTCCTTTAAAACCTATCAATATCTTGACAGCTTTTTCCGTTTTTCAAACCAGTTTTCTTTTCTCCGCCTCTCTATTATTTTTCTTTTTGGTTCCATTCTTTTTCACGAAAGAACATGCGGTCCGCTTTTTTGACAGATGGGAATGCCTAAAAGTGCATTTTTCTCTTTTTCAAGGTTTATTTCATGTGCTCTCTTTTACGAAACTTAACATTTTTTTCGGCCAAGAATGAAAGCAACTGAAAGAAAGAATGTTTCATTTGTGGTGGCAATGCAAATTTTAGTTTTGTAATGCAAATTTGTTCCCTTCTCTGATTATCCGCGTTGACAGTTCTTGGGCAGTCTCCCATAAATCTCTGGAAAAGCTCATATCAATTCAGCAAGACTATAAAAACCTTACATTTCTTGTGAATCTTTTTAAAATTTTTATGCCACATTTCAATTCAACGTTTTTAGCCATGAACATCAGTGCTATCAACCCAGATCACATTGCTCCTTGTCTTGACGGAAAGTATGAATTTTGGAGAAAGAAAATATCAGAAACAAACAATTTGACCATACACAGAATTTACCTCAAACATTTTTTGCCCTTTTGGGAGGAAAATTACAAAACTATAATAATTTTCAACAGGCACAGTGTGAGTTTTTGAAATCCGTATGTATTCTTCGATTTTTTAATGTTCAGGATTATCTACGTCGCAAGGGAACAAAAGAAAACGTTCCGGAAGAGAAAAAACCACAAAGTCCACCTGCTGCGAATCATATAAAAAGACGAGCTCATGTCCCAAAGAAAAAGATCATCAAGGACGAAGGATTACATCGTAAGGAACTCACTGAAATAACTAGAGATGAGCTAGACTGCGCAATCAAAGAAGTCTTGGACATTCTTTTCGAAGTGGAGCACGAAATAGCGAACTTGCGTGCAGCTCTGACTTTTTACAAATCGGAGCACCAAAAAATGCAGAAAGAGTGGGATATTCTCGTGAGTTTATTCCGAATTTGTTTCTTTAAATATATCTTTTTTCAGCATGGAATAGAAGAAATCACTACTAAAGTTACCGATATCACTCCTTCAAGTCTTCGTCGTTATAATCTTCTCAAAGAAAACATGCTCAAACTGGCAAATATGGTTGCGAATCCATTTGTGGATGAAGAAATTTGTGCAATTGCCAACACGATGACTCTTTATGGGGAATCTCTTCAGAGGAAATCGTTTCACGCTTACAGTAAACTAGAGGATTTGGAGAACTGGATGGGCATTGGTAGCAACCCTGCAGTTGCTGCTCAGATGTGGAAAATCAAAAAAATCTTCAATTATATCGAAGTATAATCTTTCTTTTTTTTCTTCTTATTTATGTATCGCTTCTAAATGCTTTGTGCTTCTTTTCTTGGGAAATTTTTCTATTTGATTTTTAATCCATTGCTTTTTTGCTAATTTAGAGTTTGTCGGAATAAATCACAATGGGATAAGGTATTGTGTATTTTGTATCATAGAGAGTTAACTGAGTTACGAGCAAATAAAAAAGGAATAAGTTTGGTTCCTGATTCCAAATAGCAAAAATACATTCTCAAAAATTTTTATCCGATATCTGTATGTTTTTCAGAATCCAGATAAACCGAAAAACGTTCAACCTCAACAACGAGTTTGAAAATTAGTGGAATTTTTTTCTCTAAAAATTCTCTGAACTTGTTCAGGACGTTCATTCAGCTGAATGTTTTATGATTTCTAATTCTATTTGAAACAAAATAAGTAAAAAAATTGTTTCAAAAAAGAAATTTGGAAAGTTTATCCATAATTTTCCGAGAAGTAGATATGTACAAGGATCTCTATCCCCATGACCCATTTGTTTGTGTTGCGGCAGAGATAGAAGATTTATTACTACTGCCAATCCGCAGTCTCCATAAAGTTGATGCATAAAGATCCAAGGTTTTCACACGATTTTCAGGATTTTCTGTTTGAAAAGAGTGTTTTGTAGAACTCTTTTCACAATGTGAAAGAGAAAAAAAGTGTCTCATCTGTCAGAAATATGACATTTTTGATATACCTGGTTTAGGTGACTTACTAAATTCAAATCTATGAGTATAAATTCAAGTTTCATGAACAAGATGCTTAAATAAATTTAGAAAAATTCAAAAGTTTTAGTGATCTAAAATATTTCCAAGTGCAATATGAAATTCGACCTACAATTACCAGAATAAAAGTTGAGGTTTCCTTTCATTTTAGAACAAAGAAAGCTTGGATTTTAGTTTTTTAGGTTTACCAGATTCAGAGATAACCTTTCCTTGACAAATATCAAACGTACAATGCCAGTTCCCGACAGTGAATTCCAGGTTTTGCTGATCGTTATAACACCGCACTCTCTCATCTGCATCCAGCAAGGAATTTTATCCTGCAAATCACCTACCTCGAAGGTCATCATGGGACGAGCTCATCCATGGTCAATCTGTGAAACCCACAATTCGTTCTAAGAATAGCATTTCATGAAGATGAATCTCTTAATCATACAGGAGTTCGAATGAATTGACATAAGAAGCTAACGCTGGAACACTTTTTGTTTTGGTTCGTTTCGCGGCAACATGACAATAATCGCTGTTTCTTCAGAGGGAAACGAAGCACAACAAACAATGATTATGTGCAACAGTAAAATATCAACTTGCTTTTTGTCATTGTCTGATGAATATAGTCTTGAAAACAGTCAAACTACTTTCCTGTTATGTACCTGATTTTTATTTTTCAGTATGGTAACTCAAATCGTCAGCTTGAGCGAAGAGAACAAAATGGAAGGCAGTAAACAATTAGTATTCGTACCATTTTGAGTGTCAGACTGGTACTGTTACAATTGTGAATGGCAGAGTCTTGTTGGAGTTAATTGGATTTATAAAGCGACTGTACGTTTTTGTATTCTTTTACTTTGGTTTGCAAAATTTGGAAATCTTTTTCTCAACTTTTACATATTATTAGGTTGTTTCATAAGTCTTTGCCCGTTTTTACCAAGAATCACAAAAAAGTCGAACGACCTTCCACAATAAGATGAAGAGAAGTTATGCCCTCCAGTTTTTGTATTACAATACACCACTATTGCAATACAGTAGTGGCCAGAAAGATATTCGCAGCAATGTCGAGCTATCATCTTGCACTCATATTGTCAAAAAAATTCTAGAGACTTGAAATTTTTTGTGTGTGTTAATGGATAGTGAAGCTATGTACATTTTACTAGTTAGCGACTTTTTCCAACTTTTCCAACAAAGGTCATATCATAAAACATGGTACCGCTACTTTAGGAATGGTGGTACAAGAAAGTTGACAACTACAAAAGTGAAGCTTTTGGTTGCCACAATATTCATAAAGTTTTTGAAGCTGTGCCATACTCCGTTCGTCCGAGAGCCATGCTCAAAGTAATGGTTCCTCGTCACAAAAAGAGCAAAATGGGCAGTTTTTGCGTTTTTTGCCTGATATGAGCCTACTTTGAGCATGGCTCTCGGACGAACGGATCATGAGACAGCTTCTTTTTTGTAGTTGACAACTTTCCTGTACCACCATTCCTAAAGTAGCGGTACCATGTTTTATGATATGACCTTCTTGAGCATCTTTGACGAGCTATAGAAGCAGATGAAACAGAGTTAAAGGAAAAAAATCGCTAACTAGTAAAACGTAGCTTTACTATCCCTAAACACACACAAAAAAATTTCAAGTCTCTAGAATTTTTTTTGACAATATGAGCGCAAGATGATAGCTCGACATTGCTGCGAATATCTTTTTGGCCACTACTGTACATTCGTACAAGTTTTGGATACCTTCTAGGCACTGCTCCCTGAGATAAACACTAGAGAACGGATTATGATCGGACTAAGGTAGTGTCAAAAAATTCGATATATTTCTGGAGTCTGATGATTCCTTTTCACTTTTTTTCTAAAAAATCAGTTTTGATGCTACAAATCAATTGAAACAAACGATATTCTGTTTTCGAAACCTTAGATATGACCTGTTCTTTCCAAAACGTTTGCTGCTGAGTCTTATGTGGCATGGTTTTGAGAGGAAAAAGTTCTTTTTTTATGAGTTTTAACTGGATTGGAAGTCAATAGGTTTTTTGAAATAGCAAGTTTGAAAATCACTGTTATTGACAAAAAAAAAAGATTGAAGTCAAGTTGAGATTGGATCACCAGTTTTTTTCGGACCCTCACTAACTTTCTTATCATGAAACCACGGTCATCAGATTCATTTCAGAATATCTCATAGATGATGAGAAAAAGAGGCGTGTGATTTTCATATAAAGATACACACATCCCTTGATACTACATGCGAAAGAAACACATTCCTTATGCATTTTCCGGTATAGTTTCAGATATAAACATGATATGAACACCGATCACGAAAATACCTTTATTCATCAAAACTATTGTAAATCCTCTAATAATATCTCGGAGACAGTAAGTGGTCATATGTGATGTTTCAAGAACAATTCGCTCCAGGCAAAAATTCAGGATCCTCAAAAATGGTTCTGACAATGGCCAGGGACTTATGAAACAACCTAATACTTCTCATAAAGGTTTGCTAAACTTTCAAAGTCTAGAATTTAATAATTCAATGGAGCCATGTAAAAAAGTTTTACGGTGTTTTTTCTAAATATATTTTTGTCTAAATCTAGTTTCACCCCCATTCTCCAAGTGCAATGTATTCCATGAGTCAGAACTGTCTAGATTCTTGCGCGCGAAAAATTTCCACGCAACTGGTAGCCTTGGGACCGTAACAAAACTTAAAAATATACGTCCTTGGTTAAAATGTTCCGTTCGCGTGTTGTCTTGCATGCAAAACATATGACATACGCAATCATTACATCAAGGTCCCTCAAGTCTGTCTGTCTCCTCCCACACCACCCCCCCCCCCTTTCGAGACTGCTGCGCAAAGGTTATAAGAAGATAAGGGATATTCAGTTGAGACAAGAAATTCAACCGTCTACGTGATAAAGAAGATGAATATCTTTGAAGCTGCCGATATTCAAGCTAATACTCCTAAAATTCCTGCTCAGAAATTTTCAATTCAAAAGTTCCCTAAAATGTGCCATCCGCGTACTTGGGTGAGTTTAATTTAGTTTTCTAATAGGATTGGTAAGAAAATATCTAATTCATACAAGGTATTTTCATCTGCCAGCCACAAAATAAGAGAATAAGAGTAATGTAAGGCAATGTGTAATTGCTCAAAGTTCTATAATTAGTCCTGTCCGTTTCCTGATCTCGTCACGACCGTATTCACTGCTCGCTGTTCAATCTTATTACACTTTTGTGTTATTGAGAGCTGATAAGTGCCAATCGAACACCGTAGAGAATAATTCATATGGATCATAATGCATGATTATGAGCTCTGAAAACGTAGATGAAGATTTGTTATGTTCCTTCAAAGAAATAGGTTTTTTAAGATGAGAGGGATATCACTTTTAGAGCTTCCGCTAGAAGAAGACCGATATCCATTCACTTTGGTTACTTTCCGTTCATTAGGGGCTATTCATCATGAGTTCGAGAAGACATAGAACAAGAAAATAGCAAAAATGGTTCGTGCTCAATCGAGAGCTGTGATAACATGCATTAAAATTAGCTCTGTTCTTTCAAACGAATAACATTTTCAGAGATGAGGAAAAATCACTTTTGAAGCTTCTGCTAGAAGAAGACCAATATCTATTCATTTGGGTTACTTTCCACTCATTAGGGACCATTTATCGTAAATTCGAAAAAAATGGAGCAGGATGTTAACAAAAATGTTTAGTTCCTCCCAATCTGATAATTCAAAAATGTTGTATGATTCTGTAGTTGGAAACTATTCATTTAGTCCCAATCTGCTCATCACGTCTTCACCAAAATTTAATCTTATTGTTGGGTCCCAAAACTAAACTCATGGCGACTCATGTCAATGATCCAGTCTTTCATTTCTTTTCCTAGAATTCGTAACCAAAATTATGTTTGGAACTGAAGAAATAATAATTCAAAAAGTTTATTTTTCTCCGGAGACCATTTTCCCTTAATCCCCATTTTCTTCAAACTTATTATTCTTTTCCTTGCCAACTGTCCCCCCGACTAAACGAAAAACCTAACGAAGGAGCGGGGAGTGAACAATGAAAAAACTGAGGGTATTCGTTTTGAGAAAATGTTTTGAAACATGCCTTGTGTGCCGCTAAATGTTTACTCGATACTTGTGCTTCTTCTCGTAACCATGTTAAGACGTCGAGCCTCTGTTTACATTCGGTTTCATGTCCTCCTTGATTCTGAAGTTTTTCTTAAAGGTTTCAATTGCACTTTCGAGAAAAGGTCAATCGTTTTTCTGAGTCTCAGAGTGGCAGTTCATGGTGTGTTGCCAGCTGTGTGGAATTGGAACCATCAAACCGAGCATGAACGTGCCGATGATATCACTTTCTAGTGAATGTTCACACCATATTTCATTGAAAACCGATAGAATGAGATACTTTCCGTTGAAGACTCAGAGCTGTAACTTTTAATACCTCTTGGGTTTTTTTTTTTTGAAAACTTGCAGAAAGACAATTTCGACTCCCTAAGTCCCTAAGGCATAATAGGTTCGATTTGAAATAATATTGGAATTTTTTTTAAAGTTTATCTGTTCCGAATTCCGAAATCTGAGTCTGGAGGACCGTTTCAGCCTCTGATTTCAGTCTTTATCACTTTCCTATGACTTCTTCATTTTCACTGCTCCCGTTTTTTCTACCCCACCCCACCCTATTCCCATTTTCATTTTTTTTACTTCTACCCAACTTTTCAATTTTTTACATCTTCCAATTGTCATGACCGATTTCAACAGAGACCAAGTGTAAACTTAAATTTTTGAAGAAGAAGTGGGGTTCTCTTTTTTTCAGTCTTTTCATCCTCATATTTCACCCAGGGAGACCTGTCTGGACGTAGCTGCAACACATTGACAAAAAAAATGTCTGAAGAAGGAAAAAAAGAAGGAGTAAAGAAAAAAAACCTGTATTTAATTCGAGTTGGTTAGGTTTCCTTTTTTTTTGTGTCTGAAATTCGATGGTCGAATGGTCGGTCAACCATTTTTTTTGTTGGTCTCATCTACATTTTTTTGTTGTTTTCCTTTTAGCCAAGAACCCTGGAAGTGGGTGGGTGGAGGGCTACTTCCAGTTTTGATTCTTCTGTTTCAGATTTTTTACACTGAAAGAAGTGAATGGAAGAAAAAAAACTGAAAAAGCAAATAGAGAAAAATTGAGAACTGCAGATAAACACTTAGAAACAAACAAAAAACAAGTAGTAGAAAAATGCAGTTTGGAGTAATGAAACTAGGTATTTTTTGAATTTTTTCACACCATTGAAAAACTGAATGTGATTACAAAATGAGAACTGTTTGAGTTGTGGATGAGAAAAATAAAATTTTTTTGTACCAATAACTGGAACATAGAGTTTAAGAACTAGTTCAAATGTATATAAACCTAGTCCATATTTAGTAATTTACTTGTAATTTACTTGTAACTTACTCACTCTAAAATTCCTCATAGACATGAAAAATTGTTTCAAGACTTCTCAATTCTTGAAATAGCCTTTCCTGGTATGATGATTTGATGCTTTTATAAGTTTAACCTGAGTTAGATTTACTTTTTTTTCTTCATTTTCGAATTTTCCATCCAATTTTCAGATTACCCACCAAAAATCGTATCGTAGAATCGTTACTTTTAAGTCCGACCCAATTTCCTCATATTTTGAAAGACGCCCTATCATCATATTTTCAGAAAATCGTAATGAGGATCTTATTTTCTGTAATTTTAAACATGACACATGATTCCAGAACGTTGTAAAAGCTTCCTCATATTTTGGCTCATCCCCATATAAATTCCCCCTTTCAGATGAAGCATCCAGCTGTTCAATTTCAATTGTTCTGTAACAATTCCAGCTGTTTTTGTCAGTTTAGCTCTTGCTCTTTTTCCCATCTTTTTTTCCAGAGGAACACCTCCTCCTCTACCTCAAACATGCCCGATCACATGAACAAACTGTGGGAATGCCTGGGGGAGAAAAGGGGGGGGGGGGGGGTGTTTTGAAAATACGAAAAACGAACAAAGGGGTGGAGCCTAATTGGAAAACGGGGGGTTCACTCTCAAACACTCTCTCCGAGACTCAGAATAAACGGGAGACCAGAGACAAAACGGGGTACGGTATCATAGTGTTTCTGGCCCGACTGGGGTGGTTGAAAGCTCCGCCCACATTTCATACTCTCTCCCCCCTTCCGACGTTTCGTTTTGACTCTACCGTTTGCCTAGTCTCTCACTCGCTTTTCCCAGACCACCTCCTTCCACCCAAAGGCTTGATGATGCCCTGGGGGAGAGAGACAGGACAGTCTGATCAAAAGGGGTTGGGTCTCTACCGGCTACCTCCCATACTTTTGGGGGGATGGACAACTTTTATTTTATTTTCATTTCAATGATTTTTTTTTATTGTGTTGTCTAGAATTCACTAACTATGCTTTTTCCTGGGACCTCGAAGTTTCCATTTTTTTAAGCTTCTTGTTTCCGTTTTGGTAGCTATCTTTTCTTCGCCTAGTTGTGATGATATACTGATTTTGAGAACTTGAAATTACTGTCAGAACCTGATAATATTTGCTAAGCTCAGTTTTTTTCTTTGCACTTTGTTGAAACCTTTCAAAAAACATGTGACTTTTGCTGATAAACGGTTTCAAAAAACTGCTGAGGCTCTGTTATTGATGGGCTCACTTTCAAATAATTCACCTGGAGTCCTGTTATCATACCTTGTAATAAAGTGGAATTTTTTCACTTATAGATAATCTGCTGAAAAAGCTTCAGTACTTTCTGTCAAAGCTCCACGATGCTCTCAGTCCAGTAATACTACTATACAGTCCTGTTTTTGCTTGCAAGATTCATTCACTTGTTGTCAAAAATCTCATTTGTATCAGTGTCTAACCTCGTACCGTACTGTCCAAAATATATATGTGTATCATATAACTATATGTCTAGCCTACTAAAAAATTCTTTTAGACATCGCCAATGGCCAACTCTCACACCAACACTCAACCAACACCGACACAATTTCAGATGGCACAAATACCGCTGGCTGCATTTTTTGAGAACAATGAGAGTAAGACAATATTGAACTCGATGAATTTACGGCTCAATGATATGGATCTAAAATTGAGCATAATTCTAGAACTACTCGCTAATAGAATTCCTGAAGCAAGGTATACAGTGATTCATATGGTTTCAGATTCAAAACGTATAGTTTCAGAATATCTTCTGTTTTTACATCTCCTCCACAAACAGTCATATCAGAAGCACCGCCTCAGTCTTTCACACCTAGTGCTGCCAACTCAACTTCGGATAAAACAACTTGTTCTTTAAAGGTAAGATCTTGGTGTGGGGGTTGAGAATCTTGAGAGTAATTTATGACAATTCTTGAACAAAAAAACGTCATACTTTTTTCAAGTGGATTTCGATTTCTTTATTTTTCAAAAGTTACGTCATCTTGTTGTGAAACCATTATTTTGATTTTTACGTATTCCCACCGGTCTTAAAATCCACCGTAGCTCATTTTCAATATTCCTCATGAAGCTTGTAGCTCACAAGATTTATTTTCAGAGTCTCTTCAAAACAGAATTGAAAACGGAAGATTCTGATGGTGATCTAGACATGGAAGGTGAAGAAGACACAGAAGAGCTTTTTGAGAATGAGAGCCAACCAAGTCAAAGAAATCAGTCACCAAAGGAAACCGAGGTAGAGGTAGCAGTTTAGATACCCCATTCATGATTTCATATGCTATCAATTTCAGGATGAGAAGGTTCTTGTCGATGGTCCATTTCCAGAAGGAGCTGTCAAAAGAGCTGCTGAAAAAGCTGCAAGAAGTTTCCAAAGCACTCAGCCAAAGGTATGTTTCAAGCGGTTTTGGTTTTTGAATCATTTTCAAATCGTCGGTAGATTATTCGCAGATTATTCGATTTTTCTTTCTTCTCCGAAAAGTTTCATTTCTCAAAAAGGCAGCCATTTTTTGGGGGTCACATATCTCCTTAATTTCTTCCCTCTACCACCGTGATAGATCGTTATCTAATTTGTGAAAAGGGCGAACGAAGGGTGATGCGTTCAATCGTTTTTTTTTCTTCTGTGTATTGTAAGTGCATGTGTCGCATTTCGAAAAAAAAAGAGGTTTCTTTTTCTCCAGTCAATCTCATTTTTTATGGCTATTGTCGAACCGATTGAGGGAGGGGAGAGAGAGATAGTCGTTTGCCCATTTTTTTGTCGTGGCGGAGCGGGCGCCCAGAGTGGGAGGAGGAGGAAATGACCCCCAACAAGTAAGACGTTTTTTTTTTGAAATGAAACAAGGTGTTCAAATCGGGCGGAGAAGGTGAGGGGGGAAGAAAAAAAGAGACAAACAAAAAAAAGAGAGAAGACGGTTTTTGAAACGGAACGTTTGGAATTTTGTATGAGAACAAGCAAATCTTTGAGATCTTAGGTATCAAGAAGGAAAATCTTGAGAAGGGTTTGGGTTTTGGAATAGCAATAAGGGGGGGGGGAGGGGTAGTTTGGATTACTTAACAGTGAAACTCTGAAAACTAGCCTTCGGGTCTCGAGATATTTTTTTGATATACCAAGCAACATCTCTATCCCTGAGTAGTTTGGGTTAATCCCAAGTCCTATAAAAGGTCATTTCACCATTTTGTTTCAAAACCAAAATCCCCCAGTGTTTCTAAAAAAGAACATAGTAATTAGAATCAGGAACCCATGTGTCACATTGACATATGACCACCCCTTCCAAACTGACCTACAAAACCACTTTCTCCAGTTTCCGCTAAACCAATTTGTTGCCATCTCCCTTTTCTCTCGTTTCTCTTTCTTTTTTTCATTTCTCTCTCTTTAACCTTTCCCGCATTTGCATAGACGTGTTCATGTTTTGGCACCACTAAGTTGAAAAGTGATATGAAAATAGTTTTTTTTATTTCTCATATTTTCACAAAAAAAAATACTATTTTCTCCTCCCTTTGTACAATGCGATGCCATCTGCCTCTTATTGTCAATATACACAATCATTGTAAGCATAAAAGGAGAGGAAAAGAGGGACCTAGTCACCATACGATTTGGTTCTTTCCCAAAACAAAATAGCTTCCAAAATATATTTGTGATTCTTTTTTTTTTTTGACATCCAACAAAGACACCGAGACCGTATAGAATAAAAAAAATGGAACATTGAGTACCATCGGCGAAGACGGGGGGAGAAAGTGAAAGAAGCGACACAAAGAGAAGGGGTTGTTTTGACCGTTTGTGACCCCTATGTATCCTTAAAAACATGTTGCCAAACGATGGTAGGGGGCCCTGTGCAATTTGGCATCATCAATTTGTGTATGCGTGCATGTGTGTCAAATAATGGGTGTTTTTGACTGTTCGTTTTTCGGAGACGACTGAAACTGGAATTGAGTGGTTTTTTTTTTGGGAATTTTTTAAGTTGATAGAGGGGTACGCCAAATTTCAGGGAACCAATCGGAAAAAACATTTTTTTTTATTAACAACAGTTGGAAATCTTTAAAACTTGTGAACAGTTTCTGAATATCATATCTTCCAGCATATGACTATCACGTTTCAAACTACCGTATCCTTTTTGTTGCGAAAAGATTAAGAAACCAGACTTCGGGATTGGTCAAAGTCTTCTTTCTATCTTGTCTATGTCTAATGAACAGAAGACAAGGGAAGAACCCTCAGCGCCGATTAGTATAAAAGTGCAGCTACCGTAATCCTCAGTCTATCCATGTCTCTCCCCTCGTACCGAATAGTGTCATCATTCAGGTTGAATAGGTTGGTTGTCCAATAAGAGTGATGATCAAGCATTTTGAAGAGGGTCTAGATAAAAAAACGAGTGTTTTTGTCACATACAACTTTTGATTTTGATTCTGTTTCGATCAGCCTGATAACTACCGTTTTTCATTCGATTTTTTTCCGCCTGTCCTGATTCCGGTTTTAAAAAGATGTATGGTTCACGTGATGTGGTTCTGTCTCTCTTGTCGGAGTTGGTTTATATTGTATTTCTGGTCAGTCATCTGGCGGTGGCGGCCGCGCGGGGAGGGCTCCGCGCGGCACCAGGAGCACACGCGAAGGGAGGAGCAGAGAGCACTCTCCAGGCTCACGCAACAAGCTCACGTCAGGGAGGGGGACTTATTGAATAGCAAATATTTGACAAGAAACGGTTACGAACCGGTATCGCGCCTTGTGCCCGTGTGAGCAATGAGATGAGAGAGAGAATAGGCAGCAAGGGGGGAAACCCATCAACACACACGTCACGTTGAATTGAGAGCAAAAAAAAAGTGATCAGGGTGGGGTTTTTAGCATTAATGACAGTTTATTAAGGTTGGGGGACTAGGACTAGAAGCTGAGATCGGATTTGGAAATTTCGTCAAAGTTAGGTAAATTCTCAGAAAATCCAACTGGAAAGTTTTAAGTTTCAGCATTGTCGAAGCGTTTAAGGCTCTGTACAGAACACGCTTATGGTTTTTCAACCCACCTATCTTATCTTTCTGCAGCCTTTGGAAAATTATTGAAGCTCAAAATGATGGCTCCTCAGACAATTCTAATCTGTTTAGCTCTTCAATTTTTGACATTTCCAAAATTTTTCCCTCTTATCATTCTTCTCCCTCTAGAAAAACAGTCTGTGCACACATTTGCCATCGGTTGACTCAACACAAAAAATTTCGTGGAGAAAAACAGTTAGGACCCAGTTGAGCTCACTCTCTTCTGGAGTAGCGAGTAAAGAGCAAATAGTCATACCTTTCGAAGGAGGGGGGTACCTGTTTTTGTGACAACGGTCTATTCAAATATTTTTCTCTCCGAGGGTTAAAAGAAATCAAGCAAACGACTTTCGGAGAAGAAGAGGAATGAGAGGGAGATCAGAAGAGGGTTACCAAACAGAAAGATTGTTCTCAGGTGAATTTTTAAAAAAGATTTATGATCTAAGGGATTATGCATTTTCAAAGGAGTTGATCAAACTGAAGATAAAGCTGAAGTTTTTTTCTTGCAAAGCCTCTAAAGATCAGTGATATAGTGAACTGACCAGTATTTGTCATTTGTTTTAACTATATCTTGCTAGTTGTAATTTACAACACAAAACGTTTTTTGGTCTTTGAACCCTTAAAACCAGTTTCGATGCTTCTTCTTTTGTAAACCATGCCAAACTATCTGGCTTGATGCCAACTTTCCGCACCCAATGAGCTCTTTCTCTCTCTCTCTCGCTGCCGTCGAAACTTTCCGCAAAGTTTCCCATCTCTTCTCGAAACTCTTTCCTGTCTCGGGGAACAGCTGATGTCCATCCAACGGCTCCCCTTCTCCTCCTATTCACAAGAGTAGGCGCGTGTGCAAACATATGGTAGAACCGATGGTGTTGCGCAAGTTTCGGTGCTCCCCCCTTCTCGTTTTGTACGGCGGCAGCAGACAAACTTTGTGTTTTCTTTTCCGCGCGGAAAGCTGCACCTCCTCGTAACCAATGTGTTGTGTAGATGTGTGTTGTCATGCAGATGTACACATAGTTTTCATGGCACATTTTGACAAAAAAAAGAGCAGTGAGTCAGGGGTTTCGAAAAAAAAAGTGACGAATAATGCAAAACTATATTTCGAAATTTCCTGAAAATTTGAGAAAGATAGATCATCCAAGCTTCTTTTTTCAGACAACCCCTTCTGAAAATGTGTTCCTAGGAAAAGTATTATTCAAATGTTTTTGACATATTGCACCGACCTTCAACCTCTTCCACTTTTTCAATCCGACACCGCTGACTAACTAGTTTTGTTCCACGTTTCAGAACAAAGAAAAAAACAGAAAAACAACCCAAAAGTTTCAAAACTAGGAGGAACACTCTCCCCCCTCTACTTTTCCATGTTTTTGTATTCTTTTTAATCGATCCAGGATGAAAGGAGAGGAGAAAAAAAACACATACAAAAACTACTGAAAAACCACTTGACTCTCTCGATTTTTGACAATGTTTCTTGTCATTCTCTCTATTCCGCCTACTCTTTATATGAGGAAGCGATGGGTGTCTATCAGTTCAGAAACAGGATTTTTTCCACAAAAGAGTGTTAGAGTAAGAATGAAGAAGAAGTGGGAGGAAGAAGGGGGGGGGGGGGGGGGGGTTGTTTTGACTGTTTTGACGCTATATATCGTTTTTGTGAATTGAACTTGAAGGGGGTGAAAAAAAAGGGAAAAGACGAAATAAAAAACAGGGAAGTGAAGAAATGAGTGGGAGGGAATTGATGGATCTGTTCAGAATTTATTGGGTGAGCGATTTCTAGGAAGTTTGCAACTTTTGAACCAAAACTTATATTTCCAAATTTCAAGAATGGGATCACAAGATTAAAATCCACGTTTCAGACTATGATTTTGATCCTGGAAGCCCATTCTCAGTACTAAGAAGCTCCAACTTCTCGCAAAACGATTTTTATTATTTTCCAGGTGTTCGCTTGGCAGATCCTCCGCGAGTCAGTGACTGATGATGAGCTCCGAAATGTTCAAATTTCTCTGCGCACTTTCCATGGTGAAACTGCTGATCATTTGCTTGGACGACAACTTCCCAAGGTTTGTATGTTGCACTTTTCATTACCACTTGTCTCCATTTGATACATCTTAAAAAACACAATCCATTTTTCATGTAGCCGACAGGAACAAAAAAACCGGCTTTGAATTCATTTTCAAAACCGAACAAAATTTCCGTTTTTTTTTCTCTCTTCTCAATGTCGAATTTCACATATCCCCCCTCATCGATGCTTTCTAACAACGCATACCGTAATCTCGGTGTGATACGTAGTTTTTTACGAAGGTCGTCGGAAGGTATGCACACTGGTTGCGACACTTGATTGAAACGAGTGTTGAGAAATATGGAGGAAAATGAAGAGAAAAGCGCCGTCTAAGACATGGACGCCCTGTCGGAAAAGTGCAAACTCGGGACAATTTGAATAGAGGAGAAAGAAAAAAGAGAGAAGACGGTCGTTTAGAATTAGTTAGGCGAAAACAGACATCGGGGTTTAGGTGGCAAACAAAAAAATCATGTATTTCAGATCCGTCTTGTTGTCGAAGCTACCATGAAATACTTCAAATGGGATTTGCTATCAACTGAAAGCCAGCTGAGCAAGGCTAAGCTTATTCTGAGTCATTTGAAGAATAATGCCAAGGTTCGCAATTGGACCCTTCGTGAGGGAAGACCAAACAGGTAAGATTCATCATCTTGAGAGATTCTGATATTACTCAGCAGATATAAAAAAGAGCAACTTTAATCTAATGAATTTCCAGAGTTGCTCCACCAACTCCACCAGTCAACATGGAAGCTCTCTGGAGAAAATATGTCTCAATCATGAGCCCAAACAACATTGCTGCAATCCTTCCAACTCTTCAACAAAACTTCTGCAACGGAGGCACCCAGAGCCCAATCATCCCACAAATTGATCCGAGTCTTTTCAAAATTGAGCCTCAACTGTCGTAAAAAAGTACAAAAAAAACAATCAAACTGCTTTTTCCTTTCAATTTTACTATTTCTTTTTTAATTGTTTTTTTCTAAATATAATGTGATTTACAGAACAATTAGAAACTGTTCTGTCAAGCACATTAATCATGACTATTATGCCATTTTCGAGCATAGCATTGTCCCAAAACACTTCTCCATTTCAAACCCCCCACCCATTCTTTTAATGACTTAGGCTTTTTCCCATTTTTTTTGCCTGTACATAGAAATTATTAAATTATAGACTCTCGTCGCTTTCGTTCCTGTTCAAATCTCTCACTGTTTTTGATTCCTTTTTCATGTGATTGCTTTCTGATCTTTCTACCATCTTTCCTAAAAATTCTAAAAAACCCAACCCGCCAAACTTCACTTCCAGCGACTAATCGGAGCTCTCACCCATCCCCAAATTGTCCTTCTGAACTGTTTCTTCTTCATGCTTTTCAATGTGCTTTTCACACTATTACCCTCCATTCATTCTCATGTCAGCATAATAGTTTCTTCGTTTTTTAACTGTCCCCCGGTTCAAACCAAAACTCTCCCCCTCTGAAATGATTCGACAATCCCATCACAATTTCTCATACTTTCCGTTAGTTTTGCTACCTCGACAACTCCCCCAAACAAGAACATCTTTGAATTCCTTGAAGTTTTCCCACTCCACAATATATGGTAATCTCAAAGAACTTTGTCTTTTTCCAGCTGATTGATTCGCCCCCTCCTTTCATGAGAATGCTATCTTTACGTCAAAATGTCACAACTTTTTGCCTTTTTTTTGAGAAATGTTCCATAAAATTTCAAAATCCCCAACAATTTTTTAATAAGCATAGAACACTGAAGACAACCAAAATAATGCTGAAAATTCCAGAAAAAACTTAAGTAAAACCATTTTCCTCAGTTCAAAAAATCTTCTGTCAATCAAGAAGACAAAAACCCGTTGCTCAATGAGCACACTGTATATTCCTTGTGTTATTTAACCATGGAAAAATGTGCGGTAAGGTGAGAGGGTTCAGTATGTACACATGCATATTTTCATGTTTTAGAGCTTTTCAAACAGTCAGAAATAGAGGGGAGAGGTTCTTGTTTGGGACTCAAAACAAACAATTGATGAAACAAGAAGGGACAGGAAAAAAGGTTAGAGGGTTTTGCGTTTTGAAATGCAAATTTTTTGAATTGGTTGATCGTTCAGGAAGTGTGGGGTTTGGGGACTTTTGCAGGGTATTTTAGAAGTGGGAGATTGTGTTGAAGATTTCAAGATCATGCTTTCTTCGAAATTTGAGTATCACAAAATCAGACATATGTGATAGGCATAAATTCACCTAATAGCGGTTTCTAGTAAAATTGAAACGGTGAAAAAACGAGTTGTTATCATTAAAGATGTTATACCACATGAGTATTTGAAAAATAGGAGTCCTGCATTCGTAATTGTTTGGACAACGCAAATAGAGAAATCTGTTCATTTTAAAATAATAACTGCAAACCATTTTGTATTGTGAATTCAGAATATTTTGCAAAATTTTTCAATTTTCAAAAGATGAATAGTCCATTTGTCTATTACTTATTTGTAAAAACCTGACAACTCGGTTTAACGGCGCAGCGAAAGATGTTCATCGTCATGTCAGGTTTACAGTTATTTTCAACTGAGAATTACTGTAAAAGTGGCGAGACCCATTCAACGTTTGTCACTGCGCCTTTAAACCGAAGGGTGAGGCTTTCGAAAATAAGTAAGAAACGGTCTGAAGATTTTCAGATTTTTTTCAAAAAATTAATTTTTCAACGGCAATAATCAAACATTTGCCTTGCTGAGCTACCATTGCAAGAGATTTGACGACCCGATTATGCAGAAGTGACCGTGAGATCTGGAATTGAAACTTGATTGTTTTTTTTTCATTCTTTCCTGCAATCTGATAAACTTCCAGCATCTTTGTTTTTCTTATCAGAAAACAACTGTATTGATACTTCATCAATTCCAGTTTTGATCTTCTCATCGTCTCACTGTACATATTGTATTGTTTACCATATCATCTTTCTTTTCTTTCCTCCCCTTCTTCCTTCTTTATGCCAAAACATTTTATTTGGCAAGAAATGAGAAGAAAAACATGATGTGGAAAACGAAATGCATACACGCATAAGCCTTGATCTCACACTCGGCCACTACCAAGAGCCAACAAAAACCGGTGCCAAAACATGCTTTTGAAGAGTTTTATTCATTGGCTCCGAGACTGTGGGGCGGCGCGGCGGGAGAGAATCCAGGACCAAGAACAGTGTAATACCAACACCGGGCGGTCGTGACATAATAATAATAAAAATATTATTATTATTCCAGAGAGAGGTTGCGCAAGAAATTTTAGGAGGGGGGAGAAAAAGAGCAGAAGAGCAGCACAAGGTGGGCAAACACACACGCATGAACCACCCCGCCAAAACACCTTGGTTTTCTTTTTGTGAGTGGTGGGAGGGGGAGAGAGAGAAGAAGGGCTCATCTTTTTTGCCTGGTTGTTATTCGGTGCACAAATATTTGTCTGGGCTTTATCCAACAGTCATCTGGTGGTGTGCTCTTCTAGACGAACACGTCTGGGTGCTGAAAAGAGAACTTGTTTTCGTTTTCTGGTACAAAAAATACAGTTTTCAAGTGAAGAGCATTGGGTGAAGAGGAGATAGAAAGTAAATACAAGATTTCAAAGGTGAGGCTGTTTTGTTACAGTGTGGAACGGTTCACTAGAGTGGCACAGGTTATGATTTCAACGGGAAAAGTATCGAAACAGAGCGTATTTTTATAGATAAAATGTCCCTAATCTGAATGTGTCAGGCGTTCATGAACGTTCAAAATGGGTGATTCCCAACAGGGACGTGCAATCTTTTCAGCGATTCGGCAATCCGGCAACTGCCGAGTTGAAAACCCGGCAACATCTGATTCTCAACTTTTTCTACTTTCAAAGCGTTTGAAACTCATACTGGCTAAATTTAAGACATGAACACAAATGAAGAATACTAAAAAATTCATTAACTTTGAGATCAAAATAAGTCATATACTGCACGTTATTTTTACAATTCTTTATCATTCATATCACTTTTGACATAGCAACTGGCATCCCCGCGTTTCAGAGCATTTTGAGCACACAATTTCTTGAAAAGATCATCTGAGCCAGTTTTCTCCAGGAACCATTCTTCGATTACTTCATCATATTCTTCGAGAAGAGATTCACATCCTTGTCGCAACGCATATATCTCTGCAGATGGTTGATCCCACATTTCATATGGCATACCGAGCTCAACCTGAAACCAAAAAAAACTTTTTTTCATAAATCTTATTATTGGTCAACAGAGGCCTAATTGGTTCCTATCTAGAAGGATACTGTAGAAATGAACTTTTCATGTAATAACTCGTGAATTCTCACTCTCAAAATGCAGTAGTTTAGCCGCGTAACCCAATTTATGAACAAAAAGAGTCATCGAAATTCTCCCACTTTATCTCGCATGAGATGACTTACAACCCAACATAAATTCATTCGGTCAAATTGTTGTGTTTGGATTCATAATTGGTACCCCCTTCTCCAAAACGCGATCTAACCGTGTGCATGACAGCGAAAAAAGGCCATTTCGCAACAATAGGCATTGCATTTTAGCGCATTAGGTAAAAGAGAGGAAGAGGGGGGTGAGGTGTCCTGAGAGAAACGAAACCAGTTTAGCGATTGAATCCACGAGAAGTCCATTATATCCCCATCTGTCTGTGTATGTACCTATACTTTCGTCACCATCCTACATCATAATTATACAGAGAGGTAACTACACCATTTCGGATATGTTCCATTTTGGAAAATGTTGCGATTAGCGAGTGAGGTGAATGAAGAGAAAAAGGGAAGGGGGAGAAGTGAGAGTCCGGTGAAACTTTTTGAGCGAATTGGCGGTTGTTTAATGGATTTCAATTACTACGTCCACTTCATACCCAAACACTGGACTGTTTCGGATTTTTCGAATCTTCAAATTGAATTATGAGGGGACGGAATTTAGTTCAGATAAGAGCAAATGATTTTCCAGAAAGAGCTCTCCTAGCGAGAACCGAACGAAGCAGAGCAGACTGGATGATAAATTTGGAGCTTCGAGCTTCGAGCTGATAATCTTATTGGAAAAAGTTTCATAAAACCATCCTTCGTCATTAAAACTTGGTGAACACTGTAAGTACCGATTCTGATTGAAGGTGATTCCCTATGAAGATTGTATGAATTGAAAAAAAGGCATCTCTAACCTTCTCGAGTGTTGCTGCCGACTTCTGGGCGAGAGTTGAGCTATTTGGATCAAGATTTTGTCAGATGCCGCTCAAAACCCGCACAAAATCTGTCCAACCTTTGCCGGAAAGACATTTTGGTGAGGTCCAAACTTGCCAAAGTTTGCTCAAAGTTTGCCTAGAAGCCGACAATTTTTAACTCCCGGTCAGAAGACGCCAAAGATTCGCTCTAAAGCCGAAAGAACCCCAGAAACCAATTTTCCAATTTCAGTTCAGAAGTTGGCAGGAACACCCGATAAAAATTTCTGGTTAAGAATACAATGATCTCAGCTATCAAAAATACACGGAAGCTTTGCTAGACATATATAATGCCCTTAACTATTCCTCTCAGACGATTATTCCGTTTCAACAGACAGCACATTTCTTCTAAAACTTCCATTCTTCCTCAGCTATCTTCTTCTTCTTCTTTCTCTTTTTCTCGCCTAGAACAATCTTGTTAAAAAAGTGCGAAAAAATGTCTTGAAAGAATAAGAAGACGAAGACAAATGGGAATGAATCTTCTCGCTCTCATGGGATTCAGAACAATGAGATGAGATAAGAAAGAAGGTCTGCATGACCTTTTATTGGGATTCAACGCACTCTTCAATTACTACAAGGCTTTCTGTTTTAGATTAATTGTTTTATGTCGCACATGTTCAAGTTTCCAACGCAAGTTTGGAACACTTTGCGAAAGGGATTTTCGATTTTTTCTGTTTGAAACTTCTAAAACGCTTACCTTGACTCCTTTATCTCTCATTTGCTTCAAGGTTTCTATAGTTTTTGATGGTGTTCTTGAGAAACGTTCCAGTCCTGATTTCTCTTTGTGAATCTGAAAAGCAATTTATATTTCATCTTCAGACAAGTTTATTGATAAATCATGAAGTTTTATAGTAGAAACATTTCAAATACGCTAGTTTCATCGTATTTTTCTAGGAAATTTCTTGCAGAATTTCGACAAATTGAGCCAAGATTTGTGACTCACAAAACCGAATCCGTTTCCCGTTTGGTGTCTTTCATTCCCTCTTGGTTTCATGTAACAAAGAAACAAAACGATACTCACTTTGAACTCATTGAATCCTTGACAAACGTGTTCCGTCATATCCGCAAACTCAGACGATAGCCTCTGAAAAACATGTTTTATACTCGAATATCATGATTTTTGTGAGATTAGTACAAACATTGTCGGAGAATCACTAGAGTTGTACACATGTCCCCTTGGTTCTAAAGTTCAAGACGAATATTGCTTCGAACATTTTCTTCGTGATCTTTCAAACAAAATTTTCATAATGTTGAAACTGTGGTTTTCTCAGTTATTTGATGAGCAGTAACTTACCTTATGTACTTTTGCTGCTTGGCTGCCAATTTCGTTACTAA
Source organism: Caenorhabditis doughertyi (assembly GCA_963572265.1). NCBI lineage: Eukaryota > Metazoa > Nematoda > Chromadorea > Rhabditida > Rhabditidae > Caenorhabditis > Caenorhabditis doughertyi. The sequence continues at coordinate 27,936,556 of OY751558.1, read as the reverse complement.
CCAATGCACAAATTTCACATTTCGTTGGCATGAACGAGTTATCTGGAACTTTTGACATGATAAAAACCAGTCATTTGTTGAAAAATCTTACCAGTTTCACTTGATACAAAGCCAGTAATAATAAATAGAAGAGAAATCGATAACAGCCGCATTTTCAAAGTAAAAGTTGGCGAGGAAATGAATATTTTATGTCTAATTCATATTTGTGCTCTTTTCCACTCGAAACCGGAAATTAAAATCGGCCAAACTCGAAAAGATATTCTGTTAAAAACCAAGCAGGGCGTAATTCTTGGAGTGTCGTTGTGAAAATCTGAGTAGCAGATGAGGAAGAAAAGAGGACTTGGTCACTCGGAGGACCATTAGTCCGATGGAAACAGCTGTCACTAGGTTAGAGAGCATGTGAGTGGAGAGAAACCTAAAGAATCCGTACATTATAACAAGAAAAGAGGATAAGATGAATGATGAAAATAGAAAATAGGAGGAGTAATAGAAGAAATTGTGTGATTGTAGCTTCGGTCTTTTATTATTAGTTGTTTTTTTTGTAGGAATCAGAGAGCTTATAAGATCGAAGGAAAAAGGAAAAGTAATGGAAAAGAGACTACTTTGTTTTTCTCCCAAGTAAAACTTCTCGTGTGTAGCTATGTTCTCGGTAGGATGAACTGGTTCAAAACCGGTCTCTCAGCTTGTTTTCTTTGACTACTTTCTCAATGAAACCAACCAAATTGAAAGTTTCGAGTAACTTGGAGTCAAGATCCAATTATTAAGACGTGTTGAAACCATCCTGAGCAACCGCTTCCAGGTTGAAATATTTCCTTAACCAATAAAGAGCTTTCGATTCTTAAATAACAAAAATTCGCCCACCTTCTCGATTCAAGCTCATATTCAACTTGATCTTTTCATTGTTTTCCAGGTTATGCGCATTCTAATTTATGTATTTTCTTCACTTTGACATACCTTGTGACTCTTCGACAAACTCCTCAAAAAGTAAACTTGAAGTCAAGTCCCAATTATTAAAACGCGTCAAAATCATCCTGAGCAACTGCTTTCAGGTTGAAATTTATCCATAACTTTCAACTGCAACTTTAACATAACAGAACTTTTGATTCTATAATCACGAAAATGTTCACTCCTAACCCACAATTCAGATTCAAATCCACATTCAACATGATCTTTCCATACCTTTTCTGGATATGCGCATTCTAACTAATGTATTTTCGTCACTTTGACATACCTTGTGACTTTTCAACAAACTCCTCAAAAAGTAAATTTATGTATCTCAAAACGAGAAAACTTCGCATGGAACTTAAAATACACATAAATCAATCACTCGGAGCATAAAAGAAGAAAAAACTATTTTCGTATATTTCAAGCCAACGTCACTTTCTGTCCAATCCTCGTATCCACTTGAGCCCGTTTTGGTTTTGGGATGGAATCCTCGAAAACGTGATGAATGGCTTTGGAATCAATTTCCACATCATCTTCTTCGAGACCGTCTTCTTCTGGTAAATTTATAGGATTTGAATAGAAAAAAAGAAATAATGTAAGTTTACCTCGCGCAACTTGTCGTGCATTATAAAACTGAGCATTTGTAAAGAGCAACTGTAAATCAGCTCCACTCCATCCATCGGTTTTAAGAGCCAATTCTTCAAAATCAACATCGGTCGTTCGCAGTTTGTTGGTCAACACTTTCATGATTTCTAGTCTTTCTTGCTGAAAATCGGTTTATTGGTAGAAGGTAGAAAATGGGTTGATGAACCTTCTGTGGGTATCCACAATATACATGGTGGTCGAACCTTCCTGGTCTGAGAAGAGCTTCATCAATCAAATCAATTCGACTGGTACATCCAATGATGATAACACCTGTAATGAAGTGCATGAATATTTTCAGTGCAATGTGCAAATTTCAGCAAAAAATTTCACTTCCAGTCAAAAATTCTCTCACAAAATTTCCCCTTTCCGTTTTTTGATGTTTAACACTTCATCAAGTTCTTCTTCTCTTTCAATTTGTCCCTCCTATTTCCAAACCTTTCATTCCCCCTTCGGCTCCATCCAACTCGGTGAGCAATTGATTGACGACCCTATCCGTCACTCCTGTCGAGTCGTGCCCTCTTTTTGGTGCCAATGAGTCGAGCTCATCGAAGAAAAGAATGCACGGAGCACACGAGCGAGCTCTGAAATTGGAGAAAATTGGAAATAGTCGTGTGGAAAAGGGGGGGGGCGAGTGATGTGAAAATGGAGCAAGAAGAGCTAAAACGGGGGTTTAGAGGGTTTAGGGTCAGGGCGTGTCATTTTGTTTCAAACTTTGTATTTTTATATTTTAATCTCATGTTATTTTGCAAGTGATCATATTGTAGGATGATGTGATAATATGAACTTTCCTAGAACAATGCCTAAAAACAGTGGCCAAAATAGGATGTGAGAATTATGAATCACGATTTTCTATCAGAAAAGTTTTCTAGTTCTATTTTCTCGCCCTCTATAAAGTTTTTCCCACACCTTCTTCCTTGAAACTCACTTTTCAAAAACCAATCTCACGTTTTCTTCGCTTGCACCAATATACTTTGATAGTAGTTCCGGACCCTGCAAACCTTGAATTACCATAAATAATACTTTCATTTTCACTCACCTTCACATTGACCACACTGAATTTGGAGTTGGAAATAGTGGCATTAGCTAAAAGGGTCTTTCCGCAACCACTTGGTCCATGGAGTAATATACCTTTGCTGACAGGAACGCCAACTGATTCGAAGAGTTGTGGATACTGAAAATATTAATTCTAATCAGAAGAGCAGCCTATAGACTAGATCTTATATCAGATTAGGTCTGTTGATATTGAGTTTTAACTTTTATTCAGATACCGTAGTATATTTTATGACCAATTTTCTTTTTACCTTCGAAAATACTTCAAGATCTTTTTGAAAACCTTTTTAAATTCATTTTTACGATTCATATAAATGGTCTTGCTTTTAAGCTCATTTTCGAGAGCTGAGTAAAGGGTTTTATGGGTCACTTTGGTAAAAGCAAAATTGAATGGGGAAAATTTGGTTTTTCCGAATGGAGGTGAAAGGGGCAAACGGGAATATAGAAACCGGCCTAAACCTTTTATAACGAAAAAAAAACTGAGCTAAATGATTAGTCAATTCGAGTGAACCAGAACATAAGTCAATCATCATAATCAACGGTTTTCGATTTTTCAGCTTTTCATTCGCAGCATTATTCGTAAAAATCTCGATATTATCATTGTTTCATGCTCATCTCACCAGTTCTACCGTGACACCTTTCCTTTGTTTTCAGTGAACTTTTCGTTCCTCTGAAACTCTTGAACTCTTTCACATGTCCGATCATGTGCTCAAAAGTGGGCGTATGCTACGTGTAAAACCATCAATCTTGTTTAACTCCGCCTCATAGCAACCCGAAAACTAGGCTCCGCCCATTCGGAGGTCCCACCACCAAAAACATTTGGAGTCATTCAATGCGCTTTGTCTTCACAAAGCTCACCGGCTCTTCTCCTTTTCTTCTTTTCTGAGAATTCGAGAGGGAGGAAAAAAATCAAATTTCTTTCGTCTGCCCTTTTTTGTGGTATGTTTTGAATTCATTAGTGAAAACAAGAAGGGTTCAAAGGAAACAAAAAAGGTAAGCGCTTTCAAAAGTGGATAAGCGTTTTGAATACGGTAGCTTCGACTTTTTGTATTGAACTGTTCGATAGATGATACACTTGCAGTTAGGTTTTGATATGCATGCACAGTTTTTGTTGTTCTCTGAGTTCAAAGCTACCTTTTTGGGCCAGACTATCACGCGTTCAAGAAGATTCTTTTGTTCGAACATTCCGCCGACATCTTCCAATGTTGGTAGCCTGAAAATACAAGTTTTTTCTATTTCAAAATGTTTCATTTTCTCTTTCCATATTCTCTATATCAATTGCCAGACAAAAGTCAAAGCTTTTGAACACAAAAGGTTTTTGATCCAAGCAAACTTGATCATCACTTTGTTCGTCATCTATGATTCACACAGTGTTTCTTTACTAAAAAGGGAACAAAGCTTCTGAATCACGATTCAAAAACCAAATTCAAACACAACATCTTTGTTATGTTGATCACAGAAAAAAGTACGATTCATCTCTCACTTCAAGACCATAAAAGATCACCAACAAAGATATCACAAGATTTCTGCGTTAGATGACCTTCTTTTTCCCAATTTTTTTGCAGAAATAGCACCTAGCAAAACCGGGTGTGATCATAAACTCATTTTGCACTTTTTCTAGGCTGAACCTTTTTCGTGTATAAAAAGATGCAAGGATTCTTGATCTCAGTGTGGTCTCTTTGGTTTTTTAGATTTTTCGTTAATTCGAAACGGTATTTGGGTCATCAATGTTCCAGAACAGTAGTTATTCATATAAACAACTTACACCTGGTTATCCTCAACTTTGCCAGTTTTTCCGTCTAAGAAGCATTCGAACGCTTTTTCCACATCCACTATTTCAACAGACTCGGAACCTGAAGAATTTTCTGTCTTTGATTTATAGTCTATGAAATGTTTCACATAGTTTACATCTTCATGATTCTTAATTTTTGAGGTAAACAAGTTGTGACCAAAAATTCAATGTGACAGTGAATTCTAGCCGTTCTGTAAGAAAGAACAAGTTTTCTTCAAGCATTCCCAAAAACGCCAAAAACAAAATAAGGAAATCAGGCCTACTCTAATTAATCTGCATAAATATCTGGCCCATTTACCAACGTTTCTTCCTAATTTGTTCTCTTCTTCTTGTTTCTCTCACCTCGTATAGCGCATTCCACATTGATACTTGTGGCCAATTTGTCAATTTCATTGAATGTGTATCCATCTGATTTTTGAACAACTTCATTCATAACATCCGAACATTCTGGTGAGTCTAGGTATGTCTCAAAAAGTTCCTGACGGTCTTCCTGCAAAAAATTCGGTTTAGAATTTACCGAAAAATTATAAACATAAAATGACACAAATCACATAGTTTCTAACGTTCTAATGACTACGTCTCTAACCCAGTTCTTTTGAATAATCGGAACATCTATCAATGCATGTTTTCATGATATCTTGATCATTTGATTTTTATTTGTAGACTACAATATAGAAAGCTTGAATATGCTCTACTAAGTCCCAGCACCTGTGGAGGCACAAATCATACATCATTTTATCATACTTCAGTTTTCAAGAACAAAAGTCATACCAGAAACAAACAGGATTGATAAAAAGATCACCCTATTCAAGTTCACCCCAATTGAAATCTATATAAACACTTATTTTCTCTCATTCTCGTATAAGTTCAGGTTTGTTACGAAACAGAAACATGTAGATCAAATCAAGTTTCGAATCATTCCTCTTCCTTCGATGTTCTTGCAAACTAAAGTACAAAGTGATTGCGTAGGCAACGTCTTCTTTAGAAGAGAAGAAACGGGCGGTTCAATTGCCTCCCACCTCTTTTCGTTTTTCTCCTCATCTCGCCATTTTGACCAGACCACCACAATCATTATTGGCCTGTTTCTTTTTGTGTTTCACGAAAAAAAAAAGGATGAGGTTTACTTGTTAGCCTAATAGTTGATGTACTATGTGACGTTAAATAATGGGGGAAAATTTTGATTTTAATTCTTTAAGAGTGCTTCTTTTTTTGAAAATCGTTTGGGATATGAGAAAACAGAATCAAATTAGAGGTTTGAGCTTGCGAAGTAGTTTTTTACTTTTTTTCTTACACAAACGCAAAAATTACACTATAAGCGCTCTAAAAACACCACCTAAAAGGATACAATCCCAGACACGGATCTACTCCAACTTATTAGATCGAGAACCTATATTTTGCAATATCTAGTCTCCGATCCATCGCCACCATCCAATCATCTGTACAATGCGGTCAAATGACACAATAAGAGGGACCGGTTTTGATTAGCTAATTGGTGGCTAAGGATACCGACTAGAACCCAAAAGGTGGCGGAGAAGAAATCTCGCCAATCTCGTCTCCCTAGTTTTTTCACCGCTACGAATTCTCGCCACTTCAACAACTGTCCGGTTGTGACGCCCCCTCTCTACCTTTTCTGCCCCCCCCTCACCATCCATATCTATCCAATTCTCAATCTTTTCTAAACGAGGTCATCTTTCTCTCCCTCTATTTCAACTGCCAACTATGAGTATATCCCCTCTCCTTTCTCTCTCTCCATGTCCACCGGTACGGAAAAAGGTGTTGTATGCCTTAATCCATGGTGGTTCGGCAATCCGTTCGTTTGCCTGCTGTTTACATAAATTTGGTGTCTTTCTCGTTTTTGGAAACGGAACAACTGTACCGATTCTGACCTAACGTTCTAATTCTCAAACTTTTATTGAAAATCCCCAAACCTCGTTTTGCGGTATCTCTCATCTTAGTCATTGTGTCTATCAAACTTCATTCAACAAAAAAAGAGAAGTTCGTCAATTATAAGACTGTTTTGCCATGGCAAAATACTGATTTATAGAAAGTACCCAGTGTATTTATCTCATGTGATGTTACGTCACTCAATTAATGACGTAGTCAAAACAATTGTCATTCAACTTTTAAAAACCTCTCTTTTTGTCTTATTCGACTGTCTGATTCAGCCACGTTTTCAATCTATCTAATTGTTCAGTGTATCTACGAAGAACTTGGGCCTACAGCTGATTTCACAGCAAATTCAAGTACAAAAGCAGAGAAAAAACAAGACAAAAAAGCAAAATGACGCGTCACACTTCTCCATTTGGAAAGCCACTCACCGTTGAGGCTAAGCAAATGGTTAATGATACTCGATTGAAACTTGTTCAACCTATTCATCCGAATGTAAGTTCCTTACTTTTGAGAAAAACTCTTCTTAAAATGAAATATTTCAGTTCAACACTGACTTCAACATCTATCGCTTCATTATGGCTTCTGAGCGTCTTCATAGAAAAGAACGTGATGTCATTAAGCATGCCGCCTCAACTTTGAACAATCATCTTCGCTACAGAAAAGCATTAGATTTGGATGTTGAACATATTCCAAGCTTTGATGACAACCCAATCTTTCAAAAGAAGCTTATGCCACGCGGAGAGATTTTGTTGAAGACAGACAGCCAAAATCGTTTGTTGTGGTATATCGAGTATGCTACAATTACTGTGGAGGTAAGCAAAATAAAGCTATTCGGTCAAACTAAGAAATTTCAGAGCATTGCTCACTCTATCCGAAGCTCGGAAGCTTGCAAGTTCCAATTCCTTCAATTCGAGTACATGCTCCGTAAGGTTATGGAACAAGAAGAGCGCACCGGTTGCTTGAGCTCTCTCCGTCATATTGTAAACATGGATGGTTATGAGATCAACCCATTCACCATGGTTTTTGTGACAAGTGGAACTTTGGCATACTATTCTCAACTTTTCCATTTTGAGAACTACCCAGAGCTGGTAAGATTTTCTTTGAACTAAAAATTACCAGCAACATAATTACATAATTATAAACTTCGTTCCGCTTCAAGCCAAAGAAAAAAGAATAAGAAGAAGGGAAAAACCAGTTTCTAGGTAACACCAGTCGACATGGTCAACATTGCCAAATGGATTCACGTTCCGTACAAAATTGCGAAAGCAATGATGCCGACTGGTTTCTCGGAGAAATTCCGTCTTCATGACAGACATTTCCTTGATACACTTACCGAGGATATTAATATTGATGATATTCCAGTCAGTCTTGGAGGAAATGATGCGGTAAGACCCGAGACAGGCTGAAGCATGATCAAATAGTGTATTTTCAGGATATTAAGTTCACAGATGCCATCAAAATCGACCCAAACAACTATTGGAGAGTTGACAATGCTGATCTGATTGATGCTCTTGAAGGATTCCATGTTGGAGCTCGTAAAACCCGTCATGTCTGTTTGAATGTCACGACTGCCAGAGATCTCAAATGGTATTTCACCACCGATGGAGATATCTATTTTGGAGTGTTCTTTGAGGTATAATAGATTATTTCACAGACAGATTTTTTCAGATTTCCATGATTTCAGGGTGACGCTACAAACAATAATGTGGAGCATACAGAACCAAACATTGACAGCATGGAAATGGTGTATCCATGGCTCAAAGTTACAGCTAAATTGGTTCATGAAATTGATGGAATTGACCTTAACCGTGTTGGACGATACCACATTGTGTTCTGCAACAAACATTCGTGGATTCACCGACGAGCTGTTCAGTTCTATGCCCAGGTAAGCTGTCCAGAAGTTTAAATCTTCCAGAAAAAAAAAACGTCATTCAGATCTACGATGACACGGATCGCTCTTACAAACGGCTCTACACAGATGGAACCATGTCTTCTGCCGACCAAATGATCTAATTTCAATGTTAATCGATATACGTTTTGGAATGTTCTCGACCAATAGTTATAGTCCGACAAAACCCCAAAAAAATTAAAAAATTTCAAAAAACCAAAAAAAAAAAGAAACTGAATTTCCCCGATTTCTGCCATCCCACCCTGTCTGTACGTCTCTTCCCACAAAATATTTGTCAATTTTTTTCGCTTACCCTATTTTGAATCCATTTTTGCTAACAAGTGTCTAATAAAGTTCTGCTTATTTTGAATTACCTTTGTTAATGGTCCCAATTCAATCTTTTTCGAAACAATTGGCCTTGCTCGCATCACCTGTTCCACGAATCCATCATTTAGGGATGACAATCTTTGTGCCACAAGTACGACGCTTACACCGGTTGTTCGGAGTTTTTGAGCAAACACTGGAACAAGAATGTGAGGATAAAAATGAGGACGTTTGATACCTCACCTGAAACTACTTTTTCCATTGCCAAATGTCTTTGCTCTTGATCAATTTGAGGTAGAATGATATCAAAATCATCAAGAAACAAACACGACGGTTTTTTGAGTTCCAATTCAAAAAATGTTTCCGTTAGGAGCTTCTCGATGACATCTGCAGACCTTCCTTTCAAAAGTGAGCATGGTATCATTTTGCAAAATGTCACAGATGAATTATATGACAAGCGGCGTGACAACTTTTTGACAAACGTGGTTTTTCCAGCTCCTGAAATGAATCAAAATTAAAGTTATATCAAACTCAAATATGTTTTACCAGTTCCTCCCAAGATCAACACATGTTGCTTCCCTGCTCTACAAACTTTATCCAACTCAGACAACATTTTCGAGTGGCTTCTGAAACGGAGAAAGGTTATTGAATTCTTGTTCAAAAAACAGAAACGAAACGAATACTAACCTAATTTGCACAAAATCTTCAGTTTGGAGCAAACCGAAGTTTTCCGTTTGGCTGGTTTCAGGTCTCGAAGAACGATGCTCCTGGTTTTCATGTTCATCATTTCTCCGCCTACCACGACGTGGAGGCTCAGGCTCACTGGGCTTTTGTTTAGTTTCTGTTACTTTCTGCAATTGTAACTGGTTGGAACTTCGCTTCAACTTGAGAAGACGGGTCTCGTGTGGGCGAAAAGGTCCTGTGGGAGTGCAAAGGTCCCATAGAACTGAAGCAACTGGAGTGCTTATCTAAAGTCATTCTGAACATTTCTGCTATGTCATGCATTTTCACAATGTTTAGATTAGCTACATGTTTGTACCTTTTTATGTTTCATTCAAAAGTCAGTTCGAAGGCCTTGTACAAGAGAAAAATATATGAGCACCCGAGCAATTTCAGTTCTATGGGACCTTCTTGCCCACACGGGACCTTTTTGCTCCCACGGGACCGGTCTTCTCCGGTAGAGTCGGAACTTCTTGTTCTCAAGAAACTCAATCTAAATTTATATTAATTTCTTTACTTTCAACTCACTCTAAAAATCATTTCTGTCGTCAAATCCAGCAGGAAACACGTGCTCTCTGTCCACCGCTTCAGTAGACCTTTAATGCTTGGAAACACTTTTACTCGTATCATTTTATCTGAAAACAGTTAATAGACACATTTTTTGTAAATTGATTTACCATTCAAAGAAACCTCAAGTTCTTTTCCTTCAACAGATAATAACATTGGATTTCCTTGAAGTTGAGTTTGTATTGAACTAATAAGAAGGCTTGACATGTCGAATTCTCTAATCCATAGTAAAGTCTGAAAATGTTCTCATAAGTTTTTCCTTATTTAGAATAAGTTTATCTTACTTCTTTTTCTATCATCACTTCACAAAACCTTAAGGCACAAATTCTGTTCTCCGGAACACCAAGCACTTTTATATTCACATACGGCTCCAAACTGCCACTTCCGTCAACACAATGCTGACGATTGACGAGCTGCAAAACGCCTCGTTTTTTTTCTGTTGTTTTCCTGTTTTCAAAACGAACCTGCAGAGAATCGAACATATGGGCCAATGAGTCGTTCAATACATCATTCTTTTTTGTCAGGTTTGTGGTTGTTGTGCGGTGAAGATAGAAGAATTGAGAGTGTTCTTCATGCTCCACTCTCGTTTTTGTTCTTATTTCCACTATTCCGTGCTCAGGATAGGGGAAAGCATCTTTCCCAGCAATATAAATTGTGTTTTTATCCAGTTTTGTCATTTCAGTTTTCACCCATGATTCCACAATTTTCTTTGGTAAAACTCTCCCTACCAAGGGTGTTTTCTCCAATTTTATCACATAATTGGATAGAAATCCGTGTGTACTCAAATCTTGTACAATCTGAAAAAAAAATGAATTTCCAATACGGATTCAGTACTTACACTAGATACTTTATGAGCCAAAGTTGATTTTTCATCACTTTTTGATCCTTCTGTCACAGTTTGAACGTGCAATTCAGTTTCATTGTTCAAAATGACGGGATTGCTGGTTGCTGGGACAATATTCACTGAAATTCGGCACTAAACATCCCCCCGTTCCCATATCTTTTTTTTTGCGTTGAAAAGAAAAACTCACAAATCCTAAACTGCACATAAACCCCGGGGCTCAAAAAATGTGGGATAATCATGTTTTGAGAAACCAATCGAATCTGATTGAGAAACTCATTTTCAATGGACGCCTGTGACTGAGCCTGAAAGAAATAGAGTTTTTTCTTCCGCATTTCACATTTCATTTACTCACAATGACAGAGTAATCGTTGTCGGTCCGTGGGGCTACCTCGATGTAGGAACAATAGGTTTTGCTGTCTATTCTTTCAAGAATTACCTGCAAAAACACATTATGTTGACGACTACATTATTTCTGTGTCAATTTTAAAATAGGTTCCAACTTATTCTTGGATCACAGATAGATGTTTTGATGAAACTTATCATTCTTAACTTGCTGTTTCCGTTCATTTTATTACTTTCAATGTCATTTTCAAAGCCTTTCAAAACTATCATTCATACTTTCACTAACCCCCCCCCCCCCTCCATGCTTTCATTTTCTCACAATTCTCGAATTACACCTCCCCACCCTTTTCAAACCACTCATTTTCACTATACATTTCATTACCTCCTGTCTTTCCTGGAAACCGGACACTTCCGCAAAAACTGAATTGATGAAAACGTTGGTGAGTGGTAATTGACCGAACAGTTGGAGATCACAGAAAATGTTTGGGTTTTCACAGCTTCGCATTCGAAAGCTTCCAATGAGTGGTCCACCAAATTTCTGAAAAAAAACATAATATTTTTTGGTGTTGCAGTTAACCCCTGCTGTTTTCTTTCATAGTTTTCTCACTCTGGGGTTTGGTTTACCAGTTTATCACCCCGAGGAATGAATAATTACCACTTCTTCCATTTAGGAAACCACACCACCCTTAAGCCTTTCAAGTTCTGTTAATTCTCTCTTTTCCTGTTTCACTCTCTCTTACCTCGTTGACCGCTAACAAATCATTAGTGGCATTGATGGCGGTCAATAGTTTTGCATATCCAAAGCAATTACTCAGCGAATGGAAACTGACGAAAGCTGGATAGCTTTGATTCATCCTTTCCGCTTCTTTATTTGTTTTATTTCTTCAGTTTTTGCTTGATTGATGATTTTCCCTCTGTTTTGTTCTGTTATTATCTGGAAACTAAAGGATTTCAATTTTAAAAAGATATATAATAGTTTCAGAGTCTTAACTTCTCTCTTGTGTAGGGTGAGAGCGAAGGTTTTATTTATTCTTGAAATAAAATGTAAAACATGTAGGATGGATGCGGAAAAATCAGTTTTTAATGATAATTTTCCGTTCGAAATGAAAATGAAAACATTATAAAGTTATGAAGATATGATTTACCAAACCTATACTTGAAATTTCTACGGAAATACAGGAAAAAGGTGGAATATCTGAGGGAAACCAATAAAAAAACTGTCCTTCATAACGACTATCCTGTATGTCGTCTATGTATGGTGGTGCGCACACACTGTCTTATCAGTTATTCTCTCTGTTTTGAATGCTACGCTGTAGTTGCGTAGTTAGCCTTTTGTGGTGTAGTAGTAGTGACCTTTTTCTATTTGGTTTATCTCCAAATAAACTCAAATGTTTCTGATAGAGCTCATTGATTTAAACCTGAGAAATCTGGATGGTTTTTGTTTTCATAACTCTGGGTTTCGATTCGAACAAGACAGTCAAAACTGCATTCATTACACTTTCTTGTTAATTCCTGTCCTCTGTCTTTTATTTGACAAATCATGATATCACTGTCTATATAAAAGTTCCAAATGAATCATCTTTTCTTCTTATCTTCATTATCAACTGTTCCATACATTTAAAACTGTGCGTGACTTTCAATTGTGCTCGGAATCGCTGAATATTTTTCCTGCAAAGTTAACAGTTTAAGCTTCAGATGCAGCTTTTCCCAATTCGTTTTCTAGTTTTGATAATGCAAATTTTAGATGTGAAGCATATCCTCCGTTGACCAAAAATGTATTCCAAGTCCTTGGTGAAGGCACTCTAAATTTCATAACGGTTTTTTGTCCCAAACCACCACCTTTTGTCTTTTTTTTCCAATGTTTTCAAAAAGATTGAGATGGATAATCCAGCCATAATCGAATGGTTACTCAGTTTTCAAAGTTTATGTAGTTTCTTGATGTAGAAATGATACCATTAGCATTTCTCATTCAATTTCCAATATCTTCGCTTTCCGTTTATCCAAAGACACTGTAAAAACATCAAAAAACAAACCAAATCGAGGTCAAGCAAAAGCTTTTATTATGAAAAATGTGTGGTTTCGAGAGTCGGTGTTTGCGTACTTCCTCTTCGTTTGCAACCGGCCCGTGAGAAGAAAGGAAAAAGAAAGGAGACAGCTGCAGTAGTCTCAGGGCAAGTGGTCTCTCTGCGCTTCCACCTTCATCAGTACTATTCCATGGATTCTATCCTCCGTTTCTCCTTCAACACTGCATATACACAGACAACACACCCAGGGCCTCCCAACCAACCACCCAGTGCGTCTTCTTCTCTTTTCCCCCCGTACATACCATTTACACAATAATGTCGTTTTGCCTGTAATTTGCTTCCTTTCCCTTACTCCTTCTTCTCCTCTTCCTCCGATCGTCGGGTCTCTTCGCCCACTAATCCTTCCCATCGATTTTTTCTGTACCTGGTGTCAAACTAGGAATATGAGCGGACGGATCTTATTGTTTGAGTGTGGGTCACCTGACCTATTCATAATTGGATTGGTCCTAAGTATTAAGAAGGTCTAGGAAAGATAGGTAAACTGTGTTTGTAGGAAATACGGCATTTAGCACATTTGAATATGACAAATCCACCTGTTTCTTGAAAGTGAAAGTTGTTATGGTTTAGAATTTCGTACAAGAATTTCACCTCTGAACCTAAACCAATTGAAAAGGTTTAAAGCTTGTTATAAGGATTGTTAGAAGTTTTGAACTTTACCTAATGTTTGCAATGTTGAAAATTTTGAAGACTGATTTCTGAAATTTAAGAATATATTCTGCATTTGGCATAACTCTAGTTTCATTTTTTCAAAAACTTCTATTTCAACATAATCCTGAAACCTTGAAAACACTTTCACTAGTGAAAACTAAGATTTATATGAGATTTTCTAGCAGGTGAGAAACATTCCTTCCAGGCACACATATTTTTTTTTTATTTTTCATTGAACCTCTATTTTCACCGTTACAGTTTTTACGTTTTCCCATTATGATGTTAACTATCCATTTTCAGGTGTTGGCCAAACTATGGGTCAGATAGCCAGTGTGTTCCGGGGGCGGAACACACACGTACGGGGCAGTTCACACGATGAGGAGGATCCGGAAGCACAAGTCACATTTTCAAATGCAGCCGGTAAGTATTTCAATATTTTACCAATCAAACAAATTGGTTGGAATGCTAAGGGTTTGTCACAAACAACAATCCAAGTAACATGAAACAGCTTAGAAAGACTTTTGGGTTTTGATTTATCTCCCATTTCTTTTGAATCGTTTCTCATGCGTTCAAAATATAGTTCTAGAACTTTCCCAGTAATAGACATAACAAATATATGAAACAGATAATCCACAAAAACAACTAAAACAATCTTACAGGCTCCTACTTTGGTACTCACTTCCTCATGTGCGGCTGTAAATTTGAAATGGCGCGACCCGAGGCCTACCTATTCGGAGAGAATAGCGACTTGGATCAATTAGGATCCAAAGCATTAAGTGTGAGTTTTTTAAAATCAAAATCATAGTAACGATTACTTACGGAAATGATACGGAGCAGATGAAAAATAACACAGTTTTGGCGCTCACTCACAAGCAAAAAAAGCTAGACAAGAAAGCTTGACAAAAAAGAGCTTTGAGGGCAGCCATGCTGACTATCGGAAATCGTTAGAGCCATTAAACCCGCTCTCCTTTTTCTCTGTCTTCACAGCCATGGCCAAGCCCTTTCAATTGTTTTTTCTCGGCCGTTCTAACAAAAAAAAACATCTAGAAAAACGCTTTTGTTCTTCAAAATCTATTCTAACCTATCTTTATTGCAGTTCCCCTACCCACCCGGACCATTGGGAAACGATGAAATACGACCGCTAAACCTGCTCGTTAACATTCGAAAAGAATCGGTCAAATTTCAACGGGTGAAGAAGGATAACGGCGAATTCGATGCCAATTTGTATCAACTCACATTTGTCTTCGACTGTGACGTTTCATGTGTAATACAAGTGCATTTTCATGCAAAAGAAACGTATCAAGATGGTGAAATACAGTGAGTTTTTTGTTAGAGGGTGTGAAGATGAGGTGGAGAGAAGTAAGGGAGGGAAGACAACTGAGAATCAATTTCACCAGGTGAAGTGAGCCCGTTGCTATAGTAACTTGATGTTTGGCTGGACACGACTTGAGGGAGATAGACATTCTGACAATGTTGAATATCTTCAATCTTTTCAATTTGATGTTAGAATTCATGATCAGAAACATTTTTTGAACGAAAGAAAATTCCAAATAGAACCCTATTTCTTGCAGGTTCTCCTACCGGAATCGACGAGCCCAAAACTCTGAAACATACCATTATGAAATGGGCGCTGATCAAGTATTTGGAGGATATGTGTTTGATGCATCACGATATGACCCTGCTGAGGTAACTCAATCTAAATTTCCATAATTTTCGTCATTCTAAACATTTTCAGCTTTCCTACACCGCCGGATTATATTATCCATTTGTCATCTCCATTCAAACATCCGGTGTTGAAAGCACACAAATGCAAACAACAATGTGTACGATAGAGGTGACTAACAATATCCAAAAACATCTTCTCATCGTTTTTTTTTTGTTGCAGACCGGAAATGATAGCAGTAAAGCGTTGGTTTTGAAGCCGTTACGACAAAAGATTGCGTCCGATGGGGTCACTTATCTTCTTCAGGTAGTGTTTTTTGTAATGATAGTGTTTCTGATTCACTCTTATCTTATCAATTGGTTCAGAAGAATCAATGAAAAAAGTGGAACATGAGATGGATTTAATTAAAACATTAAATCATGTCAGATTAGTTCAAACGATAGGATGATCAATGAAACTTGGGGGACAGTTGTTCCAATCCGAAATTGTTTGGCACTGTTCCAGAATCGGGGACCGAGTGTAAAAATCGGGGACCGAAAAATCGGGGACCGAGAAATCGGGGACCGAAAAATCGGGGACCGAGAAATCGGGGACCAAAAAATCGGGGACCCAGAAATCGGGGACCGAAAAATGGGGGACCGAAAAATCGGGGACCGAAATAAAAAGGATAATCAGAAGTTCATCGAAGTGGTTCAAAATATGAGCCCAGTTATAGAATGAGAGCAAGAAAAGGTTAGTTAAAGACCGGACACTAGTTTGGAATTAATCAAAAGAAGATTTACTCTTCTGTTATGATATCATTTCCTGCAGTCATAGCAGCGCGGCATAGGACAAGGAATGTTCTACACATTACCTAAGCCTTTACTGAAGGTCCGGAAATTCATTGGAGCTTGAAATAGTATCATCCTGAGATTTAGGCTTAGTTACCTTCAACCACAAATTTCTGATAAGACTCAAAAAAAATGTAACTAGCTTGTTGAGATTTCTGATACTAGTTTTTGATGAGTTAAGTGGGATTGTGGACTCGGAAAAACCTTCGGGTACAGTTCTCCTGTTTTTACCATGAGTTCAAAAAAGATGCTGATTTTTCCCCGGTCCCCGATTTTTCGGTCCCCCATTTTTCGGTCCCCGATTTCTGGGTCCCCGATTTTTCGGTCCCCGATTTTTCGGTCCCCGATTTTTCGGTCCCCGATTTCTCGGTCCCCGATTTTTTGGTCCCCGATTCTGGAACAGTGCCAATTGTTTTTCATTACAAAAATTAACAAATCACGTACCAGGAAGCGATGAGAACTGTATATTTCAGGAAATCTTTGGAATCGAGAACAAAGGAACAGATGCAATGGATGATGACAATGGCTTGGAATGTATTATTTGTCTATCTGAGATTAGAGACACAGTAATATTACCCTGTCGGCATCTATGTGTCTGCAACAACTGCGCGGATTCTCTGAGATACAAGGTTAGTGAAACTTCTCTATTGCAGGAGTTGATTCCTTGTTTAGAATGATCTATCTCACACCCATTGGAAGGGTGAGCTATTGAGGCGTGTATTTTCGATATCCTAATTCGATCATTCTAAAGGGAAAACCCTTCCCCTCAAAATAAAAAACCTAAAAATTGTAAACATAATTTAGCAGTAGGGCAACTTTGCATAGCTCAGACTTCCCATGTATATACACCTCACCATATTTTCAATAATAAATCATTTCAGCACAACAATTGCCCCATCTGTCGATCACCATTCCGCGCATTGATTCGGTTACGAGCCCATCGACAAACAAGAAATCAAATGTGAGTTTTCTTTTTCAAAACCTTTTCTCATCATTATCCTTCAGCTATGAAACCGTCAGTCTGGTAGAAGGTCTCAATGGTTCATTCACTCCACTTCCCCAAGTCATCGACCCAGTATCAACCATCAATTCGTCAACACGAAGAAAACGTCATTCAAGTAGTCGAAGTGGTAAAGCAATGCATCAAGTGTTGACAATGGAGCAGCTTGGAGATGAGACTCGAATACAAGAATGTATTGAAATGGCTTACATTTCAAATGATGGTGATGAAGACAGAGAGAATATCAGAGAAGTGACAGTGCAAGCAGCAGCGGATATAGAGCGAACAATGAGTCAGGTGGATAGTGAAGAAGGTTCCAGTGGGTCCAGTTCACAGCCTTTCCAAGTGAGTTTTGTAGTGTAATGAGGATCCCCAGATTACTTCCACAAGCTCTGGAAATCATGACACTTTGTTCAACTATATCATTTACAGAAACATCTTGAATCTTCTTCATCCTCCTCCAACGCCTCCATGTCATCAGAAGAAGATTGCGAGCCTCCACTACCTGAGAAGACTATCCCGGACGATACTGATTCTGATAAAGCAGAAAATGAGCATGCTGGCAAGGATTCAATAGATGTATCGGATGACGATGATCAATCCATTCGCAGAAACTCAGAAAAACGACGATCATTCCAATCAGGCTCCCGGAACTCGTCAAGTCAACTATTGGAGCAACACAAAAACTGATTTTTAAAATCTTTTTCTCTTTTTTTTAGTACTTGTTTCTTAATTGGCATTTTCAAAACCCCCTGTTCCTGGTAACCGTGTCCGAGTCAAATGTGTATTTTACTTTTTTTTCCAATTGTCATATATTCATATTAGCATCAATTACTCATTTTAATCGTTTTTTATCAGCAACAAACACCGTCACTTTGTATCGAGTCTATTGTGATTTTTAAAGCTCCGCGTGTTTCACAAATTGTGGTCTTGTCATTAACAAATTCTTTCTAATCTGTCTTTTTTCAAGCCCATTGGGTTCTATACATTGGTACATCTGTGGTTTAAAAACAATTGGTTGTGGTATTTTTTCTAGTGCTTTTTTTGTATATTGAATGTTATGAAGTTTTTTTTCTTTTTCTCTCATTGATTTTTCTTTGTTATGCAAATTCACTTGGGATATGATATTGTTCGTTGTCCATCGATACAAAAAATACTTCTGTCGGTTGGCAAAAAAAAAAATTACTTCCCTTCTATTACGATTCAGGTTTTGACCAATTCGAGAATGCTAAGAAATGGAGGGAAGTTATGACGCATGGGTTGTTATCGTGTCACTTATAGTGTTTTTTGTTGCCGGTTGGATTTTCTATACGAAACAGTTATTTAAGAACTATGAAGTGCATAATAAGTGAGTTTTTACATTGTGGATGGACAAAAATTTAAAAGAGATAATCAAGCTGTTAGGAACAAAAACTAGAAGCGAATATGTATTAGCTATGCGCGCTACTGCACTCAGTACTTCGAGATCTTCCATTTTCGTGGCAAAATTGTTTTTTTTTTCAAAAACAATTTTATTAAGTTCTTCGAAGTGATAACCATGTTTATGACGTTTTCAGCAAAAATTTGAAAATTCGCTGATCGAAACCCGAATTCCTTCTACATATTTTACAACTGAGTGCAGTAGAGCGCATGTGGCGCAGCGCCCGTACAACCAATACCAAATTTTGGAAACGGTATTTGAAATTATTGCAAACAAATTGAGTATGACAAAGGTTTCACAACTCCTACAAAAAATAATTGAAACCCGTAGAACTCAATCCAAAACTATTTCAGATTTGTTCAATTCATATTCTCCTTCACTTTCGCCCTCTCTTGCTCACTTTTTGAGCTTATCATTTTTGAAATTGCGGATGTATTAGACCCTACGTGAGTTTTTCTTCTTCACTTTTCCCCGGCTTCATTCAATCCGCTATTGCAGATCACGTCAAAAATGTTGGACTAACTGTCTATCAATCATTCTTTTCACACTGGTAGTCCTCATTCCTGTTTATATGGCATATCTTTTGATCCAGAGTTTGAGTTTTAGTGGGTTATATTGGTTCGTACCTCTGTACGTTTTGTCGACTTTCAGTTAGACCGCGACTCCATCTGCTTCTCAGCATCTTTGCATGGTTTGTCTTCCTTTACTTCTTCTGGAAGATTGGAGATCCTTTTCCAATACTGAGTCCTAAACATGGTGAGGCAACAACAGATATTCTTCAACAATACACGAATTGTTTTCAGGTATCTTCACAATCGAGCAAGTAATCTCTCGAGTTGGTGTCATTGGTGTAACAGTCATGGCGGTTTTATCTGGATTTGGAGCAGTTAATGCTCCATATAACTATATGACTATCTTCATGAGACCAGTGGAAGAGATTCAAGCTCAACAGTTGGAGAAACGACTGACTCATGCCATGGATATGATTGTGAGCAAGAAGCGAAAGATGGCACGGAACCAATTGGAGTTGAAGAGATTGAATGCAGAAAAGTGTGAGTTTTCGGAAGTTCAACACTGCCAAAAAACAAAAACTATTTCTTCATTTCAGCATCTCAAGAGCCAAGTTTCTTATCCAGATTGTGGTCTAACTTCAGTGAAGGTGGTAATGAGAGTAATCTCCAATCACAAATAAAACGGATGGAGAGTGAGATCAAACCCTTGGAGACATTAAGCAGATATTTGTTTTTGGAACTGGTGGAATTGAGGAACATGTTGGATCGAGTGATATTTAGGTGAGTTGTACTTACTCTAAAAAAAATAAAAACCATAATATTTACAGTAAAACATTCCTTGGAATGTACTTCAACGTCCTAGGCCATTTCTTTTCATTGTATTGCATCTGGAAAATCTTCATTTCTCTCATCAATATTCTCTTTGACAGAGTTGGAAAGGTAACTTATCTGAAAGACTCATCAACACTAAAATAACACTGTTGGTTTTTTTAGGTGGACCCAGTCACGCGTATGATAGAGATCAGTGTGAATTATGTCGGCATTGAGATGGATGTGAGATATTGGTCGCAATACATTTCCTTCTTCTTGGTTGGAGTCATTGCAATCACTTCTATCAGGGGTAAGATTATGGATATGTGAAATAGAGAAAAGTAATGAGCTGTGATATGAAAAAAAACCGGAAATAATGACAAACATAATTGGCCTTTATCAAAACAAAGTTCAATGCATAGCTGTAGGAAGCCTCGTGAGACAGTCCTTGTAAAAAAAAAAACTTTATGGAATGAATGGAATGATTGTTACATTGACATTTGATGGCGTTTTGAGCAAGTAAAGCGTGTACAAAAGTGGACTTTACTTATTTAAAATCAAGATTACTATGTTGTCGTTAGTAGTTTCAGTCGTTTGATATCCTACGATATCCTACACCAAAATTACAGTTATTACAAACGCTTTCAGGCAATAATGACCATTTTGTACACCACAGATATCTTGATAACTGGGGTATTACAAGATTTTCAAGTCGTATACCTCAGATTCAAAACTTTTGAACTAGAGAGCCTTGTAAACATGTAAACTTGTAAATCTGTAAACTCGTAATTCTGTAAACTCGTAAAGCTGTAGGTTGAAAGCTTTTGAAGAAAAGCTAAAACTTGTAAACCAGTAAAATCGTAAACTTGTAAATTCACCACAAACTTGTAAACTCGTAAATTATAAACTTGTAAATAATGCAGACTTGAAACTTTTGGACCTTTGCATTGCTGTGCTAGACCGCAAAAACCTTCAATATCCTAATCATGACTATAGTGAAACAAACTATCAATTTCCAGGTCTACTAATAACCATGGCCAAATTCTTTGTCTCCATCTCCAACATTCGCTCTTCTAACATCATTGTTCTTGGTTTCGCTCAAATAATGGGAATGTATTTTGTCTCCAGTGTGCTTCTTATGAGAATGAATGTGCCACCAGAATACCGTATTATTCTCACTCGGATCTTAGGAGACCTTCAATTCAACTTTTATCATCGCTGGTTTGATGTCATATTCCTCATCTCTGCCGTTACTTCAATTGCTGTACTAAGTCTTATCAGGAAATCTTTTGACACTCGATTCAGACATTGATTCTTAATTTATATATCATATCATTTTTCAAGCTCTTTCGCTTTGGGTGCAATATTCCAGTTTTATATCAGCTTCAGTTTTTTTTGTTATTTGGTGGTATGCTAAATCAGGTATTTTTTATTGAGTACATTCCTTTTGATCATCAATCCTGTTTCATGTATTTTTGAATAATCTCGCTTTTTTTATAATGTTTTCGTGTTCCGTGAGTGCTGTTCTCCTAATTGAACGGGGTGATAAAAATGTGATAAAATGAATTTTTATACGTTTTTTGAATTTCATGCACCTTCTTATTTTTGTATGACGAAACAGGAAAGAAGTGAAAATTTGGTCAACTTGAAATCAGGACTCATAATAATGATATTATTCAGCTCTATACTTTTTTCCTAAGTAATTACACTTTATCTTTCTTATAATCTCAACTTTTCATTTGAAATCCAAACATTTTCAAATAGTTCTTTTTTTCGGATCCCACCCACACTACATGCCTACTCAATAAATTAAAAGATCGACGTTCGTAAATCATGACACCTCGGGGCCACTACTTTATGTTGGCGGTCGCCCTCGGTCCAAAGAAAAATGGCTGTGACACATATAAAACTGAAATTCGATAGATAAAATTTGGATAGAGTGACAAAAACTTGACATCGGAATGCAAACATTGGAACAGAGGTAGTAAATGAGCGCGAGGAGAAGTGCGGGTCCCCTTTTTTCTCTACGGAAAAAGAAATGAAATTAAGATGGTTATCTCTAAAAATATGTGCCGGTGTTGAGTAGCCTCAAGGCGTCCGAAAAAAGTGCGACAAATCCTTAATGGGTGCCCCTTGAATAAGGAACGGAGGAACACGAAGACGCCGCCCTACAGTAACCACAAAAAGCAGACAAAAGATGCGTAGGATTGATAGAAGGCGGGGCTATTCGCACTATTCATTTTTCCTCCTACCTCCCATACACATTCCTTTTCACACCCTGGAATAATTTGGGAAGCTTATCCTCATTTTGAATTATTACTTCTTTTGTTATATCCTAAAATTAATCAAATTCAGGTGAGAAGAACTGAAGGTACCTTGGAGATGAAGCTGCTGACACTGGTGTTGTTCATGCTGATAAGGAGTTCTATGCAATCAGGTGATCAAGTTCATTGAAATGTTAATCGAATTTGTTTCTGTCAAACGGTTTTTTTTTGGTTTTTTGACCACCCGTTCGGCTATATTGATCAGCTGAAATCATACAATATTTGTTAATCCCACATTATTTTCTCTTTGAAACATAGTGTTTTTTCTACAGAATGCATAGTCTCTGAATGGGGAACGTGGTCCAAATGTCACGGAGGGTGTCAACGAGGGTTAATAGTCAGAAATCGTGATGTTCTCCAACCACCACTTCAAGAACTAACAGAAGAAGGAAGAATGATGCAGAGATTGTGTCCTCATTTGTATGAAACCAAATATTGTGATAAAAAAGAATGTGAAGATGAAAAACAGGTGAGTTAATTTAGATCCCATTTTTTTCTATTTGTTAGTTTTTGTCTGTTTCTCTGCTACTTTTTATCAGCCAATCACCTTGTCATATTTGCAATTTCAAACTCACCATAGCTCATAACGTTTCAAAAAACCAATTCTTCATATGATTTTTGATCCTCTAAAGTGCCCTCGGCCTCTTTTTGTCCCTCATCTTATCTATCTCAGCTCATCTTTCCATTTCTCATGTATGGCTTTTGTCCGTTATTTCACATTCCAATCCACATTAGATCAGAACTCGGAAAGTGTTAAAACATAGGTTTTGGAGGACACTACATAAAAGGACCAAATCCCTTAAGGTTTCCATAGCACCAAATTCGATAGAGCACACAGAGATGCTAAGGTATTGAGAACTTAATTCTAGTAAGAGGTGAAAATGGTGTTTTCGAACATAAACGTTTTGAAAAGTTAAGTTTAATCACATTCAAACCAATTAGGTTCATATAAGTTGATAGATTCTTGGTTTTAAACTCAACTTTCTTTGAAGAAAAAACACATTCCAAAGATAGACTGACTTCAAATATTTCCGACTTTCTTTCATTAAGATGCAATCTTTGACCAAGAACCACTTGCAACCACCTGTTTCAAAAGCAATTTGAGTCGTTTGATTTATAGCCTCATGCCTATTACCCCACTATCTTCCTCTTTTCCCTCCATCTCCTTCTTCTTGTTTCTTCTTGACCGTTCCATACAATACTTTCCCGCCCTTTGTAGGTCATTTTTCTTTTCTATCTGATTCTAAAAGAAGTAAGAAAGAAGATGTCACTTTTAAGTACCTAAAAACGAACAAAAAACAGCAGAAAGGTATAATTGAACGAAAGTTTTACGGAAAATAGAAAAGGGCATCCAAAAGTGCGATAATAGGTAGTGTCTGTGGTTGCAGGTCAATTACCAACAACTTTCACAGTCTACTTCATCTCCGCAACTTATTGTCGAGACTGAAAGACAAATTGGGAGAGATGTGGTTACAACAACTGAATCTGCTAGGAATCTTGTGGAACGTCAGATGAAGAAAATTGGATTTGGAAAAGATGCTGATGATAAAACAGTGAGTTAGAAAACTTGAAAAAGGCTATGCTAGGCTATACTACAAAATTTTGAATTCCTACGCATTCACTTACAACCTAAGTACATCCAATAATATTTCAGCAAGCAGCCATCAAACAAAAGTTCATAAGTGAAACTGAGCAACTCTTCAAATTAGACGATGCAATCAATCGTCGATATGGACCTCAACCATCAGATAATCTTGTGAACACAAACACTCCAATAATCGATATCTCAACACAACAACTATCAAATAAACAATGGCGAGATGGTGGTAAGTACTCCTAATTACTCAAGCTTAACCATAGCTGATTAGTATTCACACAACACGTTCTTGCAGGAATTGCCGCGGCGAACAAATGGACTTCTCCTCCTGTTTCCTCTACTACTCTAACACCTTCTTATCGAGAACACATTCAATCTTATGATCGTGCTGGGGGTCTTCCAATATTCACATCTGCATCTTCTGGATCACCAAATCGGCTTCAATCAATAAATTCTAGAAGGATCCACTCATCATCTGATCACTCAGTCAGTAATTTGCTCCGAAGAATTGAACAAGCTTTAGATACAAATCAGCCATTGGATGAGAAATACATTAAAAGTGCTTTGAGAAGAAACAGAAAACTTTCGAAGATCTTGGTTGATGCTTATAGGCAGAGACAAAGTCTCATGAATTCTGGATCGTTGAGCTCTTCCAGTGAAACCTTACCAACTCTTATTTCTCCATATCCACCTAGTAGCACAGAAATACCAACGACTACAAGAAGATATCCCACAACTACAATCAGAACTACAGTAACTTCTCCTACCACCACAACAACAACTACACCTACTCCTGAAACTTTAGAACCAGAGACTCTTGAAGATCTCGTGGCTACTACTCCAGATTTCTTCGAATCTCACCCAACAACCACAAGCACATTGTTATACTGGCCAAAAACCGGGGGTTATGTACCAAACACCCGGAAACATGCATCAGAAATCACAGCTCAGCTGTATATGACAAATGAAATTGTGCAAACTTTGGCAGATGATCCGTTGCCGTTGGAAACTAATCCAGAATGTGAGCTTCTGAAATGAGAATTTTGGAAAATGACTAGAATTTCAGGCGAAGTGAACAAAAGGTGTTGTAAAATTATCAAAAACACTTGCTCAGATGGAGTCGACCCCAAGTTTGTAAAAAGATGGTACCGTCCGGTTAGTTTTTTCTTTCTGTTTGTGTATTACAAGAATACAACTCCCAATAGATTTGAATTTTTTGTGTTTAGAAAGGATCATCTGTCTGCGTTCCATATCATTATCCTCGATGCTCTTCAATGGAAGAAATGGAAGAACTTCCAATTCTCTTCGAACAAAATTGTCAAGATCTTTGTTTTTCACAATCTGAAAAACGTATAGCACCATTGTTCATGCTGGAATCGGAGGATGAATAATAACATTTTCTCTAAACTGTCAAATATTTTATAATCAAAAACTTAAAAAATCCCAAATGTTCGAAAAAAGAATTAATAATGTGGTGAATTCATTAATAATTTTTAGCAAATTTATTATATTTATTTATTGAAACAACATGACGTGAGATTTTACAGTATGCTAATGTATTTTACGGTGCAATATCAATAAATTATTTTTTCCCGTTGTTTTCGGCATAAAAGTGTGCAGCTTCTTGAACAGAAAGCATGAAATGAGAAATTTGAGACACAGAACCATTTGGTAAGGCTAATTCATCATCTTCATGAGTGATAACATTAGAAATCCATTTTTTCAAGGCAGTGACTTGCTTAGAATCATGTTCAAGATGACTATTTGGATTATGTAAAATCTGGAAACAATACTATAAACTTGGAGCTCATTTTCGCTTTTGAAATTACCTTCCAAATACTATGATTCATAGAGTTTATGGGAAAATCAAGGGATGTGTGCCACCAATCGAAAAATCCATTGTTACCACAGAAGAAGAACCTTTTACAAACCTAGGAACGTTTGTTTTTGAATTCCTTGCTATTTATGAGTATACTAACTGTGTTAGTCGGAGTATGATCCAGATAAAACATTGTGATATTAACCATTGCATCGCAAAGGAAATGGCGGCGGCCTAGCATAGCAATACACACGTTTTCCACTGCCTGCAACAGTTTTGGTATGGGGAAATAGCTGCATAATTACCTTATTCACAAAACGAAGCCGATCCATAGCTGCTCTCGTTACATTTATGATTATTTTACAAGGTATACAAAACAACATGAATGATTGACAGTTCGGTTTATGAGGTTTTATTGTTGTCTTGTAATGTGGAAGCGTAGTGTGAGCAACATGATTCTTTGTATTTCTGGTTAGATTTGCATTTTTACCAGTATTGATATTTGATTTCACTTGTGAGCAATTAGTATCAGCGATATGAATTTAAAAAAATAAGAAGAAAAAGTGTCCAAAAACTCTTCATTAGTTTTGGAAATGACAAAAAATGAAAGAAAAGAAAAAAAAGAAATGTTTTATATAACCCTCCCGACTACATAGTAGTTCAGTACTGAATGATAATTGATGCACTTTTGTTTTGCGAATAGTTATTGTTCTAATATTTTAAGCCATGCCATGTGCTAGTTGTGAACTGCACGTTGTTTTCAATATAAACTTGATCAAAAGAGCAGTTTAAACCTTGAAACGAACCCCACTGGCATTTTCATTAACGGATTTGTTACCCCATATGAATGCAGTCAACAAACCACCATCTGCCTCACCTCTGTGTCGCGGCCATTCCAAGCTCTTAATTGGAGCAAATCCTGCCTGCCTTAGTCGTCAATAAGGTAGATGTCGCATATATTTTCCGCTCTCTCTCACCAGAAACGCTTCATTTTGTATCGATTCTACTCATTAGTGAGCATTCTCAGAACGCAAGGATGTTTGCTATCAGCTCGCGGAGTTCAACCCATGCTGAATTATATTGCTCTGCTTTATCCCCCTGGAATCATGCCCTGCATGGTTTCTTTTGTATCTCTATTTTGCGTTCCAGGAATAGCATCTCTATGTAACCACACGCATTGATCTAGTGCTTTTATCACCTTTATGAACGTAACCACATGAGTTTCCAGCGAGGGTAGGAAAGCGCGCTCTAATGGTAAAAACATTTAATACACAGTTTGGTCCCATTCCCCTGAAAATTCGGTTGAAAAAGTTAGCACAAAAATGAGGTACGCAGCGAAATTATCAATTTATCATTAGAGCGCGCTTTCCTACCCTCGCTGGAAGCTCGTGTGTGTAACCAGATGATATATCATATTTGAAAGTTTGAAACTTTTCAAAAAGAGCAGAATAAAAACTAAATCAATGAAATTTGTTATTCACCGCAAATTTTTCGAAATTCATTCTTGTGAACTCCGTAGAGGACTTCATAGAAATAAAACATGCTCCGTTTTTCCATTGCAAACTAATTGACGAATGCTCATTATATTCGTTTTGGATAACACTCCTCTTTGAATACACTCTGCTTTCCCATTCACATTTACAAAACGTCGTTTCTTGTTAGTCATAACCAATCCTCATTTCCCAACGCAACCTCTTTTTTGCTTTCTTGTTATAGCTTCTCTCTTTTTGTTGGACATATTCACGTCAAAGTGAAATAGATTTATTCTGATTTTTTGACAAATGGGGAAGATATTTTTGGAATAGGCGCTGTCACTTTTAATGATAGATAAAATTAATGTTCTGTTCGGTAATGTGATCGACAAATTTCCAGTTTCAACTATCATCCTTTTTCTGAAATTATCATGCTTTCCAAGAAGCAGCTTAATTTGATATTTTCTGTTAGATTCAGTTGCGTTTCAAAAAAGCTGACAAACAGGAGCAATTTCTCAAAATGAATAATCATTATGAGGTTTCAGTTCCAGCTAAAAAACAAACTTGAACTTTTGTCAGGAACTTGAGGCAAGTAGAATAAAGCAACATTTCTATCAACGCAGGTTTTGTATGTCGTTTGCTCACTCAGACAAGGCAATAGATAACTTTTCATCAGAATACATATCTTTCCGCACTGCCGATCCATCCCAATGAACTAACTTTGTTACGTCAATGTCTGTTGATTTGGTTATCATTTTTTTCTCGAAAGTAAGTAGCTTTGTTGCACAATCTGTTATGTTCCGACTTATTTTCCGTTAGCAAAACTTGTACATAAACAAAGAAGCAACGTTCTGCACTTTTCCTGACCTTCTAACATTCATTTGTTCTAAACACACTTAAGGACAACCATTGGCATGTGCCCCTCCTCCTTTAGTCCAGAGAGATATACATATCATGTACGCGTGATTATAATCCTTCGTAAACCCTATCCTTCCGTTTTTTTTATAATGCATTGTTAGTGATGGTTATTTTGAGGAAAAGCTTAACTTCATTCTTTTCTTTTAAGTTTTCAAGCTCAAACGGGCAAAGAAAGTAAGAGAGGTAATTTTGAAAAAGGTTCTGTTTATGGACCCAAACACCCATACAAAACTAGCATTCTTCATGCGAAATGTTTGTACTTTTCTGTAAAACGTTGTATTTTATTAAAAACATTCTCAATCCGACAACTTTTATTCCTCCTGTTAGATTTTTAATAGTTTTGGAAGTTCATCAAGATATGCAATACACGTTTGGAAACTTCTTCTGTTTTCTTTCGTAATTTCTTCTGTCAACACTACTTACAGAAAACGTTCAGCCCTTGTTATGACTTTTTTTCAGCAATCTAAAAAAAACATTTAAAGGCAACCATGTGTCCTACTTCCTTCTTTTTAAGAAAAAAGCAAGAGATATATCATGTACAAGCAAGAGATATATCGCGTGATTATAATCCTTTGCACACCCTCTCTTTATGTTTTACTTCTTTTATACTGCATTGTTAGTAATCTTTCTTGGAAAAAACTTCGCATAAAACGCGCGTAAAGTAACGTGCCTGTAAGCTTATAATGTTATAGACATGCGACTTGCGAGAAGAGCCGGAACTCGTAAACCTGCCAACTCGTAAACCTGTAATCTTGTAAATTTGTAAACCTGTAAACCTGTAAACCCGTAAACCTGTGATCTCGTAAACCTGTAAACTCGTAAACCAGTAATCTCGCGATGTTTTCAAAACAAAGTGCGGAAAATGTATTAATTCATGCCCCCAAAGCCTTGGAAACTCCTAAGTACAAGTAAAGCCAGTTACCAGTGGGGAGCACTGGCTCAAAATGTTCGCAGCAGTTCCGCATCAAACCTAGCCTGATGCGACCTACGGCCAAGTTATCGTTCAGAAATTCTTCATTTTCTTCTTACTCTCAATTGTTGTGAATGAAGCGACAGTGAATCAAATAGTCTGTTTTTTCCAATTATTGTTTCCGCATTCTGTGAAATTTAGAATTTTTCCTCTTGTAACGCTTTTCTCATTGCTCATCCTCTAAACTTTTTTTTTCAAAACCTGAATTATTTATGTTACAGAATTGGATGGCTCAACCCAATCATTCAACGTTTTACGAGATTTGGGTCTCGGACATCCTTGCAAACTCTGAAGCTGTCGGCAAAAACGTAGAGCTCAAAGATGAAGGTCCCTGATAGGAATCAAAAGCAGTATAAATCCAAAAAGTTTGATAATGAGTTAAGTGCCTACGTCGATGAAATCAAGAGGTGGATCCACATATGAAAAATGAAGTAATACAATACAAATTTGATAGCTGGCAAGAAGGAAATGGAGGAAAAATTGAAGATGTGAGTTTTTGATTTACATGAAATATTATAAAAAGTGAGCACAATTGATATTATTCCTTGGAAACGGAACATATAGTTGAGCTTAGTCGTAACGTAGTCTGCTATCATCCATCGCAAGTGATATGGTGAAAAACATTTCTGAAAAATGTATTTTTGTGAGCCCCATACTAACTTGAGAGCTCTAGAAACACAATTGATACGATCCCATTTTTTACCTAACTCTAATTTTTTTTGTTTCAATCCAATTAGTTTCATGTTTCTCAAAAACTTTTTTTGTTTGCCACAGCATGCCTCTACTTTTTGCCCAAATACGCTCTAAGATTCTATTTGCTGCTCAAGTTTCTTTCTCCCTAGCTTCCGTTTCTTGTCGTCGTCGTAGTCCGCCTTCTGGCCCACTTTTTTCTCCATTCCGAGATGTGATATTCAAGAGCACATAGAAAAAGTCGATTCTTTGGAAATATAACTTCAGAATTAGAGAACTTCGAGAAAGTAGAGATAAAAAACGGCTGAGCTGCGAGGCTTTTCCACATTCGGTCAGCCAAATGAGAAGATTTTCTTCTTCTTCTTTTTTGGCCGGCCATCTCTATACTTTTTTCTCATCTTTTTTTGTGGTAGTGTATAGAAAAACTCCCGATGACCTCTTCTTTCGGGAAAACTTTATTTTCGTGGGTATTGAGGGATGGAGGCTGAGCATACTTGATAAAACAATATAAAATAACGTATATTCTTCCTATAACTTGGCAATAATCACTGGTTTTCTTCAAATGTTTAATAATTTCTCTATATTTCGTAGTCCCATCTCAGCATCCTGAACCGACGACCAATTGAAAGTGCGTTCTGAAAGTAGAACATTCTTTTACCTTTTTTTCCACATCTTCAG
Organism: Caenorhabditis doughertyi; assembly: GCA_963572265.1. NCBI lineage: Eukaryota > Metazoa > Nematoda > Chromadorea > Rhabditida > Rhabditidae > Caenorhabditis > Caenorhabditis doughertyi. The sequence goes on along the minus strand of OY751558.1, from coordinate 27,906,114 downwards.
GTATGTGCCTCTTGACTCATTGGTCCTTATTGGGGCTACCAACTGTTTTTTCGTTTGCTAATTTCTCTTCATTCTGGCAATTTTCCAGCATATATGAACTTATAACAGCTTTGAATTTAATTCATTGCGGATCCCATGTTTTTTCTTCATCACCCTTTTCGGAATATCTGTCTTCTTGACAAAAACACTTGTTTCCGACCTCCCAATTGCTCATTGTTTCTATCTTGTGTACATCAAGAAAAGACGAGGTTCTCACGTTTTTTTTCCTCATTCACCTAACATGGACTTGATCACTAGTTTTCTGCTTGATAATAAGTCGTAGCGAATGATGTTCAAACACCCGTCTAATATGATCACTGCTGAGAATCTGTTCGTTTTGCTTTCAACTCTTGTCGAAGCTCACGCGTGAACACATCCCAAAAATGTCGAACGAATACAAAATAAGTTTCAATAGAGATGAGCATCATGCATGAAAAATTTTTGAGTTCTACAGTATGTGTAGATGAACAAAGATCAAAGTTTCAGTATTCAAAAATCAAGAAAAAACACACAGAATTCTGAGAAATACCACTGTTGATTACATACACACGTTTGTTTGCTCGCTTCAAAATTGTTAGTTGAGTTAGAGCAACTATCAGAAGACCGGCTCAAGATTTCTTATGTTTATCAACATCAGCTGTATTGAATCAATCTCGCTGTTGTTTTTTTTATTGGGATGTTGCATTTTCATGGTTTTTGAGGGGTTATTGAAAAGTTCACAAACTTTACAGTTTTGTTGAAAGAGCTTCTTGACGTTCAAATATAAGGAAAAATTACGTGAAAAGTGATTACTAACCTGGGTAGATAGAAAATAAGAAATTAAAACTACCCGACTGTTCAATCTGATGATTTTTTATCAGGCAAATTCCAGCCAAGATAAACAGATTAACCGAATCGTACAGTAACCATCTGAATCCAGTTGAATAAAAAATCGAAAGTTTCGCGACAGTTTTTGTTCGTCATATGCGTAGGATCTAGTAAATATACTTTTTTAGAAACTGTTCTCAGACTGTATAACTAGACAATTGTAATCCAAAATGTTTTTATCAAAATATATTATAACAATTTTGAACCCGTATAATAATATCATGTGGTTTCTTGTCTGCTTTCCATTATGTTGAAACAATTGTTTCATTCGAAGTAGTGTTATCTACAGAAACACCACAGCCTAATACCATTTTGCCGTTGTCTACCTGTTCTTTGTTTTTCTTCTTATCTGCTTCTTACATTTTTCAATCTCTTCTTTTTCATGTGTGGTTTGTTACCCTCAGGCAGAAAAATTCCTAATTTGAGTTACCCGATTAAAAAGAAAAAGTTTCTGCCGCCTTTGAACAAAACGTAGATAGAAGAGAGATACGGAAAAAGTTGGGGGGACTCGGTCTCTTTTTTTTCTTTCTACTTGGCTGGCGGTGAATGTGAAGAACAACGGCACATGTCTCTCACAGTGAGAGAGTCTAGAGAAGTTAGACTCTTCGCGTCACTCATCGACATACACAGACACTCGACCCCAAGACGTAGTCTCTTCTCTCTCTTTCCCTTCTTTTTTATGTGTCGACTCTGCCTCTCGGGCCCAGCAATTATCGATCGCTGACCGCGCGTCATCTTGTGTGTGAACGGAGGCAAGACTCCCACACACACAATTCCTTGGGCTGAGTGTCCCAAGGGACTTATTTTGCCTGTTCAAATTGGTCAACTCAACGCCACTCATATTCTGATTAGTCCTAATCCCAGGTTTGTCATTTCTTGCATGATTATTGCTGTCATCGCTCATTAGCACCATCCATCTCTCTAAGGAATTTTTCATTAGATTATTTTGTAAAATTCTCGAAATAACTCTGTCAGCATTCAGTTTTTAATCTGTTTTTGTCATTCATATCTCTAATTGGCTGTCTGGGTAATTAGTAACAGCTGTGTTTTTAGTGTGGGAAAATGAGAAGGTTTGTAGGACTGGGAAAAAGGGGGGGAGGGGAAAGCGTTCGAATGTAATTTTCTCATCGTTGATTATCTATCAGAGGGGTTCTTTTTGCATAGTGTTTTTCACACAGTAATCTTTGCCTGGTTTTGGTTGGAGAGTGTACTTTTCTTAATAGAAGAATTCTCAGTTTATCTTAACAGTTTTCCTGGTAGAAATTATTTGAAATTGCTTGGTTTCAAGACATATAGTTTCATCAGTTGTTTGGCTTGATTATCCCACAAAAGTTTTGTGTTTTTTTTTGTTCTGAAAACAATTGTGATCTCAGTCGGCTCTCCGTTCAGTCTCTCAAAACATCTTCACACTCACTTGGTAGATGGTAGACCAATATCTTCACGTTTTGCATACTGTCCATCATCTTCCATAGTCTTTTCTCTGTTCACCTCACCCAAATAACCTTCGCCAAATCTCACCCATTTTTTGATTGATCTGTTCTCTCTAGTCATAACTGTTTGTTCGTCATCCCTTTCCTCTTTTCTCCTACTATTTTACTTTGTCGGCTATGACATATTGTTTGTTGAAGAGAACAGGTGATATCCGGAACTTGCAAGCGCTTTTTTGACGATGAAAACTATTGTATTGAGCTGAGAGCCAATCAGTTTTAAGTTTACTAAAATAATTAAAACCTCCTTCCATTTGAATATTCCGGTCTCATGCTTCCTCTCTTTCCGCCTGGCCTACACGTCAGAATTTAAAAAAAAAATGGATTTCCTCTGGCGACCTCACTCGGCGCCAGGTGTTTTATTGCCTAACCTTCGTTTCTCTCTCGGTTTTTCCGCCGTTCTGTCATCATTCCTCTCCTACCAAAATATCCGTTTCTTCAGTATTCCCTCCTTTTTTCCGATCAATGTTTTCCCTTCGCCAACCACAATTACCTCATTGTTGCCATAAACGAGAGACACAAATTTACATAACTCCTTTTTGCGTCAGATACTTGAAGTGTATTTTCCACGTTTCCGTTTCTTGTTCATCTATAAATATTCAAATTATGTTTTCAGGTATGGTCAGCACGCGCGCTGCTCGTGGATTAGGAAAAGAAGTTGATTATGATGAGACGAAAAGGAGGAAAAGGACAGCAACAACATCTTCGACGGCCGCCTCAAACCGGGGATCAAATCCAGTACAAGCAAAAAGAGCGAGAAAAAAGTGAGTTTGTGTTTTTTTTTGTTTTTGACACACCGTTTTTGTTTGCTCCTTACACTGTCATCCCATCCTTTAGAGAATAGTCAAAACAGCTAGTTGTCTTTTTCCATATTACTGTAATTGCTTATTTGCGAAAATCTGGCACCTCCGTTTAAAGGCGCAGCATGGAATGCTTCCCGGGTCTTGTCACGTTTACAGTTATTTCCAACTGAAAATCACTGTAATAGTAGCAGTAGAATAGACCCAATAGAAATTTGTAGCTGCGTCTTTAAGCCGAGTCGTCAGGTTCTTGCAAATAAGTAATATATTTTTAGGCAGAGTATTAACTTGACTTTTGAACGTTACAGTTGATTGGATAATTGAAATTTTAGAATTTGTGTGGTAGGTAGTATAAGAAAGCCAGTTGTTGCACTATTTTATTCTTTGTTTCCATGCATTTGTTCCGTTAACCTTTTTTCATCGAGCTCAATCCTTATCATACAAATTTTCTCACTCCACTTCTGTCTTTCAATCTCTGAGCAATTTTTTCAAAGATTAGTGCAATGTGACTCATTGGAACTTGTTTGAAGTTAGCTTTTTAAATGCACTTTTAAGGAGAAATGTTTTAAAAGTGTAGATTGTAAGACGTTTTGAGAATCATAGCAACTACATTTCTCTTTAGAAACAAATTCAGCATATAAAGCATCAAGAAATGATGTGGTTATCATCACTTATGTAGATATAATTTCCTGTTTCAATCTTTTGAATACCTTCTATTTCAGGAGCAATGGAGTGGCACCAGCATCCCCGGGCGCGTCGATGACACCACAAGCTGCTCGATCCAGCCATAAACACGACTCTATATCCAAAAACAAAACTTCAAAAAATTCAAAATCCATTTCATCATCACGGAATGGCTCGCGAGTCAATAGCAGAATGGGCCAAAATGGTGTTTCAATACAAAAAGAGCTACGAAAAGGAAGTGTACAGTCAGGATTGTCAACTCCTAAAAAGTCATCAACGTCTACTAAACCAACGTCGACGATGAAGCGACCAGAAGATCCATCAACTTCTAAAAGGAGTCACAGGCCAACTCCACCAGAAGTTCCAGCAAAAATTGAAAAAAGGGCTGACCCTCCAGATGTTATCACATTGGGTGACACTCCTCCGCCAGGATCTGAAACAGAAAAAGCAAGACCACCCAAAATGAAAAGCCCGGCGAAACCAAAAGAAGTACCTCCAAAGGCAGCTCCAATTGCACCTCCACCCCCAAAGAAGAAGAAAAAGCCAACACCAGGAAGGCCTCTAGCAATACATGAACTATCACCATGGCGTCCATTAACAAGTGCAGAGAGGAAAGCAGAATTACAGAGAATGTGAGTTCAAACCCAAAGTTTTAAAACAATTAGTTGAACATGTGAAACTGTACAGTTTTTCTTAGCTGAGAAAACATGATTCATCAGAACAAAATAATGTTTTGGCTGACGCCTCCTTTTCTCTCATTTCTTCATTTTGAGACTAAGCAGCAGGCATACCAATTTCCGTTTGTCAATGATTCCCTAGAAACGTGTTATTTCCATTACTGAGTATAATAACCGTCTACTTTACTCGTAATCAATCAGAACTCGACATTCAGTATCACTATCAGCCAGTTTTTATTTTGTATTGTTATTCTCTCAGCATGCCGCTGAAGGAGTTGAACTGCCCCTATTATTGGATTCTCAAAAAATCGAAAAAACTGTGAGTTGGCATTCAACCTATGCATAGAAAAGCTGTACAGTTGTTCATTTCAAAATGAGAAAAATGTGTGACTAATTCTAAAATTTCAATTTATCATTTACAGATGGAATGTTACAGTGGGAGATAGGAAGTCAAAGGAACGAGTCGCCACACCTCTTCCATGGGTAAGTTCTTTATTTTCAAGAGTTGCATGTATTGGTGTATCCTGTAAATCAGCTCCAAAGTGTTTGCGCGTTGCTTCCTTGAAGTGCAGGGACATGATGGTAACACTCTGAATATCATCAAATATTTGGGCACAAATGTCACGTCTAGAACTTTACTGATGCTCTACCTCGGAACTCAAATCTGTGGATCTGTAAACCTATAGAACTTGAATAACACATCCAAACTAAGTCGGACTGGAAAGATTCAGACCAATTCGGCTATCATGTCAAGCATAGACCGGAATGAGTCACTCGACGTGATTTTGTCTCATTAGCAACTTGTTCACTTTTGCGTTAGCACCTTGATCGGCCAATTTTGACTTGAATCAGTTGCACTTTTCAAATCAGGCTTAGAAAATACTGATGAGCAAGCTTTTCTACTCTACTCCGAATTCAACCTGACCCAGTTTTCCAACAGCACCTGCTTCCGGTCCCTCGTTTTGCTCTTGCTCTCATCACCCATGATTTCGGAACTCTACCTATTGATTGATTTCATTTATCATCATCATCTCTCATGGGTCCTTCTGTCTGTTTTTCACTCATTTCTCTCATGATATCAAGGTTTCCTGTTCCCATCTCTCTCTCTCTCTCTCTAGTTCAAAGCAGAGAGGGAGAGAGAGAGAGAAAGGGACGGAAAAAGAAGCTACGATGATGGTCTCGTCGAATACACGTAGTGACGTGTATTTCAATTTTGAAGAAGAATGAGAAGAAGCAGAGAAGACTTCAGTTTGGTGGTGGACCACGGCAAGACATTGACACTGGAGAGTGAGATGAAGGGAGGAAATAGTTTAAAATTGCTTTGCTCAAAGAGCTCTTCTCCTTCCCGCGGGTGAAAGAAGAAGAAGCAGCAAAAGCAGAGATGACATGGTTGTAAAGTGAAATAAAGAGGGAGACGACGACGACGACGCGGGAGCATATTCCCTCTCAGTGGTGGGCGGCTCTGTGTCTCTTCGGATTGCTTGTATCCTGTAGAGAATCCTTCTTATCCCCTACTCTTCCCGGGACTTGAAGAAGCAGAAGAAGCAAAAGAAGAAGAAAAAAAGCCAAGAGCAACGACAGAGGTACCTATTATTTTGTGTGTGTATCTATCTCTTTTTACGAACCCCCCCCCTTTTTCTCTAGCTTTCTTCCACCAGAAAAATGTGGCTATCGAGAAGAAGAACAACGAACAAGAACATCAATCTTCTTTTTACTTTTCTTTATTTTGATTCCCTTTTGTCCTACTGGTAGTCCTCTTAAGATGGTCCGAAACTTAAAGTCAGGTGTCTAGTTCATGATAGATGAAAAGTCACAAGATGTCATTGATCCTTTTTGCCCTAGGAACCCTCTTAACCCTCATGACCAAACCAAACCTTGAACATTTTGAAATTTTTCCCCCAAATCCAGCTGCCTCTAGATTTTCGAAGTTTTTATAAGATAAATAAACATTTGGGCAGATCCGAGATAGGGTTTTGGAGCACGTGTGTAACAGGTGCTGGTCAATTTTTCGAACGACTTTTTTACTATTTATAATGAGCCTCCTATGAGCTGATCATTCAAAATGTGACCTCATCTCTTTTTAGTTTTAAAATCCAAATTGGATTTTTCCACTTTCAGTGATAGTTTTTTTCGAAACTAATATACTTTGAATATTCGAATTGTTCAGTGACACTTTTTTTCTCAAGCCAAAAAAAAATTTACTTTTTCTCTGTTTTCATTAGTCATCCTTCAAACCCCCCGGTCTAACCTTTGAACATCTCCTTTCTGTTTCTCTTCAACTAGGCTGCTTGTCAGTTGTTAGTCAGTAATATGACACACTTTGTCATTTTCGATTTTTCTAAAATTAAATTTAGGCCATATAAAGTTTAGTTCTTTCTTCAAATACCCCTTTCGTCTTCCGTCTGTAATTGTACGTTTTCCAGTGTAGTGACTTTTAAATTCCTCTAGGGCCACCTCCAAAGTGGCCGTGCCAACGACGACGGTGGACCCATCCACGTCATCCGCATTTGCAACATTTGCTTCTCCATCCGTATCACCTTACTGTCTGACAGCTTGCTCATCACCAAATCCACCATCGTCACGTGAACCTTCAACTAACGGCAGTTCAGCTCATCACCTTCTTTTATCACCTCTTGCTTCACGTCGTCATTATATCTCGCATCGATTACCTCAGCGAGCTGTACTTTCAAACGCGCCACCAATCCAGTCAGCTGCTATTGTCTTTAAGACAACTGAAGAAGAACAGCCAAGGACTCAGCCACCATCACTAGCCCCACCGATATTAGTCGTAGGTCCTCCCCAAGAAATGCCTGTTCATCATCAAAAACTGGCGGCCGCTCCTGGCGCTCAGGCTCCTAATCCCAACTCTCTGGCACTTCGTCGACTACCTCTTGTTGTTATTCCAAGGAAACGGAAATATAAAAATTACGTTTCACGTCGTCGAAACACTCAACTTCTTGCCAGTTTGAGGAGGTGTGTCTCTGATCCAAATGTCTATAAGAGTTATAATCACTGGAAAGGATTATCAAGACCAATGACTCCAGTCAAATCAGGAGCTCCAACTCCAAAAACGGTAACTCCACTTTCCATTCCTCCTGCTGTGCCAGCCCACCAGAAGTTGACTCCAACTCCTATTCCAACGCAGAATCCTGTGAAGCTGCCAGCCCCGCATGCAGTTTCCGAAAAACCAGAAAAAGCGGCGGAGAAACCGAAACCAACTCCATCCCCAATACCAGGGAAAGCAATTGTTCCACCTTCCAAACCAGCTCCGGTACGTTCAAATGCTCCAACTCCATCGAAAACTCCTGTTGCCGTGGCTCCTCTAGCTGAACCAGAAGGCCAGAGCTCTTCTTCAAGCCAAGTACCAGCTCCTTCTCCAATCTCCAAGCAAGTTTCTGGAAAACTTACGGAGCTGAAAAGCAAGAATGGTCCACCAACTGAGAAAACTGTCCTGAGGATTCCATCAGCTGCATCTACAAGAGCGAAGCTGGCTACAGCTGCTGCAGAAACTCCGTCCCAGGCACAGCCGGCACCTTCAAAGCCTTCTCCATTCGCTCCAGCTATTGCTCCATTGAGAGATGGCGCACCAACACAACCACCAGCTCCAGTTCCCACTTCGAATCCGTTGAGGCCGCCTGTAGCCAAGCAGAACTCTCTCCAAAAACCACCTGAGCCAAAGAGATCTGTTGGAGCTCCACCGAAACAATTACCCAATGAAATTGTACATAAAATTGATGGAATTGAGTTTTTGCCAAAGGATTCTGATGATGGTCAACTTCCAACGACATCTTCTGGTGGTCCAAAAGCTCTTCGGCGAGCTTACGGTTCTAAATCGGGTACAACGATATGTGCAATTGGTAGTCCGAATGTTCCTTCAACTAGCCAAGCAGTACCACCATCACAGGATGATGATAAGCGGTTAATTGAGAAGAAATTATCACTTCGAAAGAAAAAATTAGCCGGAGAAGGTATCCCTGGAGGATCAATGCTTACTGGTTCAAAATCTGGTGTAGAAATTGGTTTGAGTCTGAACAATAACAATAATAATAAGGAGCAAACGGATGAGCAGCGAGCGAAAAAAACGGTGAATGCAGTGGCTGCCGCTTTCTCAACACAAGGAGGGTCTGGTGTGGGAGCTGGAACAGTGCCAGGACAAGAAGACCCGCCAAAACCCACAACTTCAAAGGAAGGACCCCCAGGAGAAGGAGGACAATCAAAACCACAATCTGCTGCTGTCAAAAATCTCATTTCACAGCTACAATTACCGGCGTCAGTGTCGGCAAAAGTTGATAAAATCATTGCTTGTGGGGATAAAGCGCGAAAACCTTCAAGAGCTGGTTTACAGGTATCCTGTGTGAAAAAGCTACTAATGTGACATTTACTTATTTTTTTATTAATGCTTTACTATAGTTTTTTATTTCAGGCGGAAAAACCAAGGCAGCGGGTGCTGGAGGTGAATCCAAGATCTATATTCCAAGACGATAAGGATGGTCATTTGATATATGCAAAAGGAGATTACCTTTTGAGTCGATGTAAGTTTTATTATGCCCCCTTTCAAAACAATTTTTTTTTTGATAATTTGATAATTTGATAATTTCAGTTGTAATCGAAGAAACTCTGGGAGAAGGAACGTTTGGAAAAGTGGTGAAAGTCGCTGATAACGAATGTCACTTTTATAAGGCTCTGAAGATCATCAAGAATGTTAACAAGTATCGTGAGGCTGCCAAGTTGGAGATCAAAGTGTTGCAGAAGTTGGCCGAGAAAGATCCACGACACCAAAAGTGAGTTTTGTAGTGTGATATTGCTTTAACTATGGTACCGGAAGTACATGAGGACTGAAATGTTTTTAATTTTCACACTTGACCTCAATGGTGAAATGTATCTTTCCAAAAACTGAATCACATGAGCCAGACACTCTGAAAATTTATGAGAGCTCTTTGGAAGTTCAATGTGTAAAGTCTATCCCCGACTCGTTCAAACGTTCATGCTCTTTCTCTCTGCGAGCAAATGTGTGAGATTTTATACATTCATCCTAAACACATACACACAGAGAAAGCTCAGAGAAGTGTGCCCTCCGATTCTTTTGACGAATCACCAATCAATAAGAGGGGAGTAGAATGATTTTCGAATTTTCCGGATCCTCTTTTTGCATCTCTCTCTCTCTCTCTCTGCGGTTTCTTTGCATCTATCAACCATCCACCATCAACCCACACTATTTCACTTTTCGAGAGACAACTGTTCAGATGAGAATAGCATGAGTGAAACGAAATGTAGAGAATCAGAGATTTAGAAAAGGGAAATCCTTGGAAACGCTCTTGGCTAGTAGTTGAAGAGAAGAAGAAGAGAGAAGAGATAGAATGAATTGTGATATGATCTTTTTCTTGAACAGAAACTTCTCGATTGAGGAGAAAAAATGTTGGGGGAAGAAAGTGAGAGAAAAAAGATGTTTGAGGGGGGAAATATGTCATGTTCTGCCGGAAGAACATGAAAAGAAATTGTAGTTGGCGAGAGATAATCGATTACTTTTTGGCTCAAAGCTTTACACCCGAGGGGGTGAGAAGCTAATCAATGTGAACTTTCACTTACCCTTCCACTTCTAACGATGACAAAGAGTGCAAAGCAATGAAATAAAAACGTGAATTTTTGAAAAATGATGAATAGCGTAAACCCGTTAATTCAAGATACGGAATTAGCAACTTGCTAACGAACAGTCCTTTCGAAAAAAAAATACACATCGATTGAAGTGAATTCATCTTCCAAATGCAAATTACCACTACAAAAACTCATCATTTTCTCTTTTTCAGCTGGGTCATCCACATGGAAAATTACTTCGACTTCCAAGGACATATTTGCATTTTGTTCGACTTGATGGGACCAAGTATCTTTGACTTCTTGGTAAGAATACAACAAAAATAGCATTCTAACATTGCTTATCATTCCAGAAAGCCAATCATTACAAGCCATACCCAATGGAGCAAACAATTCATATTGCCTGGCAAGTCTGTAACGCCGTCAAGTTCTTGCACGAGAACAAATTGACTCACACTGATTTGAAGCCAGAGAATATTCTGTTTGTTAACAGTACTTACAGTACGAAGGTGGTTGACAAGAAGCCAATGCGTGTCCTCAACTTCACTCATGTTCGTCTTATTGATTTTGGATCTGCCACATTCGATCATGAGCATCATTCAACGATTGTCTCCACTCGGCATTACAGAGCTCCGGAAGTCATTCTTGGTGAGTTTTTCGTTGGATGAAAACATTGAACAGCGCTGGAAAAAGCTAGTTACAGAGGAAAAGCTAAGGTTTTTAGTTTGAAAAATGTACCGTTGTTGTTGTTAGGCTGTCAATTTTGTTCGAAATCACGACGTTGAGGTTATTGAAGCTGTAAGTACGGCCGTGGTCTAGGCAAGGAGACCTGGTGGCCCTGAAAAATGGTCATCTAACTAGTTCCTAGTAAAAAGTCAAATACTTGGCTCTTCCCGTGGCGGACTTACAGTCAGGAAGAGGCCGGCCGACTATGTAAATTCGTCGATGAACTTTTCAGAAATCCGTGGATAGACTATGAGTTCTGTTCCTCATGATTTGCGATACTCGCCTTGCTGTAAAAGATTACTCAGCCTATACCAAAAGCTTAGGAGAAAAATAGAAATTTATGAAAATACAACTCTATATCAACTCACCCTAAATATTCCTATTTTCAGAGCTCGGCTGGTCTCAACCATGCGACGTCTGGTCAATTGGATGTATTCTCTATGAGCTCTACACTGGTGTCACCCTCTTCCAAACCCATGAGAATCGTGAGCATTTGGCAATGATGGAACGTGTACTTGGCGATATTCCACAAAGAATGTGCAAAAAGACAAAGTAAGTTGCAATCGATTTTACCCTAACCCTTGGTTTTGTTGGTGTTGTGTTGGCTTCATAACAATAGATACTAACAACACTATGGGATTCATCGTCATGAAAGTGACTTGCTTTGCTGTGAACATTCCCAAATAATGTATTTTTAAGAGCTTTTAGAACAAAGAACTTTATCGATGGACGCTTGGATTGGGTCACCACATCAGCCGATGCCGCCTACGTCAGAGACAATTGCCGACCATTAAGAGTGAGTTTTTGTCAATTTGAAGCCATTCTAATCAATATTTTTTCAGCGTGCCATGACAAGTTCGGATCCAGAGCACGTTGAATTGTTCGAGATTATTGAGCACATGTTGAGCTACGAGCCAATTGGACGTATGAAGTTGACTGAGGCACTTGCTCATCGTTACTTCAATCGACTACCAGAAGAGTTGAAGTGAGTTGGAAAGAATTTTATTCATGTAACAATAATTGTTTCTTTTTCCAGGACACCTAAACCAATTGACAATCCAGCAAGAATCAACAGAGCAAAAGCTTCCCTGGGCCGTCTTCTCGTCGACTGATCACTAACTTTGGATATTTTTCGTCAATTTCTTCTTCACTTTTGACATTTTAAAACTTGTTTAGTATTTGTCTTTTATCTCCCCCAGGCCCCAGTCAGTACCCCCACTCCCACGTTCTCAACGATTTCCAGACGCTGTACTATGTTGGTGTGGGGCTCCGAGGGCAAGGAACCTAAAAAAAAAACTAAAAAAAAAACAAAAAAAAATGCGTATTCTTGCCTTTTGTGTCTCTAGTCAACTTGTACAGTGTCCCAGTTTTTTTAGCATTCGGGTTTGATATCCTTTTCCTTCCTTTTCCTACTTTATGCGCACACCACTACGATGTGTTTTTCCTTTTTTTGTCTTTTTTTTCAGTATTCTACCACTTTTCTCACTCCTTGTACCACATGATTCGTTCCAAATCTCCTGTTCCATACTTTTGTTTATTACTTCATAGTTATAGGATTCTTTCTTTTTATTGTATTCCATCTAAATCTGCACGTTTGTACTATTTCAGCTCACAAAAACCCCTAAATTCCCCCATCCTTGCGCTCTTCCTTTTTCTCACATGTGCTCCTTTTTCTTCTGTTGGTTTTAAACATCTTACGCTCGATGAGTGTCTGTAATCTTTTAATTATTTCCAAAATACTATATTTGTGATAATTTTGTGTTTTTTTTTGGTGTTCAGGGAACTTTTTCAGATGACAATGAGGTTCTATGACGAGATCTCAAATGCTTCGAACAGATGAAATCATCAGCAAACTTCAAAACTTTTGAAGATTTCTTGCAGATTCAAATGCATTTCGCAACAAAATAATTGAGACAATTATAAATTGAGTCACAACACACCTAGAAAGCAGCATAAAAATTATATGGTTCAAAACGTTTAGAGGATAATTTTAGATTGATATCATGTGAAATTTGTTCTTCCATATGATGTTGATGTTCCAGAACAATTGATTTTCAGAAAGAATTTTTATATTGGTTTTACAATAAAACTGCCCTTTATTTTCTTCAACATATTGCACTGAGCAAGAAACCGAAGTCTTTTCCCCCTGGTTTTTTTTAGCTTTTTCGGGAAAATTTACTACTTTTTTTCTCTTGACGTGTTTTTATCCACTTAAACTCTTGGCTCAAGTTGTTCTTCTTAGCAACCTATTGCTATGCTTTTTTTTTGCAGATTCTCTCATAGGAACACGAGAAGCTTTCAATTACAATTTGACATTTCCCGAAGCTTCCGTCCTGAAATTCTGAATATTGTTTCCGTGCCATTTCCGTCGGATTTGGTTGAAATTCGGGGGGTTCTCGGAATGTAATGTTCTAAATCAAATGTATAATGTTAACCTTTTTTTTTCAAATCCAATCAGAAAGAACACGAGAAAAAATATTTATGTGTAATGGAGAATGAAATTCTAGATTAATATACATAAAATACGAAGAAGTAATTGCTTTTTGAGCCCACACAGTTTATGACGAACATCGATTCCTGCTCATTTTTTATTAGTAATTTCAAATTTCTAGACTAAAATTGGAAATTAGGAAATTAGAATGCCCCTTTTTTGTTTCATCCTTTTTTTCAAATTGACCAAGAGCTGCGCCCTTTCCATCTATAATATATACATGAATGTATTCCAATACCATTGTTGTCTTAAATAAAACGACAAAAGATTTGCAATTCGACGTGGGAACCTTTGGCAGAGAGGAGAGTACGACCATCGCTTTTATTATCACATTTTATTCCATTCTTCCCTCTCTTTTTGACTCGACACTCGCTCCTCTCTTCTCCTTTTTTACACCTTTGCTTCTGATTCTGTTGCAGATATATCGGTTTTAAATGACATTTGATCTTGAAAAGGGCAAGAAAAAATTGAGTAGAAGAAGCGAATTCCATTTTTAGAAACATACTTATTAGTTGCTTGAATTTCTGAAAGTTGTGGTAAATGTCAAATGAATTCAAAAGTCTAAATGTTCCAAACTCTATTTGAAAGTGGCAGAATTCTCTTGAAGTAAGTCCAACTTGTGACGTTCATTGTTTCAAATGGACATTGATTACCAGACTGAACTGACATAGTAAAATCTATTTAAGGGTACGAAGTTGACCTTAAGATTAAATGTTCATCTAGCGTAGAACCAAGTTGGCTCTTGCACGAAAAAGTTCACGACAGCTTTTTAGAACCTCTATTAAGATCACCGTCTAAGAGCCTATTTCCAGTAACCTTCTGGAAGACGAATCAATTTCATAAAGGAAAAAATCCAAAAACTGTTTACCGTACGGACTTGTGTCCGGAGTCATGCGTATTGATTGTTGCATTTAGCTGCCTTTTGTTTTTCTGGTTACGTATCGTTTTGCACTCTCTCTACGCCCTCTCCCTTTACTCCCTTCCTTTCTTCCCCCTTTCTTTTTTTTGGCTTTTTGACTTCACCGTACATCCATCCTCCGCACCCATTTTTTATTGTCCGATGGGAGATAGCGAGTTGATAAATAATAATTGAGGAAACTAAACAGAGAGAAGGGCTCCGAAACGATCACATTTCCAGAGTCATAAACATTCTCAAAATAATAAAAAACGTCCGTAGATGTCTCTGCGTCTCTTTTCCTATTTTAGAAAGCGAACGGTTTTATGGAGGTGCTCTGTGTAGGAAGGCAAAAGGCCAAGTGGAGGAAAAGATATTTTCCTTCTTTGTGTGTATTACATAATTCGATTTGTTTCCGTTTATTGTCGATGCCTCCATGCAGTTGTTTTCTCGCTCCATTCGTGAAAAACGATGATTTGGAGGTTGCCCATGGGACAATCCTTGTTGTGATAGGAGTTATTATTTGAGAACGCCATCAGAATCTCTCATTTATTTTAGATGGAGTTAGGCATGTTCGCAATGAGTTGTGCTTGGCTCTGGAACCTAATATTAAGACGCTTCTGTTCTTATATTTTTGAGTTTTTTGTGTCAGAAGCCTATTAGCCCATGTGGAGAATAATAATCACATCTCCAAACCTTGGTTTCTGGATGCACCGAAGAACTTTTTTTAAACCAAAATTTTCCCGAATTTCACGTGAAGGGGCGGAGTCAAAAGCTTGGTGCGCAGTTAGGAAAGCCACGCCCCTTGTTCTCTCATGTTCAGTTTTTTAAGCCCAAAATCAGATTGCTTTCACAAGTTCTTTCTCTCTTTGAAAGCGATCTTTCGGAATTCCGGCTCATTTTGAGAATATGCCTTCTCCTGACTGAATTCTCTGACTTTTTCTTCCTCCTTCTTCCTCGATCTTCTTTTTATGCATATTCTTATATTTACCTGGGTGGGTATCCACATATCAAGCTCAGCTATTACAAAAGAAGGTGGAGCTAAGGCAAAGCCACGCCCACTCTCCTCGCATGTTATCCATCTAGAGTCAGTTGGCCATTCGTGCTTCGTATTCTTCAAGTTTTCTTCCAACGAGTTTCCAACATATTTCTCCTTTTCAACATCTAATTCTCTGTCATTGTGGTATTCTTCTACTGCTCATGCGCTATTGAAGATTCCGGCTTACGTTAATGAAGACGGTTTCGTCATCTGGTCTGACCAGATGTTAATTGTGCAAGCAGATAGTTTAGACCACGCCTCTCTCATTTCTCCGAATCTTCTTCTCTCGTAGAATGCATGTGATCCATTTCAGATTTTTGTCTTTGTCATTTGTCGCCCATTCCTTCCATCAAAAAATTTCATCTCTGAATAATTAGTAACAATGTAACTTTTTGTTTACTTGGTTCTCCATAATCAGCTCCCATTTCCTAACACCAATTAGGAAGTACCTGGATTATAGCCAAACTTGTTTTTTCCAAGCGTAGCAGGTTTTGCGAACCTTTTTTAAGCTCTATCCAGTTTTTTTATTCTTGTGAGCTATTCACTTTTGCATACCCCTTTGTTCATATTTCTTAAATTTTTCAATAGAGTGTAGCCATTAGTCCCGTTCGTTCCGCAGTTTCTTTCTAAATTTGTTGCTCGCGCTTAAACTCCAAAAGAGCGGGCATGCACTACTGAAACATGTTTCTAATATCCACTCTCACAACTACTTTTCGATTCGGTTTGGACCTGTTGATTATATGTTCTGCTCAAAAGCGAAGGGTCCAAGCAGACAGTCTTTGTCACGCCCTCCTATGTCAATCTCATGACTTTCATTTCTTGAATAGTGCATCTGTTCCATCTCAGACTTCTGCTAGTCAGACGTAGACTTCTCATTGCCTTCTATCCGATTTTCGAAAGCAAAAGACCTATCTGTTTAAAAATAATTTATCTTTTGCTCTGCGAACCCTTTTTTTTCTATGTCCTTTGTAAAGTAGATCAAATCTCTATGATAAATAACCGCTTCTCTATATGAGTTTTTATCGCGCCAATCTGTTTTTTGAGCCACCCCCCCCCCCTTTATTCCAAGAAACCCCGCATTTTTTCACCAAAAAATTGCGTGACCGTTTCCTCGCGGTTCCCCCAATTTTCTCTCTTTTACTTGGTGCTCATAAAATGCTCACATTACTCGGAATAGGTATTTTTCTAATGACTTTTCTACGGTATCCGCAGTTTTAGATATCCAATTTTTATGGGCTTACCACGCATATTATTATGTAGTTCTCGTAATTTATGGTAGAATGATCTTTTGAACGCATTTTGTGGGTATTTAAAGGCCCCCAAAGTTTGATGATGTCATAGCTTGCATATCTCTTTTAGAAAAGGTCATACTTTGTACGTTTGAAATGTGGATATCTCTTATCCTTTGTCTCATTTTTTTGCTTGTTTTTGTCACCTGAAGGTCATTGTGGTCACTAGACGTAAACACAAAAAACAAACACACTTGAATGTTTTGACAGACGGTTTCTGTTTCAAATTTCTCGCTTTTTTGAATTTTATTTTGACTTTTGGTTAGGAAGAATGAATTCTCTCAATGGAAATATCAATTTTTAGGTAATTGTTGAAAATGAAACCGTCTAAAGCTAAAGAGAAGACCGACGTTCTTGATGAGGACAATCAATGTGAAGAGTCATCGCAAGAGACGATTCCAGCTATAAACACAATCTCGAATGGCTTGGATCTTGCAACTTTGTTTGGCAAAGAGATAGATAACATACCAGAGGAGTTTGTAATTGTACCTGTTGAAATTTCTGCGGAGACTCATCAAGAGAATACAACTGTCAAAATGAGACCGATTCTCCAGAGAAGTTGGACTCTACCACTCTTCCCAATTCCGGAAGAAATTCTCCCAGAAGAGAAAAACAATATTGTTCCAAATGACGCATCACCATCAGTATCTGAAGAAGACTCAGGAATTGACGTACAAGGCACTACTGATGAGATCAAAGAAGCTATTGACCATCCTGTCAAAGTGAAGAAGCCAAAGACTTATATTCCATTCCAAGTCCCAGGAACCATTGCTGTTCTTGGTGCACCTGGAAGTATGGTGATGCTAGTGAACAGAGAAGAAATGGAGAAACAACCACCTGCAGAGTCATGCAGGAAAAAGTTTCCTTACGCCGAATATACAGTTCCAATGCCAGAAATGATGCTTCCAAACGATGATACTGATTCAGACGAATACTCTGATGATGGAGTTGATTATAATGCATTGATTTCACCTAGCCAAGGATCAGGGCAAGATATTGGAAAATATGGAATTGAGACTGACAAGAAAGATGTTTCTGATGATGGAATCAAGCATGAGAATCAGACTCTGATTAGTGCATCGACCACGAAAACTACAGAAGATGTCTGTTCAGCAAATCTGGGTCATAACAAGCCAGTGATCCAGAATCAAGATTCAGCAACTCAGAACAATGCACCCCTACAGAATAATGCAGAGGAAATGACTCAAAACGCACCACAGCAACACTCCACCCAAACTGCCATTGCCAAGAAAACTGGTGATATTCAAGGGTATCCAATGCGTCCAGCAAAAATAACACTTCTTCAATATCACCAACAGCTTGAGGCATACAAAAACTCTCAGAAATCTTTGGCGCTAGCACCACAGGTTCAATCTACTCCAATCAATCAACATCAGCAGCCACAGTTCGCTCTGCCCATCATTAATCCTCCAAACTATGGCTTGTCACCACCTGCTTCTCAAGGATCGTATGACCAAGGATGTTCACCACCAATTGGACAAAACATGCCACAAGGTTCACAGAACCCAGACAACCGAACTGCAGAGGATCTCGAGGTTCCACAAACTCAGATTACACCATATTATGGTCCAAACTATGGTCCTCCTAACAACTTTGCTCCGATGACAACACCAGCAGCACAGTACCCAAATCAGTCTGGATATCCACATAACTTTGAAATGGCTAGAAATGGCGATGGACCACCTCTTCAAATGATTCCTATGCAAGGGAATGGACAAGCACCAGTTGGTCAGCTGCAACAAATGGTAAGTATGGAAATCTTTGAGTAGTTGCATTGTGGTCAATTAGGTTAGTTTCAGCATGACTTCATACGTAAAATAAGGTTTTTTTTTCAACTGACATATTGACTATCCAATCAACCAACCTCACCAACGTTATTACAGGAGCGAGACCCTAATCTTTACTACCGAAAACAACCGACCACATTTTTCCCTCCACCAGCTTTCATAATGGCTCGGCACCTTGAAGGATGTCCTATGATCCAAGTAAATATCCTAAAATTTGCAACTTGATCCTGAAGTTTTGAATTTTTAGAATCGACCATTCGGGCGTTTCTTCGATAATCGAGTATGGGTTCCTTTATCTCCTTGGATGATGCCACCATTTATGATGAGACAGCCGATAGATATGTTTGGTCGGCCAGATTTCAACGTAAGTACACTATGGTATTAGTTTATATACTTTTTCTTGTTAAGTTTCGCCGCCAGCCAGTGAGACAAACGCCAAAAAGAAAAGCAAATATGGTGAATACGAAAATTCGCATGATCGTATGAGCTAATGCATTAAAGTTTGAGGTCATTCTTTGCTTTACAGACCGAAAAACGGCAGAATCAACCTAATCAAAAATGGCAGAAGAAGAGCTCACCAAGAAGTTTGGCATCATCTAGTGGTCCATCATCAAGTGAGTCTTCAACATCGGCTGCTTCCACTCCAGAGATTGGCTCGAAGGATGAAGAAAAGGGAGAGAAAGTTGACGGTAAGTTAACTGGGACGGTTGATAACTTTTAGTTTTGGAAGATTTCTGAAAATTTTGAACTGCATAGTGATCAGCCATTGCTTTTAGGTCTATACAGTGCTCCACATATCAGGTAACTTTAATCGGGAAACTCAAAAATGGCGTATCAAACGGATTCGGTCGACTTGTTAACGTTATTGGAACATACAGCTGGAACCGGAATGACACATTTTTGCAAGTCGGACCTAATTCGTTCGATTCGCCATTTTCGAGTTTCCCGAAAAAAGCAACCTGACCGTATGTTAATGTGGAGCACTGTAGAAGAGTCAATCAAAACGGGTTTCATCTAATAATCAGAATGAAATTGCATCAACAATAAGTAAAGCCAGCGGTAATCCATACTTAAATATAGCGTTTGTTTCAAATAGTGATAGTCTCAGGCGAAGTCTATTTTGATGCAGTGGACTTCCTTATGAGCTCCCGCAACTCTAACGACACCAATGACAATCCAAAGCATGAGGGAGCTGTCAATGAGTTGAAGATTGTGCAATCTCTTCCAACTGAAGAACCAAATGTCGCGAGGCTTATAAAGCGATCTGCCAATCGGCGCAAGTTGAGAATCAAGAATGCTTCTCGAATTGTCACTCTGCTTCATCTGAAAAGAGATCCGCTATATATCCCATTAAATTTCATTGTAAAAAGATCTTCTCCTTCTTCAGCCAACATGGAACTTCCAGTGTGCCGAGAGATTATTGATACAGTCAATGATCTAGTCGATAAATGCTGTCTTGCTGAGGTTTGTAACGTTGAAAGATGAAGAAATGTCTAGAAGCACGTGTTTCAGGCTGAACAGGAAGTCGAATCTTCGGTCAAAGACACCGTAGAAGAGCTTTTGAACAAAGTGATTGCACTAGAGACCGTCAACTGTGTCCCAACGGAGAACCAAGTTTTTTCTGAGATTGTTCAATTGTCAGAGGAAGATGTTCCAGCCACTCCACCAGGTTCCCCATGGAAGAAACTAGGAGAATATCAGCCGTAAGCATATTATTACTTTTGGATTGCAATTTTTGGTAATTTAGACCGGCAATCATGGTGGTAAAGGAGCAGAAAGTCGAAGTTCTTCGTACCAAAAGCAACCCATGGATTCCACTACCAAAGATTGAACCGTAAGTTTACCTTTCTTATTCATTCTTACCTTTTTGTATTTTCAGAGTGAGCTGTTTGGAGAACGAAGAGACCACCATTCCCAAACCATCTGCTCATTCCAGGGGAAAAGCAATATTCCGCAAGAAGGTCGACAAGAAAGAGTGAGTTTATTGTAAGGAGACTTTTCTAGAAAAGAAAAACGATGTTTTTCAGAGTGCTCATGTTCACCAACTTCCGCATGAATTGAATGGATTTCCACCTGGTTTCAATTTTCGTTTTTCCATGATTCTCCTAATTTCCCCCGAAATATTTTCTCCATATATTGTGTCTCACACCCTCATTCTATTTATCTCTCACCTTAACTTATCTTCAATCCTCTAAAAAGCAACAAACCTTTTAATTATTCCCCTCTTTTACTGTAACTTTTCTCCATTTGGTCCCTCCTCTTTTCTGTCAAACAGCTTTTTCTAACA
The DNA here is from genome assembly GCA_963572265.1 of Caenorhabditis doughertyi. Classification (NCBI taxonomy): domain Eukaryota; kingdom Metazoa; phylum Nematoda; class Chromadorea; order Rhabditida; family Rhabditidae; genus Caenorhabditis; species Caenorhabditis doughertyi. Next base: position 27,885,436 of record OY751558.1, on the reverse strand, counting down.
CTTTCCCCCTATTTCAATCTTCCAGAACCGTCCCACGATTTTTCCACATTTTCGTTTGTTTTCTTGTATTCATAATTTGAATCAAAGTTCAATCCAGTATTATTCCCCATAAAATGAAATTCCCCTATTTCTTTTGGCTCGTCCTGTATCTGAATAACTCTAACTCATTCTCTTTTTATCTTCATTTCCCCATTTTTTGTTCCATTGCGCACTTTCCCGATACCGATTCCCCCTTTTTCTGGTGTTCCCCCAATGACAAGTCTTCACTTTGATCCCAGTAGTTTTCCAAACCCACTCATTTTTCCTGACTATTTTACCGAATTTCTTCTCACTTTCCTCTTTTTTAATTCACAATTCCTTTTTTTTTCCTCACAAATTCTCCCAAAAAACCAAAAACCCAAAAAAAATCATTTCTTTCTCGTCTCTTGAATCTCCCTTTCCCCAAAAACATAACACTCACCTGTTCGAAATTTGCAATGCCAATATTATTTTTCCCCAAAAAATTTGAGTTTCACTGATTTTATCCTCTCCCAAGTCCTACGTTTTCATTGTTTTTCATTGAAACAACGTTATAGAAGATAAATCAGTTGATTCGATTCATGATGAATGACTATATTATCACAGAGATTACTCAGATCTTGAGGATACTTGAAATATGTATTATGATTGCATTTGTTTTATGAGTTTTACTAATATATTATCGTTTCAGACAATTTCAAACGGGAAGGTAGGACAAAAAAACAAAAGTTCAGTGAAAATCTGCATGCAAAATAAGGCCATTGTTGTCTCTAAGTTGTATCTGAATCAAGTGAACTTTGTTTGACTAAAAAAAGAAAAAAAATATTGAAACATTTGCGTTGGTTACAGTTTTCTCTTCATATATATTCATACTTCGTGCATTATATTCACAGGTGCATTATATCCATTCCCTAATGACGATTTAGTAATCCACGTAGCCTATCTTTTCTCACCTTTCTCTTCTTCCCAAACGCTCTTTATTCCCTCTTCCACTCGTCCTCGTCCACCAAAACCGTGTGTGTATTTGGTGAGCGGTCGGCCGCAAGACGTCTCAATTTTTCTCTAACGTCTCTTCTTTACACAAAGTCTTCACAATGGCTGTCGATCGCCTCCAACCGACCTAGGCCACTAACGTCCTCCCCACAACCCGAAAATCGATTGTTGCGTTTCTTTTGAATGTTGTTTTTCTTTCGTATAGGAAACTGATAAGAAGGAGATAAACTAAATAACGTTATCGGAAAACCATCGTGGAAAACTTTAGAAAGTATTCATTTATTTTATCATTTAACTGTTGAAGTTATCTTCAATTTTCTCCTCTTTTTTTTTGATTTTGCTTGCTCCTAAATGTAATATATAGTTCTTTCAGCGATGGTTCGAACTTCGGAACGTAAAGTCAAACCAGTACAATACAAGGATTACATCGAACCGGATTCCGAGGAAGATGAAGAAGAATATCAAGAAAAAGGAAAGTATTTTGATGGAAGAATCCATCGTAAATTTTTCAATGTTATAAACACCCAACTATTTCAGATACTCCAAACAGCAAACCACCACAAAGAGTCCCACAACCATGGGTTCCACCCACTAAAACTTCAACATATCCTCCTACTCGAAGAGCTGCTGAATACTTTTCTCGACCAGAGAGTCTTGCTATTTTTCAATTCATTCTCAGCCAGATTCGAAGTCAAAATCCAAAAAGAAAGGGTCGTGTGGCAAAACGGCGTGTGGAAATAAGTTCATTGGATATATGGGAACGATGCAAGAAAGCTGTTGGAGGAACTCGTGATGCTCAATGCTACAAAACACAGTGAGTATTTTATTTGATGCAGAAAGTTTTATGAAAAATGAATATTGGCGGTAGCTAACATGCTCAAAAAGCAAATGAATCCATACTGAACATGATTTCGAGATCGAAAGAGAGGTTTTGTTTAATTTTCCATGAAATTTCAATCATAGAAGTCGAGTTTTACCGGTTTAGGTGTAGAAAAACCCTTCGAATCCACTTCATTTTATCTAAAGAATAATGCAAACGCGCTCTATGTACACGCGTTAGAGAGCGGAGACGGAAAAGAAAATTGGGGGAAACACGTTTACTCGGGGCACTGAGAAACAAAAAACGATGAAAAAAACGATAGAAACATGTTTTATTTTCAGCTTCTTCCATTTCGCTCGTAAACTACATGAGTACGAGGAGCTCAGCTTGCTGGATCGAGCCGATTTGTGCTACTCTTTGGACATACGCGTTGACAAGTCAATGCGTCAAAAATTCGTTGATTCTTTTGAAGTGGAGTTCGATGATTCAGGACGAATCACTGGAAGTTTACTGCTCCATCACTGGGACTTGGTCCACCCAGACAGTGAACCAGAAGACGATTCTCCAAATATTGATAAAAACTGGGCAAGGTTCACGGAGTACGATGACGGATTGATGTGGCAGTTCATTGTTGATGATGTGAACAATGAAAATGTCCGAGATGTCTACACGAAGAATGTATGGGAAGAGTTCAAAAAGAAGAACAAAACGTATGCAAAGATTGGGAGAGCAGCCGAAACGTATCGTGGGAGGTAAGTAGGAATACAAGTTGATAATGTGACCTGTTTTGTTTTGCAGATACACAAAAATTTTACTACCCAACCTTCATCGAATGCCATTTCATGTAACAACCAAAGCATCGTTGTACTTTCATCTTGGATATGCAGTACCAATGGAATACAGACAAACGTGAGTTTCGGTAAAACAATTCAGCTATCGATGTGGAATTGCTAATTTGGTTTCGAGGAGCAAACTGAAACACTCAAACAGCAATCGAAAAACAGTGTCTTTCCGTCTGAACACACTTTTCTTTGCCAATCAAATCCTAGACAACATAGCGTTCTTATTTTTCAGACTCATCACGGAAACCGGCGTGAAACTCGATGAAGAAGGAATTGTGGTAGAGTACCCGCGTTGTCCTAATCACATCACTCTTGATCGCCAAGATTCCTTCTCTATTATCGGAACCACATCAACAAACAAGTTCTCCACCCTCAAACATCCAACTACCTGGGCAGATAATGTACCTTATACAGTGGAAGAAGACAAGACTATTTGGCAATACATTTTGTGGAGGAGTAGGAGCAACGGACGAAATCAACGAATTCGAGAGAAAATGAGTGGTTGGATCTTCTGGAAACAGTTCATTGAGGATTGCCAGTTGAAAAGAACATGGCAAAGCTTGAGTGAGCAGTAAGTTTCCGCAACATTAACCAGAAATATGTTATGTGGTTGTGTTTTCAGTTTTGTCGAGGACCTCCGCGAGAACATTATGGATTTGAACTTCAGTCTGAAAACGAAAATGGAGCTCTACTACGCACTGTCTCGTGTAGTAGAAGCTGACGTTCTTACAGAGTAAGTTGAGAAGGTTATTTGAGCAAAAACATCTAGCGAACGTTTTGCTCTTTTTGAGAATAAATAACAGAAAAGATGATGTTCCGTACATTTCAGGTTCGAGAAGATTGCTTCCGTGGTATTAAACAAAGGAGGTTCTATTCGGTTTGCGGCAGGTGACAATTTTCTCATCGGTCGTAAAGAATGTCTTAGCAATGGAATGCCTGCAACCGACTATGACAACAATTATGCAATCCGACAAATTATGCCAAAACTGAACAATCAGAACATCTTGAATTTCATGGAACGGATCGCTATTGATGAGGAGAAGAAGCAGTTGGAGAGAAGATTGGCGTTCGACAAACTTCCCAATTCTGCAAAATTCCCATATATGTATGTTTTTAATTTAGAACCATTTGAACCAATTTGTAGATCAAATAAACACGTGAAACATTTCAGGCCGAAACCAGCTCGTCCACGTGGTCCACGCAAGAGGAAACAATTGGCAAACAAAAACTCAGAGGACCTGCCAAAAAGACCAAAAGCTTCTCATGTTCTCAACGCCGATCCTTTGCCAAATGAGCCATCAACATCGAATTCGCTGTCTGAACCAAAGAAAGAGTCATCATCTCCTCTCACGCTGGTTGAGCCCAAAGAAGAGCCAACAATCTCAGTTTCTCTAGCTGAGCCCAAAACCGAACCATCAAGTTCAGTTCCATTAGCTGAGCCAAAAACCGAGCCATCAAGTTCAGTTTCAATGAAAGAGCCCAAGGAAGAACCATCAAATAGCGTTCCATTGAATGAACCTAAAGCAGAGCCATTAGTTCCGATCCCGCCATCCAAAATCAGAGAAGAGCCAGTTTTCAAATTGAAGCCAATGTACGGGCCTATAAATAGGAAACCGTCACCCAAAGTATTGACATCATTAGCTCCAAGAACATCATTGAGAAGAGCCGAATGGAGTAATCCTGTAGTTAAACTACTGCCAGAGCACAAAAAACCAACTGAAAATGAATCCATATTGTCTGCAGTATTGGCACTGACTCCTCCACAAAACAATATTGTACGTAAAATGATCCCTCGTCATGTTCCGTACATTCCACATGGAGATTATGTGCCAAAGAACCGAAAGTTGTACCCGATGTCATCGTCGCAAGAAGAGGCAGTTGCCAAGCGGTCAAAGGCGCCAAAAAAGGCATCAACAGCTGCAAATGCTAACCTCCCATATTCAAAAGCTCGCATGGTTGGATTGGATGAGCCTAATGATTCTGAACCTGTCAATTCAGACACTGTCAAAAAAGAAGAGGACGTGGTTCCTGCTGTGATTCATGCTGCACCGACAAACGGAGGCAAAGTAGTTCGGAAGTCTGCCAGACTGAGCACGAAATCAACCAATCGACAAGTGCCAGCGATTGCTTTGGACCCGGATAGACTGAGGCCTGCACAACTTTTCTTGAAGGAAATCAAAGAAAAAGCTGTTGATACAACACCGGTCAAGGATGCTGTTCCCACTGCACCTGTTGTTGCCAAAAATTCAATTCCTGCTTGCAAAGTAGACGCGCCAACTCCAACAAAATCAACAAGAACAAGGTCACAAAACTTTAGAACTTTAGTGGAATCTCAATTGATGGCTGCAAATGCTAGACCGGTTGAAGAAACAATGAAAATGGTGCAGGAAGAGAAAAAACCAGAAAATCTATTGGCTGAACAACAACCAGAGAAAGAAGTTAAAAAGGAAGCTATAGATGAAGGATATGAACATCAATCAGATCTAATCGAAAAGAAGCCTGAGATTGCTTCAACTCCCACTACAGAAGAAGTGCCGTCTCCACCGCGGGGAGTCACTTATCGTTCGACACACCCTCAAGTATACAAACCTAAACGTTCAGTACTTCCTGCCAGACCTGATGTACCACCGCCATATTTGGGTCGATGGCCACAGACCATTTATCCATCAAATCATGAGCCAACAATACCAGTTGAAGTTAAACGTAATGGGCTGCCGACCGTTCGAGAATACGTGGAGAATGTCAGACAACAGAAGGAAAGAGAGGGACAAGTGAAAATGCCATTGGTCGACTCATCAGTGGAAACTCCATCTGAGGATCCACTTGTCACTCTCAAAGCTGACCCGAATGCTCAAAATTCAGTCTGCAGTCAATTGTCAGTTGTGTCAAAAGTGAAACTGCCAAAGGCAAATAAGTGAGTGTGTTCTTAATGATGCCATAAGTATGATTAGTTGTTTCCAGATCTGAACTTCTCTGCTCTGGGATTGAAAAAGAAAAAGACAAAGAAAAGCAACAAGTCTTGGCCCTTCCTGATGCAGACAAAGTCAAACAAGAAGTGCTCGAACAAGATGAAGATGTCAAACCAGACAAATCATTATTGAATGCCGATGGGAGTGGCCCTTCAACGTAAGAATTTATCATAACATTGAGAAATTCTATTGGTGTGAAAATGTGATAGATATTGCAAGAATAAATACAGTGCTCCACATAAACATACGGTCAGGTGCCTTTTTTCGGAAACTCGAATCTGCCGAATCGAACGGATTTGGTCCGACTTGCAAAAACGTGCCATTTTGGTGCCAGTTGTATGTTTCATCAAAGTCAACAAGTCGACCAAATCTGTTGGATACGATACGGATACGCCATTTTCGATTTTTCCGATTGAAGTCACATGACCGTATGATTATGTGGAGCACTGTACATCTTTGAGAGTTTTTCATAGCATTTGTACTTTCAAAAGCAACGATAAAGAAATCATCTTCATTCTAATTGATTATTCTTTTTTTCAGAAGCACCGGTGGTCCAACGTCAGTAAAGCCTGCAGTTGTACTTGCTAAGAAAATGCCTGCCATCATACAAGAACAACAGTCCACACCTCCGAAGTATTTTGATCACGGAGCATATCGACGACTTCGTTACTCGGCTCAAAATGCAGACAAAGGCGCCGACGATGCTTTCCGTGAGATGGAGGTCCACTTGAAGACGTTCACTAAACAATTAGAAGCGTCGAAATCAACAATGACGGATATACAACGGGATCAATGTATTCAAAGCTTAATGGTAAGTATTTATAGAAAGACTGGTTTGTCGACTCGGTTTTTCTGGTAGTTGGGTGGCCAATATCTACTGTGCCAATTTCTATAAATATGAGAAAAAACTGGTGATGAATCTGTAAACTTCTTTATTACAGGACATGTCAAGAAGCATGCGACGCGGCTCCAGAGAAGCACTTACCAAGAAAAAAGCAGCTCCATATGTGTACAATCAGAAAAATAAGCAAACATAATTTGTTTCAGTGTTGCTCTTTGTGCTTTCTGTTATCTTATCACACATTTGTTCTACGGATATATAAAATATTCCTTCAAAAGTTTGAAAAACAATGGGTCTTCAATGTACTGTGTCAGATTGATTGAACCCTGTGGATTTCTGGTTTAGCATGAGAAATGTTTAACATTGGTTTAGTATTCCAATTCCTGTAATAAAGTTCATTGTTTACAAAGTTTCCTAATAAACTTTATTGCTCAGTCTTAGTACAACTGACCTATTTCATCCATCATCTGGTTCCGTCGGAGTGTGAGTGTTTCGCAACAACATCTTACAATGATGTCATATTGCTAAGTGTTAGTTATAAGCCACGCCCAACCAAGTGCTTATAAATATCCTGTGGACCTGAACTCAATTGATAGAGAAAATGTGGTTCGTGAAAGTCATCGAGTATTTTCCAGGTTCTGTTCGTGAGTCTTGCAGCTAAAGAACTAAAACATCATTTAATTATGTTTAGATATCGCTGACAATGCTATCAAAGCTGGTGATTGTGCAGTGGAAGTTGCAAAAGTGACTGCAAAAGCTGCCGCAGTGGCTACTGTCGTAGCAGCTAGTAAGTGGCAACGCTGCACAGAAATGAAAACAATCTGATCAATTCTCAGGCGCTCTTGGAGGAGCTGCAATGTCGGAGGACGATTATTTCCTTTCCGAAGACCGTTTTGATGCCGCCGAAGGCACCGCTGAAATTGTTGACTGGATTTGGAACTGGTGGAAATAAAAGAAACTGTTAAAACAATGAAATATTGAATTGAACCAAAAATTCGATTATCCCTATTTTCACCCCGGTTTTGCTCTATGATAAATGAACTTTTACCGAAAAATGATTGTTGTCTGTAACTAAATCAAATTCAAATTCAAAAATGAATCTACTCTATCGAAGTGAATTTATTCAATCGATGGCGCATCACACTAGTTTTAGATCATTTCCGTCATTGCTCAGTCTTAATTCTGTTTACTAAGATACTTATTGTGATCTTTGTATTTTCTTCCTCATTATAAACGTCAGGTGAGAAATATCTGAATCTCGTGTTTCCCATTTTTATTCTTCAATCAAGCCAGTATAAAGCTAGAACCAAATCCTATTCACCAACAAACTTTTCTTTTTTTTTTGTCTCCTTTCAACGATTTTCAAATTCAAAATTTGTAGAAGCGTTTTTGGACTCAATGGGCTGGTTTAGCAGTATTATCAATCACACTCCAGGTTTTGGGACTCTCAAAGGTATGCTTTACTTCCTTAACTTGGAAGAATCATTTAGTCAGAAAACCATAAACGTAAAGACGTTCAGGCCTCGGGCAAGTTATCATCGGCGATACCAAAGAAGGTGTTCAAACTATGAAAGACTCTGTGAAGATTCCAGCAATTGTTACGTATGTGACATTTAGTAAGTAATCAGGAAGTAGTGAGTAAGCTTGAAGGAATTATTCAATTAGTGAACCATCGGAACTGAATGCAGCATTATTGTATGTTATTACTGTTAATATGGTTTCTAAAAGTATACATTCCCTTTTAGATTTTTTGCTTTAGAATGTACTATTTTTCAAGAAAAGACAAAAATACTACGAAACCTCTCTCACAAATATCGGTTTTTTAACTACAGGTTCGATCGGAGGAGGCATGATGTCGGAAGATGATGGGCCTACGTCTGAAGACCGTTGTGATGCCGCAGAAGGAACAGTGCAAATGGTGCAAAACATTTGGAACTGGGGAAAGAAGACTGATGAGAAACAAGATGAACCAGAGAACAAATGATCTGTTAGAGACTGTTTCACTGCATTAACTTGACAGTTTGTTGTACGATTTTGGTTAATTGAGAAGTTTTTCGGTAATAAAACGTGAATAACCAGGTACTTCATTTTGAAATACACATTCATCAAAGCACGTAACCAAAATAGCGCATGGTTTCAAGCCAGATAATTCTTATCTGCTGATAAGAAGTTTGAAACTGCAGGATGACAAAATCCAGGAACTTCGATTTGAAATACACATTTATTCAAAAACGTAACCGATTATCGCATGGTTACAAACCAAATAATTCATGTCTGCTGAAGACACTACTGCAAGATATCTGGTTCGTATAGTTTTCTCACAGAAAGCATCTTTCCATAGAGGTCAAATGAGACAACAGTAAAAAGATTGCACAGCAAAATTACTCGGAGTTATCTGTTTATGAGCTATTGGAATAAGGAAATGACCCCGAATAGCGCAAAACGCAAGTCTCGGGGATAATCCGACCAACTCTCGGTGTTAGTAGATTATAACGTTGTTTTGAAATTTTGGCTGAAAACTTACCAGAAGGAGTTTGTATGATTTTGATTCTTTTACAACGGACATGTTGACGAAGGGTTGTATTGAACTATGCAATAGTTAAAAATCTTGAAGAAAGTTAAAGTTAAACGTAATGGGCTGCCGATCGTTCGAGAATACGTGGAGAATGTTAGGCAACAGAAGGAAAGAGAGGGACAAGTGAAAATTCCATTGGTCGACTCATCAGAGAAAATTCCAACAAGCTCTGAGGATCCGCTTGTTACTCTAAAGGCTGACACAAATGCTCAAGATTCAGTCTGCAGTCAATTGTCAGTTTTGTCAAAAGTGAAACTGCCAATGGCAAAAAAGTGAGTTTGTTCTTAACAATTGCATAAGCATGGACAGTTGTTTCCAGATCTGAACTTCACTGCTCTAGGATTGAAGAAGAGAAAAACGAAGTGAAGCAACAAGCCTCGGATCTTCCTGACGCAGACAAGGTCAAACAAGAAGTGGTAGAACAGGATGAAGAGGTTAAACCAGACAAAACATCATCGAATGTTGATGGAAGCGGTCCTTCAACGTAAGAATTTATCATAATATTGATTAATTCTATTGATGTGAAAATATAATAAATAACGAAAGAATAAAAAAATCATTGAGAATTTTTCATATCATTCATGCTTTCACAAGCAACACTAAAGAAATTATCTTCATTCTAATTGATTATTTTTTTTCAGAAGCTCTGGTGGGCCAACATCAATAAAACCTGCAGTTGTACTTGCCAAGAAAATGCCTGCCATCATACAAGAACAACAGTCCTCACCTCCAAAATACTTTGATCATGGAGCATATCGAAGACTTCGCTACTCGGCTCAAAATGCAGACAAAGGTGCTGATGATGCTTTCCGTGAGATGGAGGTCTACTTGAAGACGTTCACAAAACAATTGGAAGCGTCGAATTCAACAATGACGGACAGAGAAGCACTCACCAAGAAAAAAGCGGCTCCTTATGTTTACAATCAGGAGAATAAGCAAACTTGTGTCAGATTGATTGAACCCTGTGGATTACTGGTTTATGGTGTTCAATGTTTAACATTTCAGTTTCTGTAATAAAGTTTATTGTTTACTCTGTTTCCTAATAAACTTTATTGTTCAGTCTTAATACAACTGACCTATCTCATTTATCACCTGGTTCTTTCGGAGTGTGAATGTCTCGCAATAACATCTTACATTAATGCCATCTTGTTAATTGTTAGTTATAAGCCACGCCCTACCAACTATTTATAAAAATCCTGTGGATCTTACATCAATCAATAGGAAAAATGTGGTTCGTGAGAGTCATCGAGTATTTTCCAGTATCTGATTGTGAGTCTTGCAGCTAAAGAACTAAAACATCATTTAATTATGCTTAGATATCGCTGACAACGCTATCAAACTGGTGATTGTGCAGTGGAAGTAGCAAAAGTGACTGCAAAAGCCGCCGCAGTGGCTATTGTTGTGATTGCTAGTAAGTTGCAACACTGCACGAAATTAATAACAAGCTGATCAATTCTCAGGTGCTCTTGGAAGAGCCGCGTTGTCGGAGGACAATGATTTCCTTTCTGAAGACCGTTTTGACGCGGCCGCTGGAAGCACCGAAATTGTTGAGTGGATTTGGAACTGGTTGAAATAAAAAAAAACTGTTCAAAATAACATAATAATAGATTGAACCACAAGATCAATCAACCGTTATGTTCAACTCTGTTTGCTAGATGATAAATGAACTCCCACTGAAAGATGATTGTAGTCTGTAACTAAGTCTTTCGAAAAAGAGTCTACCTTATCAAAGTGAGCACATTCAATTGACGCTGCTTTTAGATAATTTCCGTCATTGTTACGTTTTAATTCTGTTTACTGAAACACTTTTTGTAATCTTTGCATTTTCTTCCTCACTGTAAAATTTCTTCCTCACCCTCGAGTCATTTCTCTTCGGTTGGGAAATAACTCAAGGGCGTCTTAGCCACTATAAAATCTAGAACCAATTCCGGTTCATCAACAAAGTTTTCTTTTCTTGTCTCCTTCTATCGATTTTGAAATTCAGTACTTGTAGGAACGTTATTGGACTCGATGGGCTGGTTTACCAGTGTTATCAATCACACTCCAGGTTATGGGGCTCTCAAAGGTATGCTTTAGTTTACTTCTTCATTATTGGAATAATCAGTAATTCAGAACAAAATATTCATTAAAACGTTCAGGCCTCATACAAGTTGCCATCGGCGATACTGAAGAAGGAATTCAAGCTATGAAAGACTCTGTGAAGATTCCAGCAATTGCTGTGGTAGTGACATTGAGTAAGTAACTTTCACGAAACTTCTCCAACAAAAACCCAATTTTTTCACTACAGGTGCAATCGGAGGAGCCAAGATGTCAGAAGAGGATGGAATCACGGAAGACCGCTGTGATGCCGCAAAAGGAACAGTGCTAATTGCGAAAAAAATTTGGAATTGGTAAAAGAAGACTGATGGAAAGCAATACGAACCAGAGATTTGTTCGATTTTAATTTATTAAGCAGTTTTTTGGGAATAAAACATAAATAACCAGTAACATCGACTTGAAATACACATTTATTCAAAAACGTAACCGGTTATCGCATGTTTTCAAACCAAGTAATTCATGTCTGCGGAAATTACTACTGCAAGATATCTGTTTTTCATAGTTTTCTTACAAAAAGCAGTTTATCATAGATTCAAATTGAGACAACAGTAGATAGGTTGCACAGCAAAACTACTCGGAGTTCTTTATTTAAATGCAACTGGAATAAGGGAATGGCACTGAATCATGCAAAACGCAAGTCTCGGAAATAGAAGAATAGCCTAACTAACTCTCGCAAAAATTGTTAGTAGATTATAAAGCTGTTCGGAGTTTTCGGCTGGAAACTTATCAGAAGATGTATATGTTATGTTGATTCTTTTTCAACAGACATGTTAACAGTGGTTTGTGTTGTACTATGAAATAGTTAGAAGCTTTCATATTTTGGAGCAAGCCCTGAACTGTATTGAGTTGTCAGCCAATTTTTGCAGAAAGTTTTCCCAAGGATTTTTTTTCTAAGACTAATCGAAGATACGGTTGAGAGTTTTCTTTGTGTAATAATGAGCTGTTTTCAGTAGATCCATGGGTACTCTTGCCCTGTGGACCGATAAGAAACCAATTACCATTTTGACGTGATTGATGGACAAGCGATAAGTAATTGTAGGATAATCGCATGTTACTTCTAGATCAGTTTCTAAACTGTTATGATCCACAACTCTGGGTGATAAATTTCCTCTCTTCCTACGAACTTCCTTTCCGAATTCTAATTTTCTCCTTTGTCAGTCTCTCTTAGGAAAATGTTCATGTTTTCTCAATTTTTGAACTACATTAATAATCTTGGCCTCTTCTCTTCGCATTCCAATTAGTACAATTCAAAAAGGTATAAAGGTATCGTTCGTTTCAAAAAGGTATAAAGGTAAAGGCAAAAGGTATCGTTCGTTGGTTCCAAGAAACATTCCCTACCTTTACAATCGGCAGGTGCAAACATACGTCACTGTTCATGAGAATGTGAGGCCGGCGCATAGGGTGGCATGTACCGGCGGAGGCCGCGAGGGGTCCGACGGTCGGGATTGTACGTGTGTTGAAGGAGAGTGCAATCGGCTGACAATAGAAGATGTGACATGGAAAGGGGCCGGTGGGGCCATAAATGTAATGGTTTTTCCCAGAAGTGTGCTCATGAATGGGACACCGAAAAAATGAACAGATGGATGCATGGGGTGCAAGAACCCGCCCACGGCCGGCGATTAGATCTACTGCTCACACCGTCTCATTTGACGTCTTTACCTTCTCCCCATCTCGTTTTTCTTCTTCTTTTACAGTTATATTGTATTGTCTTTACTTTCGTCTAGCTAGTGTCATATGTAGTAAATTTTTCTTTCATCTTCACATTGAGTTCCTGTAGATCTTCCCGGAGAAAAAACAAGATAAACGTGTCAAGTTTCATGCGCTGGTGATTAATTTGAGTAGATATGAGTAGATACTGAGATTTTTCAAAAGTTACAATCGAAACTTTATTTTCCATGTAGCTCTCGCAAAGAAACTAGCATCTGTGTTCAACTCCTGTTGGATAGGAATCCCTTTCAAGAAAAACAAAAGGAGAAAGAAAGTTTTTTCAGACAAGCTTCTGAAGACTAATACAGTGTTTCCGGAACTAACTAGAAAACGGTGTATATGCAGGATGAGCTTTTGGAACGTACAATAGCTCATTCGAACGCTGAAAGCCTGCTGATTACGAATTAAACCTATATTTTTACTGAGCTCGCTTTTGAAAAAAAGCTGTGCTCTCAGATATGATCGATTTTTGTCAAAGTTCCGACTTTGGAGCTGTTCTAATGGTGCTATGGTCCTCAAATTACGTGAAAATACAAATGGGGACCACCCTCTATCACTCTAAAATTCTAGAAGTTTTTTGAGCGAAAACCAGGGGTTAAACAGCCCATACCAGGGGTTAGACATATTTTCAACTCAAAATTGTATTTTTTCTCAAAAAGTTTCCAACATTTTTAAGCGATAGAATGAGTGTATTTTGTATTTTCGAGCAATTTGAGGACCATAGTACCACCGGAACACAGTCTATGACAGCCCCGAAGTCGGAATTTTGACTAAAATTGGTCATATCCGAGAGCACAGCTTTTTTTCAGAAGCAAGCTCAGCAAAAACAGAATGCAGATTCGTGATCAGCAGGCTTTCAGGCTTTGAATGAGTTATCAAACGTTCCAAAAGCTCATCCCACGTGTAGAACATTCCCTAGTGAGATATATCTTCAGGATATTCAATAGTACCTTTCGGTGAGCATCTCATAGTTTAGTAATTTTAAGAATAGTGATACATGAAACAACATCAGAAGTATTGCGATAATTCGAATATGTTCTTGATTCTGCCTCAAATCAAAAGTCTCAAACAACCGCTTCAGAATAAATGAGGATATGATAAATAACCAACTTTTGAACTGTAGTCGAAATCCCGACAAGTTTGAGAAACAGCTACGAAAAGATGTTATTGATAAAATCATGAGAAGTTTAAGACACTTATGTAGCATAGTCGCGAAACTAGTTTACAATTAGTATTTTTCTGTCAAACTTTTACTTTTGTGGTAATACTACTATTTCTTTTTCCTAGGAACGGTCATTCTGTATTAATTTAAACTTTCATAGGAACACACACCAAGCTCAGGGCAAAATGGCCAGAAGGCGCTCTACTAAGGAAACTGCCGTAAGGAGGGTTATCGCACAGAATGTTTCTGTAGATAATACTCCAGCACAGTGGACAATCCCAGCCCTCCTTGACAAGAAGAAAAAGCATGCTTTTGTAATTGCGAATAATGATAAGAAGGTCCTTAAAAAGATCCTGAAAATTGCCGAAGAGTGAGTTTGCCTGTAAATTATTTACGTTTTCATTCATGAATTTCAGAGTTTACGTGGACCTTTGCCCGGCGTACTTGGAGGCGCTGAAAAAATTTTGTTCAATGCTCCCTGGAGCGTCGGTTGAGAAGTTCAAGAAGATCAAGAGAAACTTCGAGCTGAGTATCAGGAGGATTCTTTTCAATGTTAGTTGAAACAATTCATTAAAAAGAAAAGAATATCAATTTCAGTCCCCACAATCCTTGGCCTTTGATTTGAACAACGCAAATCATGTGGATTTGATCGGCAAGCTGGCCTACCAAATTGCTATCCCAAACCCGGCTGTTTTGAATAGCCATTATGAAAGCTTCTCGTCCGAGGTATGTTTTCCAAAACCCATTCATTTTCTTAAAGTATTAACGAAAGATTAGAAATTTTAGTGCTAAGAAACTAGAAATATTGAATGTTAGATTAGAGTAAAAGTGCTCCATTTTATAAGCTCACAATGGCTTAAATATGAACATCCACAGATTATTACAACAATTTGCTTAGCGCCGATTACAGTCTAGTTTTTCAATATACAGCTTAAATTTGAGTTTACCGTCTCATATTACTGGTTTACTACAAATCTGTCAGTCATTTTATACCAAAAATTTATGATAATTCTCTATTAAAAACTATTCGCTCATAAGACTTGTGGAAAACGTTTAATTGACCTCGTTTATTGAACATTGTTTCAGGTTTACGGGGAGACAAATTTTTGTCAAATGGATGGATTCATCGAAGAATTAAAACCCACTGACGAAGATGTCTTCGTGGACCTCGGAAGTGGAGTAGGGCAAGTTGTCTCGTATGTGGCTGGGCTCAATAAAGTCTCGAAATGCATTGGAATCGAGCTTTTAAAAGTCCCAGCCACATTCGCGCCACTCCAAGCGGAAGTTTTTGAGAAGTAAGTTCTTTTTTATGTTGTTTAAAACAATTTTACATCGGGAGAAAGTTATTCTAAAACTTATTCTCACAAATTTCAATAGCAAACTTCATTTTCTTTGTTATTAGTTCAGCAGTTTTTTCGAAGATGATACAAAAACTGACACAAAGTCGAAAACTAAACCGTTGTCTAGAAAATCTTTTTTTTTCAGGTTGATGGCGTTTTTTGGTAAAAGCCATACAAAGATGGAATACCACCATAATGACATGCTGTCAGAAAAAATGAAGAGGCTTGTACGAGATGAGGCAACAATCATCTATTTAAATAATTTGGCATTTCGTGACGATTTCAACCAGAGAATCGTCACGGAACTGTTACAAGATTTGAAGCACGGTACAAAAATTATTCATTCAAAGCCATTAAGCATAATTAGAAAGGATGGAACTCAAAGAAGGTTATTGGGAGGTATTTGTTTCAAAAGTGTAAATGTTACTGAAAGTCATTTATTTCAGATATTGCCGCAATCTCCACTTCAGAGAAGTTGGAAGGAAAACTAGGAGGCGTGTCATGGACAGGAAAAAAGATTCCATTCTTCTTAACAACAATTGACCACAATGTGGTTCGTTTAGTTTCCTACGAAAAATTAAAAAAAGTTTTATATTTCAGTATGCCAATTATTTGGTAGAAGAAGAGCAGAAAAAGTTGAGGAGAGAGCAGCAAGCGAAAGAGAAGAAGGAGGCTGCAGCAAAACGAAAGATTACTAAGGAAGCTAACAAGGAAAATTCTGATGCAACTGTGAAGAAATCGAACTCGAATATGGGGAAGTCTTGCAGACAAAAACATCGCAGATGAGTTTGTTGTGTTTTTCCTCTGAAATTGTTTCTCCTCCACGTTCTTTCTTCCTTTCTTTCATGCTTTTCTGCCGTTAGTCAATTTGATTGGAAGAAGACTAAAATCCATTTTTACTTCAATTTATTTTTTTTGCTAACTCCATTGTTCTTAGAGAAATTACTCAAAAATCGTTGCGCTGCTCACAATCTGCATAATGAATCGCATTTTTTGGACTGGTGGCTGCGGCCAAAATCCTAGAAGCGAATTTCGAGTAGTTTCTCTATCAACAACGGAGTCAGCATGAAAAAATACCTCAGAAAAGAAAGTTTTCAGAAGTGACTTTAGTCTTTTTTTAATTGTAAGTTCATGAACGCTCTCTCCTCTCTCTTCTTTATTTCTATCAAACTAGCCAACCTTTCTTGTGGTCAATCGTTGTTAAAGTGAATTTTTTTGTTTTTCCAAGAAACTCCTCCTCCTTTTCCTTCTTAGTGTCCCAATATTTCTGATTGAACGAATAGGCTCTGAATGGATAATTTTTGTTCCGTTTGTGATTCTCTGATTGAATTCGTCTTTAAATGCCAATTTGTTAACGTGGATTAATGTTGTCTCATCGCGTCCGATCCTCTTCATTGTGTCGTACAGCATGTCTTTGTAGTCAAACTTCATGTCTTCATTCCTTCGGACATCATGTCCTTATGATGATACTCCATCTTTGTAGTGCTTTGTCAAAAAAACGCCATGAACCTGAAACAAATAAGCTACCAGGAAACGCTTTAGTATTTGACTTTGTTTCCGTTTGTGTAATTTTGTTTCGTCTGTGGTTCTCTGATTGAATTCGTCTTTGAATGCCAGTTTGCTCACGTAGATTAATGTCATCTCATACATAATTCTCTTCATATCGTCGTACAGCATGTTTTTGTGGTGAAACTAAGTCGGTGCATGTATTTTGTTTCCAAAAACCCCATTGAACTGATCTCTTGTTATGTACTTCGTTAGTTCTTTTTATAAGACGTCTTCTATCTCCTCCTTTTCGAGTTTAATCTATGTTCAAATTAGGTTTACGATTAGTACTTACTTTAACATATTTTGTTTTATTTCGTTCCGCTCTGATAATAGACAACTTTTTTTGTTTTTCGTTTCATAGAACTAGTTTTTTCGCTGTATCAATCATATTTCTTCCCTGCGCCGGTGTTCCCCTTTTTATTTTCAGTTTTTAGACTTAACTAATCATGTTATTGTTTTGTTTCAACCCCGATTCACAC
The DNA here is from genome assembly GCA_963572265.1 of Caenorhabditis doughertyi. Lineage (NCBI taxonomy): Eukaryota > Metazoa > Nematoda > Chromadorea > Rhabditida > Rhabditidae > Caenorhabditis > Caenorhabditis doughertyi. The sequence goes on along the minus strand of OY751558.1, from coordinate 27,868,045 downwards.
TTTTTATGTTGATTTTTCTTTCTTTTTTTTTGTTTTTTCATAGAACTGATATTTTTATTGTATCAATAGTTAGTATTTTCTTCGCCGGTGTTTCTCCCCCCCCCCCCCCCTCCCCTTACTTTTAGTTTTTAGACTTAACTAATCATGTTCTTGTTTTGTTACAACCTTTGATTGTTCTTTTCATGTTAAATTTTCTTTCCATTCTTCGTTGTAGAATGTTTTGAGCCATTTCTGTTGTTAATTTAGAATAAAATAGTTTTGAAATATAGTTTTTTCTCTCACTTCCGTATCAAAATTAAACCAGTTTATTCCAAAATTAATTATTAAAAAAATCAACCGAGATCTCAAGTTTTATTATTAGTGGCCGCTCCTTTTTCTGCATCATTCTGTTCCTCAGCTCGTAATAACTCGTTCTTCTTTTTCCATTTTCTGGATTTACATGCAATTCCAAGAGTACGAATTGCGAAGAATAAAAACTCGATCACACTCATTATGCTTGCACCTGTAAGAAGCATCAGATATGGAAGGAATTGAAGAAAATAATGGATTACCTAAAAACAATCCAGCTTGTCCACCCATATCAGCCATCAGATTGAACCATGAATATGATTCTGACTCTCTTAGTATTTCATAACTCATCTGCTCGTAGTATATTTCAATCATTGCAGCGTGTTCCCTATAAAAAATTATCATTAAAAATTGAAACAATTGAGCTACTGACCGTAAGTACCCATTACAATCTTTCACCGGAGTATCACATTGTGCTTGAATACTTCCACTTGGCCATTTTGCTGCTGAATATGTTGTCGTATACTGATCCTGTTTGCAAGGATGCATACATTTGCATGAGTTTTTGATAGATAATTTGGAACCTTCTGTGGTGAGGCAGTTCACTAAATGATGAAAATGTGTTACATGAAAAATTGGATGGCTCACATGTCGTAGTATTTCTCGAATCACAATAAGGGCTTCGTTTCCATGGATTTGGGAACCTCGGGTCTGCACAACCACATCTTGATATTATGCGACGTTGGTAACAAGAACGGAAACAGCTCTGAAAATAATTTCTGTTCATAAAATCATATAAAAATCTACTCACTTCTGGTTCATACTTATACTCCTTGTAGATACTATTTGGTGGAGGAAGGTCACTATCATAGCAAGTTTTTCCAGCTGGCTCATCAAGTCTGTTCACTTGTCTCAGGGAAATTCCAAACGAAGAAATCGCTCCTGTTGGTGCTGAATATCCAAAAGTATCTGGGAAAGGACATTCTTTTTTGTCATGGATGGCTAATCGAACTCCAGTAGCCTCGGTGGTTGGTAAGTAGTCGGAGGTGTTCACAAATAACATTAGACGGAGGCCTGAAAACGAAATTTGAGCATTTTGAAACATAATCAAGAGGAATAAATACCATAACTGGGTCCCGCTCTGCTACTTGTCAAATTTTTCTTGGGATCAGCATTAAATGTATAGCAATTGCCAAAAGAAGAGTCAATGAAAAGTCTGAATAATGTCAGAATGATGAAGAAATTATGATGGATCAACTCACTTAAACTCCGTTTCAATATTGCATTGTTGTCCATTGAATGAACACATTTTTATTAACTCTGATTTTCCATAGCCCAGTGCTGCCCGCCGTTGTGGATGAAGTGCAGACATTTTCAGAATCATTCTTAAATGATCTTATCATTTTTTTACAGGGTTTATCGCACTCACTTTTCCTTAGCTTGTGTTGTAATTGCCACTTGATCTGTCATATTTCCATAACCCAATTGTGTCAGTTGTTCCATATATTCTTTGCGGAGAGGGCTTCCTTTCTCAGGGATTTTGTTTCCTTGGAACTCCCATATTCTCCGGACACGTGTTTCAGGCATAAAAACGCAATATCCCATAGCCTAAAGTTGACTTTTGTAAAATTTTTTCTTCCGAGTAGTATCCTACCAATTGACAATAACATGGAATGTTCCCGCTTCCTGTTGTATTTGGCACATTGCAGAAACCAATATCATTGCATTCTGGACATATCGCCTTCTCCCATGTCCTATAATTTGATGTTTCACACTCTTTTATCTAATTTGCATCAACACATTGGGAGGACGATAATATAATTAGTGATTTCTAAATCTGGTCAAAAGAGGGGGAACAACATACTGAGCACTATAACAAGGCCAAGCACTGCCGTCTTGTCGATCGTAATTGCATATGCAAGCCTTGTCCAAACTGTGGGGGATAGATGTTTGAGCTGGAATAATAATGGTAACAAAATGTATAGAAAGATTATTTTGAGATACCTATGCATTCTTCCCTGCCTGGTATACAAGAACAATCCGAGTAGACTGGTTCATATTGGAGATATTTGAATGAATCTGAAAAACAGAATTGGTCTTCCCTAAACCCCATTCCTCTTTTTTTGTCAATCAGTTTTCTTTTTTGAACCCTTCCCCTCTCCTCTTAACTACTTTTTTCAACCCGTCAAACTAATCCCTCTATAGAAGCCACCACAGTTTAACAATTTGTCAAAACCTCATTGACCTGAAGAAAAATAAGAACAAAAAGACTAAAAGAAAGAGCTTACGGCCATCATTTAAGCTTCGTTTTCCACGTCCGTTTAACTCGTCCATTGTGGCGTCATTACTATAAACCACTGCCTGGTGGAAGGCGTCTAGCTGAAAATAAATAAAAGTTTTTCACAAATTCTTGTAAAATTGCAAGAGTACAATGAGAATGTTGCAAAATTCAAAATCAGAAAACTAATTTCTAATTCTGACATAATCCTTGTCATGTCCATTTGGCAAAGGAGCCACAAGACCAATCTCTTATTTCTTATTCATTTGTCCATTTTTCTCATTTCTCCAACCTGGACATTGACTCAAGAACATAAAAAAGATAGATCTTTGACTCGTAAACTCACTGTTTCGCTGATTTCAGGAACACTTCTTGCCAAGTGGTTTTTGAACGGATTCAGGTTGCAAACAGTGATGGCAGGAAAGTTTGCAGATTCAAATTGGAGCTTAATGTGTTGGATGAAATTGAGCACTAATATGCAGGCATACCTCAACGTTTACAATCTTTTCTCTCCGATTATATTTGTCTTTGACATGTGAAAATGAGTACATACACAGACATATGCATATCAGACTGACAAATACCCAAAGAAGTCGAACCCAGTATAAAGGTGTTGTGAAAATCTAAAATTCCAAGTTGAAATGAGAATCAAAGTTTGAAAACTGACCATGTTAACTCCATGAAAAGTCGTCTGTTCACAGAAGTTTCTAACGGAATGTTGGATTTGATCACTTGTTCCTTCTTCTTCTTTCCTGGGAGAATCATCGGCAAAAGGTTTTCCGACATCCTGAAATAAAACAGTTTTTTTGGTGATTTATGGTTCTTATTATGTGTGTTTTGACCTATTCCGACCTATTCCAAATCAGAAATTCATGAAATTATAGAATTGTTTTTGCTTCGTAGTTCCTAGAAGTCAATGGAGTAAATACGATTGCCCGTAGTGCAACGAATCTTTGATTCTCTTGAAAAAACAAGAATCACAGTTCTCTATCGCACGTTTTGGCTTGACATTTTTGCCTGTGAAATCTTCTCCCATCAAAACATCCAAAACCATCGAGCTTTAAAAAATTTGGCAGTTTCTCAAACTTCATAACTCAAAAATCTTGAAAAACTCCGGCAAATATTCCTAAAATGAAAAAAAAAAACATTGAAAAAACTCTTTTCCCCCTTTTGAACTTGTTGAAAACTTCTGACTAACAGCCCCCTAGAGACAACACATCACACAATATTTCTCAATTTCCAACACGTCAATTTCTTCGTTTCCGCGTTTTTATCTAGCAAATTCTGAGGAGAAAAGTACCTTAGACATCTTTGCAAAAGTTCTTGAAACATCTGCTAAAATGGAACTTTTTCTTCTTAATGGAACAGGTATTTGTAGATCCTGGGGAGCAGTATGTGCTTGCTCGTAATTTGGAGGAGCACATGAAGGATTGATGCTCAATACCATTTAGTACATAATTTTTGGAATATAAGCAGGTTTTCGAATAAAAAATAAAGTTTTTTTTGGAATAGTTGAGCACTAATAGGCGTTCCGAAAAAAAGAAGTGTTCCGGATTTTTCGTAAAAACAAGAGCTCCAAAAGAAAAAAGACACACTCTGGCCCTGGTGTCAGATGATGGGAAGGCGGAGTCTGAAGGCCCAGTCTGTCGACGGCTTCTCACCAAATCTATCAATTCTAGGGGCGCTCAAGAAGTGACGGAAGAAGGCACAAAAAAAAAGAAAGGAAACGGGGAGTGCGCTTGACTTTTAGTGGGTCATACCCGAGGTTCTAGGTACTGCGAAGGTCAGAGATTCAGTTTTAATCAGGTGAAAGAAAGGTGGTTTTTGAACTAGATGATTTGGTTTGATGGGAGTTTAGAGTAGGATCCGGGTGGGCTCTAAATGGTGAAAACTTTGGTGAAAAAGGGATAGAGAAATGAAGAGAATTCTGTCTAGTTTCCAAGTTTTTTTATATATTGCTCTAAAATGATGAATGCATTAAAATATCAAATAATTATACAGTGAAATCCAGGTTTTTGATAACAACTGTTTGAAAAATTGTTGTAAAAGAGATTTAACATATTGAAATTACAGGACCGAGAGGTTGTAAGACCGACGCAAAAGATTTTCAGAATATACCAGCGATTTTCTTTGCAAAAACAAAGCTTTATAACTACCCACCGGGAGAATTATACCTAGTTTCTAAACTAGAAAATTTATTCTTAAACAAACGCTACTGCTATACTGGAACACACAATTTGTAGCCTAGAATAATTTTCAGAACTGTAGTCTAGACTTAATTATATTAATAATGGTGTGTTCAAAGTACCGGAAAAAGACAAAAAAGACAAAAAAACGTATTCAAAGTAGCGTTATTCAAAGTAAAATTTACCAAAATTGTATAACTTACGTGATCCCAAAAATGTTTCTCTAATTTTTTGAGTTTCCTGTTGAGAATGATCGCAAAAATTCGCAAAAAATACGCAAATTTTGCGTTATTTTGAACACACCATAAAAATCAAATTATGCTGAAATATTTCTTAGCAATGCTTAATCTTCAAAATATCAAACATGAATGCGACCCGTTCCAACTGCCCGGTTTTCACAGTTTTCGGAGATTTTTAGTGGTTGGTAATGTTTTGTTGATGTATTTTTTACTTCAATCAAGAACTTTTTTGATTGGCTATAGTTATAATTCATTTGTAGTGGAGTTAGCGGTAAGAGTATTATTGCAATACATTCAAATTCATTTAACTTTCAAAATAATCACTATAATAACTAAACTTACCGAAGATAAACTGAATATAGAATACGGAGATCTTGATATTCGACGCTTTAAAGCTGCACATACAAACATCTCTCAGAAAAACTCCAAACTTTCACATTCGAGAAGCGTTTTTATAGCGAACTAAAGCTCAACCGTTTCGAAAAAAGTGCAAAATGAACTGCAACGATATCTCAAAACTTGGGAAGACGCTGCTCCAGAATCTTCCACCACCCAGTGGTGCTTTCCGAAATGACATGGATAAATGTGTTGGCCGCCGGAGCCCTTTTAGGTAGAGAGAGGCGTCGAAAGGTCCATGAGAATTGTGGCCCACCAGGGACTCGTTTACGTTTGTGTTGAAAATGAGAAGAGAAAGGTTCTCTTGCAACTATGTGCTCTTTTTTTGGGATAAAACTATGTTTGCAGGAAGAAAAAAGAATTTGGATTTTCATCTGACTCAGACTTTTTCAACTTAGGGAAAAAATGACGAATTAACAAAAAGGGAGAAGATAGGAAGTTGAAAAGAGAACATTTGCAGTTGTGTTTTCATCGGCGAGTACAAAATATTTTGGTTAAAAGTTTTGAAGTCATGATTTTATAACTATCTTTCATATAATTTGTATTTGGTATTGGTAATTTCCCTTCCGATAACCCTACTTCTAATTGTTGACTTTTCTCAAAAGCCACGAAATAGTTATTACTTGCCACTCTTGCTGTATTTTTCTTCCTACTGTATCCTAAAAACGCCCACGTTCGAGTTTTTACTCCATGCGATGTGTGAAGCATCTCAAAAAAAAAACTGAAGTCAGAAGTCAGCAATAAAAAAGAGACCCCACACGGGTCCTAAAAATAAAGTGAGTGAAGAAAAACGTTTTTGAAAAATTTCTCCCCGGAGGAGGTTATGCAAAAAAAAGAGAAAAGTGGTGAAAAGGAACTTTTTTGAAACAAAGAACATTTATATGAAATAAAAAGAAACAAGAGAAAAAAAGTTACCGTAAGACAGGAGTTGAGAAAATGAGCCATGAGAGAATATTGAGGAAGTAGGTTATAAAAGATGTGCTCAAGAAGTTGAGGTGATAAAAGAGTTGTCATTAACAATGAGATGAACACAGGTGTCATGGTTTCGAAAAAGAAGTTGATCCTTTAGATAACACTGGTAAGACACAGATTTTTTGTGCAAATTCTGGATGGTACGGGATAGAACTTCCGGTTTTCAGCTTAATCCGAAGATTGTCACCACACAATGACTGAGAAGTAGGTTTTCTGGGCCTGTAGGTTCCCAACGCCATGAGAACATTTGTATCAAAATACCTTCATGTACTAATCGTAGGGCTTTGTCATCTCAAGTTACAAGGACCACTGTGTTGAAAAGGAGTTTTTTGCAGACATGTCCCGGACCGGATCGCTGGAGAAATTTATGCCGTCCGGCCCGGTCGGCACGGGGTTCAGTGCAAATTATGTTATCTTCAAGTTTTTTTTTTGAAATTTTTTTTCCCGGTTTTTTTCTACTTTTTTGACCTATTTTTTTAGGGAGGTAATTCTTATCGATTTTTGAGTGAAAATACCAAGGAAAAGTTTTGAAATAGGACTGAAAATCGGGAAAAACATGCTCCAAAATTCAAAAAAATTAAACACGGGTCGGGACGGCCCGGATTTTTGACAAGTCTGGTTTTTTGTATTGTATTTCTGCAATTATTCAATTTCTTCCGCTGTAATTTCAATCTTCATAGATTCCAGTTCTTTGTTCCAGAATAGAACTCCAACTGGTCACTTAATTCAATTCACCACTCGTATTTAACCCTCATGGGACCAGTCTATTCCGTGTCCCCTCACCCTTTGGTACCTAACTGATATTGCACTTGGAACGCACCCTCTTCTTTTTTTTTTCATTTTCTATTCAATTCCCAAAGCGGGTTCAAACTGAAGAGATATCTCTGCCAATCTTTTTTCTCTCCCAAATTTTTCAACTTGAAAGAAGAAGGATAGGAATAGTCGGAGGTCTTTGAAATAAGGGGAAGAGATTAATAATGAAAAGATGGAATGCAGAATGGAATGGAGGTGGAAAAGGTCTCTTGGGAGGAATTAATGAAAAATTTGAAGAGAAAGTACTTTTGATCAATGATGAAAAACGTTCTGAAGTTGTTTTTCTACATCAAAGTTCACCGAAAAATTTGTATTTTCTGGAAATAATATCGAATAATACCTTTAATTTTAAATATTTTAAAATAACTTTCTAGATGGTAAAATCCAAAAAATAATAATTCACTCACATTATCCTGTTCCTTTTTGAATTTCTTCACCAATGCTTCTGTTTCTCTGTATCTTTCCTCATTTCTTCGTAACAGCCTTGGTGTCAAAATTCGATGCACCAAATTTTTCCGATTTCCCATCTTGACACCAAATGGCATTATTTCATTATTGAAACCTGTAAAATTAGTAAAGTTTTATAAAACACAATTAATGAAAATAACGGCCTCATAAAACGGAACGACGTTCAAAATTCTATTCAAAATAACTGAGAAACAGATAAGACCTCTTTTCTTAATATATTGGATCACATGCTCCGTAATTAGCATTCTGATGAGGTAGAAGGGTTCGGAGAACAATTAAAAAAGGGAATAAAAAACAAGAAGGTCACAAGATCAAGAATTGTAATTTTCAAAGAACGCTTTTGAGTTCCTAGCACCATCTTTCACCGATACGTTCGATACTAGTGACCTCGAGCCATCAAAAAATGACATTTCTTGATTCTTCTAGACAAAAAAATGATTAAAACATTCAATTTGTCGAAGAAATGAATGAAAAAAAAGTGAAGTAAGAACGAGCAACGGCTAATTTTGCAGCATGAGAAATTGGAAGGTCGGGTCAAAAATAGGTTTTGATCTTTTTCTATTTTGGTTGGAAAGGATCAAGTAAGCTATATTTGAGTTGTAGTGGATTGATCAAAAACGAGAATTAAAAAATTGGAACGTTCAGGAAGATCATGGAAAAAACATTGACAATAAACCGAGAAAAACAATCAGAAATAAATTTCAAGAAAAAAGTCAAAAGTCAAAAGTGATGTCAAAAAACCCGTGTCATAGGATTTGAGTTATCCTAAATCTGAATTCTTTTCTCAAAAAGTTGCTTCCCTTTTTCTAAATTCTAAAAATTCAAAATCAGATATCAAGTACACTTCTCCCAATCTCTCCCCCTCTATTTTTGCAAATCAAACACATACACATGCATAAAAAAGTCGTAGAAGAAATGCCAAAAGTTACTCTTTTGTCTTCTCCCCCCTTGTTATCCTTTAAGATGAAGCCGTCAGATATCTTCAATACCAAAGGACGTAATCGAATGACATACGCTCTGTTGCGCGTTCCTGGAAGACTCTTGAAAAAGGACGAACTCTGTGTCTCTGTTATCTTGACATTTTGATCTACACCAAACGCATCACTTAGAAATGCACTTGACCACACCGATGTTGGAAATTTATGCAAAAATGAGAAGGGTGGGCCTCTTGACTTTGGACAATTTTATTAGAGTTAATGAATGCACCAAGAAAACAGACAAAGCATAGAGTGAGGTCATTTTGCAGAGTGAACTTTCTAGAATTTCGAATACTACGGTAGGGCAATCTTCCAAATGGAACCCCAAACTGCTGAACTTTTCTTCGTGTAGTTAGCAAATGGATAGAATAATCATGAAATTAGAAATGACGAGTGAAACGTGGGCTGAGAAAAAAGGGAAGGACGATCGTAAAATTGTGTACTCGGGTGATTCCAAGAAGGTTGGCACCGAAACCTTTCAGCTTGATGACAAAGGACAAAAATCAGTTTTTAGAGTTCTAACTTCTAAAAATTATGGTACCAGAAGATAGGGAATCAAACTGTTTCTACCGAATTTTCTTGCAGTGAAAATGTTAGAATCAGAAAATGTCAGACTGTCTGTAATTTTTGTTTTTATCAGCCAGTTTGTCTTGATTTTCAGCCCATTTTCGAAGTTTTTCCTGGGTCATTTTACTCAAAAAACGATCAGAATTTCCTCCATGAAAACATAGGCCGAAAAAGTAGAAAAAAATCGCGAAAAAAAAATTGCCTGAACCCCGGGCCGGTAGAAATTCCTCCAGCGGCCGGCCCGGCCAGTGACAAGTCTGAAAAATAATGGAACCAGACGATTGTTAAAGGAAATTCATAAACTAATACGGTATAACAACAAAATGATAAGTTAACCTCTCAAGATCAGCGCAAAACTACTTCCAAGTAAAATGAAAACTATTTTGGACCACTTGGCCATCTATATCCAAAGGACAAATCACTTCAAAATTCTATTCCCCCCGAGCATTAACAAAAACGCGCGACAATTGGTTTTTGGTGTTATTTCTATTCGTCCAACAGCCCCTCCTCTCTCCAAAAACTTGTCGTTGCTCTTTAGGGTCCATTGCCCTCCCCGCGTGCTGGTGGCGGTAGGAAAAAAAAAGAGTAGGAGATGGCCCGTCCGTAGACCAAAAAGATTTAGTGATTGATTAGAAAATGGCACGTTTTACAACTTTAAAAAACTAGGGAGAAGGACACTAAAGTTGAAAAAAGAAGGCTGATGGTAGCAGTAGAAAAGTTTGAAAAAAATAGTGGGCGTGGCCTAAGACATGGCTAACAAGGACCTCTTATTCATTATTTTGGAGGAAAACAGTAAGAATCCACTCATGAAGTCGATTTTGGAAATTAATATTATTCACGACTATTGGCTTCAACTCATAATCTTCCACCTTCAACTTTTAAGGTATTTTTACCTTTGTTAATATAAATAATTATTTAAAATAATCGTCTTATTAATATCCTAACACTATGGAACCGGAAAAATCCAAAAGTCTCATCCAGCAGACTCCCAAGTCCTCTCGCTCACTCATTTGAAACATTTGCATTGTGAGGAACAGGACAGAATGACAAATCACTTGTTCATTGGCTCTATGTGCAATTATTAAACTGACCAATATGTTGCGAGAAGCAGAGGAAGTGAGGGAGACAGAAGAAAAGAAGAATTGTGGTGTGGTCAAAGAAGTCAAGATGTCAATGATCAGTGAGATAAAGCTAAGGAAGATGATATGATAATAAGAAGAGCTTTTCTGAAAAAAAAAAAACGAAAAAAGTTCGAAAAAACTTAAGTTATCTCCTCCATCATTCATTTTTCATTCTCATTTCAGTTCAATTTTTGCATTGGGCCACGTCCCTAATGAAAAAGTCTGACAGGAAACTTGTCCCTGGCTCCTCCTTTCTCCATTTCCATTCTCTCATCACTTTGCACTTAGGAATCAAAAACCATTTTTATCTGATTACGTCTATACTTGAAATCTAGATGTTTTACAAAAAACTGTTGCCTCAAAAACGTATCAAAGAATTTATGTGATATTTATTTTTATTTTCCGATATGGTGCATTTATAATAACATGGGTTTATCAAGTTCGAAATTTAAAAAAGTGGTTACAACAGCGTGATTGAAAATTAGAAAAAAGAGCACTGGGTACAGGAAACGCTTTTCTCTATTTTCACAACAAAAAAAACAAAGAAATTATGATTATGAATGGAAACACACAATTCAGTAAAAAGAAGCAATCATTTTTTGAGTAAAAAACAGAGTTGAAAATAGTATCGAGTGCCTTCATAATGTTGCTCTACATGACGCTTTCAGACGTTGTAACTCCTCTTCCGCTTTTCGGGACACCCGCCAATTCAGGAACCTTATCGGGAACACACGACAGAGTCCCAGATTTCGAACTCGAGAGAAGAAAGTATAAAGGGATCCGATTTCATCATGCATATGCTCCAGTTCATTCCAGTTTCCGCCCTTCACTTCTTCCCAATTATTATTTCTCAAAATTATTGCGCCATCAAATGACAGTCCTTGACTTTGCTGAATAGTTGAGGCATAAGCCAAACGCAAAGGAAATTGACGCCAGCTCACTCCTTTCTTTTTATCGATCCACGATACTCGTGAAATAGGAACTATGTCCGACGCAAATCTGAAAGATAGGCTCTAAATAAGATGCTCCAAAAACTGCTCTAATCGAACTACGTATTGCCTAAGAAATCTGTTGTTTGAAGAGTCTTTTTTGTTAGCTTCGTATTACATATAATTAGACTCATGATTCCGCAAAACAATTTTTGATCAATTATACTTACTTCACATAGACTGTATCATGATCCCAATGTTTAACTGTTCCGAAGCTTCCATTTGTGATTCCTGATTCGTCGTTGGTCATTGAAATGACAGGTGATCCTTTTGCAATTACTAAATCCATATCTTCAAAATTCCCTGGTTTTTTGAATTCTGCACCTGCTCTAATTGCTTCAATTTTCTCTCCGTCTTCCCGTTCCACTGCCTGAAAAAAGATAAAATCGAAATGTAATCTTAAAACTCGTGTCTTTACCAGTTCGTTAATTGTATTCACAACTTCTCGCGTCCATCCCAAGACAATGAAAGTTTTATCTTTATGAGTTTTTTTGAGCTTGCCAAGTAGGGTAACGATAGTGTAAGGATTTTGATTTTTGTCCCAATCTTCTTTACAGTTTTCATTGAGATAGTCCCAGAGATAATCCGATCGTGTTCCAAATCTCATTGCAGTTAATACATCTTGTTGATTTTCGGACAAAACTTTTTTGTTTATCATCAGTTCAATTACTGTGAAAAGTGACCAAAGATTTTCCACACAACCCGGTAGTACTTGTCTCTGTTTTTCCAAATAGTGAAACGGAAGTCCTAAAATACACATTTTATAGAAGTGAATGTAACTGTTTTTACCTTCGAAAATACAGTTTCCTTCAACTGGGGGTAGTTGGTAAAAGTCCCCGAATACCATAACTGAGATTCCTCCGAACGGCTTGTTGTTTCCGAAAATTCGTTGAAGCCGATTACTAATCGAATGAAAACAAATGACATTAAGACAATTCACAATGTCAATCAGAAGAATTTTTGATTCTCTCATCCACATCATAGATTCCAGCTTTTGTGAATCATCCACCTCCAAAAAATCTTTCAGCGTGATCGTGTTCCACTGAAAATTTCAGAAAATTTTCAAAATTGATAGTTTTCTGACAAATATTGTGTTGGGAACAGCTCAACAGCCAATTTTTTTCATGAGTTGTGTCACATACCGGCAACAAGAATGTAGAGTTGATGGTCCTTGCGCCGACCAAACTGGCTCCTTGTGCAGTGGGAGCAGTTACAATACACGCATTTTTGTCTCCAAAGCGGACATTTACACCATCACGAATCGCTTTTAGGAGCTCAGTTTTGCCAGAGCCGGCTTGCCCGTGAACGATCAAATATAGTGGGTCAGTCTGAAAATTTGTTTTTTTAACGAAAGTCCACAAGTTTACAGTTTTTGGGAAAAGAAAAAAAAATTCCGACAAGCGTTACCTGAATAAATGGCATTCTTCTCATAATCTTCTCATAGACATCGTAACTTTCTGGATGAAGTCTGTCTTTATTTGCTTGATCAACAGCGAGAGAGGAATTTTGCTCCATGATTATGGCAGTAGCTGAAAATACGTCAAACTTTTTGAATGAAAAAGTGAGCGCTGCTCGGTAAAAACTGATGAGTGAATAATCTTTCTCCCTTATCAGTGGGAAAGTTTGAAGTATAGAACATGCTCATTTTTGAAATATGATAAACTATTAATTATTTCGAAATAGTACGAGAAAACATTCAATTGTCCTTTAAAATTTTCTAGCGGGAGTTTTCTTACGTAATGATTAGAATAATACATCTGCATATCAAACCAGTTGAATGAAAAGAATAAAATCTTGAATGTAACGTGCAATGAAAAACGTTAACTGATAAGAACTTTTGTGATTGGTTAGCAGCCAACGTAAGGCATAGGAAAAAAGAAATTACAAGCTTAGAGTGAGGAGAAGTTCTTCCGCATTCTTACATCAATTTTTCAACGGCACCTAATCCGGAACGAAAGTGAGTTTTTGTACTGGTCAAAACTAGCAAACAACTAGGAAAAAAACAGAACTATGTACAGTGGCAGGTCTCAGGTATTACAGGGATTAACCTAGGTATTAGCGCAGTAATTATGGTCAATAACGGAATTGAATGTAGTCCGATCGCCCTGAACATAATTTTTGGGATTTTGAATGTTTTTTTGGTGTTTTTTAATCAACATTTTCAGACTACAAACTATAGCAAAAAAACTTGGAATTCGGAATTGGAGCTAGTGATTATAACATTAAAAATAAACTACTAGGCAATTTCTAAGGCACCGTCAGCGGAAGTTATCATAAAAGAAAAACAACCGGGGCCTTCTGATGTTTATACAAACACACGTTCCTACACTACACGAACAAAAAAAAGAGAGAAGAAGGCAACATGAAAGAAGGGGATAGGGTAAGCGAAAAGTATTCGTCCACAACTAACAATGTAGGCTCAGTGTAACAATGTTAATGGAAAAACGTTATGATTCAAAGTGCACATTAAACTTATGTCTTAACTTAAAAATGAGTCATTTTACAGTATGACCTCCAATTTTTGTAAAACAGCACATATATATTCAAAAACTCAAACTCTTTCCAAAAAATATTTAACTTCACTTTTGATTGTTTGTGTGAAACATAAAATGAGTAGCAGAAAGTTTTCCGGAATGAATCAAGCAAATAACTCTATTGGATCAGATCAAACTGACTAACTGAATCGAAGTAGAACCGAAAAATTGAAAAATTAGGAAGCTTTTAAACATATATTTGCAACAGTCAAAAACTAAATTTTTCGAGTCGTCGTAAGCTGAAAGGTTCATGAGATTGGAATTTTTTGTTATTATAAACAAAACAATTCGAGGAAGGAGGAAGGATTTCAACCTGTCTCCCACTATTCCAGTTTTGAGAAAAGGAAAGCTGAAGAAGAACAAGAAAAAATTCCGACAGGCAGATGAGGAACGGGAGATAGAAATTTTGAAAAATATGAGTAATAAGTTACACAAACCAACGAAGGAAAGAATTATGGGAAATCGAGAAAATAGAATGATGTCTTTTAGTTAACCACGCAAGAATGAAACAGACCGTTCAACTACTTTACAAAAAGTAGCCAACCACAGTTTGCAATGACGACGAAGTGTAACAACTATAATGGAAAAATGTTGTGATTCAAAATCCACATCAAACTAATGCCTTAACTCAAAAATGAGTCAACCTACAGTGTCCCCCAATGCTTGTTGTACAGTACAAAAATATTGAAAACCTTTGGAACTTCTGATAAAAATTAGTTCTACGTTCTTAAAATTATAATGCGCACCTAGTATAAGATAGAACCATATTGCATTGCGTGAAAACCTTGCACTCAGTTTTTAAAAGAAGACACAGCGTGTAAGAAAATTTGTGAGAAGAAAGAAAAGGCAGTGTGAATTAAAGATGTAAATCAAAACATAGCATACCAATTGGACAGATGATCGAGAAGTGAGCCAATTTGAACTTTCTTTTTATGGAATCAGTTTGGATCAAACAGTGGGAAAGATTCGAATAAAGTAGGAGCAACCATTTTCAAGTTTTGGAAAACATGTCACTCAGCTTGTGAACCTCTTGTTGTGCCTTCTATTTCTGTAACCTATATTTTTTAATTTTAACACACAGTTGTCAAAGTGTCTTTATTTTAGTCTAATTTCTCAGACAAATAAAAATGATTAATATCCATCCCGTTTTCATTAATCTCCTCTTGCACTTCCAACCTACGAAGTTCTTTTACAGCATTCTTTGACAATTTCCATCCAAACGAATTCAGAGGGCTAATTCGACAGAGTTTCAAACTCCTGGCTCTTGATAGAGCTGTATAAATGTGTCCCGCACCCAAGGGGCTAAATTCTGAAGAATCCCACAATTCTTTAGCAACAAAAATCACTCCATCGAATTCCATTCCTTGGCTTTCCTCAATTGTTAGCACATCAGCAAGGCGAAGTGGAAACGGTTGTGATTGAGTTTGAATATTGAAAGTACCAGAGGTAAAACTGCAAAAAATGAAGTTAAAAGACTTTTTTGAGTTTCAGAAACTAACTTCACAGTTATAGAGTCATCTTCGAAACCTTCTACAATACCATATTCTCCTGATACTAGGTTTTGTTCAGGAAGATCAATAACGAGCATTATTTGACATCCAATAGCAATTTGAAGATCGTCTTCTTCTACTATTTTATTCTCGTCATCATGAGAATATTGTCTCGTAAAACTATGGACTGGTCCCAATGAGGCAAGAATCTGAACTTGGAATGGTTTTGCAAAAACGAAAACTAATCAGTGTCTCACATTTGTGCGAGCTTCCTCTGCCATTTCTTCATTCGGCACTAGAAGTACAATGCATCTGTTAGGGTTATCTTTCCGATGCTCTAACAACAGTTGAGTTGCTTCTGTGGCTCCAAAGTCAGAATCATTTTCCAATTCACACATTTTCAAAAGTTCTCTATGAACAAACCCAACATCATCAGACGATCGTATTTTGTCCAGAATATCGCAATCAGACGTGCGATTATCAATGAATAATCTTTCATTTTCTCTCAATTCGACCATTTCTATCATACTCCATAGCACCTTTGGGGATTTTGGTGTTAATAAATCGCGTTGTTCTCGGTAAAGTGGGTCAATATCTGCAAGCAAACTTATTTCAGTGGTATGGAACTTTGACTTTTACCTCTGAATATATAACAACTATCATCATGAAGCATTTGAAGCAAATCTCCAAAAACAAGAACTGAAAGCCCACCAAATGGTTTCTTCACCCCTAAAATATCTTGAAGACGAAAATCTATCATTGAAAATGCTGTTGATGTAACAAAGTTGATCACATCTATCATCAACACTTTGCTTCTCTTCATCGTTTTTTGAAGCCGTTTTTTCTCATCTTTTGATAGTTTTTCAAAACCATTGTGTCTCTAAAATGAAGGTTATGGGTTTTTATGCAAATATTAACTAACCAGTAATAGAAAAGCAGCATCTATTGTCTTACAGTTAAGCTTTTCTGCTGATGGTTCTGTTGAAGCAGTGACTAAACAGCTTTCTTCTCCATGAAGTTGACGAATTTCATTTCGAATAACTTTAAGAAGCATTGTTTTCCCGCTACCAGCAGGTCCACTAACGAATAAATGAAAAGGACCGTTCTGAAATGAAAATAGTTGAATCGAAATTGAAAAAAATTCCTTACTTCAAGGTGCCGGACTTTCTCAAGAGTGTAATCCAGGACTTGGGCTTGCTCACAGTTTAATTCGATTGTCTTTCCGTCTATTTCCACAAATCTTCTCATATCTTCCATTGGCTCCACTTCGAGGTCCATGATTTATATCAGAAAAAACACAAATCGTTTCAGAAATAAGTTTGAAAAGTGTTTCTTTGCAAAAAGTGTAAGAGACCTTATAGAGTGCGTTTGACATTATTTATTGACACATTTTGAGAGCAAATGCTATTCTCGGAAGAGTGATGAAAGGAATAAGCAGGTGTGTGTAGTGTGATAAGTACATGTTTAACAAAGAATGCAACATATGAGAGTAATGTAAACTTGAAATATACTGTTTTAAAGGTTGCTCAGGAGTAATAGGTTTACAACATTTGAACATATTTTAACGGAATTCTGAATGTGAACTTTCAAGATTTACAATTAATTCAGTCTATTCTTCCCAACTTTTTTTCTGCCAATGCTAACAAAAACAAAATTCCCTTCATTGAATTGTAATCTCTTCACTACAAGCCTTCCTCTTTAAACGGGCTCACTTTGAAAAGTTGCGAACAAAGCAAAACCATCTTCAGTCACGTGAAAGTCTTTTGACAAACAATGCCAATGCTGATAAGAATTTCACCTCAGAGTCGTAGTATTCTTATTTTTCTCCTTATCAACTACGTGTTACTTCTCTTTCAAACATTTACTTTTTATAATCAATATTTTTAGTTAAAGAAACCAATATGGAAAACATGACGGTTGCGCAACTGCGCGATCATATTGTAAAGTGAGTTTTAATAATAAGAAAATATAAATGAAGTTAATTTCAGAGTTCGAGAAAGTTGCATCACACTATCAGATTTTGTGGAGAGATTTGTGTAAGTAATAAAAAATGGAAACGCTAAAACAATTATTCATTCAGAAAAACATCTGGATTGAATGCAAACGATGTCATCAACTTCCCATTACTATTTGGAGGTCAAAGTAGAATGGCCGTCCAAGTAGATGGGCTCGACTTGAATAATGATCAACTTAGGATTTTCAATTTGGTAGCGGCAAAACTTCAGAATGCTCAGGTAGTCTAAAATAGATGAGCTAATGCTCGAAAAAATACTTTCAGGCCAACCCTTTCTATCTCTTCGTGAGTGGTCCGGGAGGAAGTGGCAAATCTCTACTACTCAAAGCATTGAGAAATGCCATCAGAACGCATTTTGGGTCTGATGAGTCTTGTTTAGTTGCTGCTCCAACAGTCATCGCAGCTAAAAATGTGGACGGTGGAACCATTGTGTCTACTTTTCTAGTTAAGGTGAGAGAAGATGAATGTTGATAAGCGGGGTACAATTTGGTTGATGTTCCCGCTTATAAATATATAATTGTAGTGGAACAACAGAGGTGAATCGGATCAATTCTCTCCTCAAAAGAAAACCATAACGGATCGTAAGCTGAAAAATACAAAAGTCGTCCTATTAGACGCCGTCAATTTCTTGGAAGCCTCAACGTTCGTGAAAGTTGATCAGAAATTGAGAGAATCTCTTGATTCCCAAAAACCATTTGGAGGCGCTTCTGTCATAGTTTTTGGAGACTTGTATCAGGTTCAACCATTCTATGGAGACGTTATCTATAAAGGTTGGTTTTCGACTAAATTTGAATTCGAAGTTTAATTTTCCCAGATTCAAACGCGAAAAAACTCTGGAATCTGTTCAAAATGGAAGAGCTCAGCAAAAACGAAAATTCGGTGGAACGCGAAGAAAACGACATGTACGAAGTATTGCGTTCTGGTGGACAATTTCTCACCAATTCGGTGATTGACTACTTGAAACAGAACTGTCAATTAATTGGAGATTCCGCACAAGATGTGACTGTGGCATTAGAAAAATTGAAGAAGGATTATCCGGAAAAGCGATTCACAGTACTCACCCTACAAAACGATTTGGTTAATGAAGTGAGCCTCGAGGTAATACAAATCTTTCAAAAATCTGACTGAAATATGAAGCTTTCAGGTTCTAAAAACTCTTGGAAATGTGAAAGATTTTGCTCCAAAACAATGTGTGTATAACCTAGAGGGTCCTACTGATGTTTATTCTCAATCTCCGGCAGACCAAGCTTCAAAGGCGTTATCTATTGCTATCGGATTGCAAGTTATGCTGACAGCTCCATTCGGAAATTATAATCATGGAGAGATAGGAAGAGTGATTGATGTAAATGATGATAGTGTGACAGTTCGGTATTTAGAAGTTGAAAAAAAAAATAACAAATAAGCTTCGTGTTTTCAGATTTGCAAATAGCCAGGCGAAAATCACACGATGCGGTTGGTACAGTGGTAAAAAGGGTTGGATGCAATTTCCATTGGTATCATCTGAAGCATTTAGTATTCATAAGAGCCAAGGAATGACGTTTGATAGTGTTATTCTTGTGGGGAAATTAGATGAACGAATGTCGAAAGCAGTTTATACAGCATTGTCTCGAGCGAAGTCTCTGAAACTTTGTCAGTTCACGCATTTGAGTACACTGGAAAACTTACTGAAAAGAGATTTGGAAAAAGAAAAAGAAGAACTGAAGAGAATGAGAAGTTTTTGTTAACCTTTATCATGGTTTTCACTGTATGGTGCCTTAACTTTGCATATATGAATGAAAATTTTGCTATATTCTTTTAAAACAATCTATCATTGAATTGTGTATGAACTCATTTCATGACAACATTCTCTTTACAGAGCATTTCCGAAAACGAAAGTGAAATCTTCTCGAAATCGTTTTGTGCCTGGCTCCATTCATCACCGTCCATTAAGTCTCATGTTTAGTCGGAAAAGTGAAAGTTGTCATGAAGAAAACGAACAATTGGTACGGAGCTCCTCCCCAAACTCCCGCATGAAGACTTTTGCCAAGGAAAATGTTCATTTGTATGTTTCATGGCTCCTTGTGTCGGGGCCTTCTGTTTCTATTTTTCTGACTACCTATTAAAAAAAATTGAAAGATGTTCTAGAAAAGTGAATTTCCATACTGTTAAGAGCAGGTTGGAACCATAATGGATCCTCATATGGCACGTTATCTGATGTGACTTGAAAAGTGAGTTAATTTGATTACAACTACTAGCCTGGCCTCAACCCTTTATATTGTGTAGAGCTAAATATTTTCGAAGAATTTCTCGAAAAAAAAAATTGAAACAGTAGAAAAAATGACAAGATTCACTATTTTTGTGTAATAAATGGAGTAATTCAGATGTATGAGCAGTGCATGGATACAAAATTAAGTTGTAATATGGAAGCCACAGAAAACAAAAGAGCAGTAAGTTTGACAATAGATGGAATTGACTTGATCAAATCAGTTTTCAGATGGGAGGATTCTGTCGCTGAAAAAAGGTTGAAATGATCGAATTAAACATGAGGTAAGTATTATACATAAAGAAGAGATGGTACTGTTCTAAAATCACGGTCCCAAAAAATAATAACGGTCCCAAAAATAAAATCACGGTCCCAAATTCAAAATGACGGTCACAACTTTAAATGACGGTCCCAAAAATAAAATCATTGAGACTTCTTGTGGAAAGTATTTGTTCGGACCGTGATTTTTTTTGGGATCGTAATTTTAAAATTGGGACCGTGATTTTAGATCTGAAACCGTGATTTCAAAATTGGGACAGTGATTTTTAAATTGGGACCATGATTTTTTTCTGGGACGGTGATTATTCGGACGGGACCGTGATTTTAGAACAGTACCGAAGAGGGTGGTAAAACACTGGATGAAATTTTTATTTCTTTCTTTTCAGGACTCCCTGCACCACTGAAGATCGCGTCATTGAGTGCGCTGAGCTGCTTGGCCAGTTATTGTTTTGTTGTTTTTTATCGTTGGAAATGAATATTTTTGTAACGTCATTAAAGTTCTCCTCAAACAACAAATCCACAGTTCCTAAATATACAATTATGCGAACCAAGCTCAAGCTCATAGATATATAGAGCATTCCAATCTATATTATGCTCCTCTTTGTAACATTGAACCTTTTTTTCAAATAATGTTCAGATTGAAATCTATTCTTTAGGGGAAAAAAGAAACACAACACACATTAAGGTGGAAAAGATTAATGAGGTGGAGTGGTTCTCCTCTTACAAAGACGCCTCTTCACTATTGAATAAATTTTACTCTTCGTATTTTTCTTGACCGTATGTGTGTTCGGTCTTGAATGTATTTGATTTTTCGGAGCATTTTGTAGTATTGAAACTAGTATTCTATTGGAAGAGAGAATAAAACCCTTGCAAAAAGTGAGTTTTGTTCTTGATGTTCTTAACTTTCTCAATTCTTCAGATAGTTCACGCGGAGTCATTTCAAAGAAGACTGCTTCATGGTTTGCATTTATGAGTATGAGTTAAACGGGTCTGGAAAGTATGAAAGTGAGTAATTTTAATATTATTAGCAAAATTAAACATTTTTACTTTCTTTTCTCAAGCAACTCTATACGGCGAAACTTTCAAAACAGATTTTTTTTCAATGCTAGGTTTCTCAGTGACTGTCCGCATCTGATCAAAGTTATAAATTCCAGTGAGGATAGTAACCTCGAATGAACATAAAACGGGTTTCTAAGCTTTGATAGATTTTTAGAACAGTTCGAGTATCAAGAAAATTCTTTACATTCCAGAACTGGTATCATCAATATCCCAATCATGGCTCGACATGTAATCTTTACTTTTATTTTCATGATCTCTGTAATATTCAATAAATAATTTGAACCTTTTTTCTACATCTCCAACTTAAAATGAACGAATAAAGTGAAAAATTGCTGGATTATGCATTTTTCAAACGTCTGCAGGCGTAGTTACTACAAGATTCAACAAAAACAAGTACGGATTCTATGAATAATGTATTTTCAGGGACCGCATAAAGTTGATATCTGATGAGAAATAACAGGTGCTAATTAACACTAAATATGGCTAAATAACGTGCTATTTCAAAAATTCTGTTTTGAAAGGTTTTAAAAACACAGATTGTGCTCATCCCATTTTTACCAAATCAGTACCTGTTGCACTGTTCTCTTATCATACCGTACCACACCCCTTTCATTTTTTCAAAACATCTTTTTTGTCGCTCTTGACAAACCTTACTCCTTCCCTTTCTGAACATTTTTCTTGCAGGTACCGTATTTATAGCTATCTATTAGTTTTTCGATCAGTCAATCTGTTTTTCTGAGTTTTTATTGCTCCGTGAATGCGCGCTTTTGTGCTGTCGTACCCAAAACGATTTTTTTTCACTTTCCCTTCCTTCCAAAGTTTTACATCAAACTATCAACTGTCCACACACATTGATCAACGGTCCCCGTTTGCTCACTTTTGAGTATGAATTCTTTTCACGCCTCACCGTGTGTTCACCATAAAATTCCTATTAATCTGATAGGAAGTTTTTGGATCGGATTTCGCTATGAGGTGTTTTTATAGGAATGAAACTTCACGATTCAGAGCATTTTGCGAAGATTTTCTCCAGATACTATTTTCGACACTGTTCGCAAATCGTGGACCCAACAAAAAAAATCGTGGACCCAAAAAAAATAGAAGACCAAGAAAAAAATAGCGGACCAAGAATAAAAAATCGTGGACCGAAGTTGAGGCTTATTTTCCGCCTATCTGTTTTAAAAAGTCAGAACTAGTCAGGACTGGTCGGATAAGAACTGGACAAATCAGAACCGACCAGTTGTGAGTTGTTCTGGTTAGTTCTGACTCTTTAAAACAGATAGGCGGAAACTAAGGCTCAACTTCGGTCCACGGTTTTTTCGATCCACGATTTTGTTTCAGAACACATTGTTCAACCGGTCCGCTATCTTTTTTTTTTGGTCCACGATTTGCGAACAGTGCTCTATTTTCTTATATCGATAACAATCACTTTCATTTCTCCACTTCACAATTTTCATTGATAAGTACCGGGAGTCACTTGGAAAACGATTGAATACCAGTTACCTAATTATTTTCATATCTCAAACCCCTCAACTTTCCTTTATGCAATCATATTAACGTCAAATCGCTTGGCTCTACTCATCAAAAGTTAACCCGCCGCTTTATTTTTTACAATGATAGACCATAAACTTCCTTATAACTTACCGATCATTCGCCGACATTCTGATAAACAATGTTTTGTTTATGCTTTCGAGCTTTGCCACTTTCTAACCGTCCCAACTTTCCGACTTTTCCGATGCCAGCTGGGCAGCCCCGACCGTCATCTTTGTGTCCAGAAGAGAGCCCGCCTCGTTGCCCCTTTATGATTGTTGCGCACACTTGTATCGAGCTATTCAACCGACCCATCACACTTCCTCATAACATAATTATTCGAGTCTTCAAAAACCACACTGCTCTATTTGTACAACGCAACTTCTGATATTCCTCAAGATCTTGCAGTCTAGTTATTTTGTTCATTGCCCGGCAGTAGAATCGATATATAAGGTATGTTTCAGAGCATGGGAATCACTTAGATCAAGGGAAATGCACTTTTGGTAAACGGGAGTATCTAGAAATACCTACAAAAAATCGGTAACTTTTACTCCAAAAAACTTCTTCTTTAAACATGTTTCGGCATCGAAATTATTCTGCTATCTTTAGATTAAGCTATATTCTACCTCGTTCTCCTGACGAGTATGTTTATCTCATGATTCCAACTTTAATTACGAAGCGCTTGTTTCTCTTTTATTCCTCTCTCCTTTCCTCTCGAAACACAATATCGACGTCATAGAAAATCACGTTATTAGCGGGATCGAGCTGCCATTTTCTTTCATATTTCTATCATATGTGCGTAATATGCAGATGTTTCCTTATCAAAAGCATCCAACCTTTGTTCAATTCTTTCTTCTTTTCATACTATCTTCTTCTTTTTCTCACGAGTCTACTTATTGTGCGCATACTGATCAGATGTATGGTACCTTATTTCTCTTGTCAATGGCGTTGTGTGCCCTCTTTCTTTTGTATCTCACCATCTCTATCGAAGTCGATTTGATTTGGTTTTTTGCTCTTGCTCTTCTCTTCTTTTTAGACTCTTTCATTGGCTTTTGCTCCCGATAAGCGCTTATGACTAGATAATTGGGCACCTATACCCCAATCAGGTGTTCCTGGGGCAGAGTGAAACGGAATGGTTGATGA
Source organism: Caenorhabditis doughertyi (assembly GCA_963572265.1). Classification (NCBI taxonomy): domain Eukaryota; kingdom Metazoa; phylum Nematoda; class Chromadorea; order Rhabditida; family Rhabditidae; genus Caenorhabditis; species Caenorhabditis doughertyi. The sequence goes on along the minus strand of OY751558.1, from coordinate 27,844,463 downwards.
GCGAAATTCGAATTGGTTTAGTTTTGCAAGGGATTATCCAACAGGTGTGAAAATCAGATTGTGGTTTAGAGACACTTGCTTATTAAAGTGAATGAGGTATATCGTGGCACACCATGTACACCTCTCCCACCTCATTTTCTGTTTATGTCTTTAGGTCACATAAAATGTTGTCGGTCGGCTCAATTACCACAACATGAGCTTAACTTTTCTAATGTTGAACTCCTCCGAATAATCAATTCCTTCCTAAAAATACTATTAATGCCAAAAAATTCTACCCCGTATTTTAATAGACTCTGTAAGAATTTCGTTTGTCCAAGCTCTTTATGAAAAAGATTAAAATTATAAGTTTCTTCAATCCTAGTACTCTTTTCTATCGGAAAATTACTTTTTTCATTTTCTCCTATAACTTGCTTTTTCGGAATCTCTTTCTCTCTGTTTTCTGCACGCCAGTAATATAGCATTTTCCCGGAATTCAGTTTAGCTTCATTTTGTTCGGAAATGGTCAAGCATATCGTTTTGTACCTCAAATTCGATTGTTGTTGATCATTGACACCCTCCTGTGTGGCTCATTATTTCAAACCGGTTTTCCTTACCCAACCGTCCCCTTTTTCTCTAATCCAATGTGCATCTGTTTCTGTGGTTACACCCACCAAACAAGAAACCGCCCATGTGGTTTCAGATAATCATAGGGTGTCGCTAACCGACCCAAACCTGCTCATATTCTCCGGTTTTCTTGTTTGTCCCTTCCTGATTTCTACGTTTTCGAGTGCTTTGAAATTGAAAAAAATAAATTTCAGATGGGAAATCGACTGAGTCAAGTGACGAATCAAGGTGAAGAAAGAGTTTGGAATGGAGGAGAGAGAAACCACGAAGTGATGGAGGAGGAGGAGATGGAAATGGTTGAAGAAGAAGACGAGGAATATAGCGGTGAAGCTGAGGCGGACAGATCCGACCAACAGGAACCGGAGCCAAGAAGGAGGAAGAAGTTTAAGTGCCGAGTGTGCGATGTTGAAGTTTTTGCCTGGGATGGAAACAAGCAGGCTCTTTTTGACCATGCGCTCAGCCACTCAGGCATCGACTATTATAAGTGCCGATCATGTGATGAAAGCCCGATGAAGACCAGGCCAACAATAATGTACCACTACAAAATGATTCATGGCGAGACTGCCACCGGATATGGCATTTCCTAGTACGTAATAAGTTAACTTTTTGAGTCCAAACAACTTTTTTCAGCCTCCCGCTCACCGATCAAAACATTCGAGAAGTAGTCGGTAGATCGTTTGGAGATCAAATCGACCTTTTCTCAAAGCCAATCAAGCAAAAAGGAGGAAGAAGGACGCCCAAACCGGTGCGTCCAAGAATCCCGCAAGGAAGAAGAAGCCGTCGAACCACGAGTAGCGGAGAAAACAGTGTTGACCAAAGAGGTAAGTTTTTTAAACCAAAAAACGAAACAAAAACTAAGGTAAAATTATTGCAGATGGGTGAATTAAGAAGGGCATGATCAAAGATGGCCGGTTTGTTTCTACTCCAGACAAGGACTTCAATATTACACACTCGACACTTATACTTTTTCTTCCTCTCCTGTTGACAGACTTCTCGGATCATTTTGTGCTATTCTTCATCGCTACTTTGTTTTGTCATTTTTCTTCGTCTTCCTTCAAAACTCAATGTTAACCCCATTTATTATGTTTAACCTCCACTCATTCCTTCCCAGTAAGCTATGTGACTAATGACAATATTCTATACTCTGTACCATCTCTTCTTCAAAAAGCTAATCGTTCTTATTTCATCTCAATCTTTACCATATCCCGTTAATTGTTTCCCTAATCCCATTCCTCCCTCTGCTCGTTTTCATTGGTTCCACCCGTCTGCACCTACATATTTTGGACCATCCCGATTATTTTCGTTCTCCTGAATTCCATTTCCTTTTTCGCTAAACTATTACCTTATTCCACTTATTTATCCTATGGATCTTGAGTTTTTTTAATGCAGTTCCCATCTGTTTCAACTAAATGTTTTATTAAAAACACTCCCTTATCTCTCTGTGTCACTTTTTCTACCGGCCTTTTCTCGCACAATTACAATTTCTGTTACGTTTATTTGTCTCTTTTTCTTCTGATTCCAATTTACTGATTCTTGTTTTTCTATGTTTCCTCTTTTTGATATGTGCTCGTTTTCTTTTTATCCATTATAAAGTACTAATTCATCGCACTAATCCCTCCTTGCTATACGAAATTTGTGCGTCAGGTAATATGCACTAATACCTATCGAAGCGTCCACAGACATGTCTTATCAACTATAGCTTCCATTTTCCCGGAAATTTATTTCAGGAAAAGCAGACTACAAAACTATAGTTGAAACAAAGATTTTCCCGCAGTCTCTCACATTGAGGAAGGATAACTAAACCCTGCCGGGATCATAGAACAAGAAGGAAATAATATTAATTAAGGTGAGCATATGATCTAGCCCGCTTTGCGAACAACGCGGTTTTAGCGGAATAATACTAATTATTATTTCCGGTAGACGCCGAGAATCTTTGAAAATTTTGTGATAGACTTGAGTGTTCGTTATTGACTGTTTCCAATTATACCAGTAAGTCAGCAGAAGTCAACAGAACATTGTTCATAGAATAAAAATGTTGAGCTAACCTTTTCCCAGCTTTTCAATTCCCTATCATCCGTTTGTTATAACTGTCGCAATCTTTCTCTCATAGTTTTTTTCAAACTAAAACAATGATTTAACAGATGAACTACGTCAATGCCAAACATTCTTTCATCAACATCCGAATTAAGAATTGTCTGCTTCACGAAGAAGATGCAAATGATATCAGAAGGGCATTGGTGAGTAAATATTAATGCTAATAATATAAATTATTGATATTTCAGGAAGCTCTTGGATATCATAATATGGAAATATCCTTTTGTCGAATTGAACCAGACCCCGCCCAGGCAACAAAAGGTTTAAGCCCGATTGGTGAAGAAGAGATAGAGAAGGTAAATTATTGAGAAGATGAATGAGAAGCAAATATATAATTAATTGTAGTTCCACCCAGTCGGAGAGGTTCATGTTCAAGGCCTCGCTCAACGTCTTCATCCAGCTGCATCAGTAAGTTTTTGGGTTTTTCCCTTTTCATTATGAGACAGTGTCGAAATACTATTAGGTAGGCCGGAAAGAAATTCGCGGTGAACTTTTTTCCGAATCTGTATATCTCGGCTGGACTTAGAGATACACAAAAGCGGTCAATTGGTAAAACGTGCGAAAATTTCATGAGCAAAATTGTGTTAGTTAACCACTTTTTGTTATCACTTACTCTAGCTGAGATATGCGAATTGGCGTGAACGTTTGGCGCACATTTCTTTCCGGCCAACTTAATATCTACGAGAAGATGATTTCAATTAATACAACTATACTATTTTCAGTCAAAACCCGGCACCGATGTAAACTCCGATGTAGAACCCGCTCTAAAAAGAGAAAAGCAATGATTTAATGAAGCCGACAAGCAAGCTGTTTTCTAGAAACTCATTGCTACACATCCTAAATTTCGAAATTTAACGTACATATTTATATCACCCTATCGGGACCTTATCAAGTTCTGTATGCCCCTTTTCAATTTATATATCTAGTTACCACAAAAAGATCTTATCTCACCTTGAAGCCAATGTCGAGTTCTCTCTCTCTCTCTCTCTCTCTCTCTCTCTCTCTCTCTCTCTCTCTCTCTCTCTCTCTCTCTCTCTCTCTCTCTCTCTCTCTCTCTCTCTCTCTCTCTCTCTCTCTCTCTCTCTCTCTCTCTCTCTCTCTCTCTCTCTCGTGCTATAATAGCAAAAAACATTGCTTATCTATCTCAAAATCTAAACACTGTTTATGCATCATATTGTAAACTTATCTTCACTAAGTGCAAATATATCTGTACTAAAAAGTTTTGCTTCTATTAAAGTCCCAGTAATCCTAATTTATTCTGAAATTTTCCAATAAATATTTTTCCAAGCTCTATCTTTTGTTCCTATCGATATAAAAGCAACGTTGTTTTGTTTATAACAAATCCATTATGAACTCTCTTTTGTAGAACATTCTTGGAATGAGTCATGATGACTTGCGACTGCATTGTACGCGCGCCTCCCGCGTATATCACCCCACAATCGGCTCTTCTCGCATTGTCTCCACCTCTTTTTGTTACGTTCTTTTCTTTGTGCCTAATCGATTTTACAAGAAAAGTGAATCGGAGGGGCTATCCATGTCGCTTTTTCTTTACCTGTTTCATTAGTCAATTTTACTTTTCATCAGACTTGTCACGGGCTGGGCCGGGCCGGGCCACTGGAGGAATTTCTACCGGCCCGGCCCGGCCTGGCTTTTGCGGGCCGGCCCGGATTTTGACAAGTCTGCTTTTTATAGCGTACAAAGCAATAAAGGATGGCGTCTAGTTCTAACTCGAGCTCGTCAGATCTGGACCTTAATCGTCAAGATGAACCTTCCATTGATCCTGATCCAGCGAAAGAGGTCGAAAGAAGCAACCAAAAGGAGAAAAAGGGTCAAAAACGAAAAACAGAAGAAGCTGCTGATTCTGCGGAGCAACATGTTTTGACATGTTTTGAAGATGCTAAAGCAAGCGGACGTGGAATTCGTATCAAAGAGTTCATGAAAAGAAATTTTCCTGAGAACGAGAATACTGTTACTCGGCCAAAAGAGCACAAACAATCTTTGAAAAGCTTCTTGATCTACCAGCTCAAGGGAACCAGAAAAACTATTGAAGAACAAGTGCAGAATAATAAGATGAAAGTGTTACAAATTCAGTCGGAGGCAATTCAAGAAGAGGATTCATCTAACGTCAATCAGCATGAAGAAGACAGTCCGTTTGACTCGGATTTGGTATTGAAGGGATTTGAGCCGACATGTTCTTCAAAAACGAATCAAGATAAATGCTCTTCTCTATATGATGTTGAAAATGCCGAAAGATTAAGTGAAATGGAAAGCTACGAATTGCTAAGATGGCGTGAAGAATTGATGGACGAAGTGGAATATTTTTTAAACGAATTCGACCCTATCGACTATAAACCTCCTGAAATCAAAACGGATAAAAACTTTTTCACTGGACCGGATCTCACTTTTGATGATCAAATTCAACAGGTGGAAGCTCACGAGCCGTCGAATCAAATCGATGAATCCCAATATACTGCTTGTAAATGGCCGGTAAGACTTACTAAAACTGATATTTCTATGTATTAAAGTTGCAGAATTGTCGAAAAAAACTTAAAACCAACAAAAATGGTGAAATGTTGGTTCTTGTTGAGCACTCACTTACCCACTCTCCGATCAACTACTACCAATGCCGAGAGGAAGGCTGTCAGATGAGAATGCAAACGAGAAGTGGAGTCAGAACTCATTATAGAAATGTCCACGGCAATAAGAAAGTGGTTGGGTACGGGTTGTTTGAGTAAGTTGAAGTTCAGTATTACGGACAGTTCAATTGTTTTCCTTACAGCCTCCCAATGGAAGATCCGGGTTTCCAGGAACACTATAGCATGTGCTTCGATGGTATGTCAAAATCATTCAAAGTCAATTAACTTTTTTATTCAGGTACACCGCATTGTACAAAGCCCAAAAGACACTACATCTAAATATCTCATAGGACGACTTCAAATGCTTTATCAGCCTCAATTTGGTATGAAATAGCACCAGCGCCCTGTTCTCTCCTCAATGCCAGTTTGGTCCACTGCTTATACTCCCTTATTTTCTTCCTTCCATTGATTCTTTTTTTCTTTTTTTTGTAACCTTTGATCTGTCAATTGGCACGACTTTGCCACATTTACGTTTCATTTTGGAATTATTTCCTATAAATACACTTTCTTTGACTATCCCACCGGTATTTTCCTCAAATATTCCATCTTTTCATCTTCCTTCATTGTAATTCAGACTACCGAAAGTCTAAATGTTCAATCACATCTTATCGATATCCTAAAGTAATTCAATTTTTTCGTCTTCCGTATTTTTTCCGCGATTGTATTCGTTTTCAAATTTCTTCCTTTCAATTTCCTTCGCAGTTTCACCTATCTTTTCTTTTCCTCTTTTTTCCTTTCTTACAATGTTTCATTCATTCATCCCTCTCATTTTGTCTTCTTTCTTTCAGAAACGGGACTCATTTGCCATTTTTTCTCAGTATACTTCTTTCGCTCTAAACTGTTTCTTCTTCTTCATTTCATTTTTCCAGATCGCGTTCCATGTGAAATACAATGTTCCAACGTTTCCTATGGATACCTGAAAATAGTTAGACTCTCTCCATTTTCCCCAATGTTCTTCATTTCATTTGAATTTTTTTTCCACTCAATTTTTTTCCATGTCTAATGACAAATCATCCGACGATTCCCTTCATTTTCTTTGGAAACCACGCTCATTTAACAATATTTTCCATAAATATACTTCTTTCGCATCGATGTTTGTCCAGTATGAGGTCTTTCTTTCAAATTTGCAAACAAAATAATCTGCAAAATGACGAAGACAAAGCAAATAAAATTGTTCCTGGTAAATGCTGTGATTTTCATCATAAACCCTATCGAATTCTTTGAAAGACGTGAAGTTTTTATAGTTCTGTCATCTGAAAAAGCTGAGAACAAAAAAAACCAACAAAATACCGAATTTCTTGCTCAAAACAGTAGAAAACTTGCCGCATATGCATAAGAATTCTTATCGGGACATTCAAACACCGACATCGTTGCGAGACTTTTCCTCATAATCCTATGCGTCTTATCTCTCCGTCTCTCGTTTTAGGTGTGTTCTCTCCAATAAGACATCGTCGACCATGTATTTTCCCCGGTTTTTTGAATTTTGTTTCTGCTAGTGCATCATATCTACTTGTAAATAAGCAATTATTTTCACTTTGCATTTTTACAGAAAATATGAAGCAAGAGGAGAATAGAGAAAAGTCAAGAATTGCCATGTCGCTGCATTGGAAGAGAAACATACCTCGAAGAATTTCCTTCTTCCAAACCTACTTGAGGAGGGAACTTTTAACTGAGTTACACATTAACACATATGAATGAAAACAAGGAAAGTAAGGATTTGAATAATCTAAAATCACAGTATATGAAAACGTAAGTTTTGGGATTTTTTCTGAAGTGAAGGATTTTTGGCTCATTTCAGAAGTATTTTGATGATTATTTCGACTGAGAGACTGAACTGGATATCAATCGCAACTCTGCTCTGTTGATCAATTCTGCTAACACAGGATGTTTATCTGCTTAAACAATTGGCGAAACTCTTCGGGATTCAACCTCGTGGCAGAATAGGAAGGAATGCTCAAACCGATGTTTTACTGCATAATAACTGTTAAAAAAATGTAGTGAGAAGTTGAAGAATCGGCGGATGATCTACTGCAAAAAAATCTTTTTTTGGTGAGCGGGCAAATCCCGGAATGATTTGAGCAACATTTTTCAGGTTGTGATATAGAATGCGGACACAACGCACGACATGTAGCATCTCTGATCAGCATTCCATGACCTTATTCTTCGATGGAACAGCATCTCTAGGACTTATGAGTATTCTTCAAAGAAGTGGGATCAATTAGTTGATTTATGCTGCTTCACAAAGCAATTCCAAAGATGCAACATATAAGCCGGACGTATAAAAGGTGGAGTCCTATGTTACACGCTTCTCAAGGTTCAATAAAGGCTCTCGAAAGAAGAAGGTGTGTGGCTATTGGGAATGCATTCAATCTATTTGGCCTCGTCCATTTACGGATTTCTTCTTCCAATAAGACTAATCATTGATGGAGGTGCAACCAACTTGCGAAGGGACTCCGATCAAGTTTGGCTGACAATTGCTTCAAAGAGTGCGTTTCATTTCTCTTTTCCTCTCTTTTCAGTGTTATTGACCTGCATTATAGCTGATGTATCAAACTGTGGCTGGGTAACAACTATTTCTGCGGAAACTGGACGTCCATCTGCTTGGCGGTTCTCAAATTGGAATTTATCTGCAACGCCGAGTGTTAACAACAATGCTGTATTCCAAGCGTTCCCATCTGTGCTAAATCAGAATTGTGACTGCTGGTTCGATGAAAAACGAATTCGGATGTTGAATTTAGTTGAAAATGGAGTGGGGATTCTTCATGCGTGGTACAGTCAGTTAATGGAACTAACCAAAATATCATCAGTTGGATCAAGATCTTGTTGGAAACAAAAACGAATAATGAACTTGTGAAGTCTGTTGCCTGATTTCACCTATCATTGCAAATTTGAATCACGTTAGCAGTTATCAAAGTTTTAAGAACAAAGTGGCTCAGCTTCAATAGTTTAGAGATGCTGCAACAATAATATCTTCTCCTCGGTAAGGAGCCATGAACTCAACATAATATGAGCATTACTTTCCAGGTTTCAAAGCCGTTTGCTGATGTTGCAACATGACTAGACATGGAGCTGCAGTGAAGAATGCTTGGAATCATTCAAAATCTTCCATAACACATCCCTACTATGTACTTTGGTAGTTTTTAATGAGATTGGATCATGTTCTGATGTCAGTTTATGCATGAAAGGAAACCTACTCCACACAATTTTCGACATTCACCTGGTTGCAACAGGAAATTAATCCTTGGTGGCTCGGCAGTACCGGATCATATTTGTTTGGCAAACCAGAAATCAACGGAAGTGCAATTGTCTCAACGGGTTTTAATTTCAATTGGAAGAAGGGACGCTAAGGGACGGATTGAAGAGACACGAACACCGTAAAATGAGCTGAGGCTGCAGCAAAACAAATGGGAGGAAAACTGTTCAGAATTTAGCAAGAACTTGCAAATGCTTCGTGTCTTCTTCGAACCAAGGAAAATATGTTATAGCGGTTAGTTAACAAAAAAGAACATGAATGATACTCTCCGCCTGAACTTATGTTTTCAGAAGCAAAGAGCAACACACCTCGAGGACATCTCTCCAAAGTTCAGTCATATCCGTGAAAAATGAATGAAGTCAAAGCTTATTTCCAGAATGGAGCTCAAGTTGACTCTTCTTTTGACTCGAAAGTCTCGTGGCAGAATAGGAAGGAATGCTCAAACGATGTTTTACTGCAGGATAACCGTCAAGAACAAATGTAGTGAGACGTTGAAGAATAGGCGGATGATCTACGGCAAAAATCCTCTTTTTGGTAAGCGTGCAAAACCCCGGAATGATTTGAGCAACATTTTGCAGGTCGTGATATATATTGCTGCCACAACGCTATTAGGCATTACCTCCTCTCTTAACACTCTGAGGAGCAATCAACAGCTACAATCACCAATTGAACACCATCTCTTGGGATTATGATCAATATAATGAGCGTTGCTTTGCAGGTTTCAATATTGTTTGCTAATGATGCAACGTGACTGCACCGGGTACTGCAGTGAAGAATGCTTCGAGTCATACAAAATCTTCCACAACACATCCCCACTATATACTTTGGTAGTTTCAATGAGATTGGACCATGTTTTGATGCCAGTTTATGCATGGAAGGAAACATACCCCACACAATTCTCGACATTCACCTAGTTGCAACAGGAAATGAATCCTTGGTGGCTCGGCAATACGAGATCATATTTGTTTGGCAAACCAGGAATCAACGGAAGTGCAATTATTTCAACGGGTTTTGATTTTAATTGGAAGAAGGGACGCTAAGGGACGGATTAAAGAGACACCGTCAAATGAGCTGAGGTTGCAGCCAAACAAATGGCAAGAGGACTGTTCAGCTTTTGAAAATATTGTGCGAAGGCTCATACGCAAAGTGTGTCATTTTCAAAACAACGAAGATATGTTATAGCGGTTAGTTATATGAGAAAAATTTGAATGGTACTCTCCGCCTGAATTTCTATTTTCAGGACCAAGAAACACGATCTATGAGGACATCTCTCAACAGTACCGTGGAAAATGAATGAAGTCAAGACTTATTTCCAATATGAAGCTTATATTGGAAAGTTTTTGAATGGGATATGAAAAAAAACCATCAAAATAGGACAGTCTAGATGTTCAAGTCCTTCCTATTTTGTCCACGATTTTATTCGTCTTTAACTTTAATTTTTGCCTCATTCCCACCTATCTTTCCTCTCTCTCTTTTTTCCTTTCTTGTAATAGTTCATCCAATAATCCCTTTCAATTCGTCTTTTCCCTTCAGAAATTGGACTAATTTGGCACTTTTGTTCAATACACTTCCTTTGTCCTCGAATGTTCCATCATCTCCACTTCATTTTTCCCCACTCTGATCCATTTCATGTGAATCACAACGTTCAAACATTCGCTATGGACACCTAAAACTAATTTGACTCTCTCCATGTTTTCCCCAGCTCCCTTCATTTCTTTCCACCATTTTTTTTTCAAATTTGTCTCTCCTTTTCCATGTTTAATGACAAAATATCCGACGATTCCCTTCATTTTCTTTGGAAACCGCGCTCATTTAGCTGTCTTTTTCCATAAATACACTTCTTTCGCATCGATATTTGTCCAATATATGGTTTCTTCCTTCAATTTTGTAAGCAAAGTATCCTGCAGAATGACGAAGACGAAACAAATGAAGTTGTTCCTAATAAATGCTGGGATTTTCATCATAAATCCCATCGAATTCGTTGAAAACCTTGAAGTTTCCATAATTCTATCATCTGAAAAAAGCTGGAAACAAAAATACCTACAAAACTTCTGAAAACACTAATTCTCCTGACCAAAACATTAGAAAACTTGACGAATATGCATAATAATTCTTATCGAGACATTCAAACACCAACATCGCTGCGAGACCTTTCCTCATAATTCTATGCGCCTTATCTCTCCGTCTCTCGTTTTATGTATGTACTCTCGAACAAGACATCGTCGATCACGTATTTTCCCCGGTTTTTTGAATTTTGTTTCTGGTAGTGTATCATATCTACTTGTAAATAAGCAATTATTTCTACTTCAAATTTTTACAGAAAATACGAAGCAAGCGGAGAATAGAGTAGAGTGAAGTATTGTCATTATCGAAGAATCTTCGTCTTCCAAACGTACTTGAGGAGGGGAATTTCAACTGAATTACACATTACCACATATGGATGAAAACAAGGAGAGAAGATTTGAATAATCCAAAATCACAGTATATGAAATCGTAAGTTTTGGAATTTCGTGTAAAGTAAGAAGTTTTTCGATCTTTCCAGGAGCATTGATGATCATTTCGACCGAGAGATTGAACTGGATATCAACTGCTATTGCCTCTGCTGACTCAGGATGTATACATTTGCTGAACGGTTGGATCTTTGGGATTCATCATCCCGACAGAATGCTCAAACGATGTGATGATGCCTACGAAGCAATGCTCAAGCGGATGTGATGTAGTATTATGACTGTTTGGAGGAAACTATGGATTACCTACTAGCTACAGCAATAGAAGCTTAGTCGTGGTGAACGAACAAAAACCCGAAATGATTTGAACAACATTTTGCAGGTTGTGAAACAGACCGCTGACACAACGCGATTAGTCCCGACATGTAGCACCTCTGAACAGCGTTCAATGATGATATTCTTCGATAGAACAGCACCTCTAGGGATTATAGGAAGTCTTTAATAAAGTCGGATCATGTTAGTAGGTTTTATGCTGCTTTACCAAGCAATTCCAAAGATGCCACATATAAGCCGAACGTATAAAAAGCGGAATCCTATGTTACACGCTTTTCGAAATTCAATCAAGGCTTGCAAAAGAAGAAGGTGTGTGGCTATTGGGAATGCATTCAATCTATTTGGCCTCGTCATTTTTCGGATTTCTTCTTCCAGTAAGACCAACCATTGATGAAGGTGCAACCAACTTGGGAAGAAACACCCATCAAGTTTGGCTATAAATGGTTTCAAATAGGCCAAAGCTAAAGCTGAGAAGCACGTGAGTATTTGTGATTCTTACAAAGGATATTCCACTTGTTTCTGTGATGACAATTTTAATTTCGACTGATGGTTCAAATTGGGGCTGGATAACAACTATTTTTGCTGAAACTGGACGTGTATCTGCTATTACTGTTGGCGGTTCTCAAATTGGTTTCTACCTGCAACGCCAAGTGTGACTAACAATTCCGTATTCCAAATGTTCCCATCTGTGCTGAATCGGAATTGTGACCGTTGGTTCAAAGGAAAACGAATGCAAATGTGAAACATAGTTGAAAATGGAGTGTGTATTCTCTATGCGTGATACAGCCAGTTGATGGAACTTTCTTTCTGAATCAAGTTCTTGTCGGAAATGGAAACGGATAATTGAACTTGTGGTGTTTTTCGTTTGATTTCACCCGTCATTGCAAGTTTGGCAAGCTTGTCATCGGTGTTTCAATAACAAAGTGGTTCAACTTTAATAATTTGGAAATGTTGCAACAACAACAGCTTCTTCTCGGTAAGCAGCCATGAACTCAACATAATATGAGCATTATTTTCCAGGTTTCAAAGCCGTTTGCTGATGTTGCAACATGACTGGACATGGAGCTGCAGTGAAGAATGCTCGGAATCATTCAAAATACAACACATCACCTATACAACACATCACCTCTATGTTCTTTGGCAGTTTTTAATGAGATTGGATCATGTTTTGATGCCAGTTTATGCATGAAAGGAAACCTACCCCACACAATTCTCGACATTCACCTGGTTGCAACAGGAAATTGATCCTTGGTGGCTCGGTAGTAACGGATCATATTTGTTTGGCAAACCAAGAATCAATGGAAGTGCAATTATCTCAAAGGGTTTTGATTTTAATTGGAAGAAGGGACGCTTATGGACGGATTAAAAAGGCATCGTTATATGAGCTGAAGTTGCAGCAAAACAAATGGGAGGAGGACTGTTTAGCTTCTGAGAAAAAAGTGCAAATGTTTCGTATCTTCTTCAAACCAAGGAAGATATGTTATAGCGGTTTGTTAAATAAAAAGAACATGAATGATACTCTCCGCCTGAATTTATGTTTTCAGAAGCAAGCTCCTCGAGGACATCTCCCAGAAACATTGTTGAAAATAAATTGAGTCAAAGCTCATTTTCAATCTGAAACTCAAGTTGCACATCTATTGATGTCCTCTCGTTGTGAACCATAGACATCGTGAAGATGCAGTTGATATTGGACAGTTCGAATGGGACATGATGATGAACTATCAAAATGGGATAGTCTAGATGTTCAAGTCCTTTCTATTTTGCCCGAAATCGTGTTCGTTTTTAATTAATGCAACTCAACATTTTGTCTCATTCCCACCTATCTTTCTTTTTTCTTTTTTTTCCTTTCTCATAATGTTTCACCCATCCATTCCTCTCTTTTCACTTGCTTAACCTTCAAAACATGACTTTTAATGCCTTCTTCTCAATATACTTCCTTCGTCCTCAAATGTTCCATTTTTTCGTTTCATTTCTCCCCACTGTGATCCATTCATTGTGAATTACAACTTTTAAAACATTCGCGGATACCTGAAACTATTTTGACTTTCTCCATGTTTTCCCTAACTTCCTTCATTTCTTTCAAGCATTTTTTCCTTTCAGTTATTCTTTTTTCTTCATGTCTGATAACAAATCTCCAACGATAACCCTTATTTTCTTCAAAAGAGGGCTCATTCAGCATTATTCTTCATGAATATACTTCCTTCGCATCGATATTTGTCTATTGTGTGATCCTTCCTTTCTTTTAAACGAAGTAGCCTGCAAAAGAACGAAGATGAACCCAACGACGTTGTTCCTGTTAAATACTATTCCTTTCATCATAAATGCTGTCAAATTCGTTGAAAAACATGAAGTTTCCATAATTCTGTCATCTAAACAAGATGAAAGCAAAGAAAAAACCTACGAAACTTCACAAAACGCAGAATTTCCTGCCAAAAATAGTGGAAACTTGACGCATATGCATAGGAATTCTTATCGGGACATTCAAACACCGACATCGCTGCGAGACCTTTCCTCATAATTCTATGCGCCTTATCTCTCCGTCTCTCGTTTTAGGCGTGCTCTCTCCAATATGACATCGTCGATCACGTATTTTTGCCGCTTTTTTGAATTTTGTTTCTGCTAATGCATCATATCTACTTGTAAATAAGCAATTATTTTCACTTTGCATTTTTACAGAAAATATGAAGCAAGAGGAGAATAGAGAAGAGTCAAGAATTGCCATGTCGCTGCATTGGAAGAAAAACATACCTCGAAGAATTTCCTTCTTCCAAACCTACTTGAGGAGGGAACTTTTAACTAAAAAACTCAAACTGATGAAATCAAAAAAAGCTTTGAATAATCCAAAGACACAATAGACGAAAACGTAAGTTTTGAAATTTTTTGTAAAGTGAAGAATTTTTCGCTCATTTCAGCAGCATTTTGATAATTATTTCGAATGGGAGACTGAACTGGATATCAATGACAATCAGCTCTGCTGATTCAGAATGTATATCTGCTTAAACAATTGACGAAGCTCTTCCGGAACCATCCTCGTGGCAGAATCGGAAGCAATTCTCAAACCGTCTGATGCTGCATTATGATTGTTTGGATTTCTTCTGTAAATTAAACGTAAGACGAACCATTATTGAAAGTGCTACCAAGTTGCGAAGGAACTCCGATCAAGTTTGGCTATAAATGGTTTCAAATAGACAAAATCTACAGCTGAGGAACACGTAAGTATCTTTAATTCTTATAAATCAAAAGATATTCCTCTCGTTTCAGTGATGTAGATCTCCATTTTGACTGATGGATCATACTAAGGCCTGCATAACAACTTTTTTCTGCTGAAACTGGACGTGTTTCTGCTTGGTGTTTCTCATTTTCATTTTCATTTTCTACGCCAAATGTCAACAACAATGCCGCGTTCCAAGCGCTCCCATCTGTGCCAAATCAGAATCGTGATAGCTGGTTCAAAGGAAAACTAATTTCAAACTTATTTGGAAATGGAGTGAGGATTCTCCATGCGTAGTGCAGTCACCTGATGGAACTAACCAATATGTCATCAGTTACAAGAAGATCTTGCCGGAAAAACTGCAACTAAGACAGCTTTTCATTGGTAAGCAGCCATAAAACCAACATAATATGATCATTATTTTCCAGGTCTCGAAGTCGTTTGCTAATGATGCAACGTGACGAACTAATGTGAAGAATGCTCAGCGTCATACAAAACCTTCCACAACACATCCCCTCTATGTACTTTGGTAGTTTTTAATGAGATTGAACCACGTTTTGATGCCAGTTTATGCATGGAAGGATATCTACTCTACACAATTCTCGACATTTACCTGGTTGCAACAGGAAATTAATCCTTGGTGGCTTGGCAGTACCGGATCATATTTGTTTGGCAAACCAAGAATCAAAGGAAGTGCAATTACCTCAACGGGTTTTGATTTTAATTGGAAGAAGGGACGCTCATGGACGGATTAAAGAGACTCCGTAAAATGAGCTGAGGCTGCAGCAAAACAAATGAGAGGAGGACTGTTACAGAATCAGAATCGTAATAATGCTCATGTGTGTCTTCTCCAAACCAAGAAAGATATGTTATAGCGGTTAGTTATATGAGAAGAACTTGAATGGTACTCTCCGCCTGAATTTATGTTTTCAGAAGCAGGAAACCATGCTCCTTGAGGATATCTCTCAAAAGAACCGTGGAAAATGGATGAAGTCGAAGCTCATTTCCAATCTGGAACTCAAGTTGCAATTGTGTTGATGTTCTATAACTGTGAGCCATGCTGATCGTGTAGCTTCAGTTGATACTGGACAGTTTTCAAATGGGATATGATAATGAACAGTGCCTAAAGATGTCAACCAGATGCCTATCACTCTGATAATACAGATCCAATCCTCTATATTCACTATCAGTAAATCATATTCTCTGAGAGATTTCTTGTTAAATATGATTAAACAGAATACTTTTCAAGTATGGGAAAACTCCCTTTCATTCAAACGTTGTTTTGAAGCTTTCCATTGGTGAAGAAAAAGCTCATATAGCAACAGTCAGTTTGAACGTATTGAAAAGTACACATCTATCGAATAAAATCCAATGAACATTTCCAATTTACCAGACTACATATATGACGTGACATTCAAAAGATTGTTCTGAGTTTAGATCCAAATTATCAGCTTAATATCACACGGCGCAGTTGACTAATGAACCATCTTCTTCTCTCCGCTCTTTAATTAACATTTTTGTTTTCGCGAAGTATTCGACTAGTTTGATAAAGTTCGACAAATCAAAGAAATATCAAACTCGTGTGTACCTCTCAACTCTAATTACTACTTTGGTCATACGTTTATTCCCATGAAACGCACCCGAAATACTCCAAATAGAAATTTCACATGAAGATATCAGAAGCGTGAAATGAATGCTCACTTTTTCTTTGTCGTTCCTAGTGAAAACCCCCATAATGTAAAAATCCTAACCTCCTAACTGGTCGTTCTTTTCATTTGTACTAAATTTATTGTGGTAGGATTAGGATCTCTGACGCACGGTTCTCGAATTGCTTGAAGATAATGATGGAGTAAACCGAGAGAGCATATGATGCCGTGTGCATTTGTACTCTTATCCCTCACGCTTCATTCATTCTATTTGGGAGGCATTGAGCCACCTACCTTTTTGTTTCTCACGTGAGAGTATATTTGTGTTTTGCTTATACTGATAGCTCTAGACTTCTCTTCTTTTTTAATACTATTATGAGTGAAGGACGTTTTTAATTTTCATTCAAAAATTTCCAATATGTGTTTGGAGAAGAAAGCTGAAGATCTCTATAGTACTCAGATTTTGAGAAGCCTTAGAAAAGTTTCTTTTTCGTGGTCCATTTGCGTTCCTAATTGCTTATAGAAAAACATTGGTCTTGAGTAGATTATTCAATCTAAAACATCGTTTCACTTTCGTTATAGCGCCTTGTTACCTGAATTTGAAGCTTTTCGTTCCTTCATAGATGTTTTTTTTTGTTCATACATAACTTTGAATTTTCCTCATTACAGATATCCAATATGAACTTCAACATTCATCAATTCATGCACATCAACCTACAAATCAATACAGATCAGAGTTCAGATCAAAGATCAGATCAACGATCAGATCAAAGATCAGATCAAAGCCGAGAACCGTCTCCTCCTTCGGATGCTCAGCCCCAATCAAGTGACAGCTTCTCAACGTTGAACACAGGAGATCTGCATCAGCAGCAGCCAACGCACCAGCCACCCTCTAATCCATCGGTAGCCATGCAACCTGTGCTCCAATCAACACCACCGTCACAACTGCGCTTGCAGGTGGCCGTGCGTCAAACAACGCCAAGACATCAACGACTGTTGCAGCGAGTCATTACACGATCCACAAGCCAAAGCACTGGACCGCCACAACTACAACCACAGTTGGTCATACCACTCCCCATGGCTCCAGCACCAGTTGCTGCTCAACCTCGGACCAACGGTCGTCCACGTCGTTTTGATGCTAACCGGTCCTATGAATGTCAGTTCCTCTTGGTATGAAATTTTAAAAATATTCAAATAATAATATTTTCTCTTCAGAGCAATGGAAGCAAATGTGGCTGGATCAAAACAGCAGCCACAAGAACTGGGATGACCCCTTTGATAATTCACGCAATGACACATTCTCCAATTGGATTTTACTCCTGCCATGACTGTAACTCAAAATTCAAGACTTTGGGAGAGATAAAAGGGCACTACAAGCTGGCAAACACAAGGGCCCCTCAAACCCACACTGACTTCTCTGAATATGGGGTTGCCGAGTAAGCAGAGTATATTTTTCATAATTTATTGTGTTGCTTGTAGCTTACCCTGGGATGATGTACGGCTACAGTCTCACATAAAAGACTGCTTCGAAGATCAAATAGAAGTGACTCCAAGCAATCTCCGAAGACGAAGAAATGGGAGAAGAAGACCGTGAATCCATGGTGAGTTGTTTTAAGGTTATTGTGATTCAATAGAATTGATGAGGAGAATGATGATATAATATGAAATGGATGCAGTTGATTTTGAAAGATTGTATTTTTCAGAAACCAAGGCTTCTACAACAGCTGAAAAGGCTTATTTCATCTCTTTGTCATGTGCTCTCATTTCATGATTGTAGCTATGTACATATTTTTCCATTTCATTTCCTACAAGCCTTGTTAGCCTCCCCGTGTTCCCTCTTTTCTTTAGCTCATATGAACTGAACATTGCTTCCAACTTCATATTCCAAAAAATTAATGACCTGAAGTTTTCTCTGTGAGCAAAAAACTTACTAACTCAATATGGGTGTAAAACTTTAAAAAGCCTATTTCATCTTTGTGTCTTGTTCTCTCATTTCATGATTGAAGCTATTTGTTGACTTCATTGCCTACGAACCTTGTCAGCTTCCCCAGCCTGTCTTCTTCTCGTCACCTCATATAAACTGAAAATTGCTTCCAACTTCATATCCCAAAAATTAATGACCTGAAGTTTTTCTTTGAAAACTTACTAACTCAATATGGGTGTAAAACTTTGGAAGGCCTATTTCATATTTATGTCTCGATCTTTTCTTTCATCATTGAAACTATGTGCATATTTTTTAAATTTCATTGCCTACAAACCTTGTCAGCTTCCCCTTGTGTCAGCCTCTCCTTTACTCGTTACCTCATGTAAACTGAACATTGCTTCCAACTTCCTATTCCGATAATTTGTGACCTGAATTTCTCCGTGAACGAAAAATATGTGAATATTTTTTGAATTCATTTCCCACAAACCATTCCAACCGAAAGCCCTCCATTTGTTTCTTCTCCTCATATGAACTAAACAGTGCTCTCAACCTCATATTCCAAAAATGTGTGGCCTGAAATATTTCCTGTTACCAAAGAAACTTCCAATTCAATACGGGTGTAAAACTTTGAGAAGTTAAACATAATTGTAGAATCAAAATAAAAGCATTCATTTTTAGTACTGTCTTTGTGTTTGGAACTTTAACAGCCATTTCAGAAAAAAAATTGAAGCATTTGAAAAAGTTGACAGGAACTTGAGCGATAGGAGCTGAACATGGAAGGGAAGAAAATCAAAGAAAATTATTAGCTATTTGACATTACCACCGTTCACAAACCAGGTTTCTCAATAAAATAAACGAACCTTTCTACAAACAAAGTGCTCATAAATGTACTGCTGCCTATAAACACAACTTGCACGCTGGACATTATTTTAGATACAAATTTCAGTCATTCCTCGCTCTGAAAAAATAAAGTGTCACAATTCTTATTCAGACCGAAACTAGCTATGAAATACCGAACGTTTCAGGAATTTTTTAAACGCATGTCCTTTCTGGTTTATTAACTGGTTACAACTTGAAAACTTCCTATTAAGCAACAATATTTATCTTATCATCAAATGAAGAAACATTTATCAGCTGGTTAAAATAATTGGAATACACATTATCATTCTATCAGATGTTGAAGACCATATTCCATGTAACAGGGAAGTTCAGCTTTGGGCACAGCAACTCAATTCAAAAGAGGTTTCAGAGTTTTGCCTCTCTTGATGAACTCCTCGTGAGAGAACGGAAAGTTACAATAAGATTTGAAGCATATGCATGTCGTCATTTCTTCGAAATGTTCATCATCCAATAAGCGATGTTTCTGAAAACATGAAAATAATATCTAAGTTACATTCTTCAACTTTTTTCCTCCATTTAAACACAAACTTACTTTTGTTTGGCAGTCGGCTTCCTCCCATTCATGTTTGGTATCTTCGGAAATCATTTCCAGGCCCGATAAAGCCACGTCCTGATCCTGAGAGCGGTAGATAGCAATACACGCTTTCTGATGATGAATTGAGGAAGGTCTGTTGTTGTAACTTGCGTATTTATAACAGCTGATAGATTTGGCGCTTTTTACAAAAAGTAGCAGTACAATTGCCATGAAGAGCTTATTCTTCATTTTTATCGACAGTTGGATACAGATTGTAGAAGTATATCGACGATGATACAGAAGAATGCGGCCGTTTTATACTATATCCATCATAAAAGCTCCACCTTCTGAAAATCTCAAAAGACTCCGCCTCTCCAGAGAACGTCATGTTCTTTTGATAAGGCACTGTTAACTGATAAGAACAAAAAAATAGAGAGGAGTCTTCAGAACGTTTGAAAAAAGATGTGGATGGACTTTCGGATGTAAGAAAAGCCAGTGATTCTGTGTTCCTGGCTTTTGAAATTTTGAATTGTTGCTTTAAGCTTTTTTAATTTTTTTGAGCATTTCAATAGCAAAAACTTTTATACTTTTCATTATAACATTGAAATAGGAATGCGTAAAATGGAAAAAAATAAATGTGGGAAGAATGTAAATTTTTATATATCATTGTGATTACTGGGAGAAAAAGATAAAGGAAGGAATAGTGACAATCTCATTTTAAGTAAAAGTAAAGGAGCAATAAATATGCGAAAAAAAGGCCAGGAAACAGAAAATAATTTCTGGTTTTACGCTATTTTATAGGGTGAGCTTATTGGCAGCCTGCAAACCAAAGTAAATTTTTAAATCAAGAAAGGGCCTGACTTACTTGATGCTGTGGTGTTCACGAACACTTGTAGATCTATGGATTTTTTTAAAATAGGTACGCAACAATCTTTTTGTCTGACAACCGACATCACAGTCTTTCTTGCCGCATTTGTACTATAATATTGTAGAGTACGTTAGAGCATGTTCCACCACCATTGCATTATCAAGAGCATTCAGCGATCAGTTATCTAAACAATCCTTGATTTGACACAATTCAATCATTGCCAAATACGAAGAAAATTATTTCTGATTCCCTTGAAAGTAGAATGGTTTTTACAAACACTGTTCTCCAATTCTCCGTCCTTTGCGTTCTATTATATTCGAATATCTCTACTGTAATAAAAGAAGGAAAAAAATTGGAGAAACGAAAATGCTTGGTTCTGATAAAGCCAACAAAGTGCAATCCGTGATGGAAGCATGTATTTGGCTGCTTCAAAATCTAAGTTTAGAAAAGAATGAGAGCTTTTCTCAAAGTCTTCAACTGCGTTCTTTCTATTTTTCATCACAAAAAGCTTTATGCATTCCTATTGTTCCCCACTCATTTTAAGAAGTCTTCTATGAATGAACTCATCCAGTTTTTGATGCTGAAATACGCCTTATTTTTTCCGAAAATCGGAAATAGTTCTTAAATGTATTTTCCAATCCTATCAAACAGGTGAGAAAAACGCGGAACAAATTACAAACTAAGTTATTTTATTGAGTGAAATGTCTCGTTAGTATGAAACCACCAAATGGGCAAAGTTCATTTTGAAAGCTCCAGAGTTCGCAGACACTGGCAATCGAATGATTGAACTGAAGGTGCCCAGATAAATGTTTAAAAAATGGCTGTCATCAAGACTTTATTCTTTCAAGAGAAAACCATTGAGAAGAAAATGAAAAATATGTTACGAAAATGAGAAGAAGTTCAATGATTACAATTTTTATACGAATCGTCCAAAGGTTATAACAGAAGTTCAATAGTGATTTCACAAAAGCATCAGAGTGTTCACCAGAGATCCTCGGTCATCTGAATTTGAGGCAATAAGGTGTATCCGCGACTTTTGAACTCATGCCAAGCAAATGGGAAATTGCACATGTTGGAGAAACACACACAGCTAAAGAATTTTTGATACTGTTCTCCTTTAACCATGCGATGTTTCTGTAAATGGAAAAATAAAGATTATAACCAAATGAAAAAAAAACTAGATGGAAAATTAATACCTCCAACCTGCAATCAGCCCCTTGCTTGGCAATCATTGTTCTCATCGACCGTTCGTCGCGGATACCACCAGATATAGTGACCTCTCCGGTCGCTATCTCATAAAAGGACGTACAAAATGTCTGTCCAGTGATAACCTTTGGACGGTTGTGGTATGCATTATACGAATAACAATCCAGACAGCTTCCAAACGTGAAGATCGCCAAAAATATAATGAGCATAGAGACCTTGGCCATTGTTCAGAAGAGTTTGGTAGTTGGCGATGGAGGTAGAAAGGAAATCGACAGAAAAGGTGTCGTTGAATACCAATTATTGACTGGAAGTGGAGAATTAGGCCAGCATAAGGGCTTATATAAGGAAGGTTTTGACTACAAAACTCCGCCTACTTTACTTTCTTTTGAACTTTCTCTCGTTTGGTGTTTGATGGAAAACAAAAGAGGGGCGGAGAGGGTAAAGGTTAGCTGATATAATTGAATTTGTGATTATCTGAAATTTTTCGAAAAGAGGGCTGAAAAAAATTTTGACGATGTTTTAATAATCAAAGAAAAGTGAAGTTTGAGAATACTGTTCCCTAACAAACAGTTTTGGTCACACATAAGACTTCTTGTGATGAATTGAAACAAAAAGATAAAATCAAAGTGGTCGAAAGAGAATACCCATGTTCGGCTCAGAGCTCAACAAGTAGGATACTTCCTAATGATAATATTTTTTGAATTGGCTCCGGACTATAAATTTGACTGATCTAAATCAAAAGTAGGGTTAACACATTTGAAATTTGCGATTCATATGCTGGTAAAACACCTCGAAACGAGTTCAGAAACATTGTGCACCTATATTCATCGTTATGAACGGTGGTAGTTCAATTTATGTAATCTAAGAAACTATCTATTTTTAAAGTTTTTTAGCAGTAATACCCTCGCGGTACACATTTTCATAAACTGGACAACCTCTGACTTTGAGTATCAAAAAAACCATAGAAAACATGACTTTTTGTGATGAGAAGCAATCTTCTGGAAAAAATTCTACTTTTTTTAAAAACCGCTAATTCATTCTACTTGTTATTAGAATAACTGAGTAGCCGTACGATAACGTTTTACGGTTTTTCTACTCAACTAAGAAAAACAAATCAAATGTGAAGGATGTGAAATTCACAGAACCTGTAGTTTATTGAACAATGTTTCTAACTTTTCAAAGGAATCTGGACCCCTTTTAAATCCTGTGAAGTTTACTTGGAGTTGAAATACAAACAAACAGAATAAAAAAAGTTGGATTTTGAAATGAAATCGGCAAACTCTAATTGGGACTTTTTGAAACTAAACCTTTTTGAACGTCCTCTGGGAACGATGACCATGTACAGAACTGACTGATGGACTCCCTCGTCATCCAGACGCGTACTTTGAAAAAAATAACAAGAGCAGGTATTATAAGCAAGCTCAAATAGTTTTATTAGTCACTTAGTTCTGTTATTTTGTTGAATACCTGTTGTTGTGTTTTGAACACTTCATGAAGAAACTTTGAAGACTTGTGAAATGTAATTTTTCCATAGATACTACACTTACCGTAAAAACTGTAATTGAGGCGCATCAAAAATGCGGGGTTGAGAATAGAGGCGCATGCGTCATTATTACAGTTTTTAAGGTAATTTTAAACTACAATAATCCTTTTCATTTTTTTCAAATTGACGTGCAAGAGTAAAACCATGGGAATCAGAGATGATCTACTACTTTTAAGATACCGCCGTTTCGAGCATTTCTATTTTTCCTGAACTGTTCTGTTTTCAGGCTGTGTAAAATTGACCGCATACATCAACGCCACTTTTTGTTAAAGTTCTCTTATTTGCGTGTTCAGCATTTTCTTAATGTTGCAAGTTTTATCATTTTTATGTCCTTTTCCAGTCATCAATGCGGCAAATTTCGACGAAACGCTCCGAAATTATTGTTTGTGTTCTAAAGCTAGATTATTGGAACTGATAACTTGAAATGCTGACAGAGCATTCATGGTAAACAAAGTTTATTTCCTTTTGAAACCGGATTCTTGCTAGTTTTTCTGAAAAAGTGCATTGGATACACTAAGACCATACTTCCATTTCAACGCTGTTCTTGCGTTTCACAAATATGATGTTTAGATAAGGAGACCATGCAATGGCGTGATGAAAAATTGAGGAACAGAGTGTTTGAGTTAATGAGACGAGAAAAAGAAAAGGGAAGAGAAGTGAACATGCGAATGGGAAATCAGAAGGTATTTGTTTCTGACATATTCAGATTGAAAGTATCTTTTAGTAGCAGGAAGGGATCAAATTAAACTGAAAAATGAAACGTCTTGGCGAATGTCCTGTTGTTCTCCTGAAACTCATCCTAAACACATTGCCAGCAGTAAATAACAAAGTTACATTCTTCGAAGTTGTCCGATTGCATTTGGCACCTAAAGTTCATAGTTGAAGCAAAAAGTCTCAATCAAGATAAATGAAAATACTGACCTTTAGAAATCGGTGAACTATGATGCAGATAATTGTGGGGAAT
This sequence comes from Caenorhabditis doughertyi, assembly GCA_963572265.1. Taxonomy (NCBI): domain Eukaryota; kingdom Metazoa; phylum Nematoda; class Chromadorea; order Rhabditida; family Rhabditidae; genus Caenorhabditis; species Caenorhabditis doughertyi. The sequence continues at coordinate 27,820,321 of OY751558.1, read as the reverse complement.
ATTGAGAGAACGAATAGTTTTAATAAGAACGCAAGGCCCAAGAGTTGAGCTTCATTGTTTGAAAGTTTTGTGTCATATCCTATTAAAGAGTGAACATTCGATGAAATGCGCATGGTGGCAGATATTTGTGAAACGTATGCATTGAGTTTGGCCCATCACCTGTAAGACCAACTTTTCCACAGTTCTTTTTTAACAAAAAATATAGAAAAACGTACCAATATACTGTTTTTTATTGTTTATTCGGTATTCTGGCTGTAAAAATGCTCACCCCAGAACCTTATAAGTTGATCCTCTAACACCGGCAACATTTCACACTATGAGAATATGCAAGATAGCTTTTAGGCATTGGAAACAACTTCACAGCGTTATTCCTGGTCATATTTGGTCGGAATGTTGGATAGCATGTGACTTCGTACCTAGAAAGCAGTAAAGGCGGAGAGTATCGATGATGGTCTTATTAAAAGCTAACCGCCATCAATGGATATTTGAGTCCTCAGCAACATTTTGAGAGCATAAACCTCTAGACTGTGGCCCAATTATTGAGTTTCCAAAGCCATGGTTCGACCACTTCATACATTATGGAAGCGAATTGAATACAAAGTAGCTCAGAAACAATTTTGACTCTCACAACCACATTTGCGACACGTATGCGCTCCCTCGAGTGTGTCAAGAATATTGTTATCAGGTTTTATAAGACTTCTGGCTTGCGTCTCTCAAATACAGTAAGACTCTAATAGCAAACAACGTGGTTATTGGACGGGCAAGACCATTGAATGTTTCCAAAAGCAGTATTTGACAACTTTGCGAGAGACTTTATTGGTCAATACTAATGTAGAATGAGTTTTTGTTTGCTGAACAACTGAAAAAAAGAACGTTTTCCGTGAAATATCAGTTCCAGAAAATAGAACATATTTAACCCGTCAATGTTATGCGTACACGAAAAGGTGAAAGCTCGGTTAAAGACGCTTCGAATTTTTTTAATGAGTCCCTCAACACGACTCTTATTTATTTTCAGCGGCGCGAAAAAAAAGTTATGGTAAAAAACTGCAAACTTCGGTTTTTTACCCATCTTTGTGGGGAACACAGTGGAAAAATTGAATGCGCCTTCAACGGAACCTTCACCTCTTCGTGTACGCATCTAACGTCGTTTTTGATCTCAATTTGACAAAAAAAAGACTTGGCAAGCTCTGACATACTTTACATGATTGTTAGGATTTGATGCTGAACGTATCCAGTAATAATAACTTTTCTCAACCTCTCAAACTGTGAAATTTTTTTGGCACATATGGAAAAATTTATTTGGACACCATCCCTCTTTGAAATAGAAAACTCACTTTTCTACCAGTTGATGAATTCCTCGACTGACATTAATTGCTCTTGTACATTTGCCCAACTGATAAATCTTCTCAACGTTGCATTGCGAATTGATAATATGGTGTGCAGACAGGTATGAATACGGCACGTCTGTTGCTCAAATGAGTATAGATACTATCGCAAGAGACGCAGCTCACCCATTCTTTAAAGGCGCATAAAATTATATCGGCAAATGGGTCTTGCAGCGCATTGACAATTTTTGAATACAACAATTGACCATGTAGACGTTCCGTCTTTCCTGATTTTCCTCGAAATTCATTCACGAAATATGACCTGGATGAATGAATTAGACAAATAAGTAGGTGACACGGTACAATGAAAACCGTAAAAATTTAGCCGGTTATAAAAAGTTTTAAATCGTACCAGATGAAAAACTTTATTTGGTGTTTTAAAAAAGTTGAAAAAACATCAAAAATGAGATGAACAACGAAAATTAGAAAGAGAAAAAAAAACGATCATTCAATGTCTTTTCTAGTGAACTTAAACAGAGTATATGCAACATACTTCGATAACTCAAGCTGAATTTGTAATTTATGCTTGTCATCACCTGGAATTGACCAATTTCCCGTTATCTCACTTTCATTTGCATACTCATCGAAATCGTTGTTCGATAGTCCTAGAAGAGTTTTCCAAGTGTCCAGATCTATTTCTTGGTTTGCACAGCCCAACCAATGACTGCGCATGTTTGGCAGATAGAGCATTTTCTGAAATGATACACAAATGATATAGTGCTAGAGGCTCACAAGTTTTACGTGTATCTTCATCAGGAAGACAAAGTCTTAAGTAATAACACTATGTATTTCATCTTTGAATGAATACTTTTCAATGTGAAATTCATATGTCGAATACCATATGTTTCATTAGAGAACTCATTTTCTAGCTTTTTTTAAATAGAGAAAGTAATTAGGCGAAAAAGAAAAAAAACTCACATCTTTATGAGCCATAATCTCTTCTGGCGTGATTGTTTCGAAAAACAAAAACAATTCAGGGATATGAGAGAAATTCTCGATTCTCATATCAACAATATGCTTTTTAATGCGAAGCTGATCCATGTTTGGCGAATGCAATGGCCAACTGGTGACTTGACTAAGATGGAAACTGTGATTGCGTTCTGAATCGGAAATTTCACAAGTCAAATTGTTCAGACTTTCTGGTTCAATTCCATTCAGTATTGCGTCCAGTTCATCAGGATTTCGAACAGTCAAATCGAGTTTTTGGACGTGCAATTTATTTTTGAGCCCATTCAAAACTTCAGCGGTTCCCATGATAAAAGTTCGACGATTTTCTTCGTTAACTCGAGTTGAGTTATATTGGATATGCATGTGCTTAACTTTTGTGTGAATTACTTCAACAGTTTTTTTGAGCTCATCCAATCCTGCTCGAATGAAATTCTTCTTGCATAAAGTTCGCTCATTATCTTTGATAATTTCACAGCCTTCGTTCTGCATTCGGAAGACTGTTTGAATCATTTCCCTATTGGTTCCAGAGTAAGTTTTTAACATTGTCGAGTTGGAGCTTATGCGGAACTCTACTTTTTCAAAGATTCGTTTCTCCGTATCAATAAAAGATTTGAATGTTTTGCACACTCCTCTCATGGATTGTCTGAAAAATTCAAATGATGAAAGAATGTTGAGAAGTAAAACATACTGGTCTTCGGTGTTCATGCTATGGATGACATGGTCAAGGACTGGAAGGTTTTCCAGTTTGGTTAGTCGTGCGTACCTAAAAAAAAGTCAATACATGTAGATGATGACGATGTTAAGCTGATCTGAACGATCTATTCAAGAGGTTTATGCTTTTTTGTATAGGAAATGAGTTGGCCTGAACATGATCTACAAAGTCTAACTACTCTCTTCGATAACTTACATGAATGTACTTCATGGGTAGGTTCCCCAATAAGAAATTCAACTTTTGAAGCAATCTTTAGGTTGACTCAATCAGATTTTGCTTTCCCTATGCCCTCTACAGTAGTGATTCCGCAGAGACTTTTTTCCTGTTTTCATGACTCACAGTAGCAGTTTTTAAGTTCAAGAATCAAGTTTTTCGTAACCCATTTTTCTATAAATCTCCATAAAAACTCACGGGGGCACCTGGCGCAAGTCATAATTCTTCTCCTCAAACGACTTGTACCAAAAATCCACGTCTCGATAGTCGATCCTTGGAAACATTTCTGGACATGATTCATGACACTTGAGAAGATGTGCAAGCGCATCATCTCGAGTAACGCCAGCGTGATGATAGTGGAGAAGTCCATAGGGAATGAATTTTTGATCCATAGCAATCGCTTCCATGTTTGTCTGAAAACAGATTCGATATCTAAAATGAGCTCATACAGAAAATAAGACGAAAGAGAAGGAGTCAACGGCAGAACGATACCCCGCAGAGTGTTTCCCATAGGATGCGGTCCTTATAACAATCAATAATCAGAAAATTAAACACTGGGCGTTTTAAGCAAATCAGAATTACCAGACGGTTTCCGGCGCTTCGCGCCTCAACCACCTGTCTTCCGCTGGGGAACGCGATTTTGGCTATGTGCATAGACAGCACAGAGCTTATCAGTGATCTTATCAAAAAGCGGAAAAGACGGGCATCATCCCGTCAGCATTCTCTATCGATCAGTCAAAGTTTTATGAAAATCGGTTCACTGAGAGCCTCGCTATGGCATCCGACGGACGAACAAACACACACACAGAATTTGTGTAGTAATAATAGTAAAGATTTGAAACATAACTATAGAAATATGAACAATTCAGAAGAGAAAAGAAATAAACTGAACCAATTAAGAAACGGGAACACAAAAATGTTCGTACGCGTGCGATGTTTGTGCCTGCGTCTCTTGTGGCCAATGGCTCACGTCACCCTGTTCTCAGAAGAACGAATGATCTCTTTTCTTCCTAAGCGATGGAAGAATGAGATGAGAACATAGGGTGCACGACGTGCGGCACTTTCTCATTACATGGTTGGACAAAACGTTTCTGGCTGTTTCTGAAGAGCTGAGCTTAACTGTTTGTTGCTCAAGTTGTTCATGAAGGTTGTAACACAAACATTGTCTAGTTTTTTTTTCAATTGTTTTCAGTTCTTGTTTTCAGGAATTCCTGTCATTAGATGTTATATATTCGAATTCTCTCTTAGTACTTCAATCAGAAAAAAAAAACTGAAAATTTTATGTTCCTTTTGTTTGAAGATCAGTAAATTGTCCGATCATTTATAGAAACAAAGTTGAGCGGAAAATCTGGGAAAAAGGTTTCAACAAGGCTTGAGTTCTTGCTTTTACAAAACATTTATTTTCAGTTTTTTTTTCCAACAAAATTAGTCGGATACTCGCTTTCAGGGCCGAACAAAAAAGCCAGATCGATGGAAATTTTGCTTTTTATGTTCTTTCCTAAAGCAAAATTAAACAGCGAAGTAAGATTTGAATGAGTTGAGAATGCAAACAAGTAGGTAACACGAAAAAAAACCCGTAAAAATATAGCCGATTGTGAATAGTTCTAAGTTGTACCAGGTGAAATTCTTTATTTGGAGTGAAAAAAGTTGAAAAAACATCAAAAATGAGATGAAAAACAAAAATTAGAAAAAGAAAAGAACGATCATTTAATTCATTTTTTAAAGAAGTGTAAAGAGAAAACAGGATCGAAATGCTGGAACTGAAAGTGCAACTTATGCTTTTCATCTCCTGGAATCGACCAACAGCCAGTTATCTCGTTTTCGTTAGCAAAATCATCGAAAACGTTGTTCAATGGTTCTAGAGCAATTTTCCAAGTGTCCAGAACTAATTCTGCGTTTCCAGAGTAAAACGATTGACTGCGAATGTTTGGAAATTGAAGTAATTTCTGAAACGATACACAAATAATATAGTGTTAGAGAAACATTTTTGTTCACGAGGAATTCTTCTTGCTAGCCAAAAGAAAAAACTCACATCTTTATAAGCCATAACCTCTTCTGGCGTGATTGTTTCCAATTCCAAATGGAATTTTGGGATATGAAGGCAACTTTCGATTCTCATATCAACAGGATAGTTTCTAATGGTAAGCTGATCCATGTTTGGTGAGTGCAGTGGCCAATTGCTGACTTCACTGAGTTGGAAACTGTGATTGAGAATGCGTTCTGCGGAAATCTCACAAGTCAAATTGTTCAGACTTCCTGGTTCAATTCCATTCAGTATTGCGTCCAGTTCATCAGGACTTCGAGCATTCAAATCAAGTTTTTGGACATGCAATTTACTTTTGAGTCCATTCAAAACTTCAGCGGCTCCCATGACAAAAGTTCGACGATTTTCTTCATCAACTCGAGTTGAGTTATATTGGATATGCAAGTGTTTAACTTTTGTGTGAATTACTTCAACAGTTTTTTTTAGTTCATCCAATCCTGCTCGAATAAAATTCTTATCGCATGGAGTTCGCTCATTATCTTTGATAATTACACAGCCCTCGTTCTGCATTCGAAAAACTGTTTGAATCATTTCCTCACTGATTCCAGAGTATGTTTTGAGCATTGTGGAGTTGGTGCTCATACGAAACTCGACTTTTTTATAGATTCGTTTTTCAGTATCAATAAAAGACTTCAATTTTTTGCACACTCCTCTCATAGATTGTCTGAAAAAAAAACAAATAAGGAAGGAATGTTGAGAATTAAAACATACTGATCTTCCGTGTTCATGCTATGGATGACATGGTCAAGAACTGGAAGGTTTTCCAGTTTGGTTAGTCGTGCGTACCTGGAAAAAGTCGATATATGTGAGTGATGACGATCTTAAGCGGATCTGAACAATCTATTCAAGAGTTCTATGCTTTTTCGCATAGAACACGAGTAGACCTATCCCTAGTCCTCGAAATCTCACAGCTCTCTTCAAGTATTTCTAGAGCTATATCAATAAATTTGTCAGAAAAATTCCCTAATGGACGATTCAGATAGGACTAGCAAAATTATTTAACTTTTGAAAGTTAGATCGACTTAATTTTGCTTTTAATATGTGCTCTTACTAGCAATGATTCTGTTCAGGCTGTTTTTTTTTCAAGTCTTCGTGTGTCTTTACGTTCATGAATCAAACCTGTTATTGCCATCCAAGCCTTTTTTCTACATATCATCATAAAAACTCACTCTGGCTTCTGATTCATGTCATAATTCTTCTCCTCAAACGACTTGTACCAAAAATCCACGTCTCGATAGTCGATCCTTGGAAACATTTCTGGACATGATTCATGACATTTGAGAAGATTTGCAAGCGCTTCATCTCGAGTGAGTCCAGCGTGGTGATAGTGAAGAAGTCCATAGGGAATGAATTTTTGATCCCTGGCAATCCTTTGCATCTTAGTCTGAATAAATATTCGATATGAAAAAAAACACGCACAAAAAATTAGACGAAAAAAGGGTAAACGGCAAAACGATATCCCGCTGAGTGTTTCCCACAGGATGGAGCCCTTATATGGATCAATAATACAAAAAAAAACACTGTGTGCATCTACAGGTTTTCTGAAAAAGCTCTTTGACATATATGTACAAAAAATAAGTTTTAAGCTAATCAGAATTATTTGAAACAAAATCATGAAAGTATGAAAAATTCAGAAGAGAACAGAAAGGAACGGACCCAAAACAGTACCGAACACGTAATGAAAGGTTTGTATGCGTGCGATGTTTGTGCCTGCGTCTCTTGCGGCCGATGGTTCATGCAACCCTGTACCTTCAGAAGAACGAACGGCTGCTTTTTTCTCCTACACAATGGAAGAAAGAGGAGAGAAGATAGGGTGCACGAAGTGCGGCACTTTTTCGGTACAAAAAACGATTCTGGTTATTTTTGAAGAATTGAGCTCAATTATTTGTTTCTCAGTTGGTTAAAGAAGGTTGTAACTCGAACATTATTTGGTTTTCCTTCAGTTGTTTCCAGTTCTGGTTTTCAGGAATCTTATGTTGCTTACTTTGAAAAGCAAGAGAATTGTCCGAGCAAAGTTGAGCATATCACCTGAAAATAAAGTTCCAACAAGAACTGAATAGAACTGAGAACTGAGCTCCTGCGAAATGTTCATTTTCAGTTGTTTTTATTCCTAGAAAATCAGTCGAATAACCGCTCTCAGGTTACAAGTTCCTCGAAACGAAAGAAGTTGACCAAATATACTTTCTCGCGCGCTTCGAAGAACCATAAGATTACTCGAGCATATCACAAATTGATTTTTTTTTTCAGATATGTACGTACTAAGAATCACACGAAAAGGGGCGGGTTGGGAATATCATCAACGGTGCAAATTGGCTGTACTGACAGCTCATGATTAAGTTCCTTCTTCTTTGTGGATTTTTTTTTCAGTAGCGTGTATCTGGTACTAAAAATCCATCACGATAAGTTATCAATATGGGTTGCCATCATTGAAGTCATCGGAAGTCTGTTCACAAACATTATTGAAATCATTGTAATCAATGGAATAAGAAACAATCGTAATTACTCCAATCATCGCAACCATTTGAAATCCATGTCTATAATAATTGTTATTGTAGTTCTCAAAAAATATCCGGGAGTTGAAGTTTGACACTCATCTGCAAAACCTAGGATTTCTGGCAAATGCCTCTCTTTGTATTTTCTTCACACATTTTTCACCTCTATTGTTGATGGAAAAAAGAAGAACATCTTGAAGAAATGTAAAAATCAACAAAGGAAAGATAAGAACATCACTATTTTATTGACAAATGTATAAAACAACATTTTATTTTCACTTTCAACGAGTTTTTGTTCTTATCAACACAAGCACAAGTTTGCTTCAATCTCTGAACATTTTAACTTTTTTCTTTTTGAATTTTTACTAACTTTCAGTTGCATTTCGTCTCCAACTACTAAATTTTCATAGAAATGGATCACTTTCAACAACAATCTAGAGAATGGGAGAGGCAAATTTTTGAAAGGCAACTGCATAATCAAAAAGAAAAAGCCGAAAAAGAAAGGTTTTGATTGTTCTTTCACTCAATACATATTAATTTTTTTCAAGGTTTGAAAAAACAATGGAGAAACTTTCTTCCACCGAAAAGAATTATATCACAAAGATTGAGGCAGTTGAACAAGAAATGGGCAAAATGGCGATCAATATTTTGGATTTAATGAACAAGAATAAAAAGTGAGTTTGAAGATTTCTAATTGTTATTTGGCATTATTCATTTTTGAAGATTGAACGAGACTGTGAAGGTGTATGAAAACCAGTTTCAAGCGATGAATCAGAAAATGGAAAAGTACGTTTATTCAAACTATAATAATGAAAAAGGTAGATCTTGCAACACTTTACAGATTCAATGACTTCATGAATGAAGAAAAAACACGATTGGAAGTTAACAAAGCTCTCGAAACGGAAAACCGGAAATTGAACGAAAAACTTGTGGAAATGCAAGAGCAAATGAATAGGTGATCATTTTCAAATAATTTTGGAATAGTATGAAGTTAAAGAATGGAAATTGACATTAAAAGCAAGAACGATAACTGGAAATCGAATTTGGAATGGGTTCAACTTCATCAGAAAGTTGTGGAATTTACGAAAGCTATTAAAGAAAAAGAAGGAAAACTGTGAGTTGTCAATTTATAGATCACTTCTGACTTCGTTTTTTATAGTCCTGAGCTCGGGCAAAATAATTCGGAAGACTTTGAAATGCAAAAGTTTGTCAATTTCGTTGTCTACTGTGCAGAGAAATTGGAAGAAGCGACTCGTCAGACCGTAGAAGATCAAACTGAATCAAGTGCGTCCATTGAAAATGAGAACGATATTCTTGATTGAAATCATTCTTGTCCGAAAAGTTTTCCTAATGATACTCTAACAGTCCAGAAGCAAATTATCTACTCACAAAGTCATATGAATGTTTTAACAAGAATAAATAGATTGTACAATGTTTTTGTAAAGCATGAACTCAATTTGGAATTATTTCCGAAATCGAAAAATGCAAAGAAGATCGGTATATTTGTAGATTTTTGTGTTACCAAGTAGCTAATTACTGCTCATCATAGTTATCATTGAATTCAATGGAGGCTTCTTGACAATTTGGGCACTTTCTCTCCGATTCAAACTGTTGCCGAAAACACTGAAACCTCACTTTATTACTCCAAATATGATTAAGAAATACCTCTTCATGATAAATTTTTCTGCATGTTTCAGTGACACATTTTGCAAATTGAACTTTTTCATGACAAATACTGCATTTTTTGTCATTTACAGTATTATCATTTCGGTTCGATTGACCACTCAATGCATTTGGAACAAGTTTGTGCAGCGCTCTGATATTCTCAGTCATGAATTTGATAAATTTCTCAAGTTCGGAATCTTCGATATTGTTATTTCCAACCGTTCTGAATACTTTTTATTTATTGCTTGAATATTTCAAGTGAAACTCACACATCTCTTACTTTTACGTCAACAGTAATTGCAAAATGAGCCAATTTTTCACTCAACATTTTGTACTTGGCTTCCATTTTCTCAGATTTTTTCGCCGATTCTGTCAGCTTCGAAACTTCTTCATTCAGCATTAAACTAGAATTCTGACTTTTTTCCTGCTCATCCTTTCGTAATTTGGTGAGCTCTTCATTCTTGTTTTTGAAATGTTCCAGTTGAATTTCCAAGGTTTTAATCTTCTGCTGAGAATTTTCCAAATCATTTTGACATTTGTCGAAATCACTGTTTTTGACAACCAATTTCAAGAGTTTGATATTTTCTTCTTGCGTTCTGAAAAAGTACAGCAATGAATGAGAGTATTTTTTAGGTGAAACAAATAGAGAAATTTTTGAAATCAGTGTCTGAACTTGGTATCAAAAATAGCTAACCTCAACAAGGTGTTTCTCAGCTTTTGATTCTCAGTTCTCAATTGCAATCTATCCTGGAGTAGCTCTTCATTTTCTTGTTTGATCCTTAAATATAATGGTATTGTTTCAGTTTTTTTTTTACTCCCTGTTCAATCAGAAGAGTTATATAACTTTTCCTCTATTAATCTTTCTGTAATATCACTTACTTGTTGTATTGTGTGCTCAATTCATTAAATCGTTCTTTTTGTCCCGGGTTTCCATCTAGCGGTCTGAAAATAAAAAACCAATTTCATAACCTATTTTGATCACGCAACGTACGGTTCAGAATGAGCCAAACTGAACATAGTTGGCACAGCAGCAGGTGTGGCATTTCTTCGCGGAAAGCTCATCGAAAAAAGTTCAGATCACTTTTACTACGGACAGTGTAATACTGATCGTTGTATTGTGGTGTAGAAAGAAGGAGGAGAAGAGAAATAAGAATGAGCAAGGAAAATGGTGAGGGTCCACTGTTGAGTGTTGCATCTGGCGTCGTTTATGAGCCTAATAGACAAAATGGATAGGAGAAAAAATGAAGAAGAAAGAGGAATGTTTGCGTTGGATGGCAGCCAGGTCTGATGTGATTGACTCAATTCTGTATTGTTTTATAATTGAAGACGATTTTTATTAGGGCGAGAAAGTACTACAAAAGCGAGATTGAATATTAAAAATTAAACACTTATACGTTTTCTTTTAAAAAAACAGTCCTTCTAGTAACAGATTTCTGAATTTCGAACTATTTCTCCTGATTTTCTTCAAATTGCACTGAATCCTCGTGGCAACAAGGACATTCCTTTTTTGTTTGAAACCATCTTCGAATGCACTGAAAACCCTTTTCATTTTACTTCAAGTCTTACAAATATAACATACATCTTCATGATAAATTCCATCACAATCTCCGGTTGTGCACTTTGCGAATTTTCTTTGTATATGACAAAGTTTACAGACTTCATCAATTTTCTTTTGCGTTAAGCTAACTTCTAGTGCTTCGGGGACAATATCATTCAATTGGCTAACACTGTGAAGTATGAAATTGAGAAATTTCTGTATTTTCATCTCTTCAATGTTATTACCACTGAACATAGGTCTTAAATTTAAATAAAATTGAGAATGTTTCTCATTTTTAACAAAAACTCACATTTCCCCATCCTTTTCAAACAGTTCCTTAGCAAAATGGCTCACTTTTTCTTTCAATTTGGTATATAGATGAATTGCTTTTCTATGTTCTTCTTCGAAGTGCTTCAAATGAACAACTTTTCCTTTTAATTATACCATTTCAGTCAGATTTTCCATTTGTTTCTCTTTTTCCGCAAGTAACATTTGCTCCAAAACCTTGATTTCTTGTTTTAGTTTATCACGATCCGTCTCTAATTGTTTGATTGTTTCAAGCTTTTGCTCAATAAACTCTTTTTCTCCTATTGCCATGCTCAGGTACTTCTTGAAATGTTTCTTCAAATATTCGGCAACTTGATATTTGGTTACTATACTTTGACAGTAATCGATACATTTTATTCCTCTAAAAATAACTTTTTGACTTCAAAAACACATCGAAAACTCACGAATACATCATTCCCATAGTCACAGCTACAGGTACTAGGGTAAGTATGAATGAATCCATTATGAATCAGAGGAAACTAGCCAATATTCAAGTTGATATTGCACACTATCACAGCCTGGAGGAAAAAAAGCTAAACTTTTTGTTTTATTTAAGATAATTTGTTTATAATTCTCAAACATTTGGCTAAATCTGCAAGGCAGAAAACAGAATGTCTTGATTCGTGGAGATTTTAGAAACTGGGGATAAACAAAAGTTTTAGTGGCCTCAATCTGTAAAATAATAGGAAGAGATTCGAACCATACACATCGAATATTGTAGTCACCGTGGTCTCCTTGTTAAAAAACTTCAACTAAAACAAATGTAATAAACCCGTTGTTCTGTGGGCACTGTTCTGAGCAATTCAAAATGTTTTCCCATATCAAATCAATTTGAGAAGGCGACAAATATGAAAATGATACTTCATATTTTTCTAGTGAGCAATTTTAGCAAAAGAACCATAAATATAATACAAAGGAGAATCAAATATATGGTAAGGATGGAAAAATTAAGTTGAGTTAAGTGGGATAGTGAGTTTTAAAAAGTGTATTTTTTACTTTAGTGTGACGGAGGCAGTAGTATGATACATATAAATGGCATTTGTTGGTAATGAATATGATTGAATATTGGAACATACAGCGCAAGAGTACAAAAAACACGAGAAAGACACAAGGTAACGCCTTTATCAATTCATGCATCCTGACCATTACTTTCGTGAGTGGGAATCAATGATAGCGTGATCCCAATACTTTTCATGGCGGAATTGACAAATTTCCGCAACGTTGAGTCCTCCTGGTTGTTATCGCCAATTTTGGGCCTGTAAAAACATTTTTTTTCACAAAGTTGTCTTTGATCAAAAACTCACAATTTGTCTTGCATTACTTGAACTTCATTGGCAAAGGAAGTCATCACGCTTTGTAGTTTGTGCATTGCGTCCTCCAGAAAACTGATTCGGTCCTTGCAAGCTCGGTTTATCTCTCGTTCCCGATTCAAATCTTGTTGCAGTTTCGCCTCATTTCGCTGTAGTTGACAACTGAAATTGTTTCATATGATTCATCTTACGAAAATATTAATATACTGTATCAGTCGTGATGTACTAAGGTACCATATTTTTCAAGAAAAAGACTCACATTTGTCTATCCTTATCTGCTTTTTCTAGCTCGAGTTGTTCGATCCTCGTCATCAAATCATTGGTTGTCTCCAAGGAATTAGTTGAAAAAACAATTGTGCTTCTTGAAGCCGATGTTCTTAGGTGCTCCATTTGAATTTTTGCAATATCTTGCTCGGTCTTTTCTTTTATCAAACAACTTGATGGGATCTGAGCTCGAAATGCAAAATCCTGTTCGTTTTCTTCCTTTATCCTGTAAGATTTTTTTTACAAGCGAGTGAAACAAATATACAACACACCTTTGAAACCCTTTGTCAAATTCAAAAATTGCCGAGATGAAGCATGAGCCAATTGATTGGCTAGATCTGAAAATAAGAAAATCAAAAGTTTTGCCAAAACAATTACTCGCTACAATTTACGCTGAGAAAGCTGAGAAAATACAAATTTTACCATATAGAAAAGATGATGAAATAGAACGCAATAATGAAACATCTACATCTACCTATTCATCTTTCATTATCTTTCAACTATATCTTAGCGTAGACTTACGTATTGTTGTTGGCCGAGGACATTGTTATTGTTAGAAACTATTAGTAAAAATGTTCATTCAATAAAGAACTCACATTTGAATCGATTCCTACAGCCAGGTGGTAATGACAGAAGGCCTTTGCTGTGTTATCATCATTGCTAATCACATCTTATATAAAACATTTTAGTCGTAGCAATATGAGGAACGACCGATTCTAGTTAGTTTTACGTCATTCTAAACGCCATTGAATGCGTGAATACTCTGCAACTGAGCAAATATCTCTGGATTGTTTTATATGACGGACCATGAAGTCGTTTTTTCTCCTTTTTTATTTAGGCTTTATGCCATATGACGCCATTCCCACTTACTAGTTTTTCTGAGGGAATTCATAGTTTTTTAAATTATCATGATTCATTTCCATTCTGTCATATTATTTTTGAACAAGAAAAAATTGAGAAATTGATTTGCTCAGATGGGATAGTATTGATGAAAATGAATAAGTTTTCGTGTTTCCTCCCGTTTTATATTTGGCATCTGGTTTTTTTAACTCGTCGATGGGCAGTCCTAAAAGATTTTGATGGCCTGGATTGCTTTCTTACTTCCAAATGTTTAAGGTTAACTCACCATTTTCTTATTTTGTTGCGCTGATGTAATCTACATAAAATTCATAGAGAGATTCGAAGCAGTATGGCATTGGGAAATCATCTGTAAATCAAATATAAGCTTGTTTCTGTCTCAAAATGTGATACTTACAGTATCCAACTTCAATCCATTCCCATCCAAGAATAGTGCTCCATACTTGTGACCAGTGGCTATCTTCATTTCGGTCCAGAAGCCACGGGAGATAGCAGATTGAAGCAAAAAATAGTGTAAAGAATAAAGTCAGGGAGTAGATAAACATGGGAAATAAATGCATGTTTCATTCAGATTTCCTGTTGTTTTTTGAGACTTCCAACGTGGAGAAAAGAGAAAGTGTGCAGAAAGAAGAGGAGCAAAAGATGAGGAGAAACAATTTATGCAAAAAGAAGAAACAAGGGAGTGAAGGAGGAAGAAACGTGACACCAAGCAGTTGTAGAATGAGCAGAGGAGAGAATGGGGATTGGAAGAGACAAATGGCAAATGGGGGAAAAGAGATGAGTTAATGTGAAAGAAAAAGAAGAGAATTAGAATAGAAAAGATTGATGAAAAGGGAACTCAGTCATTAATTTTCAATATATAAACTTGCTTCACCCTTTCATTCATATCACCAACAAACACTTAGTTTTGTATGGATATCGTTGGGAAAGTTAGAATTGAAAAAAAAGTTTCCCCTCACAAACTGACTGAAAAAAAAACACAATTTTGAAGTGTCAAATGGAATTATATTTGCATTTATGGAACTTATTTACATTTTTATGTATAAAAATTGTACTTATGGTTGTCCCTCGTCTTCATTTTCTTCAATTCTCACCGAATCATTATTGCAACATGGACACGCCTTTTTCGTTTTGAACCAATTTTGTATGCACTAAAATTCGAGAATTTCTGAGTATTTCTATGTGGAGAAGGTCAACATACCTCTTTATGAAAATTGCCTCCACAGCCACCCGACAAACATCTGACAAACTGAGGTTTTTTATTGCAGATTTTACAATTCTCAAAGGAGGTTCCACTGAACCCATCCTGCGCCATTTCTCTGAACTTTTCAGCATGTTCCAATATAAAATTGTGAAACTTCTGAAGGAAGATGTCTTCCTGGTTGTTATCCCCAAGTGTTGGCCTAAATGAGCTGTAGCTAATGGATTATACTAACAATTTTCTTACAAGTCTTCTTTCTTGAACAATACTTCTTCCACAAAATGAGCAATCTTTTCTGCAAGCTTTCCGTGCTTATTTTTGTCACGGTCCATAGATTCAAACTGTTCTTTCCAGTACAAAACTCTTTCCTTTTCGTCATTTAGAAGATTTCTGAGTTGATCGTTTTCTTCTGTTAAGTTCTTTCTGAAAAACATAATAGTAAGTTATCATAGATGAAAATTAGACTCACTTCAAATGCACTGAGAAGAAATTTTCTCGGTTAATTTGGTCAATTTTTCCAAGAAGATCGTTGTTTTCATTTTTCAACATTTCCTTGCTATTTTTGAGTCTGTAATGAAAAAAAGCCCAAATTATCATTCAACATGAATTCAAATCACTTTTCAATTGTTTCTTTAAGAGTACGATTCTCTGAATCCATCTTGTTATGTTCAGCTCTCAATTCATCGAGACTTGTTTGCAACCTGGAACTAACTTGTTACTTTTCAGAAATATCATGGCTCAACTCACTCATTCTTTTGGTTTCTAAAGGTGTCAATTAACTTTCTCAGCTCCTCATTTTCTGATTCCAATCTGAATCAGAAAGGTTGATAGACTTTCCAATATCAATCTATGACGCATGCATGTTTTTGTAAACGAAACAAAAAACTTACATTTCTGGCCTACCAAAGTTAACAAAAGAGTCCATCAGATTCAACTGGCATAAAGCCAGAGAAGAATATTTTCAAAAAAGAGTGTTAATTGAACGTGATTCTTCTCTCACTTCAGAACAAACACCAAGGTCAACAAAAAAAAACGATGAGGAAGAAGAGAGATAGATACTATGATGACAATTGCGTACGTTTGAATTCTTGCTCACTGCTAAATGACCATGAGGAAAAATTTTGAACTTATGCTTGATACAAGTTTTTTGAATAGAAAATCGAAGGCTCAGAGAAGGCTTTTTGAGGGAATATTCTTCATAATGTTAGTTGAATATATTGTAATGTTAACCCGAATCAAGTTTATGATTTTGTCAATTGTCTTATCAGTCACGTTATGATACCGCTGCAAATTGACCGATGGGAGGATCAATAATACATTTCTTGTTGTATTTGTGTTTTGGCAATCGGAAACAAAAATATCTTGAATAAAAAACGAAAGAACTAATTGTTGGGTGGAGATGTCGAAAATATATTCATCAACCAAAAATGTTCGTTGTTCACGTAACTTTTTGAATCCAGCATCCTTGAAGAAATCTGATCCGGCTGATTATTAACTTTCATTGTCTCCTGCCTAGGTATTTTCAATATGAGTTTTTTTTTGAAAAATATTTCCTCATTTCAACTTTCATATCAGTGCTAGCACGCAAACTTTCTTCGGCCTACTTGATGCAATAAAAAACGCGGAACAGAAGAACTAAAAAAACAGTACAATTTGTCGATATATACTAGCACGCTATCGAAGCGGCTGTTTCATCACTTCCCAAATCATTCTGAACATGGTATTCGGCAGTATATTTTCTCATCAGCATTCTAAACAAGGCGTTCCAAGGTTACCTACTTATTCTGAAAACTTAAAATCTTTGTTTTGCAGTAACGCGGAAGAAATTAAATTTCTTCGAGAGCAATTGCAGAAAGTTCAAGCTGAAAACCAACAGTTAGTGAAAACATTCGAACTTTTTTTGAAGTTAATTTTGCAGACAAAATAAAGAGATAAACATATTGAAAAGAGAATTGTTGATTAGTGAGGAGAATTTGAAAAGGTTAGTTTTATTATTCTATCAACATTTGATTTACTTTTTAGGCAGAATCAAAACAACCAAACTGTTAATTATCATAAACGGGGTGAACCTCTGTCGTGTTCATCATACCACAATGATAGTTTATCAAATCAACTTCATGAACCAAACGATTTGTTGTAAGTCTTCATAAACTGTACAAAATGTTTTCGAAAATTTATTTTTTTCACATTCAAGTAATCAAATGTTGGCGAAGAATGAATTTCTTGAAACAACACTAAACCTGACAATCGAAGATTTTGCAAAAGCAAAGGTCAACTATATAGAGAAAACCAAAATTGGAAATGACGTAATTGAAGAACTAAAGAAGACGCTCGAAGCCTTGAGTAAGAAAATTATCCAGTTTGCAAAAAATGTCGCAGAAAAAGAGAAGGGCTTGTAAGTTCATTTGATTATTGACTTCACACTGAAGCTTTTATAATTTCTAGGCCCGAGTTTGGTGATAACAATACCGAAGAGATACAAATGCAAAAGTTTATTAACTTTGTTTTGTTCAACACAGAGCATTTACATTCGTTTGTTTCCGATTGTTTTGATGGCTCTAGTCAAACTGAAGTTTCAAACTGTGAGAATCGCCACAATAAACAGAGCTCATCCAAATGTAACTCATACAGAAGTCTTGGATATGAAAATGTCAGTCGGTTCAGCTCACGTTATAAATAATAATCATTTTTTCAGTAAAATCGGTGCTGACTTGGAGAAACGAAAGCATTTGTGAAGATCAAATATAACTTTTTTGTTGATTTTTTTCGGAATAAGATGTTATCCACTCCCAGATATTTTAAAAACGAGCACTGATGTGTTTTCCTCAAAGAAAAAAATTTACGAATCGCGATAAGAGGATAAACCGCGGGCCTTCTATTATAAATCAACCACAAAGCAGTTGTCTTTTCGGAGCACTTTCGGAACAAAAGATATGCTCAGCATTTTGAAGAACTTTTCCCATTTTATTTCCAATAACCTGAGATATCTTTTTTTTTTGAAACAGTAGTAATAGTCATGATAATTTATGTAAACTTAGAAAATCATGTAACAAGACTTATATCATTTTTTTCACTACCATTCCATTTTTAGATTGTTTTGAAGCCACGCCTAATTTAGTGTTATTCATAATTGTATTGGGTCTTCATTTTTTTTTGTTTTGTTGATTTTCACCATAAAGATATAGTTTCTTTCACAAACTCAACTTCCCGATTATATAGTTTTTTCCTATTGTTAGGTCCTTTTGATCTAACAAAAGAAAATAGCTTTCGGCCAAGTCAAGTGACTGGTACGATGTGATATCATTTGCAAATCATATCTATTGTCAACGTATGTTATGTAAATGATTGTTGTAGTTGGTATATCTTGAGCTATCATCACCCGGTCATTGATACTCAGGGAGCTCACCCAAGTTATCTGCAGCATCATCGTTACCAGCTCTTTTGTTTCTTTTTGCATTGATCTCAAAAAATACTGATGTTCTCTTCCCATTCTGATACATGGATTTCAAAAGTGTAAAATATAGATAACTTTTCCGCGTGATTCCTCCCAAGGGGCTTAAGAATACAATTTAGTTACGAATTTTTTTAAATTTCTAATAAGTGCAAGTTCAATACTTTGTATTTTATAAGAACTACGTTTTTGAACTACGTTCTATGAAAGATCTTTCTTTTTTTTCCCAAAATACCCTCTGATTCTTTCTCAAGTCACTTTCTGCCTGGTTTTCGTTATTTTAGACAACTCAACATTGAAATTATATGTACTATAATTCTACCTACTTTTTTGTTTTTACACAGACAGAAAATTACCATAAATTGAAAATGACTTTCTGAGAAAAGTTGGTTCAATTACTTTTAATATCAGACTTCGAACCAAATAACAATCTGGCGTTTTTGCAAAAAAAAAAAATAGAAAGACCAAAGTTTTTATAGAACATCAGACCAATAAGTTTTTTCGAAACAAAACCTCTGAATTTTCAAACATCTCACTTTCTCAATTAGTTTTTGAAAACATTTATTTCGAAGAGGATAAGTAACTTGACTTTGTGACACGGCAGCTGCAACGTCAGGTCACTGTCTATGTTAAGACACCCAACCGAAGACGATTAATACCTCATTGAAAAGAGACAAATGCCAGATATGAAATCAAACGGGACATTATTGTGAATAACAGGAAAGGTCTCAATTAAAATTGGGGATGAGAGGTGCCAGGTGAGAGCAGCATATGGAAAACAAAACGGGTTGGGAAGCATATTTATCTGTTCAAACCTGACCATTAGGTGTTTTTGGGCTTTGCCAGAAAATATTTTGCGATGAAGATCGTCTTGTTATTTCAAATTGGATCTTTTTCTCTCTGGTGGCTTAACCGAGTGATAGATTGACCAGCCATTCGTGCCTCATTTTGACAAAAGAAGATATTTGGCAAAGTCTCCACCGAATATTGTATCACTTAGCTACCAAGACAACTTTTCTTTTTTCGAAGTTTTTCATCTCTCATTCGAAATAATGTTATTCTTCCTGAGGCATTATAGTATTTCGGCGATGTTGTCATATATTAATTTGTTTCAAAATCAGTCAACTAGTGAAAAAAAAACTGCTCATATTTCCGACGTTTCTACTTCATTGTCTTTTTTATTATCGCCGCAACATAGCCCTATCGCTTTTACTCCGCCCATATCTTTAACGTGGTGTCCCCCTACCACCTCTTCTCATGTCTTTGTCGTCTCGTCAATCACACAGTGTGCTCAGAGGAACGTGTCCTCTTTGTTCTCTTCCATTCATTCTTCCTTCAATGTAACTTCATTTGCATACGACGTTTTCGACAGTATTATAATGTAAATGAGCTACACCATACAAAAGAATGTGAGCTATCTTTTTTTGTTCAATCTATTGTTGACCACTATCATCTTATCACTTTCCCTCCCATTATGTGTGTTGCCTCACTGATCAGTAAAGTACCAAGGTACTAACTGATCCCCATTTTTCCTACTTTTCCATTCTTGTTCTTCCATGAATCAGTACAATTGATTTTATAATTATTTACCTTATTTCTCAAGTCAGTACTCATAAATTTAACCCTAAGCAAAAAGTTCGATCATCAAAAAATATTTCTGTTACATTCACTTCGTCTCTAGAAAATAGTTTACTACGCAGCTAACTTTTTCTTTTCAGGTCAATCACCGTCATACTACCGCTCGTCGAGTATGTCCTCTGGAGAACAACATGAGGTGGCTTACATCCTCGGTCATGGACCGGATGAGGGGACCCTCATGCTCAAGGTTCGTTTGCTCCAGAAATTAGAAAAAAATTTGAACAATCTGCTTCAGGTCCAGTGGAAAGGCTCTCAGGAGCAAACCTGGGAGCCCGTCCAAAACCTGAAGCGGACCGCGAGCTCACTGCTCAATGAGTATTATGCGTATTATGGAGTCAAGAGCAGTGTGGAGCTACTAAAGAAGTTCGATGAGCATTTTGCTAGAAGAGAGAAGTGAGTTTTCACTAGAGTAGGGGTTTTCTTGATTTCATCATGAATGAGGTTTAAAAATATTTCTCTCATTTTTTCCAGGAATCTCTCCATCAAAGGCTCCAATGCGTCTTCTTCTCGTAAGAGAGCTGGCCAGAAAAAGTGAGTTTTGTTCGTTTTATAGGTTATGTTACCAACAATATGCCCAACTAAGCATTTTCAGGCCAAACTCAACTTCAGCGAAGAAGCCGCGTCAGAGCATTATGCTCAAAAAAGTTGAGGAGCTCGACCGAAAAATTCATGAGGTGGATGCCAAAACAACTCGTGCGATCGCCAATGTGGAAAAAAGGTTCAATAAAAAATTGAACGCTCTCGCTTCCAAAGTGACAAAGTTCTCGAACGACTTCATTCGAGAGATTGGCAAAGCGGCAAATGAAGATAGTGCTGATGAGGACAGCAAGGTACAGTGAGCAAAAGATATAGCTAATTATTGAAAAAAGAGAAATTTGAATTGGGTTTTTTAATATTCATAGTTTTGATAGTTATTTTTCAATTTTTTCATACGTATGGCAGAGTAATCATGAAACTATGAACATAAAATTTGTATAAAGTTTATGATATATTCTTCAGGAATGATTCTGTGGCATCTTCTGGAATCCCGCCAATCTCGACAATGTTCTACACGTTCTACACTGCAACTTCAACATTTCTTTCAATTTTCATTCATCGTTTTGCAATTTCTTCCCAAATCACTCTCAATTCTTGCAACCCCACGTAATTGTTCACATGCAAACTTCAAATTTCAATTGCAATTCTCCATTGCTGTTTTTTTTACAAAAAGCATGAAATCTTGCCCAAATAAATGAATAATATTCTCAACACATCCCAGAAAAAAAAAACTGAAGAAGTGTGGAAAAAAATCACTCGAATGGAAAAACATATCACAGTTCTAGACAGAGGGTGCTTATCAAATATGTCGGTAGTATTTCGCAATTTTCAAAAAACGTCATGGCTTTGCTAAGTTTTAGTACACGTCGCTTAGATGGTATTCTATATAAATGCTCCATTGCATAGTCAAAAAAAAAACTTTATCATTTCATTTTGCTTGAATCAGTGTCAGTTTTTTTTTGTTTTTTGCTGTATTTATTTTTTCAGAGAAGTTCTCAACTGAATTTTATTATTCAAAAAATCATACGCTCGTAGGAACGATGAAAATGAGAATACTTCATTTTCTTCTCTTTTATTTTGTAACTTCTGCGGAAAATGCGTTTTTGGCGCCGATTATTTCGATTGACTTGGGTACTACGTATTCTTCTGTTGGAATAGTCAAGAATGGCAAAGTAGAAATCGTTTCAGATGAAAAAGGTAAACAGAGTGATTGATAATTAAGAGTATCTAAATTTAGGAAACAAACTTATCCCGTCTCTAGTTGCCTTTGGAGAAAATGGAAAGATTTTTGGTTAGTTTTTGCAGTGAGATATGCAAAGATGAATTATTTTAAGTCGGAGAATCCGCCAAGAAACGGATGGCGAAGAATGCCAACAACACTATTTATGATTTCAAACAGATGATTGGCCGGACTTTTGAAAACAATTTTGTCCAAGAAAATATCAACATATGGCCTTTCAAGGTAAAAGCTTAGTGATAATGCTTTGTTACCCGTCTGAAATTTTCAGGTTGTTAATGATACTCACAAAATAAAATTTGAAATTGAAAACGGGATGCGCTACAGTCCAGAGGAAATAACTGCCATCCTGTTCAACAAACTGAAACAAATGGCGGAATCATCTCTCAAGAAACAAGTCAAAAATGTGATTCTTACTGTTCCAACTTACTTTGACAATAATCAGAGAGTGGCTCTCAAAGAATCAGCCAAATTAGCGGGCTTGAATGTCGTTAGATTGATCAAAGAACCGATCGCTGCTGCAATGGCTTATGGACAAGATAATATTCATGAGGCAAAGAATATATTGGTCTTACACTTTGGAGGAGCAACCACTGACGTTTCACTTTTAAGTTATGAAAATGGAGTTTTCGAAGTGATGGCGGATAGGAACAACATAAGACTTGGTGGAAGAGACTTGAACAAGCGAGTAGTGGAATATTTGATTCAACTCCATGAAAAACAAACTGGAGAAGATATTGGAAACAACCAAAACGCTCTTCGAACTCTTCACAGAAAAGTTGAAAAGGCAAAGATTGTATTATCAGAAAAATCAAAAGTCAATATCAAATTCAAACATCTTCTTGGAAGAAAGAGTTTTAATGAGACATTGACACGCGACAAGTTTGAGGAGATCAACATGGACTTATTTGAAAGTTTACTAAAACCGATAGATCAAGTTTTGAACGATGCCTTTCTCAATAAAACAGATATCAGTGATATTGTTATGATTGGAGGGTCAACCAGAATTCCGAAAGTTCGAGGGATAATCAAAACATATTTCAATGGAAAGGAACCAGTGGAAGGTATCGAAGCAGATTTAGCTGTGGTTTATGGAGCTGCTATAAAAGCTGTATCAATCGAGAGAGCGGAAAGGCGAAGCGTAAGCTATGAATTTCTGAGAAATTCAAAAAAAAAGAATTTTGATTTCAGAACTTTGAGAGATGGATTCAAAAAATGGAATCGTATGAATTTCCTTCTGACACTCGTCCGAAGGATGAGCTATTCTAAACTCACGTTTTTTCAACATTTTCTTTTCCGAATAAATGCATTATCAGTTAATTTTTTTCAAAGTTGGAATAAATTTCAGAACATTACTTTAATCACAGCAGCCCGATTCTCGAAATTCTATTTATTGCAGACATAAATGATGCGATGCATGAAACCCTTTTTCTGTCTCCCATTGCGGTTTTCTTTTATTCCACTTGGAGGGGCCGGGTGCTATTTTCATTCTTCAGATCTTTGATTTCTTTTCAGAGTTCTCAGACATTCTCATATCGCTTCTTTTTTGTACTAAAAGACTGAAAAGAAGGGGCACATCTATGTAGATTACACACAACACGGGAATGTCTGACAGGGAGTTAAGATAGACAGACAAGGTGAAAACATCTTTACCCACAGAATTTTGTGCCGTCTACCTCATCTTTCCAGTCGATCCAGTTTTGTCATCCATTCAGTCATAGTTGAGCAGCACATTGATGGGGTCCTTTTTTTATCTGCGGTATTTTTGAAGAAACTGACTCATGACGTGCGTGATTCAAAAAAATTTTTCAGAAAAAAATTTGACCTTGAACTGTTTTAGTACTCCAATGAAGTGTTGTAGAATGAAATAATATTCATAATAGCTCAACAGATTTATTCGGTTTTTCATCATATAATTTATGGTGACAAACAATATCATTTCATCTCCAGTTATTATTCCAAATTTTCCCCAAATGTAACAGAATCATTTTTGCAACATGGGCATTCTTTCGTAGTTTTGAAATGATTCAGAATGCACTGAAAATAAAACGTTAATACCTATCATCTTGAAAAATTACGTACTTTTTCGTGATAAACTCCGCCGCAGTTATCAGTCGAGCATTTTGCAAAAGGAGGTTGCTTGTGGCAAATCATGCAAATATCACTTCCCGCTGTTTGTGTGGTCTTGGTTTGCAAACCATGTTGTGAGAAATCAACAATTGAGTCATCCGGAGCACATGACTCAGTTCGTGATTTTTCATCTTTTGATTCCTGCTTTGAAACTCGAGTATCTACAATGGAGGACTCGTCAACATTGACTGCATTAGAGCTTTTAAATGTGTGTTGGTTGAACATTCTGATCCTAGATTGTACTGATTCTTGAATCGCGTTTTCTTCAATCCCATTGCATTCAATAGGACGTTGTTCGTCAGATTGAGCATTTTCCTTGAATGAATCATTTTCTTCCACTTCCGGGTTCGCGGTTACACTGAAAATAGTCTGATTACTTCCAATTTTAACATTATTTTTTGCAGTTTCCATGTGCCTAATTTCAAACTTACTTATCCACTTTTTCTCCGCTCACGTTCTTCTTCTCCTCGCATACGGTTTTATCAGTCAACTCCGTCAAACTGGCTGCCACCTCATCCTCCACTTTGTTGAACACCAATTCAAATTGTTCAGAGTTCCTAATTCTTTCCAATTCTGTTTCCAGCATCAAAATTTTCTCGTCCTTCTCCTTTGCTTCGTTTCTCAATTTTTCAATTTCTAACGGTTCCATGCTGTAAAACATATATGTTTTATTCAATTGAATTTAGCCTACTTTTTCTCTTCCGGATCATTTTCAAATTGTTTGTATGCTTCTTCCAATTTTTCAATTTTTTGATCCAGACTGAAAACATTAGTCACATTCTAATAGCATGTAATCTGATAAACTTACCGCCAGCATTTCTCTTTTTCAATTTCAAGAAGGCCCTTCGTTTTCGTGAGATCGCCTTCAAGTCTGAAAGAATACAAGAATTTGATGGCATTTTCACGTTGAAACCACTTACATATATAACTTCTGGGAGTACGAAGAAATAATACTGCGAAATCTTTGGGGTTCAAAGCTTCTTAAAAAATATATTATGAAGTTCATTTGTATAGAACACTTACAAGTCACACATTTATAGAAAATAGAAGATTGGTTCTTAGATTTTGTCTGAATAAGTGAGTACCGGCTAGTGAGCTGCTATTTTCTTATATACTGCTCGTTTTTATGACGTTTCCATGCTCACCGTCAAAAAAGTCAAACGAAGCTCACCGAAGATGTTTCATGTGCTCCTCCTCGTTTCTTTTCCTAGAAGTTGTCTTGTTGTTGCGAAACGTAATAGATGATTCATTCACTGATTAAGTAGAGACACTACTATTCCCATAAGTGAGTATGTGTTGATATGATTCAGAAAAATGGACGGATGAAGATTACAGTAGAAAGTTTTTGACGAAATTGTGTCTGAAGATACATAGAAGCTCTCAAAGTTACCGGGAATGGCTCCTCGTTCAGCTTTTTTCTGTTTTTTAAAATGAGAGAAATGAAAATTACATATTTGTTTATTCTATTCTTCCACAAGCTCTACGTGACTTCTATAATCTTCCACAAGAAGGTAAAAACTCAGTGACAAGCTTTTTCTGATGACTTTGGGAGCTGATATACGCTATCAGATACAAGTTTGGCCTAAACGTTCAACGGTAATCTTTTCCACTTTTCTGCGTCCTTTCTGTCAAAACATTGACACTTTTTGGAATAGTGTTTTCCTCCGAATTGTGATGGACGTAAAATGATTTTTTTCAAGAATTGTTTATTACCTGATAGCTTGATTGCATTCAAACATCTTTTTTCTTTGGTTATGCGCACTCCCCCGCATTTCTAGTAAACGTTTTCTTTTTTTATTATCGTTAGTTGACATTTCCGACCTTATAATCTGAAATGAAAATTCTGAGAATAAAAAAGAGTCAAACCCACGGAAAAAGTAACGTCACACACTCACTTTTCTTATCACATGAAAAACAACAATCAGCATCTGAATCGTTCTTTAGCTAACCATGTCAATACTTCCTTTCAAAATGCCGTGTCTACTTTTGTTTCTTATCAGTCCTTCCATTCCAAAAGTTTCAGTTAAAATTGGATGACATCAATTCATGCAGTTTGCATCTGAGTCATTTTCCGAGATTTTTTGAGTTCACCGTATAAGTTTATTGTTGAGCAGTTATTTCCGTTATCTATTCTGCCAAAACCCTCTCACTTCTTACAATACTTCCTACTTGATGTTATTATGAATTGACGGTTTAGAAGTTTTTGATCCGGAAGCCGAATATTTATTTAAAAGTGAGTCTTTTTGAAAAAGTGAAAAACCCAGTTAACATTACACATTTGACTTTGTTTTTGAATAATAATTTTTGCTGGCATTGCAATTTTCGGTCAATTTTCAAAGATGTATCTCTTCTTTTGCCTTTCTGTCTCATACTCCTCCTCATCCTAATTCACATTAGTCATTTTCTGAGAAGTTACTAAGAAGGTAAATAAAAACTCTCTTTAAACAGTCCCTGTGAGGCAAGAAACTTAGACCCTTACAATGCTTTTTGCAAAAATGTTCAATACTATCAATCTCTGATAGTTTTCAAAGAGCTTAAACATTTTAGCTGGTTTGCGGTTTTCAGGATTATTACATATCACTTTTCATATGAACCTTGGTGTTTCTTCCGTTTTATCTCCAAACCACCCACTCTCCCGAAAATTTTGAAATTATCTAATAAGAACTTTGATAACATCAGCACGCCCTGTTTTTAATTCTCTCAATGTCAATCCCATTTGTTTAACTGTTTCAGATACAACGACTTACAGCTGTTTCTCTGCAAAACAATGTTGCTATCTTGGGAGAATTACCAGGATTATCAACAGTAAGTTTAAGTTTGAAAAGATTATCAAAGTAAACTTTTTTTCCTGTTCAGATCAAAAAGAGATGTGGAGATGATGCGGAAACGTGTGAATGAGTAAGTTTAGTAGCGTTTTTTTTTTTTAGCAAACATGGCCATTTTTTCAGTTTGGATTCCATGCGATGCCATTTACAGGAAGAGAAAGATCTGTTGATAGCCGAAAACAAAAGTATATCTGAACAACTTCAAAGTTCACTCCAGGATTTTGCAAGGTGAGCAAAAAATTTAGATAAAACTGTTTGAAAGTTTGCAAGCTTCATTAGCAAAACTGGTGTAAAATTATATATTCACTAGGCGTACCTTTTGTAAACAACATTTGAATTTAACTGCTTTTTTATTACCGCATTGACGTAAATTGAATTACCTGACAGTTCAAAACCAAATAGAACCTGGTATTTAATCGATTTCAAAATTTCTAACTATCACCTTTACTTGTTTTCAGATTGCAAGAAGAATATTCCAAACTGTCAACAAAATTTGTTGACTGCGAGTCTGAAAACCGTCTACTGCGTGCTCAGTTTTTGAAAGCACATGAATTATACAAATCGTAAGAGTTTTTTGGTGATTTTTGAAATTAAATATATTAGATTTCAGAGTACCAGAAACTTGGCAACAAGAAAAAACCAAACTTCAGTACGATCTCGAAAAATCTGAAACAGAGAGGTAGGGGAACTTTCTTATAAAACATCAAACAATAATTTTTCCAGAAAGAAACTTGACAAAATGAATTGGGAACTAAAGAAGTGGTTGAGAGTTGAGCGAGAAAAAAGTAGCCTTGCGGTTCAACAGAAGAATTATTATGAAAAACAATGGGAAAACAGAAGTAACGAGACAAACATAGTAACAAGTGAATATAGAGATACCATCAAAAACGTTTCAAAAGTTGCCTCTCGGATGGTTAAGGAAGGCGATGCTTTGTGAGTTTCTTCCTGAAGGCTCTGGTAGAAAAAACAGAACTTGTGAAGGCGTTCTTCTTTACTCAACCCGCATTTTCATCGACATGTTTTACATTTTCCACGCCTGAATGATTATTTTGACATTATTTTTTTCCAGGCCCTTACATGACACCAATAATGAAGATGTAGTCCAGAGATTTGTTAATAAAGTGATATTAGAAGCTCAGAGATGGTTGGAAAAAGCTCATGATGTCTCACCAACAACATTACAAAGAACGGCAGTTGAACGACAGAACTGTAGATATTGCCGGAAGCCATTTCGATTGGCTAAATGCTTTCAAAGAAGCTGTGGTAGCACTTTCCATGAAGAGGTAAGTAAATTTCTGAAGGCAATTACAAGTTGTGTTTTTTTCAGTGTATTCGAGAATGCTTCCGCAAGAAAATAGGATGTCCAGAATGCAAAAACGACTCCATTCAGTTTCTAGGAGACCGCTGAGTGACAACTCGTCCTGCTCTTTTTACATACCATGTGCTGATTTTATCTCAATCTTACCTCAATTTTTGAAAACAAAACAAAACCCGGTTTTTCATCATTCTTCGCATCAATAAATGTTATAATTCATCTCATTCTACTGGTTGAGAACATGCACATAATGAAAATTAACAATCGAAAAATCAATTGAAAAATTAAAAAAATGTTAACGCAGTCAGCAGGATTCGAACCTACGCGGGCAGAGCCCAATTGATTTCTAGTCAATCTCCTTAACCACTCGGACATGACTGCTACGGAAATAAGAGAGAAGAGATGGCAATGACAAACAAGAGACGGAAAAGTTTTTCCTCTTTTTCTCGCTCCCTTTCTTTCTCTCGTTCTCTCTTCGTTTGCCGCACGCTAGTCATAAACCACACACATAGACTTCTCAGTTGCCTTGATAGCTCAGTTGGGAGAGCGTTAGACTGAAGATCTAAAGGTCACCAGTTCGATCCTGGTTCAGGGCATTTCTTTTGGTTTAAAGGAGCGTGATACTTATTCGAACAACTGTTCGGGTACTATTTTAAACCTGGCCAGCAGATTACTTTTTTGATTTTGGTATAGGAAAATAATTTTTTTGGTAAGTTTTTCCGACTTTCAGATAAATATAGCTTGCGGCTTTTCTAGAATTGCGATTTTGGTGAGACTTTGGCTGAGTGATACAGAACTTGATTGCAATCATGCCGTATCTTGTTGATTAGAACTCGGTCAAGCTTCAGATACTTTGAGCTCCGAGTGAAATCTGAGGTTGGAATTCTTGAAATTCTTTAACCTATGAAAGAAGATTGAATTGTAAAGATCTAATCAACCAAAAACATTGCACTAAGTGACTGGAACTGACATGGTCCTCTGTTTTTTCATTTCATTTTTATTCATCTATTGGCACCTTTATGTCGAATAGAAACATAGTTTTTTTCCCGAACTTCGCTCTCTTTCTCAAAAAATTAGACAACACTTTTTTCACGCCATGAGCAATTATTATTCGCAACACTCATTTTTCTCCAGAATTTTTTTTTCTGTTCTGCATGAGTAGATTTTATGTTTCATTTTTTATTTTTTTTCACGTCTACCCCAAGTCTTGCTCAGATTTTACAAACAAACCACGCCTTTTAAGGGGAAAATAAAATTGAAACCAATTCTGCTTGCAGATTTTTTTCTTATTTCGAAAAAAAAAACTGCACATTGATTCTATTTTCTGACTTTCAGGAATGAAACTGGCAATCTATTTGCTAGCTCTTGCAGTTCCATGCCTATCACTGTCGTGCTATCGTCTTGGCGGAACCGATCATAAGAAGACTGTGGATCTCAATAAGAACTACTGTTTTGCTAGTTTTGGGGTTGATGACCGTCATGCTTCATTTGGTGGAGGAAATATCAAGATGGAGAAGGCTCAAACCTTCGAAGCAAGCAATGATAAGATATGGCCAACTTGCGAGTTGACAGTGAGTTTACTTCTATTTTTACCGTTTTATTATTCTAACATTTCATTTTCAGACTATCGGCAGTGGAGAAGAGAGCCAGCAATATTATCGTTGTGTCTGTTATTCGGACTTCTGCAACTATCCTTTCACTTTTGAGGAGTTCGAGGCCCGTGGTTATTCCATCCGTCCAAAGGATCATCATCTCATGAAGCTTTGCTAATTGCTTGTTTCTATTCTGACATTCACTGTCTTATTTGTGGCTTCATTCATTTACCGTTATTTTAAAAGTTGAGAAAAAATATTGAAAAAAAAAACGATTTTTTGTCATTAATTCTGGCTGGGAATAAAATAAAAGAGTTGATATATAATGTTGTTAGCAACAGAAAACAGTGTCATTGTATTCTTTCTTCGAAAACAGACCACTCCTCCTTTTTGTTCATTAGACCAGGACAAGGTGTTTGAAGAAAGAAACCACATCCTACCTTATCGCATTATTCATGCGGTCAATGTCAATGAGGGTCTTCTTTATTGTTCTCTCTTTCTCTATCTCACGTCTTTTGCTATTCTTTCTTCTCTCCGGGATGAGAGTAGTATCTTTTTGCAGTTCTCAGTCTGCGTATCTTTCTTCTATCTTAACTTTTGTCGTCTCGCGCATTTTTTCTTCTTCAGTGAGTTGTGAAATTCGTGTCTTATCAGCATCAAAGAGCTGATCATTTGAATCATTTTACCTCATTTTTTAATGTTTGATATGCTATGAATTTGTTTTTTTAATTTGACAACTTTTTATGAAAAATAAGGTCTTTAGTCGGAATTAGTAGGTAAAATTTGAGAGTTTTTTTTATCTCTCTTCATAATTTCTGGAAAGTTCTTTTTTTTTTGAGATTTGATGTTAAATCTGCGTAGAGTCTAGTATTCGAAGATTTTCAAAAGCTAAATTGATTTCTTTTCTTCCACATTCATCTATCTCGCCACCTAGAAAGTAAACCAGTAACAATGTCTCTCTCACCTATTTCTCTCACGTTCAGTCATCAAATAGCGTACTTATATTGGAGGGAGAGGGGTGAGACTGGCAGAGGAGGAAGGGGTGAGAACGTCTCCCGGCCACATATTATGGGACCACTCGCAATAAATGATTGACAACGAACGTTGTGTCTTGGATCGCGTTCGAGTCTCACCCCCAAATCCTAGCAATACTTTATTGCATACCCTACACACACACATACAACCATTCCATTCAACCAACCCATTCCATCTTCGACATACATTTACCTGTTCAAAACGTCTCCAACTCATTATTTTCCTTTTCAGATCATCTTCCTGCTTTCAATATGAATCCATCAACCTTCAATTTGTTTGGACTTCCTCATGTTATCTTCTCTGATGCACTCAGTGCAATGGAGATTAAGGATATGTAAGTTTTTCCATGACTTCAAATGAGAACTTAAAGTTGAACTGAACTCCTACTTTACATTTTGTCATTTTGATTGCACTTCCCGTTACAAAATAGCTCAAAAAAGCAGTCACAATTTCAAATTATTGGCATAGAACAAACAATTTGAGATAGGATCATTTCATATTTTTCGTGTTGTTTGTACTTTCTCTGCACGGATTTTTTTCAAGGAATTTGAAATCAGCACAAGAAAACCGAAATGAAATGAAAAAACCTGCCATGAATTGCCCACTTGTAGAGTTTTAAGAAGTGCAGTTCTGACTAACGATGCTTTCAAACCGTTCAGAAAACTTTTTGTGAGTAGTTGCAAAGTGAAAATGGTAACAGAATGATAAAATACGTCGGAATTGATCATTCTAAAAATTAAGAGTTTGGCTGTGTTACGTTAGGTACTTTTTGAGGTCTTTCTGAAAACTTTTGAAAATACCAATTTCAAAAAGACCAAAAGACTGACAAACTTTTTGTACGTTTTTTTTTGCCTACCTGAACTTTCATTTTGGCTCTTTTATCAAGTGATGAACACGTCATTGAAGTTTTTTTCTGCTTCATTTAAAGTTTGAAGTCTTTTTTTCGAAACACAGCAAATGTTTTCAAATTTTGAATTTTCCGAAAAAATTCTGGAACAGATTATCTTTCAGAACAGTCTGTGAAGAGAAATCATGCGAGTAGATTTCTAAACCCTTTTCCATCCCTCAATAGTTACCCGAAACTGATCGACATTTTATAATAGCTGTTTCTTTCTGAATTACCAGCAACTGTTCCTCTTTTTTTCAAACAGAATAATCTCTGAAAGACTATGGAAAGTACTGTCTTTTGTTAGGTTCTTACTGTGTTTTTAGGTTCAGCAAAATTCGAACTAGCAGTATTGAAATTTTTTTCAGATTGGCTTTCTCGTCGAGTTCTAAAGAAGTTTCCAAGCTTGTGAAGCTCTATCGCAGAAAAGCTGCTCAAATGAAAGTCTATGTCAAGAATAGATCAGGAGAAACTTCCTTGACTCTCGAACGCGGCGATGTTGAGAACTTCAAAATCAAGATAGTGACACCTGGAACTGATCATGACGAGCCTTTTCAATACTGGACAATTGGAGTCAAACTGATTCCAGTATGCATGGATGGTGATGATTGTTTATTGGTCTTTTGGGAAGATCAAGAGGAAGGGTTGAAATACGTCATCAAATATGTTTGTGAGCTCTTCCAAACACATATCTTCCGATTAGATGTCTGTGAAAAAACGATGGATTGGATCAAATTCATCGAAACCCAGCAATTCCAGAATTATGGATGTGGTTTCGCGGAGTTTGATGGAATTTCGGATGAGAAATACTCCTATCTGTTGGAAAAATGTAGGGCCAGTAACTTGAGCTTATGTACATCTCCATCGAAAAGCTTCTCTGGTGATGAAATCAAGTTCAGAGAGCGAGATAGTCTTCATATCAGTGATGCCGCCTGGTTTAAGATTGATCACTTGCTCAAATTGGATTGTATTGAAGTGTCGGCCACTCTCTCTGAATGGACCAATAAGGATATTAATCAACTTTCCAAAATGCTTGTTGTTGGAGTATGTCCCCGTCTTCAATGGGTTCGTGTCTCGTTAGACGAGGAGTTCAGATCAGAGGAGCTCTATATGGAAATGCGTGATCGTGTTGTTGCAGAGAGAAACCGCGAGTACAAAAGGTTTGTTTATCTTTTCTTCAATGAAAATTAAAAACACTGTTTGATTTCAGATTGGACGGAGCCACAGAGAAGCCGAAAAGCCGGGAGATTCGTTGCGATAATGGATGTACAATTTCTCTTGTAAGCCCTCCATTCACCAAACAATTGCTTGTGATCTACATTTGGCCTGCTAATAACCAATAATTCTTGTATTCTAAATTGTTTTTTCTACTTTTTCTACTATTTTCTACTTTTTTATACTATCTGAATGTTTTTTTTGTATCATTCCTTGGGTTTCACTATTTTCAACTACAAAAAATAAACAAAACCACAATCAAAAAACCCAAGAATTTATTTACCTGAAGCAACAAATCTTAAAAAACACACATTGGCATGAGCCAACCAAATAGAAAAAACTTTGCAAAAAGGAGTACAAAACAGGGAGAACCTTTCCCAAAGAAGCTAAAAGAATATAATCACGAGGTAGGGACAGTTGAAAGACCGGATATATAAAACATGTTAATCAGCGGGTAAAATGGACTTAGAAAAGGACAATTGTAACGTAGAGTAAAAGGTCAGGAAGTGGGTAAAGGGTTGGGAAGTTTTGAGAAAAAAGAAAAATCTCCAGAATTACGGAAAATGGGTTAGTCGAGGATAAGCTGTCCTTCTTTGAATGAATATTCAATGTCCGAGGCTGGGTCGAACTCAGGAATCGCCTCCTCAAGAACGCGCTTCATAGCGGCAATGTTGACTTGTTTGTCCCGTTGGTTCTCAATTGATTTGTAGAGCTTCGCGAGCCAAGAGTACCCTTTTGGAAGCAAATCCGACGGCTTGGCATGCTGTAAAGTTGATTAATTTTATAACAGGAAAGAAAAAGACGCAGATGTTTGAAAGAAAACTGAAGACTTTTTTTTCGCTTGCAATTCTGATTTATTTCTCAGATTGATTCATAAAAGAAGCGTTCAAAAGTCAAAAATCTCTCTGAAATCTCTGAAAAATCTGGTGGCCGCGGCCGTGAAGCCGAGAAACTGACAACACGGGCCTATTTTTTCTATTTTTTCATTGCTTTTTCCGTTGAAAACTCCTTTCTTTTGCTATTTCCACATGTGGAATGTAGGAAGAAAGCGGAGGATATAAGAAAGAACTCCCCCTCTGATTTCTCGGTCCTGACCAACAGTCTGTAACGTGAGTTTCTGAGCTCAATTCCTCCGCTTCATAGGCATTTATAGAAATCAGGACCAGCGTGGAAAAATGAGCCAGAAATTAAAAAAACGTGACTTCAGTTTTCCTTCAAAAACATATCTCTTAACCAAGATCCAATATGGATTGTGCCATAAACTGATCTGTTTTGGTAAGTGATACGCAATTATATCAATTGTGAAACTTACAAATTGAGCTTTCTTGGCCTCCATACCCAAGGTTGGTTTAATTCCAAAAGGCTCAATTTTCAAACACCGCATAACGACGCAGACCATCGAAACATAGTCATCAATGGCAGTGTATGGATAGCCGCAACAGACGAATAGACTGAAATGCCATCTGGTATCAAGATCCACTTTTGGAGTTTCTCCTTTAGCCAGGGCAAGACCGAAGTCAATCAGCTTGACTTCCAATTCCTGAAAAACAAATATAAACGGTAAAAATTAGAGAATAGTAGGTTTTCTAAATTGAAATGCTTGCTGAACATTTTCATCAACCTTCATATTTCCGCCGAGCAAAGAGATGTCAAAAATGCTCAAATAGGAAAAATTGGAGAATTTTCGGATAAATACTCTGTTAGACTATATGGCTCTTTTTGGTTCCTCTGGTCTCAATGCCTCGACACGAGTCCCAACGTCGCAACCCGAGTACTAACGACCCAACGCGGGTCCCCATCGAAAGGTCTCAAGGGGTCGGCTGATTCCAAAGAAAAAAGAAAGAGGTCCCTAAGTAAAAAGAGCCTGGATAGACGTATGACATCGTTCAGAATAGAATCTTCAATACAATTATTTGTGGCTAAGAAGATTACGTGAGATACTGTGATAAAATTTGAACGAAAAAATGACTCTCGAAGAGGCCTAAAGTCTTTCACACAATCTGTATTTACTCGCACCTTTTTTCTAAAGGCTTAGGTAGCTTCTAGAATACGAACCACAATTGTATGAGGTTTTTTGACAGTATAAAGGAGGATGGATAGTAGGTGTGACACGTGAAGATTCTGATTGTGCCAGCGTTTTCCGGATTTTTGTCAGTGATACCTATCGATTTTTTCCGGGAGACTGGAACCCCGTCTCTTTTGGGACCCGGGTTTGGGTGAAACCATAAAGAGCCGACTATTTTTTGATGTACAATATTCTAGCTGAGATAGAGCTATGCAAATCGTAAAGAATGTTCAGCGCGCATTTCAATTCAGATAACCTAGAACATATTAATAACTTACGTTGAGTGGAGTCAAATCCAATGTCACGTTTCGCCAGTGCAAATCACGATGATAGTAACCAAAATCGTGCAACTCGAACAACAAATCAATCAAACGATAGGCGATTCTCATTGCATTTTGATCACTGATCTTCAAGCAGTCTCGACGTTTGACGATACGAGAAATACTGTCACCACAACGTGTCATCACTGAAAATCGATAGATGAAGTCACAGTGAAAGATAATAAATATAAACTTACCAATGCATTTGCAATCTCGTCCAATGTCAAAGTGATCGATAAGGTTCGGAAAATTGGGATTCATGCTCAAACTATCCAACACCTGGATTTCCCTGTGGTAAATCACATCCTGATCTATTTTGGACGATCTTTGAACTTTCAATATGTTTTTCGTGTGACCACGTCCACGAATACCGGTCACTGTATAAATTTCTCCAAAGCCCCCTTGGGCAACCAAATCGAGAACTCTGTGTCTCTTGTTGAGAATGACTCCGGAGGCCAGTGGCAACGAAGTCCTGAAAAAGTTGGATTGAAATCAGTTTTAATCGAATGAATCACTTACATATTTTGTCCACCAAAGAACTCGTTGACGTTTGCCATGTGGAATATAGACGTCAAATGTTTGATTGGCACTGAAAATCAATATTTTCAAGAAAACATTCCAACATTCCAAAAGTAAAGCAGAACGATTCAGGAAAACGGATAACGGAAAAAAGAAAACAAGAAAGAAAAACAAACGAATGTCAAAAAACAAATGGAACTGGTCACCAAGTGAGAGACGATTCACCAAAAACGGAAGGAAGACGATTGAGTGGTGTGCAACCGCCCCCTTTCCCCC
The DNA here is from genome assembly GCA_963572265.1 of Caenorhabditis doughertyi. NCBI lineage: Eukaryota > Metazoa > Nematoda > Chromadorea > Rhabditida > Rhabditidae > Caenorhabditis > Caenorhabditis doughertyi. The sequence continues at coordinate 27,784,324 of OY751558.1, read as the reverse complement.
GCACAAACAGTCCTCACAGCGAGAGAACCAGGAAACCGAAGAAACGCAGACGAAGGCGCATGGGTCATTGCAAAAAGGTCCCGACACGATTCGAATTGATTACGCGCGTGTTACGAACTTTGCCAGCGCGCGCTCTTTAAGAGAGGGGTCAGCAAAAGAAAAAGAAACAATGTGGCAAGAAAAATACAACGAAAACAAAAAAAGTGTTTGATTAATATCGTGGGAATTCAGAAAAAAAATACAAATTCAAACAAAAAAATCCTTTCAAGTTTCTCTGTATAACTATTAAAATAAAGTACCGAATTGGAAAAAAATTTTTTCCCAAAAAAAATGCACAATTAAAAGGAAAATTTTTGTATCATAAGATTAGAATGAGTTTCGAAAACGCTGATTCCCATCTTTTATTTTAGATTTCAATAGAGTAAAAATGTCTTTGTGACCACTTCCGTGATTTGGTTGATATCTTCATTGGGTTATTTCTAATGATTATGAGAATTTTTGAAATACATTTTCAATGTCAGCAATAAGTGTTCAATCTTGATGTTTGTGGCACCTGATATCCTTTTATTTTCTTCTATCTGCTATTCAATTGGTGTGTATACTTAACAGAGGTATACTTAACAGCTTTTAGGATTACAAATAAAGACCAAGCCAGGCTGTCTAGTTCGAGAGGTACACTAGCGATTTGAAGAGCAGGTTTTGGAAAAAAAAAGAAAACTGAAAATATTGTACTCTGTCAAAAGAAGAAACATTAATATCAGACATCGCAATCCCTTTTATTCATATATTTTTTGTCAGCAATCGCATAGAATTCAATCCCTTCCACACATCCCTAATTAAAAGCAGTTAGCCCCTCATCATTTTCATATCATTTCATTCACTTTCTCCCATTTCCCACGAAAAATGAGGTTTCCTTCTCTCCAATGGTATTTGTTTGAAGGAAAAATGAAACCATCTGCTCTTTCTCATTTTCCTGTGGTTCTAATGCTAGTGTTAATTTCAATCCACTGCCATTACTCTTTCTCTGTTCATTTTGTTTTGGGTGCTTTGTCCTGCCAGATGTCTCTATTGATCTCTTTTGTCTCCACTACTTATTTTTAAGTGATAATTCTCATTTTTATGCGTAGTTTCTTCATATAACTTTTCAATTATGTGAGTAGTTTCTTTTCTTGCATAATTTTTTGGATATGTTTCTAAACCTTGGTGGTATCCCCACTTTAGAACTTGGTGACACACCCGCTTTCGACCTTGGTGATTCAAAATCGGTATATTGACGCCTGGAACTAATCATGACGAGCCTGTTCAATACTGGATAATTGGAGTTAAACTGATTCCAGTATGCATGGATGGTGATGATTGCTTATTGGTCTTCTGGGAAGATCAAGAGGAAGGACTGAAATACGTCATCAAATATGTTTGTGAGCTCTTCCAAACACATATCTTTCGATTAGATGTTTGTGAAAAGACGATGGATTGGATCAAGTTTATCGAAAGCCAGCAATTCCAGAATTATGGATGTGCCTTTGCGGAGTTTGATGGAATTTCGGACGAGAGGTACTCTTATCTGTTGGAGGAATGCAGAGCCAGTAACTTGAGCTTATGCACATCTCCATCGGAAAACTTCTCTGGTGATGGCATCAAGTTCAGAGAGCGAGATAGCCTTCATATCAGTGATGCTGTTTGGTTTAAGATTCATCACTTGCTCAAACTGGATTGTATTGAAGTGTCTGCCACTCTCTCTGAGTGGAAAAATGAGGATATTAATCAACTTGCCAAAAAACTTGTTGTTGGAGTTTCGTCCCGTCTTCGATGGGTACGTGTTTCGTTAGACGAGGAATTCAGATCAGAGGAGCTATACATGGAAATGCGTGATCGTGTTGTTGGAGAGAGAAACCGCGAGTACAAAAGGTTCGTTTATCTTTTTTCTTATTGAAAATCGAAAACACTGTTTGATTTCAGATTGGACGGAGCCACAGAGAAGCCAAAATGCCGGGAGATTCGTTGCGACAATGGATGTACAATTTCTCTTGTCACACCTCCATTCACCAAACAATTGCTTGTGATCTACATTTGGCCTGCTGATAACCAATAATTATTGTATTCCGAATCTTTTTTTTCCCTACTATCTGAATGTTTTCTTATATCATTCCTTGTTTTTCACTGTTCTCAACTACAAATCTAAACAAAACCACAATCAAAAAACCCAAGAATTTATTTACCTGAAGCTACAAAGCTTAAAAAACGCATCTTGGCATGAGCCAAACAGATAAAAAAAATTTGCAAAAAAAAGTGCAAAACTTGGGAAAGCTCATCACACAGAAGCTGAAAGAATTAAATCACAAGGTGGAGACGGTTGAAAGACCGGAGGTATAAAACATGTTAATCAGCGGGAAAAATGGACTTAGCAACGGATAATTGTAATGTAAGAAAAGAAGTAAATATAAAGGAAACTTTGAGGGAAAAAAGAAAAATCTCCAGAAGTACGGAATTTGGGTTAGTCGAGGATGAGCTGTCCTTTTTGGTGCGAGTATTCAATGTCCGAGGCCGGGTCGAACTCAGGAATTGCCTCCTCGAGAACACGCTTCATAGAGGCAATATCGACTTGTTTGTTCCGTTGGTTTTCAATGGTCTTGTAGAGCTTCGCGAGCCAAGAGTACCCTTTTGGAAGCAGGTCCGACGGCTTGGCATGCTGTAAAGTTGGTTAATTTTATGATAGGAAAAAAGAAGACTCAGATGTTTGAAAGAAAACTGAAGACACATTTTTTTTGCTTGCATTTCTGATTCATTTCTCAGATTGATTCATAAGGGAATAGTTCAAAAGTCAAAAATCTCCTGTCATAGGCTAATGGTCGCGGCCGTAAAGCCAAGAAACCTGACAGTACGGGCCTTTTTCCTGTTTTTTCGTTTGCTTTCTTCCGTTTAAAACTCCATTCTTTTGCTAGTTTCGAATGTGGAATGTAGGTAGAAAGCGGAGGATATAAGAAAGAAATTCCCTTCTCATTTCTCGGCCGCACAGCCGTGACCAACAGTCCGTAACAAACGATTTTGAGCTCAATTCCTCCGTTTCAGAGGCGTTTATAGAAACTGGAACCAGCATTGGAAAATGAGCCAGAAATCAAAAAACGTGACTTCAGATCTCCTTCAAAACATATCATATCACTTAATCAAGATCAAGTATGGATTGTGCCACAAACTGATCTGTTTTGATATGTGATACGCAATTTTATCATCCAAAAAACTTACAAATTGAGCCTTCTTCGCCTCCATACTCAAAGTTGTTTTAATTCCAAAAGGCTCAATTTTCAAACACCGCGTCACGAGGTAGACTATCGGAACATAGTCATCAATGGCCGTGTAGGGATAACCACAACAGACGAATAGACTATGATGCCATCTGGAATCAAGGCCCACATTTGGAGTTTCGCCTTTAGCCAAGCAGAGACCGAAATCAATCAGTTTGACTTCCAATTCCTGAAAAACAAATATAAACAGTAAAAATTAGAGAATAGTAGGTTTGCTAAATTGAAATGCATGTTGAACATTTTCGTCAACCTTCATATTTCCGCTGAGCAAATAGATGCCAAAAACTGGTCAAATAGGAAAAACTGGAGAATTTTCTGGTAAATACTTTGTTAGACTATTTGGCTTTATTGGTTTTACTGGTCCCAGGTCCTATACCCGGGTCACAACAACCGAACACGGATCCCAACACCTCGACACGGGTTCCAAAGCATTGACCCTGGCCCTAACGACCCAACAGGTCCCAATCGAAACGTATATATTGTGTAGTAAAATTTAAAAAAAGACTCTGGAAGACACTTAAGCCTGTTGCACAATGTGTATTGACAGGCGCCTTCTTTCTAAAGGATTCGGTTTCTTAAAGAATACGAATCACAATCGTATGAATCTTTTGACTGCATAAAGGAAAATGAATAATTAGTGTGATGCATGAAAATTCTGATTGTGCCAGCGTTTTCCGGAGTTTTATCGCTGATAACTATCGGTTTTTCCGTGATACCAGCTTCTTTGGTTGCGGTCCCTCCCAACTGTTGGGAACACGTTTCTCTTGGGACCAGTGTAGAGTCGTTGGGACCTGTGCTGGGTCGTTGGGACCCGGATCGAGGCTTTGGGACGCGGGTCTGGTCATTGGGACCCGTGTTGGGGCATTGGGACCCGGGTATAGGGCTTGAGTAAGTAGCCGACTATTTTTTGATGTACAATATCCTAGCTGAGATATGCTAGTCGGAAAAAATGTCCAGCGCACATTTCAATTCAGATAACCTAGAATATATTAATAACTTACGCTGAGTGGATTCATGTCCAATGTCACGTTGAGCCAATGTAAGTCACGATGATAGTAACCCAAATCGTGCAACTCGTACAACAAATCAATCAAACGATACGCAATTCTAATTGCATTTTGGTCACTGATCTTCAAGCACTCTCGACGCTTGACTATACGGCAAAGGCTGTCACCACAACGTGTCATCACTGAAAATCAATATATCAAATCACAGTGAAAAGTTATAAATATAAACTTACCAATGCATTTGCAATCTCGTCCAATGTCAAAGTGATCGATAAGGTTCGGAAAGTTGGGATTCATGCTCAAACTATCCAACACCTGGATTTCCCTGTGGTAAATCACATCCTGATCTATTTTGGACGATCTTTGAACTTTTAGAATGTTGGTAGTACGACCACGTCCACGAATATCGGTGACTGTATAGATTTCGCCAAAGCCCCCTTGGGCAATCAAATCGATTACTTTGTGTCTATTGTTGAGGACAACTCCGGAGTCCAGTGGCAACGACGTCCTGAAAAAATTGGATTTAAATCAGTTTTAATCAAATGAATCATTTACATATTTTGTCAACCAAAAAATTCGCTGACGTTTGGCAAGTGGAATATAGACGTCAAATGTTTGGGTAGCGCTGAAAGTCGATATTTTAAAGAAAACATTCCAATATTTCAAGAATTAAACAGAACGATTCGGGAAAACGGATAACGGAAAAAAGAAAACAAGAAAGAAAAACAAACGAATGTCAAAAAACAAATGAAACTGGTCACCAAGTGAGAGACGGTTCACCAAAAACAAGAGGAAGACGATTGTGTGGTGTGCAACCGCCCGTTTCTCCCGCACAGACAGTCTTCACAGCGAGAGAGCCAGGAAACCGAAGAAACGCAGACGAAGGCGCATGGGTCATTGCGAAAAGGTCCCGCCACGACTTGAATTGATTGCGCGCGTGTTACGAACGTTGCCAGCGCGCGCTCTATAAAAGAGGGGTCAGCAAAAGAAAAAGAAACAATCTGGCAAGAAAAATACAAAAAAAGGAAGAAAGTGTTTGATTAATATAGTGGGAATTAATTTAAAAAAAATACAAATTCAAAAGCAAAACTTCTTTTGATTTTTTCTTGTATGGCTATTCAAATAAAGTCGGAACAATTTTCTCTCAAAAAAGAAATGCACCGAAAATTAAAATTAAAACTTTTGTATCATAAGATTAGCATGAGTTTCCATGATCTCTTATTTCAAATAGGAATAATTCGGTCGAACAAGACATAACAAAAGTTGGAAGGTAGCAAAAGGTTTCGATAAAAACCCTAATTCCCCTCTTTTATTTTAGATTTCAATAGAGGTCTTTGTGACCATTTCCGTGAGTTGGGTGGTATCTTAATTGTTTTGTTCTGAAGGTTTATGATAGTTTTTGATGAAACTCTTCAGCAATAAGTCTTTTTTCCTTGAAGTTGGGGAAATCTGATAGCCCGTCATTTGTTTCCAGTGTTTATCTGCATTTCAATTAGAGTTTTTCCTCAAGTTAGGTAAGAGAATATCCGCAATCTACCAGAAAATCACAAGGTATACTTCAAGGCTTTTAGGATTGCAAATATAGATAAACTCAGGCTTTCCAGTTTCAAAGGTTCCCTATCGATTTGAAGATCAAGACCATCAAAGTTTTTGAAAGAGAAAAAAACTGAAAATATTCTGACTAGAAAAGAAACAGTAAAATCAGACATCGCAATCCCTTTTATTCATGTATTTTTTGTCAGCAATTGCATAGAATTCAATTCCTTTCACACCTCCCTAATAAAAAAGCACTTTTGTTCTTTTCATATCATTTCATTCCTTTTTTCTCCATATCCAACAGAAAAAGGTTTTCTTCCCCTCTAATGATCGTTGTTTGAATGACAAATGAATTACTCTCACCATCTACTCTTTCTCATTTTCCTATGGCTCCAATGCTAGTGTAAATTTCAATCCAATTTCATTATTCGTTCTCTGTTCATTTTTTTCCTCATATAACTTTTCAATTTTATGGGTAATTTCTTTTCTTACAAAATTTTTCGCATATGTTTCCAAACCTTGGTGGTATCCCCACTTTAGAACTCAGTGATACACCCACTTTCGAAGTTGTTGATACGCCCGCTTTAGAACTTGGTGATGCCACTATGTTTCAACATTCTTTTTTTCACTCCACCGGCGCAAGTCCTTTTTCTGCCCTCACTTCGAGACCACCCATCGTCCCGTTGCCCTCCGAACGACGAACGAGGGTGTATGAGTTTTAAAGAGACTTTAAATTTTCTTTAGCCGTTCTCGCTTTTCCTTTTTTAGTTTTCGCTTTGTTCGTTTCGCTTTTTTGTGGCTTTGGTTTTGAAGGAACAATTGAAAAGATACGTATATGGGAGCTCTACCAAGGTTTTTATCTTCCTACGAGAATCTGTCTAATTTTTTATTGTTTTCTTCTAATCTAGTTTCGTCAATTCTCTTTTTCATTCCACGTAGTAGATAACCAACGTTTTTTGTTTGCTTGCATGAATTTTGAGAAAGAAAAAAAAAACAAAAAGTTCACGAAAACTCTGCCAAATACTTTTTCCAAGCCGGAAATTAAAACTTTTTCCGGATGTAAGAGAGAATGGTTGATATTTCTTTTACGCAACATATCAACTGAAAACCATTGTTGCGCGTGTTTGTTTTGACACTGTGAAAAAGTTTTATTGCAAACCTTTTTGTGTGCGACTCGATAAGAAAAGGCAGAAACTTTACAAAAACTGTTCGAAAAACATATATTTTAGCTTGACAACTTTTTTGATCCGTCCTCGTGCAGAGCCATTAATTTGACAAACCTAAGCTAGAAAATTAATCATCTTGAATTTATCTATTTCTTTTTTTTCCTACTCGAATGTCATTATTCCACATTGGAAGGTCTGTAACATGCCTCTTCCTTTATTTTTCTTCTCGAGACATTTTTCTATTCTTTCTTGTTTTGCTATTCTCATACGTCTTGGTCCTTAGATTCTAGTCCTCTGCAATTCATCTTTTCTTCTATTCCAGCTATGAGCTACTACCGTGCTCTCGGATCAGGCCGTGATTCGCCACGCCAAGATGACTATCGTGCGACTATCTACCGTCGCGATGGCTATGATAGTCGTCGTCGAGAAGGTAGTCGATACGACGAAGACTGTAACCGTCGGGACTACGACTTCCGAAGGGATTATAGTTACGATCGTGGTTATAGTTACGATCGTGGTTATAGTTACAATCGATCGTGGTATGGTTACGATGACCAGAGAAATCAGGGAGATAGCCACTACGGACATCATGCATTCTTCTCGAATGATAATAGACTTTGGAGCAACGATTTCAATCGACATGAAGATGAAAGGTCAAGATATCAAAACTCAAATGAATGCAATTTTGAGCAAAGATTGCCGGAAAACAATAGAAGAGAGAGCCGTCAAAGGATCACCAGTCGCCCAGGTAGATTCCTCTTTTTGTTATGAACAGGATATTTAACAGTACAAGTCACAAAGATTGCAACTTGTCTTGTTTGAAAGTTCTCCGAAGTTGCAAGCTTTATGGCAAGTGAAAAAATCCAAGTAAAATAAAGCGTGTTCACATGTCTCCAACCAAATTTTTTCAGCTAACAACTTGTTTGTTCAAAGTTCTTCCTTTCAAAGGGAGCAACCACCCAGAGACCGAGCTCCCCTTGATTATGAGCCAGAAGATGAAGATGTAGACGATACGATTCAAGAATTGTCCGAGCAACTCGCAAATCTGGATGCCTTGGAGAATCAAGATGTTGAGGCCATCAACTGTTCTTACCAACACCGATTAGAGAAGTTCTCGGATGCCGGTGAGTAAAATTTTTTATAGATCCAATTTAAAAAAACGTATTATAGATATGGCCGACACTATTTTGAAAAACTTGGAGAAGTTGGGATATGTGAACCCTCGACCGATTCAAGCAGTGATGATTCCTCTCATGTTGAAAGGATTTGACCTCATTGGCCAAGCGGAAACTGGTGGAGGGAAAACTGTGGCTTTTGGAGCACCGCTCGTGCACCACGTTTCACAAATCCCCGAAGAGCAAAGGGAAAAAGCGAAAGCATTAATTTCTCCTTTTGCGATTGTTCTGACCCCCACCAGAGAGCTCACCTACCAAGTATTCCAATCACTCAGAACAATTGCCAACAGAACAGATGTGAAAATCTGTTATGCTTTTGGAGAGATTGACACTGAGATACTCTTGGAGAAATTCCGAAAAGGTTGCGAAATCATGGTCGCTTGCTGCGGCAAACTGATGGAGCTCCTCCGAGGTAACCATATCAACATCTCCCATCTTCGTTTTTTTGTTTTGGACGAAGCTGACCGTCAGCTCAGAGATATCTCTCAAGAAGAGATTAGTCATTTGTCAGTCATTTTGGAGAGACCACAGTTCAAAGAAGCTTTGAAAAAGTGTCAGGTCATCATGACTTCTGCTACATTCCCTGCACAAGTCGTGGAACTGGCCAACCAACTTTTGAAACCAAGCGAAGGACAACTAAAGCCAGTGAAGATCCAAATTGTAGGAGCACGTCTCAATCAGAAAGTTGATGTCAAGTTCTTTCAAACAGTCGGAAATACTGAAAAGAATAAGAAACTCAAGGAGCTTTTAGAAGAGAGAAGTAAGTTAACAGTGTCAAACGTCTGATTAAGTTTTCTTTCCCCCTAAAATCCACTCCGTGAATACTTTATGAACCAAACTATTTCGATTTTTCAGAAACCGATGGACAAATTCTAAAAACACTTGTTTTTCTGAAAAGCAAACACCGTTGTTTACAAACAGCAGTCAGGTTCCAAGTAGGATTCGGTAATAAACTTCAAGTCAACTTCGTCAACTCGTGAGTTAAAAAAATGTTTGACGAGTTTCACAAATTATTCTTTACAGAGATGTTCCACAAGACACAAGAGAAAAAATTTATCGGAAGTTCAAAAAGAATGAATACTTTGTGAGTTTCACAAATTATTCTTTACAGAGATGTTCCACAAGACACAAGAGAAAAAATTTATCGGAAGTTCAAAAAGAATGAATCCTTTGTGCAACTAATGTTGCAGCTCGAGGTCTCGACATACTTGATTTGGAGAGAGTTATCCAGTTTGATCTCCCGCTTGGTCCACTTGACGACGCCGTGAATACGTTCATTCAACGATGTGGAAGAACTGGAAGAGTTTCAACTGGTGAAGCTATTGTTTTCATTGATACGTCGCATAAATGGGACCTGGCGATGATACCAGAACTCATTCATCTTCTGGAGGAACAAGGAAAAGGAGATGCTATTCCAGATTGGATGAGACTTTGTAAGTTTGTAGTCTTGTTTTGGCGCAATTCTTTTTTCTTTCAAAAGAGAGCATCCATTTTTAAGTATTTTCAGATTGCCCATTTACCAATTCAGTCATGAATGACACTGTAGAAAATGAACTTGCTGAACGAAATGAAACAGGTATGTAGTTTGTGCCCTTCTGATACTATTAGTTTTCTCTAGTTTCGAAATTGTTGATCATATTTTCAGACCAAATGCTTTTGGCATCCGCTGCTGATGAAAACATCATAAACACTAATTCAATTATCAATGACACTGCGGAAAATGAACTCATTGAAGACGATTCAGGTACGTAGTTTTTTTCTTTCTAGTAGCTATATTTTTTCCTAGTTTCATAAATAGACAGAAAAGATTACAAACAGTGGTATCGTATGTAATATTTTCAGAGAAAATGCCTACTGTATCCGCTGCTGGTGAAACCGTCAAGGATCCTCCTACTAATTCAATCACCAGTAACATTGATACAAAGGGGCGCCTTGAACAAGACGAATCAGGTACGTAGTTTGTTTTGTTAGATTACTCACAATACAGTAAATTACAGAGGAAATCCGCTTGGCTTCCCCTGTTGATCAAATTGTCGAGCACCCCAATACAGACGACAAGTCTAACGATAAAGGTATGCTCACTTTCTCATATTCCACATATCAAAGCCATTGAGTTTATTGAAGGGACAATATGCCGAATTTTAAAACTGTTTTTTTTTCAGTTGATTCCAATGGAGGAGAGGTCATTTACGGATTGTCTGATCAAGATTAACTGCCTCTCTGTACCTCCATTCTTCATGTCGGCAACATTTACTCACACATTCTCACCAACCATTGTACCCTTTTCGGCTGTTCTTCACCATTATCGATAACAAGTGTAATCGTCAAAAGCGATGATAATATGAACTAATGACTCGTCTTTTCTTTTTTCCTTCTTTTGTTTCCCAGTTTGTTGTGCCCCACACAAAAATGATTCCGAATCGGTTGAATGTTTATTTTTTACATCCAACAATATGTTTTCTATTTTTCAGCATTTTTTTAAAAATTACATGTATTATAACCTGCTGCTCAATTTAAAGACACACATCTTTATTGCTCGTGGTGAAAACTTCAACAAATGTTTTTTTTTTCTCACTTGGAAAATATAAATTAATTATATGAATGAGTCCGTTGTCCTAAAGTTCCCGCTGGGGTCTCCACATGTACAAGATTGCATGCAAGTTCAATTGTTTCCTTCGTGCACATAATACATTTAGCAGCACTTTTATTTAAAACAAACCATTGATGAATACACTGGAAAAAGTAATTTTTTCTCTTATTCAAAATTTCACTCACTTCCCCATGATAAAAGACACCGCACTTTGGATCTTTGCATTTAACAAAATTTGGTGGCTGATAACAAATAGAACACACTTTCTTCTCTTTTTCTCGAAATTCATTGATTTCTTTCTCCAGTTTTGCCACAGTTCGAGAATAATCGGTTGTGTTTTTATTCTCTTTCATTGTTCTAATGATGTCTTCCAGACGTTCGATCATCAATTCTAGATAGTTAACGAATTTGTCTTTTGTAACCATATCGGCATTCACTGATTTAGACAATCTTCAAAAATGAGTTGTAAAAAATGAATTGGTTGCACAAAAGTTTGAAAAAAAAACTAACGAATCTTGCTTAATTTTTATTTCGGCAATGAGCGCATAGCATCTCCCAGTTTCCGCTTCCCGATCAACTTGCTCACTTTGACTGAAAAGTATTGTATTTCAGAACGAGGACTATTCACACTCACTTTTTCGTTGAATTTGCTTTTTGAAGATCAGCTTCCAATTTCCCATTTCGTTTTTTTAATCTGTAAAATGAAATGACTGACTTTTTTCTGGAGTAACTCACGAATCTATTTTGCCCAGTAAACTGTAGCGATCATTTTTGCTTGTTGTGATTTCTTCTTCCAACGAAGTTCTGAAACTTTTTGATTTTTGAAAACGTATTTCTAAGTGGCAACCTACATCTTTTGTTTTGCTTCTCTGAGTTCCTGATTTCTATTACCATTTTGTCTCCTGCATATTGAGATTTCTCAATAAAAACTAACATCTCAACTTACTCCATATTAAATCTAGCATTCTCATTTTCAAGTTGAATTATTCTTTGCTGATATCTTTCTATCTTATTTCTGTAAAAAATTGATTAAGTTGACAACAATGCAGAATCACTTACTTTTGCTCGTTTACGGTGTTGTTACTGTTCATCGCGGCCTGTTGAAAATAGGCGATATCCGCTTTTTGCTGTTCAAGTTGTATGCTAAAAAAAAGGTTGAAGTAACAAACCTTTGTGTTCTTAGCCTGCTCAGAAGAATGGAAGAATTACTGACCTCAGATTATGAACAGCATTATCTTTCTGTTCCATAGTAGACTTTTGTTGTTTAATAGTAGCTTCTAATGCTTCTCTGAAAACTTTTTTGTGAAAGAAAAAACCGAAGAACAGAAGTACTTATTCTGTCTATTGCGTGAGCAAGCTTCAGTTAAATCACGTAGCTGACCTCTGAAATTGCAGTGTATTCTAATTTCAAATCTTTGCAAACTTACCTTTGTTTTTCCATCTTCTCATCTTTTTGCCGTATAATTTCTTCATTTTCTCTGCAAAAATATTACACTGGAAGAGTCTACTTGAAAAATTATGTTACCCAATCGTATTATTCAGTTTCTCTTGGAACGCAACAAGTTGCTTACTTATGTAAGCCTTGCAATGCTGCAGTTCTAGCTCCAAATTTTTGACTTTCTGCTCGTACCTTTGAAAATTGCCTACAATATAGACAAAGATTGATAACTTACGTCATAGCTTCCGTTTTTAGCAATACCCAAAAATACCAGCTTCCACAGAAAAAGTCACAAAAAACCACCGAAAAAAAAGAATGTCCGGAAAGTTGAATTGCAACTGACGCCTTTTTTATTTGTATAACTTCTCTGTTTCTCCCTTTTCTAGATGTAACTTCTTTGTTTGCCCGTATTTGATATTCTTATCGTAGTTTGCAGTGTTAAAACTTCTATAGGTTTAGCACGTTCTATGAATAAAAAATATTAGGAGTGAGCAATAATGTGGACTTTGTTCGGAGTTCAGTTTGAATTAGCAAGAATGTGATGCAAGTTTTCAGATAACTCCAAGTTCACTGGTACTTGTTTATGATTTGCACTGTTCTGGTTTCAATAAGCTCCAAATAATTGAAGTTAATATTTCGCGCTTTTTCAATGTACATATGTGCAAAGTTGTGATGTTCTATGTATTCCATATGGGCAACCAATTGACACCGTTTAAGAATTATGATGTTCTCTATATCAAATTGGCTCAAATTTTCTTGTGTTTTTAAGTTTTTTTAAATTATCAATTGACAATTAGGGTTGCACTTGCGTTTTCTTTTTGTTATAAAGTTCATAGGCACTCATAACACCTATTCTCTTTCAAATCGTAGTCGTTTGATATTCTCGCCATGGTTTCTAAGAAACAAAAGGCCCCTACTACTCATATTCCTCCTTCTACACATAGAATGACTACTAGAAGTCAATCAAGAAATTCCACTATCGTTATCGACCCGGATGTACTGAAATGGGATATGGCTGAGGAAATGGAAAAGCTTCCTGGATGGAGACCTCCGGCAAGAAAGAAACGAGATAAAATTGATAATTTTTGAGTGAATAAAGTGCTTTTCATGTATGATTTCAGTTTTATGACGGAAAATAATGTTTATGATTGAATTAAGTCTCATAAGAAGCTTAATGGGATCCAACAAGATCAAAGAATGGAAGTGGTATTTAACTGAATTTTCGAAAATACTCAATGAATTTGCGGAGACGATGACGCATTTCCTGATTGATTGACATAATTTGTGTCACTTTCCAAACTTGAAACGATCCATTCAAAACTATCGATAACGTAAGTAAACCAATTTTCACAAATCTCAATGGTGATATCTGTTTGGTGGTTGGAACTTGGAGACAGTGATCTGAAAATCGTTTTCAATATCTTTCAGTTAACATTAAAACTTACAAAATCTTCAACTTTTCTTTGATAAAATTTATTCCTTTTTTGCATTCCGCGAGAATACTGTTTATTTTGGAACTGAAGTTTTCTGATTTTTGATTTAGGCTGGTTCTGAAAATTTGACATCTTACTTAGCTTGAAGAGAAATGAACTGACCTTATTTCATTGTATTTTGCTACCAAGTCTTCTAATTGACTTTCAATTCCAATGTTTTTCTCTCACAGCCTTAGAAAAACCTTCAAGGGTCTTGTTTCATATTTTTCACATACCATTTGTTCTGATCCAAAAGTGCCATTCTTGATGCATTTTGTTTCCCATTTTTTAGTATCCCTCTTAAAATCGCACAATAAAAAGTTTTCGGAAAACGTCGAAACATTTACCTATGACGGTTAAATTCTCCAAGGTGTTGAGCATAATATGTGTTTTGTTGCCTGAAAATGGTGGAAATTTTAAGAAATTCGATTGAGAAACATACAAAACGGTTGATCTGGATTGAAATGGTAAGGATTGCAAGCTAGCAATTTGGTTCTCATGATCCTTTTTGAGATTTGCATTAGTTCTTTCGAATTCTTCAATTCTACTTTTGTAAGCTTCTACATTTTTCTGGAATACTCAAGGATCTACACGAATGAGTCCACTAAAATTATTCCGTGGGCGGACCAGCCGCGAAAAGGAAGATTCGAATTTCTTGCACAACTGTTATTAATTTGACAGTATGTTTTCTATTTTTATTTTTCATCATTATTCTTAGTTTCATTATATGTATTACAACCTGTTGCTCGATTAAAAGAAATACATCTTCATTTCTCGTTTTGAAAACTCATTTGGAAAAGATACATTAATTACCGTAAAACCTGTATTAGAAAGACAACTTCAATAGAAGCACACCTCTAATAGAAGGACACCCTTGGAGCATGATTGAAAAATAGAAGGACAGCCTCTAATAGAGGGACACCCTTCTATTATTTTTTCGTAAACTTCGACAAATGCTTTGAAATTACAAAAGATTGCTATTATACAAAGTTTTCATTCCGTTTTCGTGTTTGTTTCCCGCTATTCAGTGGTTTTTGGTGAAAAAAACGAAGAAAAAGAACAGTTTTTGTCCAAAATTGGTGGAACCTTTTAGCCTGACAGGGTTTCGAAAAATAGAAGGACAGCCTCTAATAGAAGCACACCTGTAATAGAAGGACATCAAATTTGAGGGGTTGAGAATAGAAGGACATGTCCCTCTATTACAGGTTTGACGGTATAGGAATGAGTCCGTTGTCCTAATGTTCCGGCTGGCCTCTAAACAGGTACGAACTCGAATGCAAGATCAACTGTTTCCTGTGTGCAATAAACGCATCTAGCGGCATTTTGGTCAATAAAACGTCGATGGATACACTGAATAAAATAATCGTTTTTCGCTTATTCAAACTTTTCACTCACTTCTCCATGATAAACTGCATCACACTTTTCATTTTTGCATTCAACAAAAATTAGTGTCTGCCAACAAATAGAACACTTTTTCTTCGCCTTTTCTCGAAATTCTTTGATTTCTTTCTCTAGTTTCTCCACAATTTGATCAGTTGTGTTTTTATTCTTTTGAATTGTTTCAATGATGTCTTCCAGACGTTCGATCATCAATTCTAGATAGTTGATTGCCTTTTGCTTGTTTTTCGGAGCCATATCGGCGTGAACTGATGTGGACAACCTTCAAAAAGGAGCCCTGGGTCAGTTGCATAGAAAATTGAAGAAAAAAAACTAACGAATCTTGTTTGTTTTTCATTTCGGCAATGAGCGCTTTGCATCCCCTAGTTACCGTTTCCCCATCAACTTGCTCACTTTGACTGAAAAGTAATTGATTTCAGAACGAGGACTATTCACACTCACTTTTTCATTAAAATTGCTTTTTGAAGATCAGCTTCTAAGTTCGCATTTCGTTTTTTTAATCTGTAAAATGAAATGATTGACTTTGTTCTGGAATAACTCACGAATCAATTTTTCCTAAGGAACTAAAATGATCGCACTCTTTATCTTCGATTGTCTTTTTCAACGAAGTTCTGAAAATGATATATTGGTAACGTGAATCCAAGTGGCAACTTACATTTCTCGCTGTGCGTTTCGAAGTTCCGTTGCTATATTACTGTTTTGCCTATAGAAAATTGGAAATTTCAAGTCATAATAAATTATTCAACTCACTCCATAAGTGAAAACCTTGCATTTTCATTTTCAAGTTGAATTATTCTTTGCTGATATCTTTCTATCTTATTTCTGTAAAAAATTGATAAAGTTGACAAAAATGCAGAATCACTTACTTTTGCTCATTTACGGTGTTGTTACTGTTCATCGCGGCCTGTTGAAAATAGGCGATATCCGCTTTTTGCTGTTCAACTTTCATGCTAAAAAAGTCGAAGTAACGAACCATTGTGTTCTTAGCCTGCTCAGGAAAATGGGAAAACTACTGACCTCAGATTATGAATTTCATTATCCTTCTGTTCAATAGTAGAATTTTTTTGTTCAATGGTAGCTTCTAATTCTTCTCTGAAAAGTTTTTCTGATAACAAACATGAGATTAAAAATACCTATCCTGTTTATTGCGTGTGCATACTTGAGTTAACTTGTCAAGATGCAATCTGAACCTTCATTGTATCTTAATTTCAAATCTTTGCAAACCTACCTTTGATTTTCCATTCTCTCAACTCTTTGCCGCATAATCTCTCGCATTTCTCTGCAAGAATAATACTGTGGAAGAGCTTACATGAAAATTAAGTCACCTAATTGTATTTTCCTTTTGTTCCAGTTTCTCCTGGAACGCAATAAATTGCTTACTTATGTAAGCCTTGCAATGCTGGAGTTCTAGCTCCAAATTTTTGACTTTCTGCTCGTACCTTTGAAAAATTTTCTACAATATAAGCAAAAAACAATAACTTACTCCATAGCTCCTGTTTTTGGCAACACCCAAAAATACCAGCTTCCACAGAAAATTCACAAAAATTCACCAAAAAAAAAATGAATGTCCGGAAAGTTGAATTGCAACTGACGCCTTTTTTATTTGTATAACTTCTCTGTTTCTCCCTTTTCTAGCTGTAATGTTATTATTCACCTGTATTTGATGTTCTTATCATAGTTTGCAGTGTTAAAACTTCTATAGGTTTAGCACGTTCTATGAATAAAAAATATTAGGAGTGAGCAATATTGTGGACTTTGTTCGGAGTTCAGTTTGAATTAGCAAGAAGGTGATGCAAGTTTTCAGATAACTCCAAGTTCACTAAAGCTTGTTTATGGTTTGAACTGTTCTGTTTTCAATAAGCTCCAAATAACTGAAGGTAATATTTTGAACTTTTTCAATGCACATATGTCGAAAGTTGTGATGTATTCTGTATTCCATAAGGGCAACCAATTGACACCGTCTTAGAAGTTTGATCTTCTCTATATCGAATTAGCTCAAATTTCCTTGTGTTATTTAGTATTTTTTTTAGAAAAAATTTGACAATTATATATGCCCTTGCGTCCTTTTTTTCCGTTATGAAGTTCATAGACATTCATGACACCCATCTTGCAAATCGTAGTTGTTCAATATTCTCGTCATGGTTTCTAAAAAACAAAAGGTCCCTACTACTCACATTCCTTCTTCTACACATAGAATGACTACTAGAAGTCAATCAAAGAACTCCACTATCGCTATCGACCCGGATGTACTGAAATGGGATATGGCTGAAGAAATGGAAAAGCTTCCTGGATGGAGACCTCCGGCAAGAAAGAAACGAGTTGTTGTGGACGATGATGAAGAAGAAAGCGGTGATGAGGTAGATAAATCGTGACTATTGTCAAAAAAATAAAGTGCCGACCCCGCGAATTTGACTGAATTCAAACAAGTGGGGTCCTTAGGCCCCGCCCAACGTGTGCAAGTTCGCCGCGCGTAGTTTTGTAAGCAATACACTTGCAAGCGGAAAGGAAACTACGCGCGGCGAACTTGCACACGTTGGGCGGGGCCTAAGGACCCCACTTGTTTGAACTCAGTCAAATTCGCGGGGTCGGCACTTTATTTTTCTGACAATATTTCAATGATAAAGTTGATAATTTTTGAGTGAATAAAGTGTTTTTATGTATAATTTCAGTTTTATGACAGAAAAATCATGTTTATAATCGAATTGAGTTTACAAGAAGCTCAATTTATACATTTAATCCAACAAAAACAACGAAATAAAAGTGGAATCTAGAGTTACTGAAAATACTCAATACATTTGCTGAGACGATGACGCATTTCCTGATTGATCGAAAAAATTTGTATCAGTTTCCAAACTCGAAACGATCCATTCAAAACTATCGCTAACGTAAGTGAACCAGTTTTCACAAATCTCAATAGTGATATCTGTTTGGTGGTTGGAATTCGAAGACAGTGATCTGAAAATCGTTTTCAATACCTTTCAGTTAACATTAAAACTTACAAAATCTTCAGCTTTTCTTTGACAAACTTCATACCTTTCTTGCATTCCGCGAGAATACTGTTCATTTTGGAATTGAAGTTATCTGATTTTTGATTTAGACTGATTCTGAAAATTACGACATCTCAATTAGCTTGAAGAGACATGAACTGACCTAATTTCATTGTATTTTGCTACCATGCCTTCTAATTGACTTTCAAGTTCAATGTTTTTCTCTCGCAACCTTAGAAAAGTCTTGAAAAGTTTTTATTTTACTTTTCACATACCATTTGTTCTGATCTAAGAGTGCCATTCCTGATGAATTTGGATTTCCATTTTTCAGTATCCCTCTTAAAACCGCACAATAAAAAGCTTTTGGAAATCATCAACAAACTTACTTTGGACGGTTCAACTCTCCAAGATGTTGAGCATAATCTGTGTTTTGTTGTCTGAAAAAAGTTGAATTTCACAGTAATTCGAGTGAGAAACATACAAAACAGTTGATCTGGATTGAAATAATAACGATTGCAAGCTAGAAACTTGCCTTTCATGGTCCTTCTTGAGGTTTGCATTAGTTTTTTCGAGTTCTTCAATTCTATTTTTGTAAGCTTCTACATCTTGTCTGGAATACTCAAGGAAATTTTAGTCGAGTTCACAAAAACCTACCTAGTATCACTGGTAGAACTTTGTTTATATTGGTTGAGGGCATTTTGAAGCTTTGAACAAGTCTCTTTTAGAACTTTAGACTCATCTCTGAAATAATGTTTAAACATTAAAAAATTTTCGAAATCTCACTTTTGTCTTTCATTTTCCCTACTAATTTCATCAATCAACGTTTTCATGCTGTTTCTGTAACTTTTCGATTGCAGGCATATTTTCAACACCGAAGCTACCTGCTCTTCAAGTTATCGCTGTGTACAGCAGCCATTTGATCCAGTTCAAACCTAAATTTCAGAAATATTAAGGGAAATTTTTCAAATCTTACCGCGATTTTTGAATTTCACAAGCACATTGTTGCTTCAGAACCTCAATTTCTCTTCTGAAAGGTTCCATTATGAAATTCAGCTCTTCTTCAATACCTGTGTTCAATATCTTTTTGTTGCAACTTATGTCCAAACTCTAAGCTTTGTTTGGCTATGTAATTCTTATAATGTTGAAGTTCTATCTCCAAGTTTCTGATTTTCTGTTCGTATCTGAAATGAACACGTATAATAAAAGCAATTATAATTTTAGAATCTTGAACTCACATTAAGGTTCCCATTATAACTTCAGTAAGTTGATCAATAACAAACAGAAGAGTAAAACTTGGAGTTTTTGTCGTTTTATCAAATTAGATTCTACAGTCCATCTTACTTGGTGACATGTTTGCACATCAAATTTTCTTATCTGAAACTGTGAAGAAAACGCATAAGACCAACAGTTATCTGTTAATTTTCCTCCCGCCAAAATTGGTAATACATGGATCATCTTAAAACTTCAAGCTAGATGAAAAAAGCTAACATATTTTCTCATTTCCGCCAATAGTTCCCATTTCCTCTTTTTCCGTTCTCATATCCCTTTGAAGAATCACTTGAAACTTTAGTTCAATATCTCTTCTCTCTTTTTTCGCGACCCACAGCAAATTTTGTTTTCTATCTGTCAATTGCATTCCTTTTTCGTTTTTCTATCAATTCGTACTTGATGGTGATACATCAAGTCGTATCCCTTTTTAGTTAATTTTTTTTTTCTGCGTTTGTCGTTTACATTCTGACATCTCAAAATGGTCACATTAATTTTCGGTGCGCGGGTGTTCAAAAAACGGAAAATGACACATACATCAAAATGAACTTTATGTATGTTACGTGGAAGCATCGTGAATAATTAATGAATCGGGAAACTTGACATATTCTTATATGTATATATAAAAGCTGATTCCTGAAAAGAGATATATTAGGTTGCTCTTATTGTTCTTTTTTTCAAATCGACTTTTCTTACTATAGTGAACTATAAACAAGGCTCTTAAAATAAGACTTCTCGGTTTTATTATTCATACAAACTGAACACTATTCCACCAGGATAATAATTCCAAGATTCTCATATTCTAGTGTATGAAAATGTGGATTTTTATTATCATTTGTTCTCGCTGTTCTAAGATGACTACTTTGGATTCAGTTAATCATAAAAAATCTGAAAAATACGTTTTTAAACTTAAATAAATAAAGCACTGAACACCATTCTCACAGTTATAATAATTCCAAGACCCTCCTTTTTGTTTGACTTTTTCAAGTACTCAAGATTTATTGAACCGTATACCATGAGAGTGTGTCAAGTTTTTCTTTGCCTAAACCCTCTTTTTTCTCTATCTGTCATTTGCAGAAACCAATATTTTCGATATCTTTCCATTTTTAAATTTTTTTTAATCCCCGTTTTGTGTTTTGTTCTGTTCTTTCTAATCTTCTTGTTTCATCATATTATCCTATCCCTTTTTGTCTTTATCTCTTATTTATAATTCAGTACCTCTTGTTCTATCCCTTTCTTTCCCGTTCTCCATTCTTCTTCTCTTCATTTTCTTCGACCCCCAACCTCCCCCTTCATTCGTCTTCCACTTTCTTACACATTGCACACACACACACACATAGACACAACCTCCCTTCCTTCTTCTCCTTTCATATTAGACCTCCGATTATTTCTACGTTTCATTGACATCTGGCCATTCCGTCTTTTTTCTCTAATCCTCTTCTTGTCAAGTACACGTACACCCACCCCCATTGGACGAGATTTTCTCTTTCTTTTTTAATATTCTAGTAGGATATTAGATATTCCAAGAAAATATGAAGCCGGAAACACACATTGCAAAGAGCTCTCTAGTCCTTGGAATTCTCATGGAAAATCAATGTTTCTTCTTACATTCAATTAGGGTGCCAAGTGCAAGGATTCTCTTTTCGTCTCTTTCCTATTCTTTTGTCCTTCTGCTCCGCACTCTTCTCTTCCTTTTTGTCCTTTTCTTCTCTTCTTTCTTCAAATCTCTCTCGACCTCCCCCCCCCCCCTCTTTTTCTTCTTCCTTATCGCACAACTCACACCATTTTTCGGCTCTTTATTACAATTTTGGAATTTTTCGCAGCAAACACCACTTAAAATGGATCCTGTAATGAGGCAAGCATTGGAAATGGCACGAGGAAATATGGCTGCGTTGCTTCAAAATCAAAATCCAGTGAGTTTTTTTTTTAAGCTTGATAAAATTACAGAGTGAAAGTTTTTAATAAGAGCATATGAAACAAATCCAAGAACGCAGAAAAACAGTTTCTCACTGTTTTTTTTTCCTGGCATTCCAAATAGAAGAAGATTGTAGCTATTTTGAACAGATTGAGTAACTAAATACTGGTTTTCGGTGCTAATTTTGGTGCCATTTCTCCTTTGTCTGAGCACTTTGGGGTATTTCTCTGAAAAACTGCTTGTTCAAACAAATCCGGAAACTTTCGTGTTGCTGGCAACTTCTGAGCAAATGTTGAGCATTTTCGCCTAGGATTTTCTGGGAAATTAGCTCAAAAACTGCTCAATCTTTGCTGAATAGACATTCACGGGAAAATAGAAGTCAGAATTTGCTTTATGTTCGCCTAGAAGCTGACAAGTACGAACTTTTGCTCGAAAAAGAACAAATGCTCGCACTAAAGCCGCTTGGAAGCCCCTATTGCTGCTCAGAAGCCGTCAAAACTTCGCACAGAAGTCGGCAGCAACACTTGATGAATCACATTTTTCGATTTTTATTCGTCATTTGTGTGGATTACCATGAAAAGCTGAGTATATTAATTTAAAAAAAAGGAAAAAGTCATTTTACTTTCAAAAACCAACGAAAAAGCAAGGATAAAAACATACGAACTTCGAGTGAAATGTATTCTTGGCGTTGAATCGACACATAAATATACACGAAAACTAAAAATTCAAAAATGAGGCTTCCTCCACTAATTCTACCCCGTTTTCAGACATCTTCCGAGGCCGTACAATTCCCAGCAACCAGCAATGAGCCAGCTCCAACTCCAATGCCAATGCAAACAGGCAATGCAGAGTACTGCAAAATCAAAGAGATCAGAGATTCGCATAAAAAATCTATTGCTGCCATCAAATTCTCTCCAGATGGAATGTTTCTTGCCAGTTGCTCTGCGGATGGAACTGTTAAAGTACATAAGCTGCCAGAATTTACAATTGTCAATGTGGTGAGTATTCAAAGGTTTACATACCAATAGGGGAAAACAAAAAAGGAAGCTTTTCTGGAATGATTGGCATGAAAACAAACTCTGAAAGACAATTAATATTGCAGTTGCGCGGACACAAACTTGGAATCAATGACATCGCCTGGAGTCCGGATGGCAAGTTCATCACATCTGGATCCGACGACAAACTTGTGAAGACATTTGCATTGGTTGACAACAAATGCACTGCAACGTTTGTAGGACACACACATTATGTGTTCTGTGTGAACTATAACCCAGCGGGAAGCCTCCTAGTTTCCGGATCTTTTGACAATAATATAAGAATTTGGTGTACACGCACAAATTTCTGCGTGAGAACTCTCACTGGGCATACGGATCCAATTACAACTGTTTCATTCAACCGAGATGGAAGCCTCATTGCATCCGGATCATATGATGGCCAACTTCGTATCTGGAACACTATCAATGGATCAATTTATAAAACTCTTACTGATGAGGAATGTGCTCCAGTATCACATGCAAGATTCTCACCAAACGGAAAGTATGTTTTATCATCAGCATTGAGTAGCGAGCTGAAGCTGTGGGATTTCGCCAAAGGAAAGTGTTTGAAAGAATATACTGGACATGAGAACAGTAGATACTGTGTCACTGCCAATTTTTCCATCACCGGAGGAAAATGGATTTGTAGTGGTTCTGAAGACAACAAAGTTTACATTTGGAATCTCCAGTCAAAGGAAATCGTACAGAAGCTTGAGGGACATACAAGTGAGTTTTTATATGTTTCGAGCTGAATCACTTTACAGGTTCTTTGCAGACGTATCCGTTATGTGCTCATTAGGTTTCTCATGCGTAACGGACCCGTTACGGATGTTTCCCAAGCAAAATTCTCGCTAATGGACGGTAACTGACCCGTTACACATCATAAATCTTATGAACACAAAACGGATACGACTGCAAAGAGCCTGTGTTGTGAAATGAATTATGGAATTTCATGACAAGCTAGAAACGCTATCACGAGCTCAATTTCATGTTTTTGGGTTTCTAGCTCGTTGTTACAATTTATTCACTTACCTCCAAATCAAACTAAAAAAAAGTTTGAATTTTTCAGCTCCCGTGATCTGTACGGAGTGTCATCCATGTCAAAATGTCATCGCATCTGCCTCTCTCGAACCTGAAAACTGCATCTTCATCTGGAGATCCAACAATTAATCAGTTTTCTTTTGCCATATTATCACATTTTTACCCAAAAATTCTCTGTCTGATGTGCCCACCAGTTTGATTTGATCTCTTTTTCAGTTTCTACGCGACTGATAACTTCCCAGTGTTTGCTTCCTTCTGTAGTTTTTCTACTGCCAAGAAATTCGAAGTAGCTTCTTATTTTTGACTGCTAACCAATAAAGTTCTATTGCGGAAAGCTTTTTTTCAGGGTTTGATTACATTATTAAGCATGAGTTGGAATTGACTGTCGAAGGAAATGGCGTGATGATAAATAAGCAGAAAGACCAAGAAAATGGAAACCATCAGAAGATCAGGCGAACTGAGAAAGAACAACAATAACTTTGAAAAACTTGCAGTTTTTGTTCAAAAATTGTTGGGGAAATGTGTTTAGAACAGCGAGGAAATTCGACAAGTAGCCACGAGTTTGGCTGGTAAAAATTTTTAGATTTTTCAAAAAAAAAGTTTGTCAAATTTTATTTGTTTTTGTTCTATTTTGTCTGTTCTCTTTTGTCATTGTCTTTGAACAGGAAAACCCCTTGGAACTGTTTCAGGAAATGAAGATTTATTAAAGCAAGACCATTAAAGCTCGAAATTAAAGCATGTAACACCGTCGTCAAAAATTAAAATATTTTTTAAAGCTTTTGAGATCAAATCCTAATATATTTTGTCCACGGCCCACTGAACCCTGCCTCCGCCTGTCCTTCTACAAGTAGTTTGAATGTGGGAACGGTCTTGACTCCATAGCATCATCAATTTTTTGAGCGTGTGTCGACATGCAGTCTGATGAAGGTGATGAGCCCAACATATTGAACCTCTTGTCCATGACCCTGCTTTCGTGGTGCCTAAAATTTCAATTTGTTCATATCTAAATTTTCATTTCTGATTTTCTTTGTATTTTGTTTCGAAAATTCCAGCATGAAAAATTTTGAAGTTTGCTCACTAAAAGATATCAAAACATTACCCACAAGCCCTGGCTTCACCCATTTTGCGTTCTGAGTTACGCATGCTCTTTCGAAGTCATGATGGGACATAAAAGCAGTTAAGGTGATCTAATTTTGGTGTTGAAAGAAGAAAATATAAGAATTTTTAGTCATTTTGAGAAAAAAAAATTAGAAGTTTTTTTTAATTCATGTATTTGAGGTTTGAAAGAGACATTTTCACTAACTGACCTTATTGCAAAATCTTAATACAGATCATTACAGAGATCAATAGCGTCAAAGAAATATTCGAATAAAATCACATTTCAGGACTCCTAACAAGCGGTGTCCATCAAAAGTAGAATATACAATAATGAATGAAAATAAGATGTTTCTTCTGCCTAAATATTTTCGAAAACGGATGTTGATTGATAAGATAAGACCACCTAAACTGTAGAGGTATCATGTTTCTTCAAACTATTTTGCATGTTTCCGGTGGCCTTCTAGGAAACTACGTTTTTGATACGGGTATAATATAAATCCCTGCTGTGAAACAGTTCTTTATAATCATTAGAAGATCTGTTGCAAATAAAGCGATCATTGATGTGCGATAACCTTGATAGCGTGGTGAGAACCATCTCTCATTGGATTTCCGGTAAAATTTGTGCTTATCATTCCAAGAATGTAGAAAGTGTATTTTATGTCATCCAAAAAAGGAAAAAAAAAGAATTCGAAGTTTGTTTGTATTGTTATATTCGTGCGATTGCGACTGAATGGTCCAAAATGTTCTGATAATGTTTCTTTCTAATTGCCACTGGATAAAAATTTATTTAAAAATGAAAACAAAAGATTTCTGCGTTCGGGGGGAATCGAACCCCCGTCGAATGCTTGGAAGGCATCCATGCTGACCATTACACCACGAACGCGATGAGAGTGAGAGGAGAGAAGATAGTTATATCGAAGCAAGTGAAGCAGGTTTGAAGAGTGATTGGAGGGTTTGTTTGAGGGAGTGGCGACGCTTTTCTCTCGGCTTGAGGGAGAGATAGAAGGGAAAAAGACAACTAGGAATCAGAAAAAGGAGAATTTCTAAGCTCTCTTATTCCAGATTTTTTCACTGTGACTCTGAATAGCGGACGCTGTTCATCTGTTACATCCACAATGAAGAACAGCTTTTCAAACGGATTTTTTTGGGATTCTATCTGGATATTTGAAAAACTACATCTCTAAAGGAATTCCTATAAGAAGTTTCCAGTTTTACGTGTATTCTTCATGTTTTAAGATATACTTGGCTGCTAAACTTTTCTTCATTATTTCCCGGGTTAGAAACAACAAATCTAACGTGGAGAAAAATTGAACTTTGTCCAGAAATTCTTATCAATCTGAAACCATTTTTCCTTTGATCAATCCAAGAGGCAAAAACATTGTATTTTCTTTGCTCTCATGCTATTTCCTGAAGTTTTTTGCATCTTATCTGCTAATAAAATGATAAACCAAATCTCTGATCGAATCTCACATGATTTTTGTTTCCGGGAGCAACGCCCACGAGAACGATTGCACAGTATAAAAGAAAAATCTCTGTGAAGTTTTAGCAGATTTTACAGAGAAATTTCTCACTTCCTCTTTGGTTTTAACTATTTTTTGACAGTCACCCATCATGTTCTTTTTACTTTTTGAAATCTCTTATTTCACGAGAAGTCTTATAGAAACTTCTAAGACGTTTTTTTAGGTATGCTCCTTTTCTGGAAAGTTTTCGTGTTACTTTGTGTTGTAGCCGTAACAAATGCTTCCATTCGTATCCCCATTGAAGAAATCAAAGACACCTTGACAACTGATGTTCCCGGAGTGAGTGAAAAATATCAATCCAAGTTAAACTTTTCAACTAATTCCAGTTTGTACCAACTATTATTACTGGCAATGTTACCTGCTACCGACAACCCATGCCTGGTGTTCGTCCATTCATTCATGACCCATGGTACCTTGATGAAGTCGAAGTAATCACAACAACAGATGAAGACGGATTGTATCGTCTTCAAACTATTCCTTCGTTGAAAAATGAGAAATCCATTCGTATTACAATTCGTCATCGCTGTCTAATGGAGAACATCCCAATGATAAAAGAATGTGCAATTCCGATGTACACAACTGAAATTTCTCTCCGATTGGACACTGGCAAAACGTACATCACCGTAAGTTTGAGAAAGTTTTATAGCCATCCAATATGATATTTGAAAATAAAATTGACATATTTGATGATAAAACTGAAATTTTCCAGTATGAATTCGAGCTCGACAAAATGGAGAGATATACCCGTGCTGATTGCTTATACTGATTCAACTGTTGACATTATTTCAATGATAAATTTTACATTCCTCCGCGATGTTTTTCAAAAGAGTCCAATAAATTTTTATTTTCAAATTGAAAAAAGTTACTGAATAACATTCTTAATGAAGTTTGCAGCTCATTCAGCCAAAGTTAGGTAACAAAAAGGATGATAAATCATTTCTTCACATTAAGGGTACCTTCATCTTAGAGTACATAAGGTTTTGTTATCTCAATCTGGAAATAATGACTATTGTCATCTTACAATATGAAGGGGATCGTTATCTCAATTTGAAAATGGTTACAACTGTCAGCTTACCATTATCATTGACAAGATCTCTCTTAACTATATCGAGACACTGAGCTAGTCTGAAATGACGATAAATAACATCTTCTCATTTCGTTTCCAGATCTTGATATAAGACTACAATATCAAGATTTCCAGACGGACCATCTGGAACACTGTCATCATTTTTTAGTCATCACTGAGTATAAAAGGACCAAGATTTGCATTAAGAAATCATTCTGCTCAGTTTCTGCGCAATTATCTTCTTCTCTCTACTCAGCTATGGAATCCAACTTCAATGTTCCTCTCTTCAATCCAGGATATGTATTCAACTCTGAGAATGTGAATTCAGTCTATTCATATAGTTCTGTTACTTTCTCGAGTACTGCCATTTCTTCAAATAACTTCTCCTATGAAGAAGATGTCTGTTCATTTAGTTCTGGATTTTCCTCCAATGCAACTATGTCTTCAAATAGTTCCTACTATCAGGACTATGTGAACTACTATTCTGGATTTACTCAACCTGTCGTAGATTGTTCTATGACTACTCCTTTTGCTCAACCAGCTCAAAACTCTGCTCCTGGATACCAATACAACTTCGATGTCAATTCAACAGCTCAGAAATGGAATTTACCATGTTATTTTACCACTTCTACTATTCCGAATTTATTTCAAACTCCAAGTCCAACTGCAACACCACCAGCTCAAACATCTCAATGTCCGGAAAAGAAATGCTCTCACTGTTCAACCACGGAAACCTGTCGATGGAGAAACATTCGATCAAAAAATGGAATTTTGTGCAATGCGTGCTATGCGTACGAAAGGGAAAGCTGGAAGGCAATGGTGCGTCCAGTGGAAGTTATTGAGAAATACAAGAATCGAAAAGAAAAGAAACTCAAATCTTCTCACTGATTGCTATGGTCCAACTTGTTCACTCATTTTTTTTTCACGAGTTTAATATTTAATTTTCTGTGTTTTTTTTCACATATTCATAAAATTTAATAAACTTTTCAATTATAAAAATTTCAACGTTCAGAGAAAAGAGCAACATATAAACTAGGACTATCCAAGAGGTACATGTTCATACAAAGATCCAAGTTCATTTAGAGTTTTTTGTGCTGATATGACTACGTTCATCTGCGTTTCGATCAGGATCAAGCCCGGATGATTAATATTTAAACCAAATAAACAGTTTCTTGTTAACAATGTTTCACTTTTTCCACTGCAAAATGAAACACTTGTTCTGTCGTCTAGTTGTAATTTGTTACATAATCTAATTTATTCGAAAT
Source organism: Caenorhabditis doughertyi (assembly GCA_963572265.1). Lineage (NCBI taxonomy): Eukaryota > Metazoa > Nematoda > Chromadorea > Rhabditida > Rhabditidae > Caenorhabditis > Caenorhabditis doughertyi. Next base: position 27,756,048 of record OY751558.1, on the reverse strand, counting down.
ATATTGCTACTGGCAGCTTATCTTTAGGTTCATCAGCTCAGACTTTCACCGTTCTTCCGATTTTACCGCTAGATGTTGTCCGCTCTTTTATGATGCGCGGAAGAGCATATCAGATGCATTTGTTTATAATAAATGTTTTACAATGCGTTTTACTAAGCTGCGGTTATGACAGATTTGATAAAGACACAAACAAATGAAAGTAGCTGGGACAAAAGAAAACGGCTGGTTTCGGCTTTGAAAATAAAAAGGCAAAAAAATTTCTGAACATTTCAAGAAACTCATCCTGCTTTATAAAAAATGGACCGGCACAAAGAAGAGGCATTCTAGGAACACATGACATTTCCCACTCAAAAAAACCATCGTGTCTGTTCCGGCTACAAATGTTCATGTCCGACTTCTCAACTTGGACCAATAAAAACATAGAAAATTAAAAATCATTGAACTGTTTGCTGATCCAAACAGCGATATGTATTATAAAAAGAAAGATTCTCTAGCTCCACCTACTCAGTCGATTACGCTTTTTTTTCTTTGAATTGTTTCCAGTAATAAGCTACATCATTCAGATCTCAATAAATTTTTTTCTCTTGTTATGAACCCCTATCCATATCTTTAAAATAAAATAATTTTTCATGATTTTTCAGCCAAAACGATATATCGAAAGTGAATTTGACTTTTTCAAAGTTGTACTTTTAGCGGCTGTCGTTTGGCTGTCTTCTTGCCTAGATTCCCTATTTTGATTTTTGTTTCCGTTATGACATTTTCATTTTTGCAAACTCTTCTGCGCGGAATACAAAAAACCAATTAATTTTATGAGGGGCCGTGTGAACAAGTCTCAACATACCGTTCGTTCACGCCTCCTTTTCTCTCTCCCTCAACTCATTTTCATTTCTCTCATTTTTCTCCGTTTTTAACTTGTGACAGGAGTCAAAAAAGAAGAGAAAAGTAGGGACGGTGCAGTGTTGACTAAAGTGACACCTTTTTCCTTTTGTCTCCCTCCAATTTCGGTCATTTTTTCGGGTCATAACAACTTTCGAATTTCGAAAATTCAAAAGTGACGTGACTTATATCACATTTCTCTTTTTGATGATCAACTCATCGTCCGATTCATTCCACTAACATCAAGTATTTTTAGACATGGCTAATCCACCGGAAAATCAACCGAATTACCATCATCTTCCAGTCAGCATGAGAGGTTATCATTTATTTACGCTTTATGATTTTGAAATTCTTTTTTTCAGCTGAATGGCATCTTGCTCAAAGAGAATACCTGCGCCTTTTTGATTACTACTCCTGTGAGGACGTCGACTATGGAGGTGAGCTTTAAATTCTAGAATCGAAATGAAGTGCTGTCAGCTTTCTCGAGACGTGTGAAGAATATTATTCTTAAAAACTCTATATTTCTTGATGAGTCGAAGGGGTGAAACATAAGTTCTTTGGGAAAAGTTGAGGAAAACTGAAACTATTCAAGCATGTTTTAGCACTATGAATTGGCTCATTGAGAAAATTTCATCTCGCTCTCTGCTTATACCACAATGTAGGCTTATACCAAATTATCGACGTCACTTATACTGTTTTTATACGAGTAATTTCGATTTTGATTTTTTCTACCAATAGAGTTAAGCAGAATGAGGGAAATATGTTCGATGGGAAGGTGATTAACTTCAAATAACATGTTGAAACTGATTTGGTTCATAGAATGGTCCGTCCGGGTTCCGTATACCAAAGTATTCAATATATTATTTTCCATCTACAGACGCTCTACCGAAACAAAAATTAATTATTGGCTTCCAAATTCACCAAAATTGTTTGAGTCACCTATATGAACGTTTGAGACAATTGCCAGCTTACGGTGAAAATATAACAACAAGAAACAAATTCGTGTGGTCCAAAAAAGTCAGAAACTAATGACTCAACCTAATATCTGTAGAAAAAAGTCAAAACCCTTGTGTCATTTCCCTTTCTGTTAGATTTTTTCACAGAGGTATGAGAAAGAAAAACATTATTCCAAAGCCGGCGCGCAAATGACCTTTTAGCTAGTACTTCTATTGATGGATATACAATATTTCATACGAACAGAAATTTTGATGGAAGTAACAGATCTGAGCTCTGTTTTGAATATAAGTGCTATGAAAAAAAAGTTGGGGAAAAAAATTTCCGGTAAAGAAAGGTATCAAAACGATTTTTGTTCATGTTTGGTGATTTTCAAAACTTTATTGTTTCGAACAAAAATTCCATCACAGCGGTTGTTTCAACTTCATCATTCAGACATGAAAGCAGCGGTCCGTCAATTCATCATGGACAAACTGGAGGAACTTTCTATGGACAATTCGGATGACGCCGCTCATGATGCTCGTTTCTTCCTGTTCTGCATGGCAAACTATGAGACGAACTTGGATCTTTGTATGGACATCTATCTCTTGGACAGTATGTGGCACTTTGGAGAGCATGTCGAGGCTGATCGTATTCAGTGGTACATCATGTACAAGTATGGCCCGTATTAGTTTATTTGAAGTGAAAGTACAGTACTATTTAATTGAGGTCAGAAAATATTGGAAGCTTCTTAGAATAATCCGAAGTTTCCATAAAACTGTGTTGTTAAATAAATAGTACTGTACTACTATGAATGCATATTTTGTATTTATTCATTTATGCGCCATGTTTTTCTTGTGCCTTTTGAACCTACCGTTTCCACTTTTTCTATTTTCTGTACTCAAATCTCCCTGATAGATTCTCATTCGTTTTCTAGAATCTCAAAATTTTTTTGTCATGCCTATTTTTTTTATTTCACAATGGGTTGAATGGAGTTTTGGCAAATGAAACAGCGTTTAATTGAAAGGAAGATTAATTTTTTTCAAGAAGTTGCGTTGTTACTGGGAGTAATAAACTGAAATGATGAAAAAAAAAAGAATACATATCAAAAAAGTTTTATAATTATTATCAATATGTGAATGAAACACAGAAAGTTAAGAAAGTTAAAACGGTGAAATACGAAAAAAATTTACAAAACAAGTCCATAGTAATTAGAGAGTAGATTTGAGTTTCTTTTCTCTTCGATTATTGTGTTTTTCAATAACTTCCACTGGACGCACCATTGCCTTCCAGCTTTCCCTTTCGTACGTATAGCACGCATTGCACAAAATTCCATTTTTTGATCGAATGTTTCTCCATCGACAGGTTTCCATGGTTGAACAGTGAGAGCATTTCTTTTCCGGACGTTTAGATTTTTGAATTGGTGGTGTTATAGTTGGAATTGGAGTTTGAAATGAATCCTGAATAGTAGAAGTGACAGAATAACATGGGGAATTCAATTGCTGAGCTGTTGAATTGACATCAAAGTTGTATTGGTATCCAGAAGCAGAGTTTTGAGCTAATTGAGCAGGAGGAATAGTCATAGAACAATCTACGACAGGTTGAGTGAATCCAGAATAGTAGTTCACGTAGTCCTGATAGTAGGAGCTATTTGAAGCCGTGGTTGCAGAAAGATCCAGTACTAATAGAACAGACATCTTCTTGATAGGAGAAATTATTCGAAGTGATGGTAGTACTCAAGAAAGTAACAGAACTAGTTTCACCAAATGTGAAACCACGACTTGGTACGGTTCAGTTGGAGGCTTCCAAAATGTGCTAGACAATTGGACTAGGCAACTGACAGTGATGTGTTTCATAAACAAGTTAATGACATGGCATCGTTACCCAGTCATGTTGGTCGACCACAGATGAGGGACCATAGTGGACTAGCCGCCGGCCAAATTCGAGAAATTTTATGTTTTTTTTTTGAGAAGAGTTGAAAAAAAACGTGTGAAGCTTCTGCAGGCGAATCCAATCTTATTAGAACTGGTGAGAAATACCGCTGGAAGGCTTCTTTGTTGTTGAAACTAAAACGTTTGATAAAGCAAGTTCAAAGTTTGCGACTTTATTCAAAAAAGAACAAAAACAAAATTCAAAATCACATTAATCTTCTTCGTTTTGGCGAGTAACGATACACAGTTACAAATGTTGTTCCAACAGCCACTGCGACCATCCTCTAGTGTCCATTTAAGACTGCTGCTGAATCGGGAAGTAGTAATTCTGAAAAATTTTACTGTCATTATGGGAAATAAGCTCAAATCACTCACTCTGGAACCGCTTCCACTACTGGCCATCTTATTGAGCAGTAAATAATTTTGATGTTTTCAGTCCGGTCCATGCACTTTTTGAAAATCCTTCTTACTTGTAAATCCGTGTGCTTTGGATGCTTGATTTGCATCGATTCCGAGATCAATAGACTTTCCAATTCCGGGTAGCAATACTTGTTCTCATCGTCTCTGTAGCCAGTGATTTTCAGATTCAGATTCTTCACGGCCGCGGTGATTTTGCTCTTGGTGCACTGAACAACACCTCGGTCGATTTGATTTTGAAAATTGTTGAAAGGTGCTCCAGCATTTCAGGAATTGCTTTCAAAACATCCTCGCAGGGCACTAGAACCGTTTTTCCGTCGATAGGAACATTTTTCCAACGGCATTCTTGAACTCAATCCTCAGCGATAGAGCTCTACTTGGTGGCTCCCAAAGTTTCAAAATGTCGCCTCTGTCAGTTCCAACATACACTTTGAATTGGCGGTGACTTGAATACGCTCTGACAACTCTCTCCAATCTAGCAGACGAGTTGGAAAGGGATAATCTGGAATAGGAAGTGAAGTACAGGAATTTTGACTTGAGGAACTTACAACTCAAGAAGAAAAAACAATGGATGGAGACAGCGAATAAGCGAAAGACAACGGTTGTGTGCGCACAGAAATAAATGACACTTTGAGAGTGCCACACAATTATCGATTTTTTGTTCTTCACATTTTGTAGCGACACACAACCAGAGTCGTCTACCTTTCCTCTCACTATCTATTGTCAAATTAATAATAGTTGTGCAAGGAAATCAAAATTTTATTTTCGCGGGCGGAGTTTTGGAAATATCGGTGAAAAAAGTTTCCCAATTTTTTGGAAAAAAAAGTTTAAAAACTTGAGTATTTTGATTGGAAATGGTATAATATAATGTAAATCACTCAGAAAAAACATTTCATGACCATAACAACCGTTTGATCCATTAAAAATCGGCATAAACCACCCAATCCAAGCCAAAAAAAATCATTTTCCGCTAAAAAATCGCATTTTTCTTTTGAAGATGACAATAACTCGGAGAAAGCAAATCTGAAAAAAAGTCGATAAATCTGGAAATAGGCCGCTTTTCGAAAAATGAACTCCGCCAAAGTCCTACCTCTCGGAGGGGCCTAACTTTTGCACTTAAACCCGATGGATTCCAGGGGTGACACTTGGGAAGTAATACATGTCAGCACCATTCCATCTTGAGCAGTAGCATTGGAGCTTACTGAATTCTCATCGAATGGATTTCCCAACTTTCTGTAATATTAATATGACTGAAAAGTTTACTAACAATATGCAAAACAGAAAAGAATGCTGCAGTGAACTTGGTAAAACGCAGCAGCGCGCAGAAGGATACATAGTAGTACCAGGTTGATGAAAACCAAAAATACGGAAACTCACTGACAATCCCAATCAGAACATTTAATATTAGGTTGAGTCATAAATTTCTGGCTTTTTGAATAGTGAAACTTCGTGTGGTCCGAAAAAGTCAGAATCTTATGACTCAACCTAATAGCTGTAGAAAAAAGTCAAAACCCTTGTGTCATTTCCCTTTCTGTTAGACATTTTCACAGAGGTATGAGGAAGAAAAACATTATTCCAAATTCGATGAAATTTCGATGAAAGTAACAAATCTGGGCTCTGTTTGAAATAAAAGCTCGATAAAAAGGAGTTGGGGAAAAACAATTTTGGGTGAAGAAAGGTATCAAAACGATTATTGTTTAAGTTTGGTGCCTTCCAAAATTGCATTGTTTGAACAAAAATCCAATCCGGTTGTTCCAATTCCATCATTCAGACATGAAAGCAGCGGTCCGTCAATTCATCATAGACAAACTGGAGGAACTTTCAATGGACAATTCGGATGACGCCGCTCATGATGCTCGTTTCTTCCTGTACTGCATGGCAAACTATGAGACGAACTTGGATCTCTGCATGGACATCTATCTCTTGGACAGTATGTGGCACTTTGGAGAGCACGTCGAGGCAGATCGTATTCAGTGGTACATCATGTACAAGTATGGCTAGGGACCGCAACATAATTTTCAAAATGATATTTTCGAAAAATTTCTTTGTTTGCTGTTTTCAACTCCTTGATTGAAGTACAGTCCCAAAAATTTTTTCGAAAATATTCATTACTTCTGGAGATATCGTCGTTAATAACTTCTTCCGTTTCTACTGAAAATTCCACCGGGGGGGTGGGCGGGGCATCGAGCGATAGCCTTCCAAGGACAAAAGGGTACCTAACACCCGCCGCCCGAACACAAAACGGGCGCGCAACCACTGCGCCAACCGACCACAAGAGAGGTGGCACCCTCTCTGCCCTTATGAGTGACTGCTGTGGCGGCCTTAGCCGAAGCAAGTTTTAATCAAAAATTATCATCAAAATATTCTTTAAAACTAAAATTTCTCCAACTTCCGCACTGGGAAATTTTTTATTTTGAAAAGGAATTTGTTGCAAATTTTGCGTAGAATTCGATGAGACCATCAAATCGGAGGAACTCGGCACGCATCAAACCGAAAACCACGAAAAACCATTATTCTCCTCAAACAACATCTATTTGGAAAAGGAAAAAAATATCTCAAACGTCTTCAAATATTCCAAAATTTGGTATTTAGAATCTAGACGAGTTATTTTATAAGATTAAACAATAAAAAAAGGGGGTCATCGCTGAAAATTTTCTTCAATTTTTTCTTGAAGTTTGACGTCTTCTGGATGAAAAACCGCATCAAGAATTTTTGATATTACTTCCAAATTCATTCGTACATATTAAGAACATTTCAAAATAATGTCTAAACCGGAGGAACTCGGTCTGCATTGCGTCTAAATCTGTCATAAACCACACTGTTGTCGTATTTTCGGGTGGTTTCCCGCTTTTACTGCCGAAACGGTTTGATTTTTGAAAAATCTGAGTAGACCATTGAATTCTACGTGAAAAGTTACGTATAGAGAAGTGGTATTGACACCGATCCCTCTATCGGCTTGGTTACCACAAGCGCTCAAAGTTTCGATGCACCCCCAGGTGAACGTTTTTTTACGCCCCGCCCCCTCTTCATTGCGGTGCCTAAGTATGGCCCATATTAGTTCATTCGAAGTGAAAGTACAGTACTATTCATCTGAAGTCAGAAAAGATTAAAAGCTTTTAAGAATAATTCAAAGCTTCCATAAAATGTTTTGTTAGGTGAATAGTACTGTATTATGAATGCATATTTTGTATTTATTCATAATATACGCCATGTTTTCTTGTGCCTTTTAAGCCTACCGTTTCCACTTGTTTTATTTTCTGTACTGAAATCTTCCTGATAGATTCTCATTGACTTTCTAGAATCTTGAAATTACTTTATCATGTCTATTTTTATATTTCATAACGGATAGAATGGAGATTTGGCAAATAAAACGTTATTTTTCCTTTCACATAAAAGCTGTTTTATTTGCCAAATCTCCATTCTATCCGTTGTGAAATATAAAAATAGACATGATTTTGTCGAGAAATTGCGTTGTCATTGGGAATTATAATCTGAAATTAAAAAAAATATGAGAATTAATTTCAAAAAAGTTTATTAAGTATTATCAGTTTGTGAATGAAACACAGAAAATTATGTATTTAAATAGTAGAATACAAAAAATGTTATAAAACAAGTCCATAGTAATTAGAGAGTAGATCTGAGTTTCTTTTCTCTTCGACTATTGTATTTCTCAATAACTTCCATTGGACGCACCATTGCCTTCCAGCTTTCCCTCTCGTACGCACGCATTGCACAAAATTTCATTTTTTGATCGAATGTTTCTCCATCGACAGGTTTCCGTGGTTGAACAGTGAGAGCATTTCTTTTCCGGATTTTGAGATGTTTGAACTGGCGGTGTTGTAGTTGGACTTGGAGTTGGATACGGAAAAGTAGAAGTGGCAGAAGAACATGATGAATTCCATTGCTGAGTTGTTGAGTTGGCACCAAAGTTGTATTGGTACCCAGAAACATAGCATTGAGCTGGTTGAGCAGGAGGAGTAGCCGTAAAAGCAGGCTGAGTGAATCCAGAATAATAGTTCACATATTCCTTATAGTAGGAACTGTTCGAAGAAATGGTTGGATTGGAGAAAGATCCAGAACCAAATGAACAAACATCTTCTTGATAGGAGAAGTTATTTGAAGAAATGGTAGTACTCGAGAAAGTAACAGAACTATATGAATAGACTGAATTCACATTCTCAGAGTTGAATACATATCCTGGATTGAAGAGAGGAACATTGAAGTTAGATTCCATAGCTGAGTAGAAAAAAGAAGATACTTGCACAGAAACTGAGCAAAATGATTTCTTAATGCAAATCTTGGTCCTTTTTATACCAAATGATGACTAAAAAATGATGACAATGTTCCAGATGGTCCGTCTGGAAATCTTGATATCGTAGTCTCATATCAAGGTCTGGAATCGAAATGAGAAGATGTTATTTATCATCATTTCAGACTAGCTCAGTGTCTCGATATAGTTAAGAGAAATCTTGGCATTGATAACGGTAAGCTGACAGTTGTAACCATTTTCAAATGGAGATAATGAACCCTTTCAAGCTATGAGAAGAAGGAAATATGGAGATAAACATTTTATTTGACGTCATTTCTGATGAGCTGACAGTTTGTAATAAAATTAGACTGTAAGTGTTGTATAATATGAACAAATTATTCTTTTTAAACATTAGAGAGGAATGTGAAGTTACAAATGAGGTGTTGTCGATAGATCGTGGAAACAGAAATCCGCGCCATTTTCTTGCAAAGCTAAGAGCAAATGCTCAATGATTTCTTGCTAATTTATTCAAATATCTTTAGAAATTTTCCGCTGCTCAAGAGTAACTCTACATCACGTGAAATAATAGTTCAAAATAAATAAAAGTTAAGAAAAGTTCAATGGGTTATACGAAAAACAACTATCAAGGCTCCGGTTCATCATCGGAAATCTCCTCATCGGCGTCGGTCCTGATTTTGCCGTCGCCTTCGGGCATAAAATGTTCGTAGGGAAAAATTGAACTGATGTCAAACAGGGGACAGGGCAACTTTCGAGATGAATTGTTTGATGCTTTACCTGAATATATAAAAAATGAAAAATCATTTTCACAAAGTCCATTTGAACAAGTTTCTCACCTGAGCAAACACAAGTTACCAATCGAAAGCTTTGATAGTAATCTTTAATGGTAGTCTGATAGTTCTTGGGCTCTTCCCAACCGACAGTAGACCGAAGTGCGTCCATATGTTGAACATAAAATCGTTGGGCATCTTCTTCGGAAGAGAATTCGGGATATGGAAAACAACTATCATCCATATTGACACGATGTTTCACTTCAACGTAGGGATCACTTGTTGTGATGTAATCATTGACTTCAGAAGTTGTGGATGCACCATTTTCAGATTTGACTTTTTTATATTTGTAATCTTCGACGGAATGATCAGTTTTGAAGCGTTTTATTGTTTCCGCAATTTGGTAATGAGCTGCAAAATAGGTTTTACTAGTTTTTCAGATTTTTTAAAAAGTGTATCCGACTCACTCACCAAAAACGGGTTTCTTTTCAGGAACTTTTACCATTCTTGGTGCCCAAATCTGCCAAATACTTGTCGGATTTGTTTCTCGATCACGTGTGAGGATGCCTGACGGGTTGCCTGACATCTGACCGGGGGGTACCATTCCTGGTAGCGATCCTAAACGTGTTCAATTGATTAAGTTTTTTCAAGAACTAAGCGGATAGTTCCCGTTTTTTTTCGTTCATTTTTTCATCCGGTCATTAATAACAGGAGAAGTTGCGTGTCTAAGCAGCCGACTGAAAAACGAAATTTAGGAAAAAAAGAAAAGAACTTACGAAACTGTTTTTCAATATTCTTACACATTTCCAAATACTTTCTTTTTCTATCAGCTTCCTTCTTTTCTTTTATTTCAGCTTCGTCTGCCATTTTTCGTGCCTGAAAAATAACTTTTCGATAAATATTCTAATATCCTAAAAATATGATCAAAAAGGTGAACACGGGCCTCGGTTCATTTAAAGTAGTGAAACTGTCGTCTGTAACAAGTCTTATCTTATTTTGTTGGCTGATAAGAAACCCTCATCAGCATTTTTAAGACGTTTCGAATAGACTTATGACCAGAAAATCTATTTGATTACCTTTTTTCAAACCACCCTTTTCATTGATAAGCGCTTGTTGAATTGTTTAATGGGCAAGGTGCTACAAGGAAAGAAATAAAAAGTTGTTCAAGAAGCTTGAAAGTTTTTCGAAAAACAAAAGTGGTAGCCCACTTTTAAAAGTCAAAATTCGAATGGAATCTCCAGTTTTCGATGCTCTACAGGTGTCATGCGATGGACGTGTCCGAATTCGTCCAAAGTTATCCAATTTGAAAAATAAACAGCAGAAAAGGAAAACGTTACCAGACGGTTTTTGGCGCTTTGCGCCTTAACTGCCTAGATTTTCTCGAATGTTTAAAATTAACCACATTTGTAGACCCAATTTCTTAAGGAAAAAAGCACCACCTCTCTTTTGCGTCCCGTGAAAACAATGGGACACGCGATTTTGGCTATGCGCATAGAAAGCACAGAGCTTCTTAGAGCTCCAATCCAAAAACGGAAAAAAACGAGCATCATCAGGCGACAATTGTCTATTGATCTTTATAAGTTTCACAAAAATCGGTTTAGTAAGAAGGGCTGTAGGATCGGCGGAACACACATACACACACGGACAGAATCTGCCCAGTAATAATAGAAAAAAAAGAGTAAGTGAGAAGCTCAAGTTGTTTATTTTCCAGCTGCTAGAAGGCATGTGACATATGAGAGAAAATTTGTGTAATTGCCTTTAGAAAGAAGAAAAAAGAGGCAAGAGTAACGCATAAACATTCCGAGTTTCCCCACGCTTTCCTGTTTTTCTTCTTTTCTGCCCATCTCTGTTTTTTGAATAACACAAGATTCTGTAATTATGCACCAAATTTATTGAGAAATAATAAGAAAAAAAAAGAGAATAAAATAAGAAAAGAAGTGAAACAACAAGAGTAAATAATTCTATAACACGACAAGGGGGGGGGGGAAGAAAGAAAGGAAGGAGCATAATCAAGAATTAAACAAAAGGTTGACAAAGAAAAAAAGAAATGCAAAGGGTACAGTAGGATTAGAAAAAAGACAAAAAAAACAGAATACATAAAATATGGGAAAAGACCAGAGAAATGAACACAAAAATCTGGACCATTACAAGAAAGAACCAAGATTAGAGCTTATTTCTTAGAAAAAATTTTTTTAAATGAAAAGAAATCCAGTTTTGAGAGTAGGAGAACCGACAGTATGAAGAAGAAATTGAATCAGAAATCACCCCGACGGCAGATAACGTCCGCAGTTGCTTTCCCCACACCTAAACAACTTCCATTATTTCTCAAAATCTTTCCAAAATATAAATTTTTTACTCACAAATTACTCTGGAACCAAAATTTCTATCTACAAAAAAACTGTTCAGCTTAAATTCTCGTGAACTCCTTTTTAATTTTTTTAAAATTAATTTTCCTCAAATTTCTCCAGTAATTAACTCACTTGCATGTCCCTGCATTGTTCTTCTTATTGCCCATCAATTTAGTGTCCCAGTAAGCCGCTGTGATGTCCTCCGCAATTTCAATTGGGGCAATTGCAATGACGGCCACTTGTGGAATCAAAACATCGGCCTCCGTGTTCCGACTGTCCACTTCCAAAAACCGAGTGTTTGGATTGCATGAGTGATTGATGAATCGAGACACGTTTCTGAAATTAGTTATTCTACAATTGGTCCGTAGCAAAGATGAAAGTTTAAAAAATTAAATTTCGAAATAATAGAATGTCTATGATTTCAAAAAAATTCAAAATCAAAAACGAACCCTGCATATTCCGAATCCACGACTAATTCCTCGTTGAGGACTTTGAAATCCATCTCGTATGTGGAATTTCGTGGCCTTCCGTTGCTTTTCAGCTTATTGGAATCATTTTCTTTAAGAGCGACCTCTCCAACATAATCGCAAACGAGCTGTCCATCTACAATCCGCTGTCCTGCACTCAATCCAAATCCTTTATTCTTTGCCGGAACAACCACCAAAAGTGTTTGTTGGCCACGTTGGAGAATTCGGCGAGGGCATGATGGTGAGCAGCCACATGCATCCGAACATGTCATAAAAACACACAAGTCCCGTTTTTTGAAACGATTCAAATCGATAGTTCCATCTCGTCTGGCCTCCACATAAATTATCTTCTGTCCTTCGACTCGTCGGGATCCGTGGAGAAAATTGAACTGAAATACTTTGAGTTATGAGAGTGGAACAATGTTTTCGTGAAGTTTGAGCTTTTTGTCTAGTATAATCCGCAAAACAAAAAAGAGCAATGTACTCGTGATAACTGGCTCTACAAAGTGGCCCAAAAGCATAAGACGTTTAGATTTTGCTATATTTTTTGGGAAAAGTACCGAGGAATGGGGAAAACTTGACTATTGAGTGAAAAATACAGTGAAAAATCCTCCGTTTATTAGGTTTCTGATGATATATTTTCAATTTAAACTTTTGTTCCCCATGCAGCAAACAAAAAGTGTAAAAACCATATTGGCAATGCGGCGTTGGTCGCCATAGTTTAAAAGCAACTTGGAATTCATCGGACAGGATTTCAAAATATTTCTGTGAAACGTAAAAATAGCCTTTTATGTTTCTTTTTAGTTTCATGAACATTGGAGCTTAATGGGATCCGATTTGAGTGAACTTTGGTTTCTATTTCAAGAAAAAGTAGATATAGTGGAAATTTAGTGGTAGGGTGATTAGGAACATCATATTCAGCAGAACAAAACCGAAAACTGCTGAAAACATCTTGAAATCCCTTTTTCAACAAATCTTGTTGTTTTAGGCTTACTAAAGAAAGTGTTTGGTAGTCGATGGGCCACCCTGTATGTAGGTCCTTGAGAAAAAAAAACAACTAACTCGAGCTTTACACTTGCAGTTCTGTGGCTTTTCACAAACGGTGTCGGGGTCTGGAGTGAACAGGCCGTTGCCCAACAGTCTGTCAAATGTCCAGTTGGCGGGCTGTTTTCGACAGTTGTCCAGAGCACTTTTCTGGATGATGTTAACGGCGGTATACTGTAAAACTTGCATTTTAGTTTAATCAAATCTATCTGATAAAAAGCTAAAAAACTATTTTTTAAACAAAACTCACTGCAAAGAATGGTGGCTTTGGTGGGCTGTGAGACATGCATAAGTACCACACAGAAGCCAATCCATGCTCTTCCTGAACTTTTGAATGAAAATAGCTCATATCTTCATTCAACCAAAAAAGGTTCTGTTGGTTTTCGATGGCCTGGCAATTGAAGTACAACTTCTTCATTTTTTTCTTCTCTTCATCATCCAGACTATCCCAGTACTTGTTCAGAAAGGCAGACTTTATTTCGAAGTCTTCTTTGGCGCTATCCGGAACATCAGAAATATCAACATGAGCTCCGCTTGTCCATCCTTCGTAAGTTATGAATGCTTTGTTGGGTTGGTCGGTCTACAATTTTAGTACTTTTTTGTCAAAATGCTTACAGGGTGGCTCATAAGTATGGAGACTTTTGTTTCTGGGTATATTTCGAAAAGTAGAGTAGCAATATAGAAACCAGGGTGATTTTTTGATTGCTACAATCCTAAGCAATAGCTAGGAAAAAAGAATTTCGAAATCAGAAGTTTCCGCGGAGTTCCACGTCTTCTGACATGTAACCGCGAGACCCCCCTCTGCGCCGGAGGTTTCGATGGCTACTTCATCGTATAGCAGATGATGTATCTGACCAAATGACTCCAAAATTCAATCCGAGTAAGTTTGAACATTAGTTTCGAAGTACTCAAAAGTAGAAGACCGCCGGATAATAATGACGCCCACAGCATGGTCCCAAACATTGTTACCAAAAAAGTGAAGTTTGAAATTTTCGGCAGTGTTTTTGAAACTGAGCTTATGAGGCGGTCTCATAACGTTGTGAACGCTTAAAAATGACCAGCTGGGGTGTTTATCAGTCCACAAAAACGGGTATTCGATTAGCTCTTCTAGTGACCTGATGCCGGCACTTTTCTTTTTGAGATTTCAGTGTTAAAAGACCTTCGGCGCAGTACCTGTGTTTTTGCAATTTTTTTCAATGAGAATGCTCCCATATCTTCGAGATGAGATCTTATATTTAGTCCTACTGTTATCGGCAGTTACTACACTATCCGTACTTTGAAAATTTTCTGTTAGATCCCGAGTTTATGATCTGGCAGGCTGGGACAAAGCCAAAGTTCACCAGCACAAAAGTCTCCATACTTATGAGCCACCCTGTATATTTGAAAAAAAAAACAAAAAAAACTTTTAAAAGTAAGTTCACAAAATTTTAGCCAAATTACCTGGTACATTGCTTGAACATCGTAATCTCCATCATGGAAATTTTGACTCGAAGTATCGAACTTCTTCTTTGGAATTCCTGGGTACTGATCTGAACGGCTCTCCCATTTTCCATCCACAGCGCCTTTTCTTGCTTCTCCACATGCTAGTGGAAGCATGCAGACAAAAGGCCCTGGTTCGTTTCCACACCCACTTCCCACAACAATGTATGCTGGACTCGAATTTACGGCTGCGCTGAAAAAAATGATTTTTTTTTTGGAAACAGTTTCTCATGAAGTTCTATTAATATATATATTTCTATCACCAACCTTGTGCTCTGAATGTTGTTCCGTCTTTGCATAGTTTTCAAACTGAAATCGGTGTCGAATGGGAACTTCCTTCCTTTTACTTGAAACTGTTGAGTCTCATGGTTGACTTGGAAGTGGTCGACGGTTCTCTTGTTTCTTTTTGGGCGATCGTCTTTGTACACTATTGGTGAGCATGAACGGCAAGTTTGCGGAGATGGAGTTGGAGTCACAGGCCGAGTTGTCAGCAATTTTGACGTTTGAGCTGGTTCTGGCTCTTCATCAGAAGAGGATTCAGAAATGTTGACTCTTCTTGTTGGCACATTCTGATTCGAAGAGTCAACGGAGACGGCTCTTGAATGTGGCCTTGATTTATTATCCTCAATACTTCCAATCGAAGAAGACCTTGAGCGGATGCTTGTTGTAAGTGCGGGGGTAGCTGTGGGCATCCTGCTTGTTGATTGGAATTGAGATGACATTGAACTCAATGGCTGCTGAACGGATTGAGCTGGTACAGTCTTATCAGAAGTTTCAGAAGTTTCACGTTCCTCAACTGATACGTTTCGATCATTTGAATCAACTGAATGATCCTGAAAATCCATTCTTGAGTAATCATCCAAGAAGTGGTCATTTGCAATTGATGCCGATCTTGAGTGGGTGCTATGAGGTGTTGCTGGAGAAGTGGTAGATGGTGTCACATGTTGCTCTTGAGCTATCTCATTGTTTTGAGGTCCTTCCAATGATTCCATCGAATCGACTGGTCCTTGATTCAACGAATTGATTAAATCGGCCCTGGAACTGGGTCTCGACCACGAGTGTGTGTTTTTTGAAGTTGCCGAAGATGTTGGGAAAAGGCTGGAAGTTAGTTGTTGCATTAGCTCTTTGTAGCATTCAATAGATTCATGTTGAACAGCCGGAGCAAGTCTGTTCAAACGCTCATTATTTTCTAAGCTCTCACTTCCTTTCTCGTCTGACAAAACGGATTGCGATCTCGGATGGCTGCTTTCTGAAAGTTCTGAAGATGGCTTCATATTCAGTTCACCGGCTGGCTCGTCAGCATTGAAAGTATTCATGAATTCCATTTCATCAATAGGCGATTGATCCATTGAATCAATCAAGTCAAAATTGGAACTTGGGCGCGAAACATTTTCTGTTGAGCTCTCAATAGAAGCAGTCTTTGATAGGATGTTTGTAGAAGTTGCGGTAGATGTTGGAAGTGGGTTGACAGCTGGCTCTCCAGTTGGCTCTTCACGCGGCGTCGGAAGCTTCTGATCAAAAATACCTAGCCTTTTGGCTGGCTGGTCAGAGTTTAGTGTATTTATAATTTCCGTTTCATCAGATAGTGCTTGATCCATTGAATCAATCAAGTCAGCTTTGGAAAGTGGTCGCGAAAGACTTTCTGCTGAGCTTTCAATAGATGAAGTGTTTGATAGGATGTTTGTAGAAGTTGCGGTAGATGTTGGAAGTGGGTTCACAGCTGGCTGTTCAGTTGACGGTTCACCTGTTGTCACAAGCTTCTGATCAAACGTAACTGGCGGAGTTGGAACACTTTCGGGCTTTCCAATGGGCTCAGAACATGAAATAAACTTCATCGAATGAACATTCTCAATAGCCTTTGGTGAAGCTGGATCCTCTGTGCTGGCGGATGATTGACTTTGGTCTCGAAAGTTTCTTTCTTTACTGTGCACTTGTTGAAGTGAACTTTCACCTTTGCTCGATTGAGTATGAGCTGAAGAAGCGGTGTTCTGGTTCGATGAGAGAATCTGACTTATAAAAAAGCTTTCGATGTCACTCGTGAAGATTTTGACTTGTTTATTCATTTCAAAGTAAGCGTTTATCATCTCACTCTGATTCATCATTGAGACACTGTTTTTCAAGTCTCCAATGATGTTGCTCTTCGCAACTAGCAGATGCTCGATAACAGACAGTTGAAGTGAAAGTGAACTTGGTTTCTCATGTGGACACGAGTTTCCTGATGAAGTCAACTTTGTTCGTGACTCTGATCCAGAAGTATGGGGGTCCAATTCTCGAGCAGCAACAACTTCTTCTCCTCCAGCGGGCTCCTTTCGTCTGATTGCGGTAAGAGCAGCCTCTTGAACTTTCAGATTCACTCCATCTTGAACAATAGCATTGGAGCTCACTGAATTCTCATCGAATGGATTTTCCAACTTCCTGAAAAAATTAGTATGACTGAATTAGTATGACTGTAAAATTTACTAACAATATGTAAAACAGAAAAAATGTTGCGTGAAAATAAAACACAGCAGCACGGAGCAGTTTGTTTTGTACATCGTAGTACCAGCCTACCTTTTGCTGCTCTAAGAAGACAAGAAGAGCTGGGCCCAAAAATGAAAGACAGTCCCAACAATATTTGACCCCCAGAAGTAAACATTCACTAGAACCACCATTTTCCAAGCTTCCAATTTTATCTTGACCGATCTTGGTTCCGAGGACCAACTTTCACTTGTCAAAACCCAAGTTAGTTAAGACCGAATCAGAACTTAGCAAATTAGAACCGCCCCTAATCATAACTCTGAACGAATCATAACCGAAGAAGTCAAGATTAGTTGTATCGTTAAACAACGGTTCCGGACTGTCTTTTTCCAAAAACAATCTTTTGAGAAAAGCCCGAATAAGAACACTTGGAACTCCATTAAAAAAGTTTTTTCTCCAAGCAGCCTATTGCTGCAAAGTAGTACCGGTTCTGATGAGGTACGGTTCAGGCAGTTCAGGCTGTTCTGAATTGTCTAGAGTTCTGATCAGACACAGTTCTGCTTTGTTCAGTTTTGACTAAGAGTATGACTTTGAAAACAAATCAAAACAAGCTAAATAGACGGAGCTTCACATAGTAACGCCAAGTTCACAGCGTAGAAATTATGTGTATAAAATTGCACCAATGCCTAACGCAAAACGTGAAACACTAGAGAGCGAGAAAATACATTGGCCACCGCTAAGAAAGCTCATCTTAAGACTGTTTGAACTTAATCTTCTCAGTCTGGTTCATGCTTTTCAATAGAAGTTTCATCTACTCTAAAAGTTAATGTCTGATGCCCTTGCTCGAGCCCCTGCAGGCGAGATACCTTGGTTTTGCGCCTGTTTGACGCAAAATACTCTCTGAATGACTGCTACCTAAGTCTGATTGAAAGTAAGAGATAGTGGTAAAGCTTCTTTCCCCAAGGATTATCTCAATAAAATCATCTAACTCACTTCATTTTTTTGGAAGCCTCCTCGGTGGTCATCCCGGTTTGCTCATCCGACGGCTCCTGTTCTCTTTCAACACTCATCAACTTTCTCTTTTTTCCACCGCTGTAATAGATTGGTTAAGCAACTTTTTGTGACAAATAATTTCAAGCTTCTTACCCATCAGCGCTCTCGGGAGCAGCATCAACATCCATGAAGCTGTCCTTGAAATGAGACGAAGACAGAGAGGTCATACTATAAGATATTTGATTAATATAAGTTATGGCTGAGAATTTTCTAAGATCTTACCCGTCAGCGTTCGGGATGGGAACAGTCTTTCCGTTATCGCCAGGCTGCGGATGACTCATTTCTTCCAAAGGATCTCCGGAAGGCATTGATTCCAATTTTCAGAGAGTTACTCAAGCAATCTGAACAAAAATATTAATAAACACAAAGAGCAGAAGATACAAAAGTAACAAAGCATGAAGTGACAAATAATAACAGAGAAAAAAACTACAGTTAAAAGAAATAGACCCAAAGAGAAATGAACACTCAAAAGGAAAGCAACTGGTAAAAAGCATTTAGAAGGTCATTCATAAACAGAAAAATGTACCAAGAGGGCAACAAAACTGGACAAATGAAGAGGTTAAATAAAGTGTACTTTTTTAACGTTTGGAGTTACATGGGGTATGAAAGTTATGAAATGTGGAGAAACTGAGAAATCAGAGTTTGTTATCTTTCAAAAAAGGGAGAGGATTGTTTCATATAACAGACTTTTCTCAAAACCTATAACGGTTAGCTTAATTCTATAGAAGTTCGGTTTTCAACGAATTTGTTAGGTTTTCTTTCAGGTATCTTACAGAAAGATCACATAGTGCACTTCAAAAACTATTCACAACTAAAAAGACGTAGTTTTAAAAAAGGGATGCATAAGCACATCGGAGGTATTGGGCAACTAATAAACAAGAAAAGAATCATAAAAAAGAAACGGTTTGGTTTCTGAGAGATGTTAGAATGAAGGAGTGAAGCTATAACATTTCAAAAAGTCTTCAAAAAAGTGGAAAAAACTTTACGGGTAACAATCCTAAAAAATCATAAGAAAAACATGCGGAATTTAAGAAGTATTTCAACATTTTGGATACTAGAAAGGTAAATAAATCAGGAGAACAATAGAAAATAATGGGAAAGGTGTCCGGAATATTTGCCTTCATTTTTGGCTACAATAAAACGTGTGCAACAAAATGAGAACGGCACGATATGTAAAATATGGGAATTTGAAAAACTATTTTTCCCACCATAACGGGAATAGCCTGTAAAGGTCATTTGGGAACACCAGACAGAGAAGAGAAAAGGGAAAAGAGGCGGATGGTTCAAAAGGGCAAAAAAGAGAAAAATGGGATATGAAAATGGAATGGTATGACGTAACGAGAACTAAAGTTTGGTTGGGGACTCTTGGAGAAACAATTGTAGTGGCAACAAAATCAACATGCAATGACATTAAGCTTCTCATACAGACAAGTCCTGATAATTAACTCTCAAGAATAAGATTTAGAATGCGGTTTTTTTTAATGCATATGCATAAAATTTATGAGGAATGCATCGGAGGTATTAGGCAACTAATATACAAGCTAAGAATCATTTTTGAAAACTTTCTGAGAGTTCGCTTTCTGAGAGACGTTGGATGAAATTAGTGTAGAAATAACTTGTCAAAGTCTTCCTAAAAGTGGAAAATAACTTTACAGGTAACAATCCTCAAAAATCAAAAGGAAAACATACGGATTGCAAAAAAAATTCCAACATTTTGTATATTGGGAATGAACAGAAGACGGGAAGATAAAAGAAAATTATGAGAAAAGTGGCCGAAATACTTGCTTACATCTTTCGGTACAATAAAACGTGTGCAACAAAATGAAATTGTAAGAGAATGGCACGATATATAAATATGGGAATTTGAAAAACTATATTCCCACCATTACATAAATGACCAGAAAAGGTCGCTTGGGATCACGGGGACAGAGAAGAAAAAGTGAAAAGAGACGGATGGTCCAAAAGGGCAAAAAAGAGAAAAATATGAAAATGGATGGTATGACGTAATGAGAACTAGAACTTGATTGGGGACTCTTGGAGGAACAATTGCAGTAGCAAAAATATCTAAATGCGATAACATTAAGTTTTCAATGCAGACAAGTCCTGATAATGGACTCCCAGGATTAAGATTCAAAATGTGGTTTTTTTTAATCCATATGCATGAAATTCATGAGGGATGCATAAGCACATCGGAGGTACTGGGCAACTAAAATAGAAAGGAAAAAAGGAACGGTTTGGTTTCTGAAAGACGTTAGAATGAAGTAGTGTAGCTATAAATTTTCAAAAAGTTTTCCAAAACGTGAAAAATAACTTTACAGGTAATAATCCTCAAAAATCATAAGAAAAACATGCGGAATGTAAGAAGTATTCCAACATTTTGCATCTTGGAATTGGAAATAAACCAGAAAAATTATAGAAAATGATGGGAAAAGTGTCCGGAATATTTGCCTCCATTTTTGGCTACAATAAAACGTGTGCAACAAAATGAAATTTTAAGAGAATGGCACAATATGTAAAATATGGGAATTTGAAAAACTATGTTCCCACCACAACGGGAATGACCAGAAAAGGTCAAAAAGACAGAGAAAAGAAAAGGGAAAAAAGGCGAATGGTCAAAAGGGCAAAAAGAGAAACATGGGATATGAAAAAGGAATGGTATGACGTAATGAGAACTAGAATTTGAACGGGTCCTTGAAAAAGTAGCAGTTACAACAACATCTAATTGTGATGATTAGTTTTCAATCCAGACGATTTTCAAAATGGAACTCTCGGAATTGAGATCCAAAATGTGGCATTCTTATTCATACGCACACATATCACTCAACTGTTCACAATCAAACTCCAGGGTTTTCCAAATTTCTTCTCTCACGGTTTATAGCTCATTTGTAGTGAAGATCAAGAAGAGAAACTGCGAATCTATAGTCAAACAGATGAGATAGATGACGTCAATTTGAACAAGAAGAAAAATGCGGTTTCCTTTTCAATCCATTCAGTTCCTTCGACGATTGTGTTGAAAAGTTGGAATCATTCTTCAGCGGAGGGTATAACTCTGTTAAACTGTGATGATTAAAAGATTGATGTAAATAAACATATGTTTATTTTTAGGCAATAAAAATATATAAAACTATATGGATAAGGCAAAAAAGATCATAATTAATTAGAACAGTCCAAAAACTGTTAATCTATTAGCTAACATATTATAGCTAACCTACGGGTAAAACTACAATCCACTAATAATACATATGTTATTATATCCCTAACCAAAAGATATGCATAAACTATAAATTTGACAAGAATTGGGTGAAAAACTGATGAATCAAAGACGAGTGAGAGGAGAGAAGGGGGCTAAAAAGCGCCTAGTGAAAGGCCATTTCCGAGCATCCCAAATCGTTCAAATCTCCGTTGTTGTTAGTAGAGAGGTCTTGATCAAGACTTGGAGACGACTCCGATGAGGTAGAGTTCTTGATGGACTGATGATCGGTCTAAAAAAAGAATTATTGATTCAAAGATCAACGATGGTTTTATTTTTACCTTTTCAGACACAACAACCAAGGACGTTGCCTCCGAATCATCCTTCAAGACGTCACCCACAGAGAGTTTCTCCTGTTCAATGGTTTGAATGGTAGATGGGTTGATAGAGGCAATAGACGAAGAAACATCTCCAGATGAGGCAGAGATTGGGTATTTGAGAGCCCGTGTTCCTTTTCTACGCCTTTCACGGAACCACTTCATGGCCATTTCATGAAACTCCAAATTCAATTTTTTGAAGAAACCCTTGGGGACTTTGAACTCCTCGGGTGGAGCATCAGATGACGAAGGAGTTGGTGGCTTTTGAGTGGCGACGCCAGATTCCTCGTTTTCCAACAGTTCCTTAAATATGTCGTTTCGGAAGAGACCAGTTTCAATTGGACTCTTTTTGATTTCTCCGACTGTAGAAGGATCTTTCTGGAGGAGGTCCTGGCCTGATGAATCACATTTGTTGCTCTCAGAAACAATTCGAACAGCCAAAGAGACCAGAGATGGGACTCTCGAAAGACCGACAGTGTCAGATGACCCTTTTGGCTCAGTAACTTTTACCAAGGCGACATTATCCGAAAGCTTATTGGTCGCAACAAGAGCTTCTTCGACAGCTTCGTCAAGACAATCTCCGGAATAGCTTCCAATGGTGACCTCATAGTTGCCGGAGATAATACTTTTAAGCGATGTATCTCCTTGTTCCAAGGATTCCTCCTCAACATTGGGTTCGATTCCTTCGAAAAACTCCATGATATTCCTAGCGTCACAGATCCGTTTGTTCCTTAGAGCATATGAGTCTTTTCCAGAGAATCTCATCATCACTGGCTTGAGAGGAGAGTCAAACTGAATGATGGTCGGAAGAGTAGACTCAATCAGACTTTTGTCGACCTGAAATCGATTAATATAACTATTCAAATCTGTGTGTATCAAAACTAACCAATGAGTGAGCACTCTCAGACAGTTCTCCTTGCAAGAGATCAGGATGATCCAACGATGAAAGTTGATAGCTGGAGGTATCCATGATGGATTTTTGAACAACTCCAAAAACTCCAGGAATCCGAATGGATTGGCCAGCGGAGATTGAAAAGTTGGGATTGTTGAAGGAGGTGTCATGCACAGGCCCCTTGCTGCTTCCAGCGTTGTCTTTTTTGAATAATTTGTTAGGTTTGAAGACAGTCCTCACAGCTTTCTGAAAAAAAAACACAATTTTATGATGACACAATTGATACAAAAACAAACCAAGAAGCCTTTTTTGAAACCTTTCTTCGCTTTCTTCTCTTGTTTGGAATCCGTGGCTTCAACATGTTTGTCATTATGAGAAGACGTTTCCCAGAAACCGTCACCATAGCAATCAGATGGTTGGATACTAATGACGTCACTCGAGTCGGTGTCAAATAAGTAAAGATTGAGCATTGATCCATTGATCTAAAATCAAACAAACAATAATAAATTCTTTTTTTTTTCATTCCACTTACCGATTCTTTTTGAACAACCGAACTCAACGTCTTATCATTATTCCCGTGAGCATCCAAACTATCACATCTGACCGACAAGTTTCCAACAGAGTAAATGGGAATGGAAGAATGACGCTTGTAGCCACCAAGCTCATCGTAAACTCTATCGGTATCCTTGAAAGTTCTGAATCCGAGTAAAGGACGGGCGAGAGATCCTGCGGACATCTGAAAAATTGAATTTTGTGGTTCGAAAGTTTTGATAAAACTGAATAGTTTTCTTCGCATGTTTTGGAACAATAATATAGCTTCAACCAGTTCAAAAGTATCCAATCTATCAGTTTGTATCTGACAACACTTGAATAGAAGCTTTATTCACCCAAAACTTGCAAGATACTTCTAAAAACTGACAAACCTGGTCCAAATGCAACAAATTTGAGTCCAATTCTCCATCCGTTGTCTTTCGCAAAGGCGTGCAATTCAAATGGAGTTTATCCTCCGAATCCTTTTTATGCTCATTGCTCAAATCACAAGAATCCTCCAGATAGTTCTCGAGACTAACGGCGAGTTGATTGACGTATGTGCACTTATCGGCATCAGAGACCAGTCGCTTTGCCGAGATCTCAGCACATTTCACGTGGCTAGGACTACTAATCTGAAAAAAAAAATAAAATTATCCAAACTTATGCAATTTCAAACTAACCATCGATTTTTTAATTTCCAAGTTGGGCAATGGCGAGAAGTTGCCCTCGTTTGAGGAGAGAACACACTCTGCGGACATCCTGGAACAAAAGATGATTAGAAACAAAAATTCAACAAGAAACAATAGAATAATTGAAGGAAGAAGGAAAATGCCAAAAAACAAACAGAAAACATTTCAAAAGGTAAAAGAAACAGAAACGAAAGTCCCCACTGACCCTCCTCAGCGAATGCCAGCGCTCTTATGTCTGCACACACCAAAAATGACGCGCAATTGCGGAACTCACTCATTATTGTACACTCTCTCGTTCTTTTCTGTCTGCGCCTCTTCTGTTTACTTATTGTCTCGCACACACCGCTCACGAAGAGACCACACACAAAGAAAAAACAACATTTGTAATTGTTTTCGGCCACGTGTCTTGTTTTGTTTTGTTTTTTGTGGGTTTCTATCCATTTTTTGAGTTTCCTCTCACTTTTTTACAAATTTTTGTTTTTTTTCTATTTTCACTGGCTTTTCTCAATTTCTCATTTTCAGATGATGGCTCTCTTTTGCCTTCTTCCCCTGCTTGCCAGTCTTGCCTATGGCAATGTTTTGAGTGATTGTGCGGTGCAAAACTCGTGTTTTGGAACTCCTCCCAAATGCAATCCAGAGACCAACTGCCATATCTACTTCCACTTCGATCAACAAGGAAATTTGGATGTCAACGTGAAAAACATCACCGAATTGGATGGATACATTGCAGTTGAGATTACTGCGCATCCGTTACTTGTCTCGGAGCATGTCATTTGTATTCCTCATTCGTTGACACGTCTTCGAGTAGTCTCTGTTCCAGGAAAACCGATTCAAGTCACGCGAGAGGTTAGTGTTATAATTAAACTTTGAAAAAGAGTTTTTGTTATGCTGCACTGCTCTTTTTTGATCAAAAATTCAAGTTAGACTTTGAAAGTCTGCAGCAGCTGTTGAAAGAGATTCTTTGGTTTCCATGAGCAATCATGGAGATGGGAACCACACGAAATGATCCTTTTTTCTGCATTCCATTTCTAGAAGTCTATGTGTTCTTTGAGAGTGCATTTTTCTGTTCATAACTTCAACTCTTTCCATTTCAGCAAATGACCGGCCACGTCTACAAGATGTACAACAATGACTTCAAGTGCACTTTTCTCAAAAAGGAACTCCCTATTGGATTCAACAACCGTACCAAATACGTCGTCTCTGAAGGAATCTTCACTGCCAACACCATTATTCCTTCTGGAACAAGACTCTCTCCTGTTCATGGTGATTATGTCTACAATCAGAATGAGGCTGTCCAAGACAACAACCAGGATTTGGTCAACATTCCTGAACAAGAGAAAGGAAAGTTCGATTTGCTTTCTAGAAAAGAGAGAATGGTCATGAATGGTGATAATGATGTTAAATCGAATTCGGATCTCAATGAGGAGAAACTTGACTCTGATGAGAAGTTTAACACTCAAAATGATGATTCTGATTCATTTGTAAATGATAATCAGATGAACCGACGCAGTGTTGACAAGTACCTAGACGATAATGTTCCAGTAAGTTTCGATCTACTACTATTCAAATAATAGCCATGGTTTTGTAGAAAGGAAAAGACACCTACCCAAACGTTCACTTCGAAAAGGACGACAAGAACAAAGATCTTTATTCCAATGATGAGAAATACGCGGAAGATGCATCCGATTTGCTCTCCAGAAGGCAGAGAATGGCCGAAAATGGTCAAAATGATGTTGGATTGGATACGAAATTCAATGAGGAAAAACGTGAATCTGATGAAGAGTTTGGCACGGGAAATGAGGATTCTGATCCTTTTAACAATGACAATCAGATGAATCGACGTAGTGCCGATAACTATAGAGAAGATGTAGTTCCAGTGAGTTTACATTTATTAGTTTCAAATTCATGTCATTTGTTTTGTAGAAGGAAAAGAGCACCCGCCGAATTGTTGACTCCGAGGAGAACCATAAAGATCTTCGTTCCAAAGATGATGAAGAGGAGTACGTTGAGGGAAATGATGAGTGAGTTTCACAAAACCGTCTGAATAAATAACAAATTCTATCTCTTCCAGGGTCTCTGACAACAAAAAGAATGCCGAATCGGTTGGCCCAGTCGTCTTCCCAACTATCCTTATCGGATTGGCCGACGTCCTTCTGGACATTTAAAAAACTTTCAACTCCCTCCACTCGTTCGCCATCAGCTCCGGATTATTTACTATTTTTTGAATATCTTTGTCTGCCAGACAGCTCTCATTTTACAACCACTTCTAATCTAAATAAAAATGTTTTGTGTCCAGCCAACTGTTTTGCTTTTTATCTGTTTTCAGCAGTTTGAGATTCGATTCATTGCAGTCACATCAGAAAGTGACAAAACTATGAGAAAATAAATCTGAAAACCTTTTCGAAGATGTTACAAAGTAAATGGGATATATCCGTTGCTGATTCACTCTGCTGACTTTGAGAAATGTTTTGTTTCAAAAGACAGACTGGATTCACCCACTGTCACGGGTGATCTAGGAAAACGTGTCTTAATGAGATTTTCGGTTGATTGAGCTGTATATTCAACGTTTTGCATGAGAGCACACAACGAAAGATCTTCTCATTAGGGCGCACTTGCCTTCTTCCCTCACTGCGCGTACTGACTAGTCTGACCGTAGCCCGCAGTGTACGTGGACTGGTGGTCTTGGGTCACGACTGTTGTGCACTCTCTCTTAGTGTACACCACAGTTTTTCTCTTATTATTTTTCTTGTGTTACTCATAATCCTTTTTCGTTGCTCCCACGTTTATCACTCACGCTTAATCTCTCTAAATTTTTAACCCTCAAATTATAAAAATTTTGGAAAATAGTCTAATCATTACAGCAGAAACAATGGCACAATCAGACACCGCCGATGATAACATACTGATATCCGAGAATACTTCTTGGCGCAAAGAATTGGAAGAACCCGAGATTCCTGCACGTCCCGTCACGCCTGTGGGAGAGCCAGTTGGACTGGATTCTTTGCCCAGAATCAGCATTCGTTGGCATCCCAGAAAGAACAAATGGAAAATTCCAAAAGGCGAGGTGAGACTGGATTCCCCTTCTTTAACTTAGTTTGAATCAGATCTATGAAGCAATTGTTTTCGGATTTTCTAGTTATCTATACAAATCTCTTTTTTTCAGAGCTCAAAAACAACTTCCATTCCTCCATCTGGCTCATCATCAAATCAAACGTCTGTACATCTTAGCCTCGAAACAATATTCGATCGATTTGGATACTGTTATAGACGCATTTCTCCCTCACTTAAAAGCTACAGAAGCGGCGATTGGCTTGATTGGGATGTAAGTTATCCTTCCTGTTCTGCAATTTCTTTTTTATTTTTCTTGGTTTATTAACGTTTCATAATTTTAGAGATACCAATTTATGAACTGGGTCAAGGACAATGTGGATGTTTCTCAAGATGTATTTCCTCAAACCATGATTCTTATGAAGAGCCGAGCCAATGGAAGAACTTTGATGAAAATTATCAATTATAAAATGATGAAGCGTCGTAATGATGATTTTTCCGGAAAAGAAGACGTCTCCAAACCGCCGGTCCAAGGAATATCTGAGCAATATTACGACACCATTGTCGCTGCGTTTTGGAATATGGTTCTGGATCCCATCAAGCAAGGCCAGTAGAAGTATTTGATTTAATCAAATTCGACCATTTCGCCAATGCTTTTATCATCTTGTTAAAAAACGTTTCTGTTGTTCCACCCCTTTCAAATTGTCACTATTAGACCCAGACATTTGATATCTGTTTCTTGATTTTCGATAGTCTTTAGACTTTGTTTTAGCCCATTTTCTCTCTGAGATTTACGTATTACTTGTTTTTTTTTCTCCAACCGGATTCTATAGGATTTTTATGCATCCAATCATGCATTCATGCTTTATTCTGTTCCCCATTTGGTACGTTTTTTTTGAGGTGTTTTAATAAAAATACAAGGAACTAATTAGTTTACATTCTTTTTAAAACTTTAGGAAAACAACAATGATATTCTCAATGGGGCAGAAGATGACATCTAGAGAGTCATTCAAATTCAAGCAATGTCTCTTCATTACATGATCCTCTTTCTCCTCTTCTGAGTCTCAATAGTTCAGATTTTCGAACTCTAACTTTTTCTGACTAATTTAGATCCTTTGGAAAGTGATTTTCAACTCGATTCTGGCTTTATTTTTGCTAAAGACACCGTTTTTCCCTTGTCAGAGCATAAGAAATTCAAGGTTTGGATATTCTATTCGATGACTTTGGATTGCAGAAAAACAACGTTTCGGTTTTGTCTCTGTTTGCGCGTTTTTTTTTCATGTTTCAAAATTTACATTCAAATCATACTTAGTCCTT
Source organism: Caenorhabditis doughertyi (assembly GCA_963572265.1). Lineage (NCBI taxonomy): Eukaryota > Metazoa > Nematoda > Chromadorea > Rhabditida > Rhabditidae > Caenorhabditis > Caenorhabditis doughertyi. The sequence continues at coordinate 27,727,962 of OY751558.1, read as the reverse complement.
CAAAAAAGAGATATTATCCTCATTTGGAACCAACTTCATAAGTTCAACATTCCCGAAAGATATTAAATGGCACAAGGAGAAGGAGCGGGGCCCCCTTGTTCCCCAAAATGACATAAATGTGTTCTTTTTGATGAACATCTGTCGCTTCCGCCGCATTTGTCTCGTCTTTTTGCGTTGCACAGATTTCCATATAAATTGTGCCAACACCAAAAAAAAGTGAATTTCCATATTCTCTCACAGAGGTAATTTGAAACGTTGGTCTTTTAACTGCAAAGCTGAAAGCAATGGGATCAATTGTCAGTAGTCCATCGGCAGCTAGTTTGTTAAAGATCTCAAATCAACCCAAAAGGAATCTATCAGTGGAAAAAGTAAGTATCAGTAATCAGTTTTGATTTATAAAAAGCGTGAGAATATTATTCTTTCTGACTTCCAATTCATTCGAAATTCGGTTTATTTGAAGCCCTTCAAGTTTCTGTCATTCTAGGTTGTTTCCTCCAAAAAAGGCGGAAAAGATCCACTTCCCGTGAAAGGGCGAGGAGAGCAATACTGCAAAGACTGGATGTATTGGACAGTAAGTTCAACATCAAAACCAGATTCACACATTTTTTTTTGAAAGGAATACGACCTAATTGATTGGATCCGGGAAATAATGGATGATAATGATGATATCAACATTCTATGGGAGAGCAGAGCCGACGGTCGAATCTTTGAGAAATTAATTGAATATGCAATGATTATTAATCGCAATTTGACAATGCAGAGCTCAGTTGACGCCCCAGAGCCACCTATTCCTGGTCTTTCGGATACTTTTTATTGTGTTGTTTTTGTAGAGTTTTGGGATATGGTTATGGAACATTTGAAGGTTTTGAATTATACCATATGAAAAATATTTCATTATGTGTTGATTCTCACAGTTTTTTGTTTCTTGTTTGTTTGATTGATGAAATCACTTGTGACACTGATATTGGAATCATAACCTTTCTCACAAATCTGACAAACATTAAATATTTCAATTTTTTCTTGAAAATGAGTGGGAATATCATTTAGTACTCACTGAGAATTATTTCTGGATAAAAGCTATTATGATTCGTGAGTTCTATCGGTTTTTCTTCTATGTTCAATTTTTCTTCTATGTTCACCTCCTTATTCGAACTGTGCATTCAATGCGACTCCTTCTTTCCAAAGTGATATCATTACTTTTTTCCGTCCATGGAGACTCACAGAGCGTCATAAAGATGTCTACCGCCACGCCTCTATGTTCTCTCTTTGCTGGCGTCGCAACACCCCCATACACCATTTCACCCTCGTGTCCTTTAACACGCCCTCTCAACTATTTGAACAGTTTTGAACATCTGTGTGGACTCTTTTTCCATTTTACAAGCCTCTCTCCTAAAGCCCACTCAGCAACAGATGCATTATTTTCATTTTTTTTCTCTTCACAAAGATGTCTTTTTTGATCATTTACCAATTCTTTTCTTCGTGTTCAATCATTTTTCGTTTTCTTCGAAAATCCCATATATCAAACGTGATTTTTTGCTTTGTTCATAATTGGAAAAAAATAAAGCCAGGAAGTGAAATAATGTGCATGTGAGCAAAATTTATATGTGAGGTAACGAGGGTGGATACACTGACTGCTTTCCTTTTACACTTTTGGTGTCTGCTGCTCATTTGGCGTCACTGATTAGGCCCCCACCTTTATTTTGTTCCTCCTTTATTCAAAACACTTTTCGTTCGAATTGAGAAATTCGAATAAGGACAAATCTTGCCATTTCTTTGTTTTTTTTTCTTTCTATCCCATTTTTACTTCTCATAACATCCTTGTGATTTGAAGGACAAAAAGTCTAAGCAGAATATTTGAATTTGCCGCTCAGCATAAGACTTTGCAAAGTTCAAATGTACCTTTTCTCTCTTCTTTTTTCTTTTTCTGTTTCATTCTCTCATTTTTCAGAACATATGGACCAATTTCCTGCCAACATGTCGCATGACAACAAGCAGACTGACGTCGTCAAACGCAAACGTGGAAGACCTAAAAAGCTTCAGGTAAATCCTTGAAAAATTAGACAAAAAAAACCACATGTCGTATCAGGTCATCGCTCCAGTAGCTTCAAGACATACTTCTCCTCTTTCGGAACATATGGATCAATTTACTGCCAACATGTTGCATGACAACTTGCCGGCTGAGGAAGTCAAACGCAAACGTGGGAGACCCAAAAAGCTTCAGGTAAATCCTAATAAAATTTGATGAAAAAGGAGCTTCTTTGTTTCAGATCACCGCTCCAGTACTTCCAAGTCCTATTTCTTCCGTTTTAGAAAATATGGATCAATTTCATGCCAATTTGTCGCATGACAACGAGCATGCTGACGAAGTGAAACGCAAACCTGGAAGACCCAAGAAACTACAAGTAAATCCTAAAAGAATTCGACTAAAAAGGAAACTCTGTCGTTTCAGATCACTGTTCCAGTATCTCCAAGTCCTCCAACTCCAAGAAAAACTGCAAGTCCTCTAACTCCTAAAGTGAAAAAAGACGTTTTGCCAAAGGTCATGATGAGAGGAGAATGGGAGCAACCATCAAAAACAGTAAGTTTGATTTTAGCTCAATTGAATTTTTTAAACATGTACTTCTTTTTTTTAGTATGCAAGAAACTTCCCAACTCCACGTAGCACATCATTGCGTTTCCAGCACAAAGTAAGTGTTTTTAAACATTAGCGTTGCATTCAAAGAAACATTTGAAGCGCATCTGAACGTCCAGTGTTTTCAGCTGTCGGGACAAACACTCGAGGATTTTGGTCAGCCCGATCAATCAAAAAAGTTGAATGTTGAACAAACTTTGGAGGAAAATGAACTGGAAGAGGGCTTCAACTTTATCGACGCTGTGGAAGAAAACTTCAATTTCAATTCAGAAGTAAGTCTTGTTAAAAGATTACAATTCCAGACACATTTTTTATTTTTTAAGAAGGAGTTTCCTGATTCGGAGTGTGTCAACGCCATCGACAAGTTGTTTCCGAATCTCTCCATAGAGATGGCCGAAAACGAGAAGGAGACGTCGAATGTATGGAAAACGGGAGAATCTTAATGATGAGCCAGCGGACAGCTAGAAACATATCTCTCATGGATTCTTTGATTTCTTCTCTTTTATTTACGTGTGAAAGTTTATGTATCTGTCTTCAATTCTAAATAAAAACGAACAACAGATAGTGTCTTTATCTCCATGGAAAATCGCAAGTTATTCAAAAACAAAAGCATTATTAAAAACGACAGTGATGAAATTTAGTGTTGTTTTTGTAGTTGTAAAAACTTTTGGGCGAGTTGTTTGTGAATCCATTTGGATTCTGTTGTCCGCGATTGCGCTTTTTCTGCGGCTGTCTTCTTCCAACCGCTGTTTCGACCTCGGCACGTCTATTTGGTTGAATATCTCTGACAACATCATGGTTGGAAGTTGATGGCTGATTGGGTTCTTCGAGGAGATCTGGAAAAATTTCATTCATTATTTCGGTTTCTAGAAAAAACATTTAGTAAGGCGTACCTTCAGCTCTTGTGAATCCAAAAGATATATTGACATTGGTAGGAAGTCCATCACTAGATGGGGTCCGAGTGCTTAGGCCAGAAACAAGGATAGTGAAAACACCAACTGCGCGAGCGTTCTCATTTTGAATAGCAATTCCTTGTTTAGCCGCTTTGAACAAAGCTGGGTAGTTTTCCAAAAATTTCAATTCATCTTCAGAAATGCTCTCTGAAAATTCAAATAGTCTAAAATTAAATTGTCCTTCTATATATACCGTTTGATAAAAGTTCCACCATTGAAATGCGAGTCGTTTTGCATTTCAGAGCTTCTTCGATGTACTTTCTCAGAGCAATCATTTGCAATGACTCTGGCGTTTCTTTGTCCTTCTTGATATTAAGATCAATTTTGATTGATACTGATTGAAAGCCAACTACTTTCAAAAAGCAGATGTTGATCAGCTTCATAAAAGTCGATGATGTCATAATTACCTGAAATCCAATTTTCAATAATTAGGGACGAGTTTAAAATTAAAATAAAAAAACGTGTGTAGAATTATAAATTTGTACAAACAAAAAATCGTGGCGAAGAAGCTAAAGAAGTGACGCGAGCCACTTCTCAACGCTTAGCAACAAACCAGGAGACACTACCCATTAAGAAGAGAAAAAAGTGGTCGGAATACGGAGCTTCCATCCAAAAATAAACTAAGATTGTGACTTGTATACTCCCAGAAGTGGATGAACTTTTGTATTGGATCAGTAATAAGAAAAAATGAAACAAAAATTAATGATGATAGGGATTTGGGGAAAATTATTCCGAAGATTTTGAACCTGGTGGAAGAGCTAAGAAAAAAAGGAGATGGTTTATAAGGTTCCTATATGGAGGAAATCTGGCTATATAAATTGGTATTGGGAAAAAAAAATTATGAGTAGGAAGGAGCAAGAGGCGGCTCTCGTGCTTTCTAACAACGAGGCTTGAAAGGGCGAGAAAAAACCTATCAATTAAATAAGGATTTGAATGTGAAAAACAAGAATGTCATGGGATATTGAGTGAATGCGAAACTGAAGGTAGTACTAAGAATAAAACCAAAGGTGCCATTATCTTGACTTTCGTCAGCTCATGTGAAGATGGATGAGGAAAAAAAATCCATTTTGTCATAAGGAGCAAAATGAATTATTTTTTGAAAAGGGATAAATGGAGCAGATTCAAGAAAGAATTAGTTTGTATAGTCATGTATACATTTCCGAAATTAGTATATAGTAAAAAGAAAATAAAAAAAAGAAGAACACTCTTGGACTTAACAACCGGCAACTAGCTAAGCAACACTACCCAATCGCGTCATGTGAACATACGTTTTTCAATTTTTCTTTTTTGGAAATCGGAGCATTTGAGCTAAAATTTTCATTTTGGAGTGTGATTCTTTTTTTTTATGTTTTCAGCAGTTCCTCATAAAACGGAGATAATTGTATAATGATCGGGTGAAAAATTATTCAAAGGTGGTGATTGGAGTAAAGTACTAGAATTCCATATGATACTGGCTTGGAGGTTCAAGATCATGCAGGTTCGTCCGCAAATAATTCCATGAATAAATTTGGTCACGCTGATTCTAATTTGAAGCCAGATCCACTATAATGTTCCCCTCTATCTGTGGTAGTTTGGACTAGGACAGCAGTTTCTCATAAAACTGTAAGTTTCTCATGAATAAATATTTATATTCTGAAATCAGTTCTTTGAGGCGTTGTTTCTTCTATATTATTTGACCAACACAAGATTATGGAGAAAGAATGATAATTTCTTCGAATTTTTTTTTGACTTGTTGGTTCAAAGCCATTACTTACAGTAGATTGAGCCATTTTTCTATTCATGTTCCCAATCTTCGAAACAAATTGAAGGTTACATCCGTCCACCATTTTTCATCATTTTATAAGCTTTTACAATATCTGAGCACCTTCTTTCTCTCTTTCTTTCGGCCTGAATCATCAATAATGGTCGAATTCAATCAAAAAGTTGCATCATAACTGTGTGATGTTGATTGTTCGTTGTCTTGGGCTTACATTTTATTTTCCCCCTTTTAATTCTTCGTTACAAACACATCTCAAACATCGGAAAAATAAAATTCCCCCCGAGTTCGATTATATTATCTAAATTTATTGCATACAAAAAATCGGGGCGAAAGAATCAACCCCTTTTTTTACATTGCTTTTTTCTCCTATTTCTCCGTTTGAAATGTAATAAGTAGTTCACTCAAGTTCTGCATTTTCAAATCCTTTTGGCGCCAAGACGATTTCAAATATCACTTTATCACGTCATTACCAAACGACCATTCCGACAGGAACACACCGCCCTCTTGTGACTCTTTTCTTCATAACTACACCGCCATGCATGTGTTTCACAAATGCCCTTTTCTCTCCATCCCCCCCCCCCCCCCCTCAATCATTTCTCCTCCTCCTTTTCTTCTATTTCCTTTATTTGAATATTTCCCATTTTTCAATCTTTTTTTTTGGGAAGGGTGTCAGTAAAGGGAAGGGAAGATGTTGAGAAGATAAATCTCCTTTTTCCCGATTCTTAATGAAGTCATCTGGCACGTTCCTTATGAAACGAGCATTTTTGAAAAAAAATATAGATCATCAGCTGGATTTTTTCTCTTCCAAACACATGCCGATCTTTAGTAGTTGTAGAGTTTAGTAACCATTTTGAATTGACTCTCCATTCATAAACCTTGTATACGAATTACTGCCAAAAAAAGCCCTGTAGAGTACCATATCCAACAATGTGTTTGCTCGTCATTCATTTTTCTTTTGTACGATCACAAATTTCTGCAAAAGAAATAGCATATGGGTGATGTAGAGACACAGATGTTATTGGTGGGAAAGTAACATGGAACCTGATATAAAAAGAGGAGAAGAGATAGAAATAAGCTCTCACTGTTTGAATGGTTTCAATATCATTTTTGCGATCGTGGCGATCTATTCATACCTAGATTTAAGGAGAAACTTATATAAGGTTAAATCAACATAGGAATTATCTTGTCTTGTGATCTTTATTTTTTAGTTCTGTAACTTTGTTTTACGATTTTCAGAAAGTTCCACTATTTTTTTTTCAAGAATCACTTATTCTCATACTATTTTTTTTCTTAGATTTCATTGTATCCTCTCATCAATATATCTCGTTTTTCAGATGATCGACTTGTCCTTCCCATCGTTCTTGCCAAAGGAGACATTGGAGCTTGTCAAGCAGCAGCTTTTGCTCCTTCTTCACAGCCATGCATGCCTCAAAAAAGACAAGGTAAAAGTTGTTCGAACCCCACAGAAACCTAAAACGTTGAATATTTTAAAACGAGACCTTCTTGACTTCCAGACCAACAAGGATTGCGATGAAGCTGGACAACCACATGCTCATCCATTGTGCCTCTTGGATCACTGCGACACTTTCAAGGAGTTGATTGGCCATATGGGTCAATGCCGTCTCGGACCACTCTGCGGAAGTATGTTTTTTTTCATGTTCAAAGTACCTTAAGCTTGGGTTGGTAAACCAGAGGGGGGGGGGGGGGGGGGGGGGCAGTTTTGCGGAATATGATCACAGTGCTAGTTTTAATGCATCGCTTGTGCTCTTTCATTTTTTAGGTTTGCTATTGGGATGCTATAAAATTGACGTAAGAATAACTGGTCACTTGAAAAGTTCTTGAAAAAATTCATGTCCGATCTTAAGACCTCTAAAGTAACCAAACGTATTGAAATATTAAGAAATAACATTTAAACTGAAAACTTCCTGAATCTTTTTTCTCTCTTCTCTATCAATTATATCTCCAGCTCATCTCTGCCCATCATCAAAGATAATCATGCGCCACTGGAACGAATGCCGTGATAGAAACTGTGTCATCTGCACTCCAATTCATGACCTTCAAAACCGAAACGCACCAAACTAATGCTCTTTATCCCATCTCTTCAGATCTCCAATTCTTTCTTTTTCTCGTTTTCTTGTAAGCTTTACAATTGATTATGAATTTGAAAGGAAGCTGATTTGAATGAAGTACTTTGTTGACAAGCATTCTTTTTTTTTTTGAACTTTTTCTACAACAGATTTGAATTTGCATCTTGTAAGATAGTGGTTGCAACAGGAAAAGACACTGTATTGCAATTTGAATAAATGCTAGGCTGCTCATTTGAGTCTCCACATCGGAATGACTGTTGAACTTCGCATTGCTACTCTTTCTTCATCTTGCATCATTGGCAAAATTCGAAAAAAAGAGAAGAAAGACAGGGCACAGTTCGAGGTCAAGCTGAGAAACCTCAAAGAATTCTGATTATCAGTCTATTGCCTCAACCACTCTGCCACCTAATCATAAATTGAAACCCAAGAAGAGGCGCAAGTGGAAAAGAATAGAGAAACAAAATAGACATTTTTTTCTCGAGATCTGTTCTCATGTGCTGTCAGAGCATTTTTTTTATTCTGTGTATTCGATGTGTAATTAAAACAAGAAATATTTGAATCCCTTTTATTGGATTGGGATTTCAATGCAGTAAACAAAAGAATAAAATATCGCTTTTAGCGGTGGAATGCAGAAAAAAAACACATTTTCAGTCCAAAGACTAGACAGCAGGAATAGTATTACGACTATTTAACAAAGATTTTTTTCTTATCAAAGAAGAACAATTATTTAAGAGACGAGCTGGCTAGCAGATGGACCTGCCTCGTCATCGTCGTCATCACGTCTCGGTGGACGTGGAAATTTCTTCGAGAAGACGTCCGAGACAACAGTTATATCATCGTCATCATCCGATTCAGATTGAGCGTCATTTCGATTCGCCGAACGTGTTGGAGAAAGGGGAGTTGGTAAGATCCAGCCCATCTTTCTCGGAGCACGGTACCGTTTTAATAAAGTACCGTGTGACAGCTTTGATGGTTTCTGAAAACCTCGCGTAGGAAGCAAAGTTATATCATCATCATCAGAGTCATAAATAACTATGACATCCTCATTCTTATGTTCAACTCTAGAAGCTACACGGGACAATTTTCGAAGGCTCCTTTGTCGGTTATCAAGTTTTGAAGGCTCCTTTTTTGACTGTTTTCTCGCTCGCTTCGGACTGAAACCAGATATTATAAGATAGCTGAGGGACTTGGAAATTTCTTACCGAGGTGAATAAACAACAGGAACCTCCTCTTTAATTTTCTTGTTTCGAAGGCGAAGGGATCGTCTGAGTTCAAAACTTTGAGTGGAATTTGTTGGCGCATTAGTGCCGGTAACATTATCCGACTGGTTGGAGTTGTTTCCTGTGAAAGGCGGAACAGCGGCAGCAACAACTGAAATTGAGTGAATTTCAGAATTGCGAACTAGATCTTTCTAAAAGTACCCAACTGCCCTTGTGGTGCTGGTGATGGCTGTTTAGTGATACGTGTTCTTGGCTTTCTTGTAGAGCCATGCGACGGAGTCTCATTTCGAACAATTGTTGCGGATCTTGCCGACGTTTTTGGCTCCTTTCTCGTGCGCTTTGGGCTGAAAACAAATAATATGAAAATGTTGAGACAATGAAAAATTTCTTACCGAGGTGAAGCAATATCAGAGGCCTCCTCTTTAATTGTTTTTTCCTGAAGACGGGCTGATCTTCTAAGTTTCGGCGCATTGGAGCCGGCATCGTTATCCGACTCAGAGTCCTCTTCTGTGGAAGGCGGTGTCTCCTCCTCAATCTCTTCTTTAATCTCTTTTTTGATTGGAAACAACGGCTTGTTGCGTTTAGGCGGCATGCTGTAATCGAATAATTATTTATCTGTGAATTTTGTTTGAAAAAAAGAAACCTTCATGAATTGATCTCGTTAAGAAAAGTCAATAAACAGCATTTCTCGCCCAAATCGCTGATTAGTGATTTTCTAATCAAAAAATGTGAGATAGTTCATGAAACTTTCAATTTGAATATGAAAGAAAAATACTCACTTTTATACAGAAAAGAGTATCTTATACTCTAGAAACAGACGGTAGTATAATACAGGGCTAAGTAAGTGCGAATAGGGACCGAACGACAAGAGGTATCGGCAGATGACTAGGGGGAAGTGACCCTCTACAAAAATTACTATTAGAGCGCACTTGCGCGCGTATTTTCGTCCTGGTTTTGTGTGTTGTTGGTGTGGGCGTGTGTCTTTCTTGAATACGTTGCACAGATACAAAGGTTTCGACATATTACACAATTCGAAGTGTTTTTGAGAGAACAAATTACCACTTTTCTAAATACATTCTACTCTTTCAGTCTCTATTGTTCAAATTGGAAATGTTTGGAGTACTGACTAAAGACGAATTGTCGAAGTATATCATTAATGAAATGATTTTCATGCGAAATGACTTCTTGAAATTTTTTCATTTTTTAAATTCACCAATCAACCCAATATTCATGAAAAACAAGGTGCTATTTTTTCTCAATCTCTTCCAATTCTATAACTTCAAATTTGCTCATTCATAGAACTAGGTTTGACAATTTCAAATGAGCCCAGTTGTATGAAGGAAATGAGGAGAAGAAACCCACATCGATTCTACGTGATTTTTTATTTTTTTTCATCTCAAACATGAACATGAAAGATGTTTTATTTTATTATTTCAAAGACAGATTTCTGGACTACTTGTCCGGAATATACATAAACGATGTTTACTTTCCAGCCCAAACCTGAGTTTATGATATACTTCCGGTTTGATCACATAAAGGAGAATCTCAAGGATGAAAAAGGAGTTTTAGGCAAATTTCCATTTGTTTTGTTTTCAAGAAGTCACTTCAAATCGTCGAATCCGTTTGAACACACCCCTGTTAGCTACGTTAGTCAATTAAATGGCAAATTTTCCGGAGAATCATTTCGATCTGATTAATTACCTATAATTGTTTGTATTTGGGTTACAAATACTGGAAATTGTACTTAGAAAACTTAACAATCATTGCATGATTTTTCTGTGGTTTTTGGCGTTTCGAAAAAAAATGAAGGAAGGCAATTCAGTTCAGTTTGTTTCATAACTTTTATTCATAGAAGTAGACAGAACGAAACAAATTTACTAGAAAATATGAGTTAATAGGAATGGAGAAGACATATGAAGAAACACATGAACGGCTACATTTGAAATTAAATTCATGTTGACTATTACAATTAAACCTGAATTGGTATACCATACTGAAAATGGGAAAATTGGCTGGAAACCAGTTGAAAATCACAAGAAAATAGAACTGTGATGAAGAGAGAGAGAAAGAGGATGAAACCCGTGGGAGCCCTGTTGCATGTGTAAAACCATTTTAAAAAAAATGGGTCAAAAGTCCAAGTATCAACATGATAGAGTGAGTAGAATTAGCCAGAGGGCCTTTCTAATCACTTGCGAGTTATTATAATCCATTTCCTCCGTGAGCTTCTGTCATATGTCGATAGCAGTCTCCAGAGTTAGCAGCTAGATACAAACAGACCCAGCAATAATGGGCTCCGCAAGTGCACTCCATGTGATTGCATCCTTCCGACTTCTCACTTCGATTTTCGCATTTTGGGCACTTTTTAACAACGTTGTCTCTTTCATATGCCGCAATGGAACGATCTGGAATCATCAATTCCCGCTGCTCTTGGCATGTTATTCCTCTGTGATGGGCTCCTAGACAACCTCGGCAAAATGATTGATCACAAACATTGCAATTTTTTGCTTCATCGGTTGGTCCGTGAGATCTGATCCGAAGTCCAGTGCAGTTTTCTCGTGGACAATACCGGATGTTTTGATCTGTGCGGACAACAGCATCTTGAGCTCGAGCAATGAAGAAACGTGATTTGAATGAATCAAAGTCATACACTCTGTCCCAGCCGCCGAATACGATGTTCTGAAAAAACATGGAGAATAGAAAAAGAATCTTCACTCAAAACCAAACATTCTTTACTCTATCCACCGAACCATTCAGAATCAAATAGAACTCACCACAATCTCCGATGGAGAGACATGAAACTTGCATTCTTCCACTGCGCATTCAATAACAAATGAACTATCATTCATCGAAGATTGAACCATTCCATTGATACAATCTCGACACATTGTGTGTCCACATTGGAGTCGGAAATAGTCATTTCTTTTTCCGACTTCGGTCAAGCAAGCTGCACAACTGGAGAATGGGATATCTGAACAGATTTTGTAGGGAGAGAATTCAATTGATTCAAATTTACCTTCTGCGACATAAGCAGCTGTTTTCTTCTTGAAAATTGCATCGTTGATGTCCTCCAAGGCTCCAACCAACATCTCATACGCTTGAATCGTTCCGACAAAAGTGATCAATTCACACTTTTCATCAAAATCAAGCTCCTCGATCCCAAGAGTTTCCTTCAGTTTCACAATCAAAGATGGAGTCAGAAGACGTGAAACTTCTTGGTTAAACCAAGGGAATCCCACATTCAACTCAGTCTTGAAAATGATGCAATTTTTGTTCTCCTTGTACATTTGAAGATCTTGAATAGCTTCTTCAGTGGCACTTCCAATCAACAGAATTCTACTTTTGAACTTGTCGATGTCTATTACAACTTTTCCATTGTACTTCTTTTTCAGGCTTCTCACAAAAACCTCTCCAACTCCAAACAGTAGATCCTTGTTCTCTCCAACATCATATTCTTTCGGAATGAACAACTGTTGGAGTTGTTGGAAGAAGTTTTCTACAAATTGAGGATTCAAGCATTGGACTCCAATAGTACCAGTCTCTTCTCCGTTTCTCCATTCCTCGTATAACCCTACTTGATTATCATTGTTCGATTGGGAATATGTTTGGCAGTCATTGTTAAATTTCTTTAATTCTTCATCCAATGCTACTCTGATTTCTCTACGAACTGACAGTCCTCTTTGAATGACAGGTAACAAAGTTACTTGCAAATCATCGAAGCCACGGTTCAGGAATTTTCCCTGTCGAAAATATTGGATAGCGCTGTCGATGAGAAGATTTTTGAGAGGAACTTGGTTCAAATTCACAATAAACGACCTTCGGTTTAGGCTTTCCTCATCCATTCTTCTAATTGTGAAATCTCTCATTTTCGACATGTCAGCACCTTGTTCTGCACGACTCCTATTCCCAAACTCTGCGTTAATCAAATATTCGAGTGCGGCTTTAGTTTTTTTGATGAGATCGTTTTCGTCAAAAAAAGAAATTGAAGAATCTTCTTCTGAAGAAATGCTCACAATTTCAAACGAATTGGCCTTTGCAATGTCTCTTAAGAATGACTCCTTGGTTCTGCGTGATTTCATTTTTGTTGGAAAACCTGAGATGGTCATATTTACACCATTTTGGTGGAACTCGGGTTTTCCAAAACTCAATCCATGAGCCTCAAATGCCAAGTTGGCTTTTGGATCGCTTTCGGCCAAAGTGATCTGAACCGGGCCCGAACTTCCACTCTCAAAACTGACAAGCATGTGTGTTTCGGCACTTAATGTTCTGAGAGACTTCAACGAATCAACAATTACACTTTCCACAACCTGTAGTTGGCTGTTGAGCTTAGCATGGTTACAAGTTCCTGATGTGAAAAACTCCAATAAACGGATGGGAGTCTCGATAAGACTATCGTCCTTCATTTCTTGAGCGAGATATTTTCTCTCTCCAAAATCAAGAAGTCGAGTTGACTTGATGCTAGATTTGAGGATATTCTTGTAGTATTTCTTTGGGCAATCTCCATAAGCCCATTGGAAAGATTGCTGAGGTTCCAGAGTCAAAAGACACCGAGAATCACGTGGGATTCTATGAATAGGATCACTCCCATATTTGAGCGCCATCACAAAATCGCCGTCTGGGAAGCACAAGGAAACGTTGTCTTCTTTAACGCTGCGAGGAGTTATCCAATTTGTGAATCGTTCTCTTTTCCATTGAGGTAGCTGTGTTGAATCGGCGACAAGATAAATGGTGCCATTGCCTCTGTGAATCAGCAGCCTATACTGGATTTGAGACAATACTTCATTATCCTGAAAAGAATATATTTCTGCCAAAAGTGTTGGAAAAGAGATATATGTATGAAAGAACACATAAGTTAATACAAGAAAAGTAAAGTTCAGCAGAAACCGAAGGACTATTAGTGTCTGAAGGCGACTTGGTTTAAATTATGATAACAATCTTTGTAAATTCCTTGTAAATAGCTCCGGCTAGGTTTTTCTGGTTCTTTCAGATAAAAGCTCCACTTGTAGAAATTAACTATTCTTTGCTTTAAAGCGCTTCAAAATCTTTCAGTCGTCAATAGAAGAGAGCCCTTATGACCTAAATCTTACTGGAAACTACTCTTTATTTCCATCTATATCTCTGTTTCCCCTTACATTTTCCACGACGTTCTTAACGCTATCCGGTCCTAATGGGAAGAACAACCCATTTTCAATCCATTTTTCTGTTTGCCATTTTTCAATTTGATCGTAAACTTCTTGAACAGCTTTTTTGAACCGGGCAATGTCGAAAACTTCTTTCGAAGCTCCAATTCCAACAATGGTACCATCCTCAATTTTTCGACACTGGATAACGTCCCTCGAATCGTATTCTTTCTGAAAATAAATGAAAAAACGTAAAAAAAGTTTCCAGAAGTATTTACCTCATACTCTCCACTTTCAACAGTTTGCAGGTTTGAAAGACATGTTCCTAGATGACGATCAATGTCCACCAGAACTGGCTCAAATGTCGGTAGAACGTAGGTCTGAGTACCTGAAAACATTCACGAAGATGACATTTATTATTCTTGAACAACTTACGAGAATAGTTTGGACCACTGATTTGGATATGGTCGAGTGCAATTGGAGTTCCTCTTGTTCTTGGTTTTCTAGCCATTGCTATATTTGAAAAGAATCGAGTTTCTGAAAACAGAATAAGGGTAACGAAACCAAGAAATGCAGAAGGTTAACTGAAAAAAAGGCGATTTGAACGTAATTTCTGTAAGGAAAATGAAAGAAAAATAGAAGAACATTGCTGTGTCTGTTAACTCCGCAACAGATTGGAGTGGAAAGAGGCACACAACCGCAGACTAGACTGCTGTTTCTAGTGAAAATGACTTATTTCGTATGGGAATGAAGGTGGAAAGGAATATGTACATCTTCACATTGTCATTCTCAACTGTCACTTTTCCAGTTGAATGTGTAGTGTGAGTGAATATGGAAATCAATGAGCTTGTGTTCATGGGAAAAAGAATGTGAGGCTACTGATGAGAGATACAACAGAAAGAGTATGAGATATGAAAAAAACAACAAGATTTAGTAAGCTAATACATTTGGTCGAATCATAGAGCCCTAGAGAGAAAAATGGACCAACAGATCGTTCAGCCACTACAAAAATTGAAAGGATAATAAGTTTTCTTAACCAGAATGTAAAATTAGATTGAATGAGTCTTATGGACAATTGTGGATATGGAAATTGATATGGATGGAACTACTTTATTGATGGACACACTTTGAAAATCTGAACAAACGAAAAGTGTTTCATATTTACAAATCAAATTTAAGAAAAGATGGGATATATACAGAATGATGAGGATCCTAACCCAAAACTAAAAAGTGACGTGTTTGAATAGAAACGTTTGGAAGTTGTTTGTTTCAGAACAAAATTGAAAGAAGACAAACCGTACAATTGATTGCTGTTTCTAATGAAAGGGCCTATATTTATTTGGAAATGAAGATTTGATGAAAACGTTACACCTTCTCGTCGTCAGTTGCAACGCTCATTTTTTCGTTATTTTGTCAAAATAATGACTTTTTTAAAGATAAATACATATGTCTATTGTTCTTGGATGTAATTGATTAATAACATTCTAATGTGTTAGAAATAGGATGAACCGTTTGAAGAAAAATCATCAATAATCAAAGTCAAAGAACCAAGTTCGATTTTTGTTCGATAAAGGGAAAATACTTTCACAAGACAAAGTTCTCAAGACCAATCTATTGGTTCAAAGTAGCAAAAACTAACAAAAAACATACTAAAGAACTAAATCAAAGAAACAAGCGTTGACATGAGGCAAAGCGAGGGAGCAAAAAAGAAAGCAACATCATTTGAGAGGTGCATACAATCGAATGTCATATGAAGTCATTTTGGGCATCCATTTGATGTTCTATTAGCAAGACTAATCATCTCAATAGTGGCATTTTCTTGTTGTGCAACAGGGTAGCATTGTTCTGAGGCAAACCATTGCAGCTGGCCTTACGGGATCCCAGATAAGAAGACTCAACGTCATGAGAAAATGCATACACAACCAGCACTTTGCATTTTTGACACTGGCCACATTGTCAAATATAATACAAAAATGTCGAGTATACACAACTAATAAGATGACTGCAAGAGATACAGAAGTCAGGATGAATCGGGGAAACCCTTCAAAAAGGAATTTGAGGAATAGAAATGTTATAAATTTGAAGTGTTTTTCAGAAATATCAGATTGGAAGGAAAAAAAAGCGCGCTGGACTTTTTTTCGAAACTGCATATCTCGGCTGGAGCTAGAGATACACAAATGTGGTCAATTAGTGAAATGTGCAAAGTTTTATTATCAACATTTTGTTAGTTGATCACTTTTTGATATCACTCATTTT
This sequence comes from Caenorhabditis doughertyi, assembly GCA_963572265.1. Lineage (NCBI taxonomy): Eukaryota > Metazoa > Nematoda > Chromadorea > Rhabditida > Rhabditidae > Caenorhabditis > Caenorhabditis doughertyi. Next base: position 27,711,938 of record OY751558.1, on the reverse strand, counting down.
AGTTGAGATATGCAGATTCGCGTGAACGTTTAGCGCGCATTTCTTTCCGTCCTACCTGATAATACACGCTTTCACTATAATGAATGAAAATTTGTTTTAATTCACTAATGCATAACTTTGAAGCGAATAAATATAAGACAGCATCTGTCATTTCCAGTGAGCAAAGTTCATAAGTTATTGATTCCTCAGTCACCAAGACGAATAACGTCCACCTGGCAATCGACAAACTTATAGTCTTTGGACAAGAATGTGATTGTTTCTTGATTGTCATAATGAACTTCCTTGATCTTTCCTTTACTTTTTGATTCGCATGAACTGATCCATCAGTATACTGCTTCTGACATGGAAAATACGTAACTTCTATTAAGTTGGCCGGAAAGGAATGCGCGTTAAACGTTCACGTAAATTTGCATATCTCAACTGGAATGAGTGATATCAAAAAGTGATCAACTAACAAAATGTAGATCATAAAATTTTGCAAATTTGACCAATTGACTACTTTTGTGTATCTCTAATTCCAGCCGAGATATGCAGATCCGAAAAAACGTTCAGCGCGCATTTTTTTTCCGGCCAACCTAAAAACTTCAAAACGAAGAACGTTAGCTGATAGTAAGCGACTAAAGTCACAAATGTTAAAATGTTAATGTACCATAGTTTGCTTGAGGTAGCATAAAGGGACGAACAGTATCGATTGCAAAACAAAATTGCTGAATTATAATGAAGATTACTTTTTTTCCTTTTTTTTTCTAGGATTCTCCAATCTACCCCTAGCTCCCTTCCAAGTGCTCGAGACACTCTCCTGCTCCCTAACATTTCCCCTTTTCATTTCATCATACCCTGCTCGACGCATGCTTTTTCCTCTTCGTCAAGCGTCTCTTCTCCGGTTTGAAAATGTGATCAGGTGGCCGAGTGGTTAAGGCGATGGACTGCTAATCCATTGGGATTTTCCCGCGTGAGTTCGAATCTCATCCTGATCGTTAAGCTTTTTTTGACACTATCAATCACAGTGATGATCTTCTTGCAGATTTTTTTCAACTTGGTGTTTCAGTTATTGTGTAGAACAGTTTTTCAACACGTTGTTCCCATTCAGATCATTGTTGACTGTGAAGAAGAATATTGAAAAGTGATTTTTGATATTATTGTTCTAGTATAGTTTGCTTCTAGATTTCATTGATATTTGTTTATCTTATGCATGCTTTTAAAGGAAAGTTTAGAGACAAACCTAATTTATTGTTGAAGTTAAAAGAACTAGAATAAAAGAATATTCCCGATGTAAACCCAAAAATGAAAGGAAATGGTACTCAAGAATAAAAGCAGGAAAGAACAAGAGCCAAAGCTATATGAAAAAAGTTCACACGTAGAAGAGAGTATCGGATCAATTAAATATTTTCCAGCTATCTGTAAAGCATTTTCAGTCTAGCAGCTCTTTCCAAACGTTCTTGTTCTCTCGCCCGACGCTCTTCTTGTTTACGAATTCTTTTTTCCTCACGAAGAGTGTTTCCCAGCTTTCTCTTGATCTCGTTTTGTGAATCGCCTGCAAACCAATCGTGGAGAGGTGTGGCATCGGGAGCGGACATCTCCAATCGGTAAAACGCCAGTTGAACTCTTTGGAGAGTATAGACGTCTTCTGACGTTATTTCATGGCAGACAGTTTGGAATTCGTTAAGAATGTAAGCAAACAATTGTCTTGCCAGATCTGAAAACATAAAATGTTGTGTGATGATTATTCATAGAAAACACAAATGATCACTCACCAGCTAAGCATTCTCGTGGAGCATGGTTCTCTGTTCTCAAGTCGCCAAGGTGGATCGGCAACCACATCAACAAATCTCGAAGGAATCTCACTTGCCCACGAATGGAATCTGGTGAATCCATGTCATCTGAGTCGGGGTGACAAAATTCAAGGAGATCCTGCGCCACGTAGAAAAAATAATGTGCTACACGAGGATAGCAATTATTTTTTGTCTTCCATTGCTTCAAGGCCAACATGAACTTTGCACCAAGATATTGGAGGTCTTCAAATCTGTAAGTTGTAAACCTTCGTATACATATGACTGTGAAATGCAACTAGAACAAACCTTTGATACGGATCCTGAAGTTCAAGTGCGAGGGAAAGATCGGGATTCTCAATTATCGGAAGTTTGAGAGCCTCGGCCAACTTCCTGATTCCACTCTTCTGACTCAAGAACGTCGTGAATCTATGTGGAAGAACATATTGTTTCTTTTCTGTCCAGAATTCTAGAACAGCTTGGATTGGATCTTCCTTGGAAAGTTCCAAATTACGATCAGCATCGACATCTGGAAATTAATATCAATTATAGTCTTGAAAAGTAAATAAGTGAACTTACGTGGGCCTGAGTTTGAACGGTTGTCGAACCTTGTTTTCATTCTCATTGCTCTGAAGAAAGGGTCCTGGGCAGAAATGAAGTAATCATCTGGATGCTCCACCTGTTTTTTGCTGAGGTTCGCGAGAAATTCTTTGACAATTGGCAGTTTCGTGAACATTGTTGATTTTGCCTTATTAATTTTTTTGAAGAAAACGGAATCTAGAGGATTGGACAAGACAGTGATTTGTCGTCCAGCACATTTCTTTCCTATCTCGGATAAACGTTTCTTGGAAAGTCTTTCATGTTTTGCATTAAATTTCTTCTGAGCATTGTCTTTCTCATTTTCCCGTCGTTGCTTTGCAAGTTTGGCTTGCTTATCTCGACGAATAACGCTAGCTTCCTCTTCGTGTTCTTCTTTCAGCTTCTGTTCTTGTTCCTTTTCTTTTTTCGTCATCAACTTCCGATGGCTTCTCTCTTTTTGGTCAGCCTGTTTTTTGAGAGCTCTTTTGAGCTCATTGAGAGATTCAGCCAACACTTCACTATCCTCTTTTTCCTTGTCATATTGACTGCGTTTTTCATCGTCTTTGTTATCATCAGCCTTATTTGTCTTGATGTTGCTCAGTGGCTTTCTGAAATTTGATTTGCATTAACTATTTTGAATGAAGCTTCGCATAGAATTGTTATTGATTTTAGCATTAAATGTTGATTTTATTAAATTCCTGGTTCTCTTCACACATTTCCCGACTACAGGTCTAAAAATGTGAAAAATAATTCAGTCCTTCTTTCTACCATTTTTTAGACCAATAAAGGTGAGTGTTACCATTTTCTGAAATGAAACGGAGATCCTAACTAGCCTTTGACCCTTTTATTCACTCAATTTTTCAACAACCTATTGCGAAAAACCACTCATTTTTTGTGCTTTTATCACTTAGAAACGCCTATTATTAGATAGAAAATGCTCTACTCTTCATCAAATTTGTGCTACTTCAATGACATACCTTTGATATGAAAGTGAGTTTGAGCCAGCAGATAATGGAGACATTGAAGCACTAGATGGTGTGTCGGTTCCAATAGAAGAGGGTGTGTTGGAAGTAGAAAGGCGATCCGGAGAATTGGAGGACGGAGTTATAGGGGATCTGCAAAGAATTATTTCATTAAATGCTTTATGAAGTCAGGGTAGGTCAGCTTTCAATAGTTTTAAGAATTGAATAAAGGGTTTGAAATATTTCGGAGCCTATAGTTGACTAAGGAATCACGGAAATTAGTTTTTAGGACGATTTGGGTCGACAGACCAGTGTGACCAAGCTTTTACGAATTTTCGGTCCATTTTTGAAATCGATTCTTCAAAAAAAACTTTTTGTACGGAAATCTATGAATTCAAAACAATGTTTTCCTTTTTTGAAACACGGCTAAATATGGGAACTATGCTCTTCCTGGCAAGCTATCGTAACTCAAAAGTGGAGCTCATTCAAAAATAATGCATTTTTCTGTAAGTTTTCAAAGCTTCTATTATCTTGTCTGTCCTTAACGAGTGATCCGAGCCGTTAAAAATGAAAACTAGTGAATCTATCTGATAAATCTATCTTTTTCTGCTGGGCGTTTCTCCATTCTAAAGCTGAAAGTAGTTTTAAATAGAAACTTACCCATACATGGCCATTACTCGTTCAACCATTGAATCTAGAGTGTCATTAGTAGAAAAGAGTTCTAGATTTCCCACTGCAATTTTTCTGGCGCGTTCGAGAGTCATTGGACCTTTAAATTCAACCCGTGTTGAACCAGATGAGGATGACTGTGAGCTGGATACATTTCCGGTAGATCTGAATGAAGATAAGTAGAATAGATTTTTCGGAAATTCAGAAAAAAAGACTCACTGTCTTTTTGCTGTGTTCTCCGTGTCGACATCGGAGTTCTTGTTCTTTTTCTCCAGAAGACGTTTTGAAGCTCTTTTTGGGGGCATTTTAACGTAGAACTGTAAAAAAGAACTAGTGAAAAAAGCAAAAAAACGCAAAAGATCAAGAAGAAAGATAATCAATATCGTTTTTTTTCCGGACACCGTTGTATAATAAAGACATTAAAAGTGCAGGAAACGGAAACAGTGAGTGTTATGAAAGACGCAGAGAAAGAAAAAAAAAGAGTGGGGGTTCAAACCGTTCGGCTAGTGATATGCATGTGATAGAGAAGGGGGCCACCAAAAGAGAGACAAAGAAGCAGACGGTCCTCAGGGCGACAGGCCGTTTCTTTTCCACGTTAGCTTTGTTGGGTGAAATAAAAATGGAAAAAAGAAGATGAACTCTTGGTAAGTTGGAAGAAGAATATTTGAACAAGCAGAAACAAATGTTGAAGAATGAAAAAAATGAGAAGGGAGAAGTGATTCAAAGATTAAGGAAAGCAGACCCAAAAAAGAGTAACTTCATTACTTACAAAATGATTACATACAAAAATTTTGGAAAGCTTGTAAGAGCACATTGACAAGGTTCTAATGAAATACTGACTTTCCTGAAATCTGATATTCGTAGTGCACTACTCAACTAGAGGTTCCAAAGTATTTCAACTCTTACTAGAAAATATTACAGTGCGCCTTGTCTATCCTAATCATTGAAAAAAGTTTGTTAAACACAAATTCCAAAAAAGAAAAACTCAAAAAGTAGGTCCTCGCCGGGTTCGAACCGGCGACCTTCTGCGTGTGAAGCAGACGTGATAACCACTACACCAGAGGACCGATGAGAGAAATACTCTCTCAATGCAATCTTATTTTACTCTCTGTTCTCTACTTTTTCTGTCGCGGCGGCCACTTGTGTCATTGAAAAGAGACGGAGGGAGGAAATGACAATTCGAGAGTGGGGGAAAACATTGAAAAGATTGGAAGTGAGAATGAATGGTGTGTTGCAGGAGTCAATAATTGTTTTCAGATTGCAAACGAGCGTCTTTTTCTCAGCGTTCATTCGTTACTATAAAAGTCAATGAGAAAGATATACTTTCAGACCTCCTCTCGTTTGTTCAGTGCATATATCTATGATGACGTAGACACAACCAGGACCAACGTATACAAGAACATCTGTCAGTAGAAGAAGGGGTGAGGGTGAAAGAGTTTTTGCGTGCTATAAATCTTTGTATTTGGGAATGTTCATTATTCCTAGAAGTGAGACTTTTTTGATAGGAATTGGACTAGTAGAGCACGTAGACTATGAAAACGTTTTCCTACGAAAAATGATATTTTTGACGAGTAGGTTGAAGGATTGTAGTTTGTTGGAAACTCTGGGCTTTGAGAAAGAAGGCGAACGAGGCTAGTCTGTCAAACATGGATTGTTTAGCATCAACAGCGTTCCATAGCAACCGTAGTAACATCGATAAAAAAGGGAAAGAAGTGGTAAAATTGAACTTATGATAACATGCTAAGTACTGAAAAAGTGTTGCGTTCGGTCAGAATCTCAAAACTTTTAAGATAGAAGAAATATAAATTGGATGATTATGAGAATAGATGAGGCTGTTGCTGAGTGTTGATGATCTAATGAGAGAACAATAGAGGACTTTCAAATCAGATGGCCCAAAAACCAATTCAAATCGATGGTTTTTGTTGAGCAAATCCCTTTAGCAAAGAACTATACTCATGACTCCAGAAAACAAAAAACCCATAGAACATCATCAAGAGAATACCTTCAATCCTAGAGGCACACTCTACTCATAAGACCCTAATTTTTCAACAGATGGCACAGAATTTTTCTACAGGTGCACCTGTTCACAACACTCTACGTCATCCCTTCATCTACTATCTTCTTTGTCTCGGAGTGACCTTTCTCTCTATTCCTTCGTTCACTCATTAGATTACAGTCAGACCATTCATTCTCATCATTCCACTCTTCAACTCACACATACACAACCCTATTTCTAGGACCCATTTTGTTCTCAAAACTAACACAATGGCCCCTCCAAATCGATTGAGCTATCTAAGTTCGAAATGTGTTCTTGAACATATCAGTGCTGATAGAAGGTAATCGTTTGTTTGATTCATTTTACATTCAAAATTTCATTTCAGAATTTCGGAGTTCTCTCATGCCCTCCCAAAATTCAATCATATGGCACCACTCCGAATCAATAATCTCACAATCGGCCGTGCCGGATTCTCTGTAGATGATTTGTTATATAAATTTGAAGTTAAATTGAACAGAGACCGCAAGGAAAGTGTTGTCTTCGACCTGGACTGGGATGGTCAGAAAGAAACTGAAGATCATTTGGCCGAAGGAGATGTCAAAATCTATGATAGAAGGCATAATCAAGAAGTAAGGATCAAACAAGAGGAAGAAGCGGAGCATAACGATCTAATTGCTAGCCGTAATTTGAGATTCTATACTCAACATGGCGACCTTGGGTACCAAAGCTTTGTTCACGCAGAAGGAGGACGCATCGGAAGTGAAATGTCAAAAAAGGAGTTTCCAGATGGATCTAAACTTCGAGATGAATACCGCAATATGATTCGGAAAGTTCTTTTCAATAGAGCTTATCCTCCTCTCATCCGAAAGCTTGTTATAAAGCCGACATATGGAGTGTTGAGATTCCCTGAAGGTTTCCGTATGAGAGTTAAAGAAATTGTTTTGAGTGAAAACGGTGCTGGAGTTTTAGGAGCACTTGAGCCTATCATCATGAAAGAAAGCTTTCCACTGAAAAGCCTTACCATTCTGGCCCAATCTGCGGAAGACTCAATTTTTGACTTGGAAATTGTTCAGGAAGCTGAATGTCTTAGAATCGAGTGTTATAATTTTCCTAGTGGTTTTGATAACTGGAATCTTTTAATTCCCAAACTGAATTGCAAGGAAATTTATATGAAAGGGATGACACTTTTCTTGAACACTTTCAAGGCACTGATTAACAAATGGAGAAGAGATAACAGCCCAATTGGAACCAAATTTAGTGTTGAAGAAGGTGCACTTTCGATTGTTGAATATTTCGTAATCCTGGAAATTGGACTGATAGCTAAGCCAATTCAAGGGTAACATCAAACCTTTAGAGCCAACTTCTAATTTTGATTTCTTTCAGAAAAGGAATTTTCGACTGTTTGAAGCTTCCCCTGAACACAACTTCGGAAATCACCATTTATGCTTATGATGTTGAACCCGGTGATCCTGGGAGAGCGAGACGCACAAAATGGGCGCTCGCTTTGGAAGTCACAAAAAAATTGATTAGAAATCGCAGATGGGAAACAGTTACTCCTGCGTATTTACTTTAAGAATGTTTGATTGTCTTAAGTTATTCATAAGAGTTTCATAAACTTCTTTCGTCTTAACTATTTCTTGATGTTTCTTTTGTTACATACTGATACAGATAAACGATATTCTTCTAAAAAGTGGCCTGTTTGCTCTATACTAGCTTTTGAGAGGCTTTCAGTTTTCAATCTGCGTTCAGATTCACAAAAAAAAAAAACATTTTCTAACTTCCATTTATCAGAACTTCAAGAACTTTGCTGTGTCTTTCTCAAAACATTTTGTGCGTTTTTGCTTTGAAGTGTCAACCGATTTTTGTTAGCCTTACTGGGATTAAGTTTTGCTCCAGATGAGAAAAGATCCAAGGTAAAACCAATGTGAGAAATGAGAGCCAAGTGAACACAAATCATTCTTACAAGAAGTTCGGTGAAATCTTTTTCCATGAAATGATTCAGAGAAGGAAAGATCATTCTTTCTGAAGATTTGAGATTTGCTGTTGCTTCAATTCTTTTAGGCTCTTTTCCAAGCTTCTAATGTAGAATAGAGGCATTACTTCTCATGCAACTATGTCCTGATACTTCCTAAATCATTTTTACAAAACTTGGGCTTTCCAGAAAGATTTTGAACTTGAATGAATTTTTTTCTTCTCGTTGATTATCACGCATTTTGAGATTGTGAAGATTCATAACCAGAGAAGCAAAGCGTTTTATGATGGCAATAATTGAAAGTTTAATCTTCGGAAAGCAACATGAATACATTTAGAACTCCTTGAAAGCTTTCAATTCGAATACGTCTAGTTGCAAAAACATTTTTGGATCCAATGAATTAATCAAACAAAGGATCAAAATTTTCCGAACAATTTTGATGTCGAAAGGTCTTTTTGCCTATAAGTAGTCCAGTCTAGGAATACATTGCAGTAATCGCCATTATTTCTTCCTTGACTCTTCAAAAAATGTATAATAGTTCTATTCTATCATGTATATTGAATCAACCTGAAGTGAACATCAGAAAACACAGTTGGAGACAATTTTTTATTTAGGATTTCCGCGTTTTGGCGGGAGATATCTCCGGGCCCTATATAGAACTGGGCAATTACTCTTTGGCAATACAACATCGGCTTGGTCAACCGGTAAAAATGTACATTTGACAGGAAAAGGAATAGATAATAAAAAGGGGAGGGAGGAGGGTGGGAGGCATATATGAATTGATAGCACATTTGCTATGATTGCCTCCCGCCTCGACATCCCGTACCCCTTACAACAACATAAAACATCACATTTACAATAACAGATGATGCAGATTCGTCAACATTAGAATAAATTGGCATTCTTCGGCAAATATGGGAAAATTGACCGGATATACTGGTTGAGAAGGTGCCGGGCGTCGGGGTTATTGATTTGATTGTAAAAATAGAAAGCATCTTCAACAGCAATACCATTTCCACGTTGAATAAGATAAGACCAATAGTTGAGGAGTCGAGCAACGAATGTTGATTTGGAGCTTTTTCTCATCACTCTGATAGTCTCCAGGGCTTTTCTTTTAGTGTAGTCCGATCCGTCAAACGAATTCCAGCGGCAGAAATCCCTCACCATGTTGGTGATATTTGTTGGGTCTGAAATTAATCCAAGTAATGAAAATTTCAATGGAAAAAGCCCATTTCATTTTTAAGAATAGGTTTGGTTTTTTACACAATTAAAAAAAAAGCTCACCATATGGAGGATTTGTAATGTGTCTCACATCTTCCTCTTTTTTCAAGTATGTCATGAGTGAATGGAAGTGGGTGTCGGAGAACACTTTGTCAAAATAGTCCAATAGAGACGGCTCCAATACGTCGACATGGACTCTTTGGATATTCGTGTAAGGATCAGCCGATCGTGCTCTTTTGGAGCGATTTCGTCGTTGCGTTGGACGAGAAAGACGGAGGAGTGAGATGCCTGTCTGTGCAGATGTTGTTGCGTGTGTTGGTTGAAGAAGGGAAAGTCCCGTTTGTGCCGAAGATGATGTTTTGACGGGTTTCTCCTTCCCTCCTTCTTTTTCTCCTTCAATGACGTACATCTCCTGAGGAAATACACGGAAAGACCCAATGGGTTTTGAAGAAGTTGAATCCATCTTCTGATCCGATGGAACGTCATCCGATGGCGGGTAGAAGGATGGCATTCCTATTGGTCCACAATCAGGGAATCCTCCCTTTGGATATGGTGCTGGATGACCAGGCTTTCTCTTTGCTGGTGCACTGTTGGCCCGTCGACGATACACTCTGAAAATGTGAGAATAGTGGAACAATTCTAAAAAACGGAAACTGGAACTGAGTTGTAGAGTAAGCCAACAAAATTTTCTTTCAAAAAACTCCAGTTCTTTTCACTTCTAAATCCACTTACTTGTAAAGTGCATCCACTTTTCCAATGACACTGGTGTGCTGGATTGTGGTATCATCACCAACACGTTCAGCAGCAACATTCCTGGCGAAAATTTGGAAGGAGCTGAGTTCTGTAGAATTCTGTGCGGTTCCACCTTCCGATACTCGAGAACCAGTAGTAATGGATGAATCATTTCTGGTAGCAGTTGTGTGATGAGTATCTTGTGTTAAATCTGTCTCTTGTTGAGACGCTTCTTGAGGAATGGAGCCGGATATCACGAGCTCCGGAGTGTCCTGTGAGGAAGCACTCATACCACCCATTGTAGCATCAGGGTGGCCGGAACTGTGATTCCCACGTTGCCCGGCTCCCATTCCTCCTTCCATTGCGAATTTCGCAGATCCTTCTTTGTCCACATCCATTGGTTCTCCACGACTAGTGTAGACGGGCAACCTCCTCTCGGCACTTCCATAATTCTCACCAGATGTGCTTTGTCGGCTTTTTGAGGATGATGTGGATTCAGATGGTTGCGCAATGGGGATCGGATCGGCAGTTTCTCGGTTGATAAAACTATGACGAGTCCTGCAAGAGATTATGAGATTACCAATAGTTTTCAAATTATTTCTGTACCTGGCTTGGGTTTGCCTCACATCTTGAGAATACCGAGTTTCCGGGAACTTTTTTGGAAGTGTCTCTGTCAGAGGATACTGAATCCACGGCATTCCTTTAGCTTGAACTTTTGGAGCTCTCGAATTTATTGGAGTTTCTGTATTTCTCATCCGAGCATCTTTCTGTTTCTTTGCATCCAAAACCGCTCTACGATGCGTTCTAAAACAATAATTTTGAAACAAAAAAATGAAAAAAGAATCACTTACTGGTCTTGTGCGTTTGAGTAGGCTCTGGATGGGTCAGAGGAAGCATAAGAGCAATTGGCGAGGTGTTCCGTAGGCCAGTAAGTATAGTGGCCTTCAGTAACAACATTTTCTGGATGCATCTCTAATGGAAAAAGTTTGAAGAGGAAATCCGACGGGATGGCCTCATTTTTTCTAGTTTCCGGATTGAAAAAGCCGTACTTATCGTTTAAACATGCTTGGATCAATGGCATTTTTGGCCGAGGTGGAGCATTTGTTGTGTAGAAACCCACGAGCCTTATTTGTGTTGATTTCACAGTTGACATTCCAGCGTTAAGCAGTCCCTGCGTGTCTCGTTGCATTTCAAACCGAACATCTTTTGGAAGCTTTTGTGTACGTTCATCATATTCAGGAACCCGTGGAGCGAGTGTCTTCTTAGTTTCCTCTGCTGGTTCTTGATGTCCACGAGAGGGACCCTCTTCACGCTTTTCCAGTGTCGGAGAAGGTGTGATCTTCATGGGAACTCGTTTGGATGGTGATGGAGTGGCAGGTTTTCCAGAAAGTTCTCTTCTGACAAACGGAAGTGGACTGGCTGAAATAAATTTACGTTTAAGGACTACATTGGTTTTAAATATGATTCAAAACATGACTATTTTTGATGAAAAGAAACTACTTTTGGAAGGACGTGATAGTTTCAAAAGAAGCACAGAAAAAACCCATGTTTTGCATGAAATTTCGGTTTCTGTCAATACCTTTAGGCGAATCATTTGTAGTTGTGCGAGGACTTGATCCGCTTCTGATGTTAGATTCTTCCTCAACGTCTCTCGATTTGATCACAAAGGTTTTCCCTAGGGGAGAAGAGCCAAAAGAAGAAGCTTTGCCAGATCCAGACTCAATTCCAGATGTTGAGCGAGCCAGAAGAGAACCAGATTGCGAAGGACCTTGATGTTGAGAAGGCACATGTTGTTGGCGGGAAGCATCTTTTGATGCATTTGTAGCATCCAGGACTACATCTTGATCTGAAATTATGGATCGGCGTTATCGATATTATTCGGAGAATGGTGGAAGCTTATGTGAGTGGAATCAAATAATATTCCTTGTAAAGTACTGGAAAAACAACTTCGGAGGGTCTCCCCTTTTAGACTGATTGGAATCAAAATAACTGGAGGTGAATGCTTAGATTTCATTTTAATATCCATCCATAACCAGTTTTCTTGGGCGTTTCCCTTTTTTGAAAGGAAAAGCAGCTGGTCCTACAGGAAGAAGTTCTGAAACGTACTTGATGGGAGTTTGGAACGGGAATTTGAAGACATCGAAGGGCTTCTGCGAGGAGTGAACGAGGGGGAAGACGCATTCCGGCTGGCTTCATTGACGCTGGGAGTCTTGGTCTTCGGAGTTCCATCAGGAATGAATGTCGCATCACGGCCTGAAATTGAAAAATGCATTTTAGTGGTTTGCGTGATCAATGCAATTGGGAAAATTAAGATTTCCTGAGAAGCGCGAGAGAAAACGGACAGAAATGAACGCAGCATTTCTGTTCTTATAAGCTACAGCATTTTGAGCTTTTAGAATGGATTGCAACTGAAATAAAATGCTAGGCTTTCATCCTCTAGCATATTGATTCTTTGATCGCATTTTTTCGATTTCAAAGAAAACCGACGAGCTTCAAGAATGATTTTGCATTCACTTTGTCTTCTCTATAGTCTTGGAGACAATATCCCATTCTTCAAGTTTCCCAACAAACCTTTGGCTCCGAATAATTCTTCACTACGTCCACGCGAATGGCTTCTGGAGGAAGATGGGCCGCCAGGGAAAGTAGTCAATCCGGCCTTTGCACTCTCTTCGATGTTGAAGGTGACGCCAGCTCCTAAAATTGAAAAAGCTTTTATGATTGTTTTCATAGAAAAGTGGGAGGAAATGAAAGAAATGGACAGAAATACTAGCTCATTTGATTGGAAATGAATAACTGGAGATAATGAGAGTTCTCATTTCCAATGTCCATCTATAGTAAATCAACCAGTTCTTTGCATTTCGTAGTTTTTGCACAATATCCCTGACACTTACGAGATGTTCCGGACGGACCACCATTGGATCGAATAGATGGGGACGGGCTCCGGAGAGTGGTGTAATCCTCTGTTCGGAGAGCACCACGCGACTGATGGCTCACGACATCTCTTCGGGTAATTACTTCCGATTCCTCGTCGGGTTCAAATGCGTCGTCGAAGACTGAAATCAAAGTAAAATGCATTTCATTGGTTTTATGCAAATTGGCGAGATGTTTTCAGAGAACTTTGCGAGGAAATGAATAGAAATTATACGTCTGTGTTTGGGCCTCTTCTCTTGTCTAAAGTACTGTGATATAGGCACTTTGGATTGACTTGAATTGGAAAACGTTAATCTCATTTTCAATGTCCATTCATAAGATATCAATCCGTCTTGACGCATTTCTATTCACCGGAAAGGACATATGTTGCAGGTATAAAGGTTGAAGAGGCGTTTCCTATTCAATGTTCTCTGTCCACATTGCCCACTATGTCTTCAAGTCTTAAAACGTACCATCTCCATGTCTGGAAGAGAGTCTTTGAGAAATGTGACTTGTTGAGGATTGTGGTGGAACGTCTGATTTTGTTGTTTTTCCGGTGCTTTCATCCGCAACAAAAGTATCTCCTCGGCCTGAAATGAAATGGTTGGACAAATTGACTAGATGGGTTAGAACATGCAAGCCACAATCTATCAGCCGTTGAGAAAGCACGACAAACATGTTCCAAAATGGAACGCTGCTCCAGGAATTGTTGTTTGTCGTGCTTTTCTTTTTTCTGGAGACTGGGTTTAGTTTTGGAACGTACCTCTAGTTTCAGATCTATTCTGAGATATGTTGGATGAGGTTCTCTGACGTGATCGGCTGTCAGACGACGTTGGGTGACGATGACCATACTCCATCTCGAATCCACCTAAAATCATTTTATTTTGCTAATTTTCTCGATTAAGCAATAGAATAGTTCCAAAAGTAGGGGAAAAAATGCTCCAGAAATGATAGACAACAGGAATTTTGATTCATCGCGCCTTGTTTTGGAGACCGTGTCCAGTTTTGAAACGTACCTTGTCGGTTGCGACTACTAGAACGAGATCTAGTTGTTGGTGGCATTTCCTGAGAACGTCGCGAACGATCAGATTTTAAAGCCATTCCAGCCGTATCGTCGGCGACAAATGTTGGGCCACGATCTGAAAATTGGATGTATCTATTGATTTGCTTAAAAACAAAATCAAAGAACTGAAACTGGATCAAAAATATCCTCCAAATGAAAAATATCATTCAATTCAGTTGTGTCAAATTGGAGAAGATCCAAACTAGTCGAAGTAGTTGTGTTTTATCTGTTTTTAAATATTTACCTTCTTGGCTTGAAGGTGGATTCGACACCGGGAAGACTGATGAGGTGGCAGTAGAAGGTGGCTCCCGTGGCGATGGTGCATCTTTTTTATCAGTTGATGAAAGGGAAGAGCTCTTACGAGCTGGTTGCATTGCTATGCGCTTGAAATGTTTAAATTTTACCTGAAACAATTTCATTTTTGGAAAGAACATTGACAATAAGAGCAAATTGGGAAGAGTGAGAACAAAATTCATCACAAAACGATTCAATAAACGATTCAATAAAACGAATAATTTAGCTGAAAAAAGGAAATTCAGTGGGTGAATTTAGGGGTGAGAGAAGCGTCGAGTAGTCACACTACAAAGTATTTGTCAAGATAATAGAAAGACAGAGCTCAGAGGAATAGCCAAAGGGTAAGAGGAAAAAGGTGAAAATAGCCAAAATTTGCTGAAAATAGCCAAAAATCGATATTCAGAGTAATACAAAGAACCTTTCTTATTCAAAAATAGAAAGGAATGAAGAGAATGTGGTTGTTGAAATAGGCGTTTTGGGATCGCCACGGTTTGCGCAACAAGAGAAAGAGACATTTGAAATAGTAGTGCATGGCAAGGGTAAGAAGTGAATAGTCAATATAGCTCCAATAACAATTCGAAGTTTCAGGTTAAACTCATTTGGTCTTGTGTTAGAGACATGAAAGCTCTTCAATTTCCAAAGAAGGAGTCGTTCATGTAGGTGTTTAAAATGGACCACAACATTTTGGATAGTACAATGGCTATACTGTGGCTCAAAATCAAGGTCTCTTTAGCTCCAGGAGACTTATGGATGGCGCTTCTCAAGTCTTTTTTAAAAATAAGAACGGGACATGTTAAAATTAAAAAGACAGATCAACGATTAGGGGTATGGAGAGCATCAGGATGCCCATGACAGTATACTATTACTTTTCTGATAGTCTTTCCGCTATTGGATGAAATTGGAATGACGTCAAAGGTCAAAAGTGACAAAGATGAGGGCTCAAAAAATTCTCGCGAAAAAAGCTGTGGTCTAATAGCTTTAGAGCAGATACGGGTTCTGAGGTAAACAGAATGAATTGTGAATCGGTACTCCGAGCGTCGGAATTGATATCATTCTCTTCCTATTTCGAAAGTAGAAGGAAATCGAGAAGACTGAGTGAAATGAGTGGAATCGCATAGAAAGATATAGTAAGGAAGAAAAAGGGACATTGAGAAATGGACTGAATGAACAGAGAGAAGGCAACTACGTCCTCATTGGAGGAGAAAAGGCACTGTCAATATAAATGAAAGGTTCTGGAAAAAAAATAACGACTAGTTCAAGTGGAAAGACAAAAAATAACTGAGTGTATTGGCCTTATATAGAGACCGGAGGTAAGACAAAAAAGCTAAAAAGGAAGGATGGCAAATGAAGAAAAGGCCGGGCAACAGTGTGCGCATTGATGGAGAAAAGACACTTTCAATATGAATCTATGAAGGTTCTGGAATCAAAAACAACTTGATTATGGCTAGTGAGTGCAAAAAGAACGACCAGACCATGTCGAGACCAACCCTAGAAGAGTGCGGTTGTAAAAGACAATAATGAGAATGTGTGCACCCATACGTGGACTAGAGTGTGTTTCCCAGAGGGAAGGTATTGATTGAACAAGATCATGTTTTGTTTTCACGTTCTGGTTGGAGAAAAAAAGTAGGCGTTCACGTGTTGGTTTTGACGAAGACGGCCAAAGAACTAATTATCCAACACCAGGTTAAATACAAAAAGGGAAGAGACGTAGTCAAAATAGAAAATGTTTCCTGCAGCTCACGCCATGAATTTTGAGTTGGTATTTTTCTCTTCGAGATTGTTAAAGGGCTTTTCCAATTAAAGAAGTGGAAAGAAACTAAGGAAAACGAATTTTATTGGTCTTATACAGAGGCCGGAGGTATGGCAAAAAGGGTAAAAAGGAAAGATGCCAAATGAAGGAGAGGGCTTGCAACAGTATAGGAGCAGGAAAGACAATGACTATATAAATGAAAGGTTCTGGAACAAAAAACAACAGGGGTAGTGAATGCATAAAATGCGCCTAGACCACGTCAAGACCACCCCTAAAAGAGTAAGGTCGTGAAAGACGATAATGAGATGAGAGCGCGCACACCAAGACGTGGACGTGGACTTTCCCAGGGGAAAGATATTGATTGAACAAGATCATGTTTTGTTTTCACGTCCTAGTCGGAAAAAATAGATAGGCGTTCCCGTTTTGACGGCCAAAGAACTAATTATTTGTTTCACCTCCAACTAACAGTAAATTCCCATAGCTGATAGCAGCTGACGTTTTCTTGATTAGCCAGTGACAAGGTGTTTTAAGGGTTCATAAATGTTTCCAATACAGCCTTCAAAACTATTGAGATGGAACATTTGGAGCAAAAAAAATACTGTTACCGATGAAATTGAGAAAAGAAATTGGATAAGGCGCCGCTGGTGAATGTTCCAAAACGCCAGAGCAGATAATTATGATTAAAGGAAAAATCCTGACCATAAAACAACACCAGGTTGAGTACAAAAAAGGAGAGAAGTCGTCAAAGTAGGAAATGTTCCCTGCTGCTCACGATATGAATTGTATATCGCTATTTTTTCTTCGAAATTGATGAAGGACCTTTCCTTTTAAAGAAGTGAAGAAAAACTAAGAAAAACGGATGAAATTGGTCTTATACAGAGGCCGAAGGTAAGGCAAAAGGGCTAAAAAAGAAGAAGGCCAGATGAAGAGAAGGGCGGGAAACGGTACGCGCATTGGAAGACACTTTCCGTATAGAATAAAGGTTCTAAAACAAGAAAACAACTGGTTTAGGGTTGGCGAGTGCAACAAGAGCATCGAGACAACGTCAAGACTACCCATAGAAGAGTGCGGCTGTAAAAGACGATAATGAGAACGCGCGCACCAATACGTGGACTGGAGTGTAATTCCCAGGGGGAAGGTATTGATTGAACGAGATCATGTTTTGTTTTGTTGGAGAAAAAAATAGGCGTTCATGTTTTGATTTTGACGAATATGGCCAAAGAGCTCAATATTTGTTTCAGCTCCAACTAACAGTAAGTTCCCATAGTTAATAGCCACAAACGTTTTCCTGATTATCTACTGACAAGGCGTTTTAGGCGTTCATAAAGGTTTCAAATACAGTTTTTAGAACTATTGAGACGGAGCATTAGGAGCAGGGACATTACGGTTACCAGAGAACTTGAGAAAAGTGATTGAACTAGGCGATGCTAGTGAATGTTCCAAAACGCCAGAGCAGATAACTTTAAATAAACGTAGTTGGGCGCGACGGTGATTAGATTTTTCAAAGTGAGAAGTGGTTTGGAGGTAATGAAAAAATCCTCCGAGAAAACCCTGACCGAAAGAAAACAGCAATTTGAGTACAAAAGGAAAGAGACATAGTCAAAATACGAAACGTTTCCTGCAGCTCACGATATGAATGTATCGCTATTTTTCTTCGAAATCGATAAAGGACTTTTCCTATCAAAGAAGTAAAAAGAAACTAAGAAAAACGGAGTGAATTGGCCTTTTACAGAGGCCGGAGGTAAGACAAAAAGGTTAAAAAGGAAGGAGGCCAGCCGAAGAAAAGGGCAGAAAACGGTTAGCGCATTGGAGGAGGAGGAAAGACACTGTATGAACGAAAGGTTCTAGAACAAAAAAAAAACCACTGGTTTAGGGTTGGTGAGTGCAACAAGAGCGTCTAGGCCACGTCAGCACCTAGAAATGTACGGTTGCAACGGGCGTACACACACACATACACGTAGACTAGAGCATAGTCCCCAGGGGAAAGGAGTATACCATTCAAACCAGAGGTACACTATTGACTGGACACAATGTTGTTTTGGTCATATGGGACCGTTCTGAGAAAGAAAGAGTTCATGAGGATTAGTGTTTACAAAGATATTATCTGTATTTGTTTCAGCACTAATTGAAAGCAGCTTTACAAAGCTGATCGCCACTTTTTCACATCTTTTTCAGTGTCGTTTCGAAAAAAAATAGCAGAACAATGAATTTAAGACCAAACACGGATTTTTCTGATAATTATTTATTAACAAAGTTGAAATCAAGTTATCAAATCCAAGTTCAAGCATCAAGTTATTTCATGTAGACGGTTCGCTGTAGAGCATTCTCAAAGATTCATTTCTTGTTGGTGGCATGGAAGGAGCCATTCTTGATAGCCACCTTCTTGATAGCTACGACAGAGTTGCAGCGATCCGAGAAACAGCTGCAGGTGACAACGGTGTCGACGGTTCCTTCATTGTCATAAGGGATGACCTGGAATAGAACAATGAGCAACTGACAATGTTGTTGAGTTAAAAAACAACTAAGAAGCTTTGAAACTCACTCTTTCGACGCATGAATCTCTTGCTTTGAGCATGTCACGGTAGACTGGATTGGATCCACCGCTCAACGACATCTCGCCGGTTGACAACATGACGTTGGCTTGGCAGAAGACGTTGCCTTGAGTTACAGTAAGCTTCTCATGGTACGGGTCATAATTGTAGCACTCGAATCCAAATGCAGAAGTGGCAAGAAGAGCAAGCGCAACAATGGAGGTAATCTTCATTGTGAGGTCCAGTTGAGAGGAAGAGACTGACAGTGGGAGGTATGTGGTTGTGTGATTACCACTGATAGAGATTGGTTTTTATACGCATTTTTGGCTCCGCCCCGAAATCCTGTTTCAGAGACTCCGCCCATTTAACCAATTCATTACGTGTCTTAAAATATCTTCTGACTTCGGGAAGTTCACGCCCCTTTTCTAAGATCAAGACCAGAACAGCAAGATCAGCCACGCCCATTTGAAATGAGCAAAAATCTCGGAGAAGAACAGGAAGTTAAAGTGTATTGAGGTCATCATAGTAGCTAAATTCTAAAAGAATAGAGGAATTTGATTGAAAAAGTTTCAAATAGTCCACGTTACAAGAGGTGAATGTTAATCTATTTGATTAACTAGGATTTTGATGATACACAAATTGTTAGCAAATATAGAAAATCCGGCACTGTTCGCAAATCGTGGACCCAACAAAAAAAATCGTGCACCAAACAAAAATAGCAGACCAAGAAAAAAAATCGTGGACCGATTGAAATTTTTGTTTTGAAAAAAATTGTGGACCAAAACAATCGTGGACCGAAAAAAAAGATAGCGGACCGATTGAAAAATGTGTTCTGAAACAAAATCGTGGACTGAAGTTAAGGTTCTGTTTTCGAATACCTGTTTTCAGAAGTCAGAACTAGTTACAATAATCCAGAAATGGTCGTATAAGAACTGGACAAATCAGAACCGATCAGTTGTGAGTTGTTCTGGCTAGTTCTGGCTCTTTTAAACAAATAGGCAAAAACTGAACCTCAACTTCGGCCCACGATTTTCTCGGTCCACGATTTTGTTTCAGAACACATTTTTCAATCGGTCTGCTATCTTTTTTTTCGGTCGACGAATGTTTTGGTCCACGATTTCACCAAAATCACAAATTTCAATCGGTCCACGATTTTTTTGGGTCCACGATTTGCGAACAGTGCCGAAAAGCCAAACATTCAGATGTTTCGGAAGTTGCGGTGATTCTTCATATCCCAAACTTTCATTGTTTCCTCATTGTTTTTGGTGAGTTCGAACTTGTTTTTCTCTCTTCAATTGGAATCTTGTTCTCCGAGCTATTTTTCAGTACAAACCGGTTCCTTGCACCACACACCGTGGATTCTGTTATGTTTATAATCCAGATAATCCTAAAAAAACTTCATGGATTATCTCATTAAATCCTGATTATAAAAGTAGAACGGGGATTTGTTAAGAAGATAACATTTGAGCACAACTTCTTTCAATCTATGATTCATCTGAAACAGATATACATCATTTTCATGTTTCTTGGAAAATGTTTGGAATAATCACATAAGGATGTTGAATACAGGTTTATCGTTTGAGGTTTCTACACATCTTGCTTGCTCGCTTTCAAATCTCGAACAATAGCACATTCCTTAACTAAGAGTACTGATATTTTAAAACAAGAGGAGCCATTTTGGCTTTCGTTATTCTAATGACGATTTGTGACGAAACTACATCCTTTATCAAATTTTCGTTTCCGTTGTGCCACGCTGTGCCGTCAATGCTTCAATGGTTATGGTATTTGTTATGGATACGAGTATGATGATATCAATATCAAGATCTCTCGAAAGTCAGAAGCAACGATCTGGAAGTTTTGGATGTTTCCATCTCACTCCGCCTGACAAAGTAATTGGAAACATTGGACCTGAACAAAATATCCTTAAAAACATTGGTAGAAAACTTTGATCTTGACAGAATAACAGTAACAGTAACAGTAAATAGTAACACGAGGGAAAACCCCAGGTCAACCAACCTGTTTCTTTTTTTTCCACTAGTTCAAATCGAAACTTTGTTTGCCGAGGTATTTCTTCGTACGAAGAAGTGCCTTGCACCATAAATCATATATGTTGTCATGTTTATAATTCAGATCCTCCTAATCAGCTTTATGACATATTTTATGGAATTCTGATTATGATCTGGAAATCCGAACAAAAATTCATAAGAAAAGAATATACCTGAAATAATTCCGTTTGATCTATGATGAATCTGAAACTAATATAGATTCTGTTTAAGCTTGTCAGAAGGTCGCCCTATGAATCACCCGAAAATATGAAGATATAGACTACGAGTAATGATTCCGGTCATGGTCATTTGTTTGCTTTCAATTCGATCTAACTTATTGATAGTAACCTTTTTCATGTATTAACAGTGGCAACGTGATTCAAACAAGATGAGCTTGGTTACCAGATTTGAGTAGTTCTGCGTCAAACTTTACGCTCATTTCAATTCTATTTCGACTTAATTTGTTTGGCATGGATTCACTACCCGCGTCAATGCTCCTTATTCTTATTTTAGATACCAAAATGATAATTATTTCAACACTACTGCGCCTAGAATCTATAAAAATTTGAGATAGAAACAACGATCCGGAAGTTATTGAAGCTTTCATGCTTTGGATCTACTTCCAACAACTGGTAGGAAGCATTGACCTAAATAAGACTATTTCGGAGAAATTCGGTATTAATGTCATTATAAAAGTGATTTTTCAAAAGACCTAATCATTGAAAAGTGGAAAACAGTATTTTCAAATAGCCATTGACAGTTCTGTATTGTGGGATAGTACACGGAACTAAGCAATTGAATCTGAAAATATCGATACTTCCCAATCCCACAATTTAAAGCACGGAGCTTGTTTCTAGTTCTTTTTTTGGATTGCTGGTTTTGAAGTCATTTTTGGTGCCAGGAGGTGCCTTGTACCACAAATATCAGTTTCTGTCATGTTTGTTATCCAGATAATCCGCTATGGATTATGTTATTGAAAAATGATATAATTCTGAAAAGGGAACGAAGTTAATAAAAAGATAATTCCGTTCGATCTATGATGAAAATAAAACAAATACATATGAATTATTTTGATGTTTGCTTGATATTTTTGAATGAATGAATCACTCGGTAATTTAAGGATATAAACTACAAATATTGTCGTTTGAGATTCCGACCTATTCGCCAGTTTTTAGTCTTTTACTAAATTGGACACTATGACGTTTGTCTGAATCAACAGCATTTCGGTGTCTGAAATGAAATGAGTTCCGTTGTTACACGATGGGTCATTTTTGTATGAAAAGTTATAACATAACTTCCGGTGTTAATGGAATATTCGCACTAATGTTCGTGGTTCTTATTTTGGATACCACAACGATGGCGCCAAGAAGATTCCTAGAACTTGTGACAATGTGAATCAGAATAAACTATCTGAAAGTTGCCCATGTTTCCATGATTCAAGCTGATCTGAGCCAACTGTAGGAATCACTAATTAGAACAGATCATTCTTTAAAAATCTTGGTATTGCCGTTATTACAAGCATCAGATTCCGGAATAATCATATACTAGACAAGTTCAAACAGTCCCGAACAGTTTTGCATTTCTTATGTTTTCTGAGCACTTTCTTCCAGTGACTTACATACAATATCCGTATTGCACTCATCGTACTGCTTTTCGAGTCATTTTTCGGTGCAAAGAGGTGCCTTGCACCATTTACCACATACTTTGTCCTGTTTTCAATCCAGGTAATTCCAAATCTCTTCATGGCTTATACTAAAGATTTCTGATTATGTTCTGAATATGGAACAAGATTTGAAAAAATGATTAGAAATGAGACAGATAGAAATAATGTGGGTGTTCGTTCATCGTAGTTTGTAAATCTTATTGTCCCACTTGATCATTCCGACTTTTCATTTCCGATGTGACAGGCTGTGCCATCAACCACGCATGTAATACTTGACAGAGGTACAAACATGACAATATTCATTTTAAGATTGTTCGAAGCCGCAAAGTCAGAAGCAACGATCTGGAAGTTGTTTATGTTGCCATCTTTTCATCACACTTGGACAAACTGACAAAAACCATTAAACTGGACCGAACATTTTCGATCACAAAACAAAATGTAACTGAAAATTTGCACGTGTCTATGGTTTCAGAAAGATGATGGGTTTGAGTTTGATAATTTCTATCGAAAAATATGAGAAAATCTAGCTTTTTTAGTTATTGTTCCGTTAGAAACGTGATGCTGAATTTTGAACTTTAATGATTCTTTCGGAAACAATCTCTTCCAAATCAACATACCTGCTAATCAGAGTTGGGACTCATGAATCATACAGAAAGCTCATTCTGGGACTTGGATCGCTCGGTTTTTAATCTCACATACAAAACTCCAGTCGATTATCATTTCCGGTGTCCAAGGATTACCTACGTCAATGTTTTTGACTTCCGTCAAGGGTACAAAGGTTACTAAAATTCGTAAAGATTATAATCAGAAACAGTGATGTGGAATCGGTTGATGTTGTCATGTTTACAGATGGGTTGAAGATCGAACGAATTTGCACAAATATGTCACGAAACAAAAAAAAAGGGGAATGAAGGAAACGTGTAGGGCTCACACTTTAGACGCTGGGTCAAGAATTTGGAGAATCAATTTTTCAAAACCATGAAGGAACAAACTTGTTCAATGTTAGTTTTTGTCTGAAACAGTTGTTTTGTCCGCTTGAACTTCATTATTGAAACTGCCACTTGACGGCCGTTTTTTTGCTTCTTGCTCTGGTTGGATCACTCATGACATCACTCATGATTCTTTGTTCAGGTTTTATCAACGAAAGTGAAGAATCATTCTATGCTACTCAATTAGGACATCTATATGTCACATAATATGACTCAGAAATCCCAAATAATGTCAAAAAAGTGATAAGGAACGAATTCTATCACGTTCATCATACAAAAAAAGCGTTTGATCAGTCGCCTGGTGTAAACAGGAACGAATTGAAAATAAAATTGATCAAATTGAAGTGAATTGAGGGGAACATAAAACAGTTTCAGTTTTCAAGCGTTCTTTGAAAAAGACATTTCTACTATCGAACAACAACATGAACCACTCTATAAAGATGTTCAGAAGGCTGATCGAATCGAAGCAATTGCAATGATTTCTTTTGATTTAGACTGTATCGGAAAGAATGACTTGACTGCAAACGTCGCATAGTTCTCCGTTATGGTTTTGAGACGTTCTCTAAACCCCGCCATATAATTTTGTTTAGTGATCCACTGTGTAAAGTTGTATACCTCTGGAACAGATGGAAGCAATCAATGCTACTCAATTGGTATATCATTTGAAATTCACTTCCGGTTCCTAGCCAGATCTGGTAGTAAGTCAGTGGTCACAAACAAAGTCAGAAAAGTGTCATTTATATTTTTGGAATTTTCTGAATTTCAGTCAGAAGCAGCGATTTGGAAGGAACAAATTTGATCACAATTCTTATGTCAACAAAAAAGCGTTTGATCTGTTTCTTAATGGAAACGAGCAAAATCGGGACGTTATGGGTTGATCACTCATCAAACAGCAGGGGGCAATTACTCTCAAAGAGTATATTTGACTTGAATCCAATTATGATCCATCAAAAGGTTCCAAAAACCGACAAAGCAGAATTTGATAATGGTCTACATTCTATTCTAGGGTTCACAGAGCATTTCATCATTCGATCCTAGCTTTTGTCAGTTAACGTGTATCTTTTGCTGACACTTCTGATGACACTACATTCCATAGTATTCTGACTTTTCTTCTTTGCTCTGGAACAATAACCTACATACGTCAATAGTTACGCAGCAAACATGCAAACCTCAACAAGATATTCTCGGATGTTTGGGCTAGAATCAGAAACAGCGGATCTTGACCGAGCAGTTTGAATCACATTGCGTTGAGAAAAATCATGTGTGAGGGAAACGTGCGGAACTCACTTTTAACTTAAAACAATCCTCAAAGTTAGAGAGGTCGACAATCGTTAGAGATGTTTTCAAATGTTCCAAAGAAAAAGGTTATGAGACAATGCTGTTTCATTTTTTAACTACAATAGATGGATGCCCGTTTTTACATAGTTCACACGGTACCAACGGTATGTTTTCAGTTTATCTGCCACCAAAACACGCTGATAGTTTTTCAAATTAAATGTGTTCTATTATCGGGTATAGGTCGATGGTTATTCAACATTCATGTTTGATGAGGAATTGGTAATGTGAAACTAGATTTCAGGACAGATAATACGCATATACGAAAAGCACTTACTATACAGAACATTAGCAATGACGAATATGCTTAAGATTTGCAACATTCCATTCTGAATCGAGTGTTCTAGAAAACAAATTATATTCGCAAACTGACTTTTTGATTGAAAACCACAAAATGGATATTATTAATCAAAAACTGAATAAAGTCATTTGTATAAAACCCTTTTTGAACGGATTTTGAAAATCTCGTCCATAGTCAAACAAGATCAGAAAAAGACACGATTGAGTGAGCGTTTTCCAAAATAAACTGATAAAATTACTGAAGATTTGTATGAGTTTTACGATGATTGATATAGCTTTTCATGAATTTTCTTGTCGCTCACCATATTACTTTGTCCATAATTAGTATCAACTGCTGTCAGCTTCTACAAATTATGTGTACATAAAGTGTTGTGTTCGTGAGAAATGTAGAAATAGATAGTCTTTATTAGACGGATAACTTAGGAATGAGAGTTCTCTGTTAGTTCAATAAAGCATCAACCTTTCACGTGAACATAATACTTCAATGCCAACGAGGCCGGTCACGTGATACCACAACATCTCCCCCCTTAGTAGAAGAAGCGTTTGTCGCGTTCTGGAGCGGAACGATCCGACGTCTCGAGTTTGACGGAACAACTCGATTGCGAGTGGGAACATGACCAAGAGAATGTGGTCCTCGCGGGGCAATTCCATTGGAGTTCGACGGCTTCTCCAAACTTGGACTAAATCTGTTAGGTGCCCGTCGGATTCTGGAGCTTCTTCTCAAAGAATGGCTTCGGGTTGACGTGTGAGCACGATGATCGACGTCCGGTGACAATGTTGTTCGTCGAGGAGTTGTGATCAAGGTGGGCATTCCTTTAGCTGACTTTCTACTTCTCTCATCATCATCAAGTTCCAAATAATCACGAGATCTTCTACTGTTCTGACTTCCTCGGCGGCTTGCCATGCAACGACCATCACTCGTTACCGGCTCTCCAGAAGACGTTGGAACGCCATCGAAACTAGATACCATACTTGTTGATCTGTGTGGATAATCTGACGAGAAAGGTTCTGGAACATTCAACTTATTAGCTCCCCCTGACACCCCCTCCGAACACTGAATTTTTTGTCCCTTATCATTAAGAGCGGGCCGAATTTCGAAAAAAATAGGGAAGACAGTTTCACTAAAAACCTCTTCCGGGCTCTTATCTCCGTAACGTTTTCGGAGCTGATTTACGTGCGAACGGTGAATTTTCTCCGCAACTTGCACCTCATACAGCACAACACCTACTCGACTCCTAACGATACCGTACTCCCAAGTCCATTTATTACCATTCTGAATTCTGACATAAACCGATTGACCAACCTGAAAGGATTTAGCACGCGCAGCGTTCCTACTATCATATTGTACTTTCATTTTCTGTTGATAACTCGTCAATTCAATCAATTTTTTGGAACTCTCAGATGGCATTAGTAACGACATTGTCGTTCTCATTTTTCGATTAAAATGAACTTCTGCCGGAGTTTTACCGTTCAAAGCGGCATGAGGAGTATTTCTGTAGTTTATGAGGAAAGTGTTCAACACTTGCTGGTTAATAGAACCAGTTCCCCTGATTTTTGCGATTCCGCGCTTCAACGTATCGACAAATCTTTCAGCGGCACCATTAGACATAGGATAGTAAGTAGCGGTTGTTTTGTGCAGAATACCATGTGACCTACACATCTCCTTGAACAATTTACTTGTCAATTGAGTTCCATTATCGCTAACGATAATTTCTGGATACCCATGTGTAGCAAAAATTTCTTCCAGCAAATCAATTGTGGCTACGGCCGAAATTTTTCGTGTTAATTTCACTTCTGCATACTTTGTCAAAGCATCTACAACTACTAAGAACCAGATGCCGTCTAAGGGACCAGCGAAATCGATATGAATGCGAGACCACGGTTTTGTCGGAACCGGCCATGGATTCAACGGTATTACTCGTGGCATTTTTGCGTGTGATTGACAATTGTCACAACGCCTTACCAAGCTTTCAATTTGTGAATCTAAGCCCTTCCAGTAGACAAAAGAACGAGCCTTCTGCTTCATTCTGACTACACCAGGATGGCCTTCATGTAGTTGATTAAGAACCGAACCTTGTAATGATTTTGGAACTACCACTCGATCGTCTAGCATAAGACATCCATTGATAATTTTCAAACGATTTTTCACTCGGGACCATGTCCTTTCCAGTTCGTTAGTTGGCTTTTCTTTCCAACTATCATTCTTCACCCAATCTACAACTTGCAAAATCTCAGAATCTTTCGATGATTCTCCAGAGATATTACTTTCTAACACCGGGGTTAACGACTCACTTCTCCAATCACAATCAGCATCTACTTCTGCGATGACCATATCATCCTCATTCCGGGGATGTTCTTGAATAACTCGCGAAAGCCAATCGGCTTTTGCAAACTTACCGGTCGACACGTAACTGACTTCAAAGTCATATGCCATCAATGTCATTGCCCACCGAACCAACCTGTTCTGAGAGTGGACGGGCAGATCTTTGGACGAACCAAAGATAGCGAGAAGTGGCCGATGATCAGTCTGAAGCTTGAATCTCCTACCGAATATGAACTTGTGACACTTCTTTATGGTGTACACTAGTGCGAGAGCTTCTTTCTCTATCTGAGAATATCTCTTTTCTGTCTCAGTCAAGCTGCGTGCGAAGTGGGCGACTGGAACCTCGATACCTTCCGGGTTTATATGTGTTAAAACACCACCAATACCATACGCACTGGCATCAGCAGCCACCACAATCGGCCAATCTTCCTGGAAGTGTGAAAGCATGGTGCTTTCTGCTACTGAAGACTTCAGCTTCTCGAAAGCTGTTTGCTCGATCGATGACCAAACCCACGGCTCATCCTTCTTCATTAACCTATCCAACGGACCACGCAGTGTGCTTAACTTTGGCACAAACCTCGAATAGAAACAGATGGCACCTAAAAATGATGCTAACTGCTTAGGATCTTCAGGCGCTTTCATTGATCTAATCACAGCCGTTTTATCTGAATCACAGCCGTTTTATTTTCTTGTCGCTCACCATATTACTTTGTCCATAATTAGTATCAACTGCTGTCAGCTTCTACAAATTATGTGTACATAAAGCCTCGTGTCAATGATAGGGATTCTTATTGTTCAACAGGTATCTTAATAGTTTTCAGCAGACTATCAATTCGTTGTCCAAAACGTGACCCCTTCAGCTGGGAAACGCAGTCATTCCCACTAGAATCTTAGCCGTTCCCATTTTCCTCCTCCGTGTCTCTTCTGCTCACTTTTTCTTGCTCTTCTCTTTAATTGCGCCACCCATTCATTCGCCCTCTCTCTTTCCCTCTCTCACTCTCTTTCTCATGCATTTAGATTTTATTGATTTGAGTAAAAGAAGCCGAGAAAACCATGTTGCGACCGTTTTTATCATATCCCCTGTCTATGCCCATTGCTGAAATGGTTTTATTTATTCTCGCAGTTCCCGGGCATTTCTACTCAAACCCTGCTGAAGAAGAACTTGGCGCATATATGAAAGTTGGATGTTTGGTCAGTTTCCTGTGTTTGGGGCTTTTTAAATCGGTGATGTTGACAAAGAAAGATGGCACAATTGGGAAAAGGGAATCGGAAGCTGTGCAGGAATGCATATTCAAAATTACAACTGCAAATATTGGGGTCATTGTTTTTTCACTTTCTGGTATCATTCTTACTCGGGTTGTGGATATCGACATTTTGGTAAATTGTTTCTTCCTGTTTTTCTCATTTCTCAAAAATATTTTCACTGTAAATATACAGTAAAAACTGTAATTGAAACATGCGCCACTCAGTTTTTCAACTTGAATGTTCATATACTCACTAAAGCCAAAACTAAGAAAAAAGGAAGAACTACAGGGTGGCAATTAGGTATACAATGTTCCGTTTCTCGAGTCTTGGCGACGTGCTAGAGAAAATCATCAAGGTTTTTCATACTTTTATTGAAAGTAAACGGAGAAAGTATTTAGACGCAATTCACCCTTGATTTCGAATACTTTTTTGATAACAAAGCATTCTTGTGTGTAAAAAAACGTGTCAATTAGAAGAAAACAATCTTCTTGAATTACAATACCAAGTAAAACTTTGTTCTCAGTGAAATAGGTTTTAAAAACATTTTGTGTAAAAAAGTTAATGCAATAGCGTTTTCAGATAAAATATCGATTTTGCTTTCTCGTTCCACTACTCCTTCTTTTGGTATTCACTGGATCTGCTGTATGGCACATTTGCAAAGTTTACTACAATGCACTTATATTTGCTACATTCGGCGTTTACGTGTTATTGTTGCATGCACTGCAGCCTTTTACAAGTGCCGAGGTATATAAATTGAAAGAATCTTTGCAAGCTATAACTTTATTCTATTCAAAAAGCGAAATTTCAGAAAGAAAATTTTTTCTGCCTCCTTTGGATAATGTGCATTTTATTCAGTTCAATCGATTTGTTTGTAATATGGAGGAATGGATTAGAGATTCGTCGAGTACGTTGAGAGGAAAGTGGAACCAAAAAGAATATGGAGGAAATAATGAAGTGAAAGGACTAGAGCTATCCACTGAATCTGTTGTTAACCTTTCTTCTGAATACTTTCACGACATTCCGAATCAATAAATATTTTCAAATATATTTTTGAAAGGTCTAGTTCTTATGATTAAAGAAGATTGAGCCGAAAAAAAATGCAAAACGTCTTATCGGGTGCACAAATGCAATTGGTTCTGTGTTTTCAGAGAGTTTTGGAATAGCAATACTGCTAATTTTTTGTGAATACAGGTTCGCCAGTATCTTTAACAGCATCATTTTACCCAGAAGAAAATGATTTTCAATCCGTGCGGAAAACAGAAAATCCAGCACATTTACAAACAGTTTTTTTGAGAAAATGCAAGAGAAAAGTGAACCACCAGACTAAATGAAATTCCATGACCGGACCCGACACGACCTTTATTTTCTTCCATTCAATACTGTAATCTGTAGCCATACCTTAAAATCTGAAAGAGAAACAAGATAAGATGAATACTCGCGAGAACGTTGGAAGAAAACAGTTGCATTTTCCACCCCATTAGTACAAATTCGTGCATTCAGTCCACGTTGCGATTATATCCACCGTTTTCACCGGACCTTAATCCCCTCTGCAAAGGGGGAGGGGGTGGTTTCCAATGTGACATCCATCTTTTCCTATCGAGACCCAAACGACGTTGTTGCACCTGCATCCTTTTCTCACTCTCACAAATGAGACGATTGCGCGGGATAAGTCGGGAGTAAGGTCATTCTATGCCTCAAATCTCCTCTCATTAGGTTGCGATCGAAAGGACGAATTCTGTCTTTTGAATGTGGCTGATTTACTGTTTTTAGAGCAAGGTTTTCAAGATTCTGTCAAACTTGAGTTACTTTTTCTTTCCGTTCATTGTTTTTTGACCGCTGAATTGTTTCCAATCAGATTACCTTCTATCCCTCATTTTCTATTTACACTATGCATGTCATACCTTGAGAAAAACGAATGTTCAGAAGAACCTTTCTTCTTAAGGCGGCCCCCTTTCTTGCCTTGTCTTTATAGAAAAAAAAACTAAAAGTTATCAAAAATGCTTATGGAATTTTTCCCTTTTCTTCCGAACTCTTCATTGTTTTCGTATTCATACTTTACTCACTCCAATCAGATTTCCCTTAACAAATTGACCACTTCTATCACTATTTAAACATGTCTATCTCAGGAAATCCGCATTAATGAGATTGGTCCAGTTTTTTTGCTAATTGACTGTCATGTTCTCCTGTCACATTACCTGACGATAAACATGATGGATAGGTCTCGAAGTGTATGTGTATGTGTACGTGTGTAAGGTTAAGTGAGGCTCTCCGGGAAAAAAGGCAGATGTCAAGTCAACTCTACACTTTCTGTGACGTCATGTATCGACGAACATCGACGTCGAACAGACGACCTGAAGAGAAAGATCTAAAGAGAAGAATATCGAGTTAATTGTGTCCTGCCCTGCTCTCGATAAGTCTCTGGAATAGCGACTTTCCGATATCTACATCTTTTTGTTCTGTTATCGTGAATTTCCCAGATTCGAAATCCAGTTTTTCATTTCATCTTTTTCTTTTTATTTTCGAACAATCTCCTTTCTCATCCTCACCCTTTTCTTTTCAAAATTTTGATTTTCAGCTTGGGAACGATTGGGATTCAACTTGTTGCTGAAAAGTTGCTGAAATGAGCTCCTTCAACACATCCCGCTTCGGGAAAGACACCGAGTCAGCAGATGAAAGGTATGTTCGTCCTATCAACCTTCCAATACCATTTACTTGATTTTAGTGACGTCGAGAACTCCTCTCCTGGCACACAACGTGTTGTGACGAATAGTGAGCCGAATGCGAAGAAAAGGTGAATGAAATTTCTATTGTTTTAGCAGATATATTGGAATCGTGGTTAGGCTTTAACAGTTTCTTTTTGATTTTCAGAAAACATAGCGATCTGAAGAGTCGGGAAATGAAGAATCTGGAAAGTAATCTTGTCGATTCATCAAATGGTCAATCAAGAAATCGGCGGAAAGATCAACTGACGGAATCTGAAGAGGCAGATCGTCAACTTGAAGATGGGCTCAAAAAGTGGGACGAGCGATGTCAAAAACTTGTCGAAGAGTTTGAGAGGCTTAACCTGCTGATGAGCAACAAGCAAAAGGAAGACCACAAAGATACTATGTCGTCACGAATTCAAATGCTTTCTCAAAACTTAATGAGCTCAGTTAAAGGAAAAATTCCAATCAAGCAGGACAATGAGCAAACTGATTCAACTCCGACATTGTCTGCAAATCAACCATCAACTTCCAAAGCCCTTGTCAAGAAGCAAAACTCAAGGAAAAAAACATTTCCATACGAGTCTAGCTTCACACATAAGTTACGTCTTGAGAATTGGTAGGTGATAAGCAAATAACTTGGAACCTAGTTCAAACTATTTTATTTCAGCACCGCCGTGGTTGTCGGACATTTCCCTGGCAAGAAAAACCACCGTGGGATTTGTTACCAGGATGTCTACATTTGCTTTTTAGCAGAAATCTGTCATGAAGCAAGAAACGGTCAGAACAAAGGAAATTGCATATTGTTGGAAAAAGGATTCCCTGGAGTACCCAATAGGAAAATGGCTTATGAAGATTGGGTTCCAGATAAAACCGACGAGCAATGGTCTCTGCAAGCTGTATACAATGTGAGTTTTTGGTTAATTTCAAATGCTCGCTTTGAGTTATCTATCTGACATTAGATGATACTGTTCTAGATAGTTTCAATCGTTCCATTGCAACTTCCATCATTCAATAATTTTTTTTAGATTGCGGATGACCCAACTGAATGTATGGTTTTGTACGAGGGATGGGATTGTGTGTATCGTATTCGTAAAAGTGAATTAGATAAAAGTCCACAAATCGTTGAAGCAGCCTTGATTCGTGATAACTTCTTGGAAGCATTGAAAACTATTTTGAGCCAGAACTTCTTGCCTGCAATTCAGGCTCATCAGTATCTGCCTGCAGAAATCCTGGAAAACCCGCAACACATGTTTTGGAGATATGAAGATCTGACCTACTTTCATTCACTGCTCAACAAAGAGAATGATCAGCAAAACATATTCTACATTTCATTGAACGAGAACCCAAGAACGCCACCAAAATATGCTGTAAGATAATTCAAACCTTTCTATAATAGCTTTCTCACCATTTGTTTTCAGTTCACACCGGTCAATGTTTTGACAGCTGAAGCCTTTACAAGATGTCTTCAGATGAATGCCAACAAAAAGTTTTATCAATTGACTAGTTCAAGAAAGAAGTTTCAGCAAACGACTGGCCCATGTGAAACATTATCATCTTGTAAATGCGATACGAGAGTAAGTTTTCAAATTTTAGAAAATCGTGCGCGAAACGCATCTTTTGAATTTCAATTTCAAATAGGCTTACAATCTATTAGGTTGGGCGGGAAGAAATGCGCGCTAAACGTTCACGCGAATTTGCATATCTCAGCTAAAGTAAGTGATCTGAAAAAATGGCCAACTAACAACATGTGGATCATAGAAGTTTGCATATTTCACCAATTGACCACTTTTGTGTATCCCTAATTCCAGCCGAGATATGCAGATTCGAACAAACGTTCAGCGCGCTTTCTCTTTCCGGCTAACAATTTATTCTCATAGCCCGACTTTTTGTAGAAATATCAAAAATAAAAAAAAAGCTCTTTTTTTTCAGTTCGAACTCCTTTATGACAAAAAAGATGAATCGGTGAAGAATCTCATTCCAAACGCCGATGGAACTCTCAATTTTGAAGAAATCACCTGTTCTACCAATAAAATATTGATGGAGTGCTCAGATGAGTGTGGGTGCTCTCTCTCCTGCCCTCGACGTCAATCACAACGAGGTCAAACAAAATCTCTTGTGGTTTTCGAAGAAGGTGAAAAAGGATTCGGCCTCAGAGCTGCAAATGATTTTAAGAGTGGAGAGTATATAGCAGATTACTCCGGGTATTTTTATCTCCTATCAGATGATTCTCAAAATAATAGCGAATGGGAGAAAGATGAATCGTATGAAGCAGCTTTTACCGTGATGGATCCCCTTGCAGTTATCAATTCGAAATACATAGGGTAGGTTTTCATTGTTTTATTTTATCATAACACAAGTGAATATTTACAGAAACGCTACTCGTTTCCTAAACCATAATTGCGATGCAAACGCCATTTTGGTCGAAACTCATAGTCGGAAAAGCTGCAAAGACCCACTCCTTCCGAAAATATCAGTTTATGCACGAAAGGACATCAAAACTGGACAAGAAATTACTCTGCAGTACTGCTTAGTCGAAGATGGCAAGAAGAACAAAAGATCTAATATGCCATGCAGGTAGAGTTTACTTGTCAATAATGAAATGAGAGAAAGCTTAACTTATCTTCAGATGTGGAGCCAAAAACTGTATGAAATATTTTCCACGGTCATGTTCTGAGCGTCCTTCCAATCAACAGTAAAGCCAGCACTCTAATAGTCTTCTGCAAAATAACTTTTCATGTCACAACCTACAATAATCTCGAGAATTATCAACATCATTATCCACCCAAGTCATTTTTTAAATCCCGCCCATTTGTAACTTTCAACTGTTATTGTAATTTTCTCGTTTCCCTGTTTTCACTTTGCATACTGTAATTGGATCTCAATTTTTGTGGAACATCTGTATTGTAACCTCTCGTATTGATAGGTATCTAATAAAAATGGGATTTCTCATAATAAATACGTTTATTTTACAAACAAAGAGTGATAAACACACTGTGTTACAGATGCCAGAGTAATAAATAGAAAATATGTCTGAAGAGACGTTTCGAAATTGGGTCTGTGTTTCGAAGGAGGGCAAGAAGAACAAAAGATCTAATATGCCATTCAAGTAGAGTTTACTTGTCAATAATGAAATGTGAAAAAGTACGATTTATTTTCAGATGTGGCGCCAAAAACTGCATGAAGTATTTCCCACGCTGATGTTTTGAGCTCCCATATACCAATCAGCAGTGAACTCAACACTCTAATAATTTTCTAAACAAAAAATTTTTATGTTTTCAAACAATACCATCATCACTACCCAGCCAAGGTTCTTCCCCATCCCGCTCATTTGCCACCTTCATTTGTCATTGTAATTTTCACTTTTCCCTGATAGCTTTCTACTTTGCATACTGTAATTGGATCTCAACTTTTTTGTGGGACATCTATATTGTAAACTCTTTTATTAATAGGTATCTAATAAAAATGTGTTTTCTCATAATAAATGCGCTTGTTTTTTCATACAAAAAATGATGATTACTATGTCACATATGTTCACGAAATGAATGAAAATTTCGTATGAAGAGACTGTTCGAATTCGGTTTGTGTTTTGGAGAAGGGCAAGAAGAACAAAAGATCTAATATGCCATGCAGGTAGAGTTTATTCATCATTGTAACTTTCACGTCTCCCTGTTAGCTTTCTATTTTGGTTACTGTAATTGGATCTCATCTTTTTGTGAACCATCTGTATTGTAGCTTCTTTTATTAATAGGTATCTAATAAAAATGTGTTTTCTCATAGTGAATGCGCTTGTTTTTTCAAACAAAAAATGATGAACACTATGTCACATATGTCACAGAAATGAATAAAAATCGGGTCTGTAGTGAAGTATCATCTCTTCTGAATCCACTTTTGAATTTAGTATCTTCCGTTTATTACTTTGGAGCACCACGGACCCATTTCAGGAGTGGGTGACTTCTTCTTCGCCCCTACAATGATGCCTCTGAAACTGCAAAAAAGGTAAAAAAAAACATTCAAATACCGTTTATCATACTCAAATCTCACACTGGACAATGCTTCAACCTACTCAGCAACACACATTGTGAGTGGGGTCTGTAAAAATAAACATGAGGTCTGTAAAAGCCTGAAAATTTGAAAAATTTCAAAAAGTCTGATATCGAAAACGAACTCAGCAGGCTCAATATAGTCTGCTTCCAACTTTTCAGGTCTTCAACTCTTCCCTAGTGATATTTTTTGAATTCCCGCCAAAGAAAAGAACAAAAAAAAAAGAATATTGTTTTCCCAGAAAACTAAATCTCATTCAAATAGTATGTTTGCCTCATACATTTTGTTATTTGCATGCGCCCGCTGTTAACGTTCCTATTTTTTATCTCTCCCTATCTTTCATCCTTCTCCATTGTCTTTTTGCACTTTTACATGGAAGATGGTTAGTCACTGTATTTCTCTGATGCACTCTCAATGAAGACGCTGTGTTTTTTCCGTTTTTTTCATTCCGTAGTATTTTATGACCTTTCCGAACAGCTCGCGCCATTCACTTTCTCAGACCGGCAGTCAGTATTTTTCATCATTTTTTTCTACGATTTGCCTTTTCTACCACTTTTTGCAATTGTTCTCTGAAAAATCTCTATATGACACATTCATTTCTTATTTATTCGACGTCCAATGTTTTCAGGGTAAAACAACAACACAAAATCGAAAGGACAAAGAATGGAGAGTGTCAAGATCGGGAGATGCACCTACAAGATTCAAAATGATATTGGTTCTGGAGGATTCTCCACAGTATTCCGTGCCAAAAACAAATTTGGAGACCAAATCGCCGTCAAACGTCTTCGGTTGAACCAAAAAGGTTGTAAGAGAGAAGATGTTCTAGAAGAATACCGAATCCAGAAACAACTTTTGGAGGAGGATCCTGAGGAGCACATCATCAAAGTCCTTGAAAAGAAGGAAGAGCCGCTACAAATTGCATTGTTGATGGAGTATGCAACTGGAGGCGATCTCTTGCAGGCTATTGACCAACACCGGATCCCACAAAGTATGGTGCACAATTTGTTCGTGCAAATTGTGTCAGGAACCAAATTCATCCATGAATCAGGATACATCCATCGGGATTTGAAGCCGGAGAACATTTTTCTCACTGGCACATGTAAGTGGAAACGTGTATTTCAAACCATCAACAATTTTTGATTCAGATCAGGTAAAGATTGGTGACTTCGGTCATGCAATCAAATTCATGAATGGAAATGAAGAGAAAATGATGTTTTATGGATATGGAACATTTGAATTTGCTGCCCCGGAACGCTTCGAAAGAGGGAATCATCGTGGACCACCACTCGATATTTGGGCGATGGGTCTCATTTTGTTGGAGCTAGCCAACGAGAAAGATTTCGAATGGAAAAAAGCTATCAAGTATGTAATGCTAACGTCATTTCTTGTATAAAGATTTGAATTTTTCAAGGTCCGATCCAATCTACAATGCCTGGAGACAAGGGGACAGAGAGCGGTTCAGAGGAGTTCACCCACAAATCATGGGTAGGTGTCATAATCAATCCAAATTCGATTTCTATTAGTGATTTTTGACAGGTTTGATTGAGAAGATGCTTGACGAGGACCCAGAAAAGCG
Organism: Caenorhabditis doughertyi; assembly: GCA_963572265.1. Taxonomy (NCBI): domain Eukaryota; kingdom Metazoa; phylum Nematoda; class Chromadorea; order Rhabditida; family Rhabditidae; genus Caenorhabditis; species Caenorhabditis doughertyi. The sequence goes on along the minus strand of OY751558.1, from coordinate 27,675,268 downwards.
AAGTTCTTTGAACAGCATTGAGAACGACGTCTGGGTGAAGCATTCGACGAACAAGTCATACTCGCTAAGAGTGAACCCACGCAAGAGACAAAACTGACTTTCAATCATCAAACTTCAATGTCATAATGTCAATTTATATCTCCCTATAAGTCTTGTTTTCACTAGGGTACAGTCTCCGGTAACTATCTAAGTATTAATGTTTTTCAATAAAACCTGGCTCAATTTCAAAATTGAAGTTTTATGTTAAAACTGGAAATGCCAATCATATATATTTATTTAATAATCACATTCAAAACCTGATTTAGATATGACAACTCGAAATGAAAGAGAAAATTGGAATTGTTGAACAAAAGACAATATTAGAAATTAAAAAAAAAAGTAACTATAACATTTCAAACAGCTTGATCATCAACATATGTGAGCTGCCAACGATTTGGTTGGGAGAGATCCAATAAGAAGAACTGTCCGTTTTCCCAGCTTCTGATCATTGCCTTATTGAGAAGGACGGTGATTTTTGGAGACACGGAAAACACTGGCAATCCCTCACACTTCCTTCCGCAAAACACCTCAAGAGCATCCTTCATCAAAAACTCATCGCGTTGTAGAATTTGAATTGGAAAATAGTCATGCTCATCGGTTCCGTTGTCAATGGCAATGTAGAAAATAAAGTTATCTGTTGGAACATCACAGTTTCGTGGAACACGACGTGGCTCTCCTTTCCACAGCTTTCGCAGCTTACTGGCAATTTCGAAGGTTGGCTTGAAAAGCGGATCTTTCGTCAAATCGTCATCCTTAGGAATATGCTCAGCAAGTGGTCTTTTGAGTGCTTGAGGTTGTCCTGGCACAACGAATCTCTGTGTTGTAGTCGTTGGAGGCACTCTATTCGTGGCACTTGGCATTGGCTGAAACAAAATTAATAAGAAACTATACGAAAAATTTCAAAACAAACTCACCAAGTTTGGAGACATAACCGCTGGGGGTTGAGATGTTGCAGCCCCTTGTTGAGCTCCCTGTTGCCCTGCAACGGTTGCTTGCATCATTTGCTCCCTCATAAATGGAAGTTGAGCAAGAAACATTGCATTTTGATTGAGTGGAGCAGTGGCAGGTGATGGGTTTGCAGTTAGTGGAAGAGCTGTTGAATTGGGAACTCCAGCAGATGAAGTGGAAGCACCACTGGCATTTGCCATAACTCTAGCATATGCTTCTTGAGCTGCTGCAATGTTAGCTGCAGTCATTTCCCTTTTAACATCGTGTTGTTGTTGCTGCTCAAGTCGTTTTGCAGCCGCTTCTTGCTCCTGAACTTGTTTTCTGATTCGGCGACGTTGAGTTGGGTCAGCAATAGGGTTCACGACGTAGACTTTGTTGCGAATAATATTTTTTGGATCCAAATTGTAGAGCTCAATTTCTTCATCTGTTGGACCAGGATGATTGTGTTCATGAATGAACGAATCAATCTTCTCATTTGCAACATCAGTGTGCATTCTTGCTTTGCAAGTATTCTTGTATTCACATCTCCAAAAATGTTTAGTACCACACGATGAGACTTTGTCGAACGTCATAAAGAACCCATTGGAGAACACCTTCAGTCGGATTCGTTTTGGTGCCTCGGCAGCTGGTGTAGTGGGTTCTGGTTTTGGAGTGACGAGGGCTGAGGCTGGGGTGGCGGCAGTCGATGGGGTTGTGGCTGTAGCAGCGGCTGCTTGGTTAGTAATTGCAGTTTGAAACAGTTTTAACATCATTGCATTTTGGTCAGTTGCTCCAGGGCCCATGCTTTTGAGAAGCTGTTGGAGTGCGTTGTTCTGAAAGTATATTTGAGTTGGAAATCGTCGGCGAGGAATTTTTTATGGTAGCTTTGTCGGCTGGTTTGCGTGTTCATACATGTGCAATTACTCAATTCGAGATCCAAATACAGGTTTGACACCTCTGGCATTCAAAATAGGCCATTCGAAAAAACTTGAACTAAATGATGTACTTCAAAAGTCGTCAGGATAGTCAGAAAGATAAAGTGTAGCCAGATTTGTTCTAAATAGGAAAAATTCTAGAGCGTCCGTTATATTTCAATACGTGGAATATACTCCCGTCAGCCTTAAAAATAGATGCAAAGGCAAGGTTTTGAGAGGATGTGGCGATGTTTCTCAGTGGATTCTAGCTAGAGAGTTAGCTGCTAGCGCCTCCGTTTTTTCCGTTCGAGCCACGTGTAACATACATTGAAAAGCCATGGACACTTTAGATCAATTCCCTAGTATTGCCTCATCATTCCCACTTTTTGCAAATAAAAAAACTAACCGCAGCAGCTCCATTTGCGCCAAGTAAGCTTGCTAAATTGTTAGGAGTTGATGTGCTTGGTCCTGGTTGTTGCTCAGATGTTGTTGGCTCCTCTTTGACAACTCGAGTTGCGGTAGCCGCAGGAGCAGTCATCATTGCATTTGGATCAGTTGCACCAGGGCCCATGGTTTTGAGAAGCTGTTGGAATGCGTTGTTCTGAAAGTATATTTGAGTTGGAAACTGATGGGGAAGAATTTGTATTATGGTAGTTTCGTCTGCTGGTTTGCGTGTTTATACATGTACAATCACTCAATTTGAGATCCAAATACAGGTTTGATTTCTCGGGCATTCCAAATAGGCCATTTGAAAAAAAATTTGAAAAAAATGATTTACTTCAAAAGTCGTCAGTATAGCCAGAAAGACAAAATATAGTCAGACTTGTTCTAAAAAAGAAAGGTTCTAAAGCGTCCATAATATTTCAATACATGCAATATACCATTAGCCTCAAAAAAAAACCTACAGAGGCAAGATTTCGAAAGATGTTTCTCCGTAAAATTTTGGTGGAGAATTAGCAGTAGGAAAGATTTCAGATGCAATCATTTTTCTCCGTTTTGAAGAGCCATGGACACTTTGAGTTATTCCCTAGTAAATTGTATCACCATTCCCTTTTTCTGAAAAAAAAACTAACCGCAGCCCTTCCATTTGCGGCAAGTAAGTTTGCCATATTGTTAGTTGATGTGCTTGGCCCTGGTTGTTGCTCTGACGTTGTTGGCTCCTCTTTGACAACTCGAGTTGCAAAATCCGCGGGAGCAGTCATAATGTTGGGTGGCACCGCAGTGGGGATGTTTGAAGTTGAGCTCATCCTGAATAATGGAGTCTTGGTAACAAAGAAAAAGGAAGGTATTTTAAAAAGAGTTAACACGAGGTTTAAGGAGACGAGAAGACACAAAGTGCCAATGAAAGTGCAAAGAGATATGAAAAGAGGCGGGGTTTATTTGGTGAAAAAACAATATGAGCGCACAACAGTAAAAACATCTGGGAGGAGATGGTATTCTTGCCTGCGTTTCTCACTCTCTCGCGCCGGCATCACCTCTATAGGAGGATTCATCTGCCTTTAGGTGAGAATCCATCTGTCTCTATTTGGACTAAATCGTAGCAGAGAATAGGCTAAAAAGTACAAAATAATGTAGTGGAACACTATAATAAAAGAGTCTGAAGACGCAGATAATGGCACCCAAAGCCCTCTGGCAGATTGGAAAAGTCGATAAACGTTTGGAGACTGTGTCTGGCCTGGTGACACACAGACCCCATTCGACTATCAAGAACACTGTGCACAATGGTCCGCGCAACGTTTCTTTAGCCCCTCGCACCCTCTCCCGGTGACCTCTCACTTTACGTCATAGGATGGACCCCCCTAAGAGAGGGCCCTCGTCTTACTAGCGGCTGTGCCCGATGCGCGCGAACGGGGGCCCTCTTTCCCGAGAATACCTGTTGCGTGCGGATAGCAACAGATGGCACTAAAAAGAGAGAGAGGGAGGGAGAAGAGGCACAGAGTACATTAGAAAATTATTGAAACTGGGGAAAAGGATGGATAGGACCAATAAAACATATGTAGAATCTAGTCGAAAAATGATTAATTTTGAGCTGTTAGGTAAAATCTACAGACACCGCGCCGTTCATGGTGAATTATATTAACGATATCAGAGAAAGATTATACTGATGAATGTTTTGCTCAAGTAGAGAATGAGAGCCGCAGCAGAAAATATAATAAGGTAAGAAACCCTGGTTTTAAACATTGGATAAAACAAATGAGAAATGCAAAACGCGCAGCCGCACAAAGAACAGCTGACACCAAATGGTCATTCATATTGAGACTCCTTGGTTCCCCATTCTATCTCATCGAGACGACGCTACTCTGTCATCGGGCTAGAGGGGCCCGTTGCCTAACATGGGAATAAGTGAGTGTGCGCTCACACGGACCGTTCCTTTCTTGCGCTCACAGGAAAAAACCTGTTACGTCAGAATTGGGAAGAAAAGGGTGGTAGAGGTGTTAGAAGGATATGAAAAGTGGATAGTTCCGGATAGCATCTACCATAACAGTAGAGAAAACGAGTGCCAATATGACCAAATCGGAGAAAGTTCCATCAAGAAGAAAGAGCTAAAAACAGAATATATTTGGAAATCAGAAACCAATGGAAACTCTGATACGTTCTACTATCTGCAATTTAATGAAAAGTCAATGCTTTGAAAGCTTTAGGCGTAGATTTTGCCCTTTGCCCTTATTTCAAAAAACCGACATTCCTTCGTTTCTGACTTTGCACTCCATAATATCTTAAATGACGTGTAACCACACTGTCCAACAATAAGTGCCACTAGTCTTACTTATTATGATGCCTATTACTGTTTGCCTTCCGCTGACCAAAAATAAGGTGAAAATTGCTGGTAGAGCAGTTAAATTTATTCAAGTAAACATGACATTGGACCACGTAGGTCGATTATCTCAATTACAAAAACAAACAAACACAGATTAAGTCTTTAAACGGCGTATAAGCCTTGAACAGGGTTGCGAAACTATTTCGAAAATGATTGCTGGAGACGTAGAACCAGTAATATGGTACACTTCTAATAAAAATGGTTGTTTTCTCGATATATTTCTCCTCGGCTAAAAGTGCATGAGACAATGCTACTGTAAAAAGCATTGCATAATCAGCGTAACGAAGAATTCATTCAGCAAATTGTTGTCTTTAGATCAGTTCCAATACTTCCATGACCGCCATCAGGCAGGACAGCACTTTTCTGAGAAAGACTAAAGCACAACAAAAAAAAACGACAAGTGCTTTAAATGTAGCCACTTTCTCTCTTGCACATAGACTATTATCCAAACTTTTTAGAAATGATTCCATCTATTTGAAGTCAAATGCTAAATTTTTGAAATGTTTTTTTATCCTCCTTCCTTCGAATCGGCTTCTTTTTTTGAAGATCATTTCTCTTGTTTCAGTCAGTGGCGACAGAATTTTGAATCTTTATTACCATTATGAATAATTTTAACCATGCATTTTTGTTTCTTCATGACACCACATTATAAAAAAATAATCGAATTAGAAAAAAAAACCCCCAGTTCAAATTTCACAGTTAAAAAAAAGTAACCGTTTTCACTTAACATCTGGAGAAAGACTGCTTGGCTCTTCCAACTTAACTTCTGTTCTTCTCATCAACACTTTGTTCACAGTTTCCTCGAAATCATTCGTCTGGAACAGAGAAGCATATTCAAAAGGAAAACATTTTATGTACTCACCGGTTTTTTAGCCAGAACAGCTCTAAGATGAAGTATATATTCTATTGCGGAATATATTACTTTTGCATGGGACACCCGTCGTTTCCTGCCTTTCAAGTAAGGAATGTGGCTGAAAAACATGAATATTAAACAAATAAATAGATAAATTAGGAGCTTACTGTTGAAGATTGTCAATCGCTTTGTTAACTTCCCGCACATAGTCTCTCTGACGTTCAGCTCTAGCTTCTTTCTTCTGTTGCTCTGTCGTTGTCCCATACAATTTCCTTTTTCTTTTGTAGCTTGGATAGACTTGAGAATATGATAGTTTTTCAGGTTTTGATCTCTTTTTTGGAGTCTTCTTCTTTTGAGATTTTGATCCTCCTTTGCTCGCATTCCGTTTTTTCGGCATAACTTTCTATAAGAATTTTATGATGGGAAATATTGATGTTGGAAAAGAGAAATCTTGGGAGACGAATTGAGGTGGATTTATGAGACGTTGTAAGTATGGGCGTATAAAAGTACAAACTGTGTTGTATTGCTTTCAAAACCTCTCTAGACTCATTGGAAATACATTTTGTATCCTGAATCCAAATATCTTTCAGATAACTCACGTTTCACATAAAATTTCTAATCGAGAAAAGAATTCGAATATTTGAAAGCAACAGATAATATGAGCATTCACAATAGTAGTGACAGAACAAATGGGCACTAGGTTCTACTAATGATATGACCCGACAAAATTGACCCTTAAGCTTTTCATGTGTGAGGGGCAGAGGGACATTCGGAGAATTATCGGAACAGGAAAACAGCTAATTAAAGGAAACCTTTCTGGAGTAAACGCAGGTGGGAATGGCAGGTGTCCGATTTCATAGATATCTCTTAGATGCCGAGAAATGAAACTAGAAGGAAGGCAATACCAATTAGGTCACAAAGCAGTTAATACCCAAAATTGGTAATTGGACAAAAACAACAAGAGTTTATTAAAAACCATTTTTCCACGTGAACGTGATCCTCTTCTAACTCATTTTCAGAAAGACAATCAAAAAAGATTACGGAACAATTGATGAAATTTGTTGACATTTTCTTTTCAGCTTTTCAGCACGGGAACACCAAGAATTTCAGACGCAGACGTCAAAAGATAAAGAAAAAGGCAACGTATTGATTTCACCTCAAAGCCCGCCGTTTTTTGATTAGCTGATGAAAAAGATTGTTCTGAAAAATAAATTAGAAAAGAAAAGTTGTTTCAAGCCAATATTCTTGACTTATGAAAAAACTAATTTTCTACATTTGCATTCATTTTGATCTCTTTTATTTTGATCATTGCAATAAATTAATCAAACTTTATGAACATAATAAGTACTGATCAATATTTTTAAAAACACGAAAAGTTTCCATAGGACATAGTTGATATAATATGATAAACAAAAAAAAAAAGATCAATCACTGGTGATCAGGGACATAGTGAATCCGACGCTGTAATTGTAAAGTGGAAAGAAAATCAATTCAAAATAGTTGTCTGATCTTGGAATCTTGAAGAAACGAACTTCTGGTCGATATGGATCTTCAATAGCTCCTTTCCCAAGTCGCTTTTTGAGAGCATTCAATTGGAATTCTGTTTTACCATAGAAACGAAATGTTTTCATACGAGTCGTCTTCATGAATGCCTGAAAAATATTATCTTTAGAAATAGCAACATACTTCAATCTCACCTTTCGAAGTCTATTCACACTGAAAAGATTGAGATGGTATCCATAACTGAATTCAAGACTGAGGAAATTGCACTCAAAAAATCTCTCCATTGGAAATGTCTCCGCATGATTGCTATGAAGCTTGAAGTGAACCCCGCCAGCTTGACGACATTGCTCAAGATCTCCGATTCTTCCCAGTCTCTCTGCGTAAGTAATAGTACGGTTCTGCTCCATAGCTGCTTCCATAAAGTTCAGGTGAACGTCTTTGAGATATTCTGGATTGAGAAATGGAAGAATTGACATTTCTCCTTGAGAATGATATGTGACTACTTCCACAACTTTTGTATGAATTTGATTTCCCAGTGATCGTATTTTAGCTGTCATTTCGTTCTCAATATCATGCCAAGTGTTTGAGGAAAAGTAAAACTTTTCAAGACGGAGTTTCGGGTTTTTCAAGATTAGTGATAAATCGTGAAGGGCCAACTCAAAGTGATTACTGTATCGTACAAGGCTATAATAATTGTCTCTCATTGAGCATTGAACAGTTGTAGCGGAATATTGATATCCGTTGTTATCAGCAATTGGAGCATGTCTATAAAAGACTCGCCATTTATCCAACCAAACGGCGGTTGCAATGTCATTTGTTTCGATTGAGACGTATTTGAATCCAGGATCACGATAATCAACATATTCTCGGAAGAACTTCGAAACTTTGCGGATGACTTGTCTGTAAAGTGAAGTTTTTTTAGTAAAGTTTTATCAGTTGCTTGAGCTTGATTATTGAGGATAGTCCCCGCTGAGCACCTGTCAAACTCTTTTTCGAAAACTTATTTTTTGGCAAAAACCCGCATTAGGCAAGCGCATCTGGCCTGCTGCGATAATGCTGCGCTACTGCTGCGATTTGGAGAATTCAGTACTAATTTTTCACAGAATGTTGCGCAGCTGTTGCTGTTTTGCTGTGTGACTGCTGAAGATTTTAAGAATGCTGCTTTGGTGTTCCGGATGTGTGATCAACATTCGAAAATTCGTGATTGGTTGATTGCGGGAAATGTGATTTTGAAAGAATTTAGACTTTTTTTCAATAAAATTCAAACGAAATGTACTAATTCATGACCCAACCTTCCAGAAATGTCTTAACATGAGTATGCTGGCAGGCGGTACACGTGGGCAGCAATTGCGCAACACATCCGCAACATATGAGCAGTCTACTCTTGCCTGATGCGAGCTATTGCCGAGTTGTTTGAAAAAAAAAACCATCTATATCAATTGTACGGTGTATTTTCGTAGTTAAAATTACACCTATTGAAAATATGAACATTCTTCAAATCTTGATTTTTCAAAACTGTTTGCAAGACTGCACAAAACATTTGTGCAGTCTCGCAAACATCAAAAAGCGAGATTTCCCCGTATTCCAACTATCCCAAAAGGTCAATTTTCGCAATATTTTTGATTGAAACTAAACTAACCTCTCCATTTCATTCAGGTTTTTCGCAATTTTGTCGACAATTTCCAACGGCAATTTGACCAGTTCTTTTGGTTTTGGGTCGTTGCTGTAATACATCAATCCTCATTCACAAAACCGTGTTTTGAAACCCTTTACCTGTTGTCATAAGTCATGTCGAAATTCCCCTGGTAAACTCTCCAATACCAGAACTCGAACTCCTGATAACTCATCGCATCGCTCCCATATTTCAAACACATATTTTTGTATGAAAAGAAAATAGGAACAGCGTTTTGGACCTCAAAGAAAATGTAGTATCTCATCGCAATGGGGGTTTGTCTAACATGCTCGCCAGCCTTGCGGTAATATGAGTCCATTCTGTAAACTTCTTTTTTTTTAATTTTGTGTTCAGATAAATGTACAAACAGTTGATAAGAGAAACGCTATGAAAAGGTAATTTTATCTACAACTGTTTCTACAGGAAAAGGATAGAGAAAGAGAGGAATCACCAAACTAAACAAACGCATTGATCGAGGGTGCACCGAGGGGTGTTCTTCCTCCCCTGCATCGGGATGACAATGCATAGCGATCTTGTCATAAGACTCCTCCCATCATACAACTGCTACAGTATCTGTGTCTCCGCCCTTTATTCTCTCTCGCTCATCAAATTATGGGATCCGGGAAGATATAATCATCTGCCGTTTGCAAGTGCTTCTTGACTGTGAAAGGAGCATAATGTTTGGAAAGTAAGAAAAAATATGATAAAATCTGAATGAAGATTTCGGTGAATTGGACAATGCAAAAATGATTTTACGATTAGCCACAGAACCAAATTCAGATATGAGAATTAGTTTACTTCACTGTGAGAATAAAAAAGAAAGACCTTTTACACAATTCCCTGCTATCAATATTATCAGGAAGCACAAAACATCGATAACATTTAGAGAACTCAGTAGAACGTATGTGTCATCCAACTCTCTCATGCAATATTTTCAGTGTCCTGCGAGAAATATCGTATTAACCTAACTCAATGACGTTCTCCTCGTCATCACATCCTAAAACCTACTCTCATACCTTCCTTAATGGAAAATTGTCACCCCACCATAAAACTATTTTTGAGAGGGTTCTTAGTATACAATCAAAGACTGACTGGGAAAATGTCACTAGTACTCTCCCCCTTCTGTTCCTAAGTCCTTTTGTCCACGTCACCACACCAAATTACTTGTTCTACAGATTTTGACAGATTATTGAAATGGTTCGAGAAAAAATGATACAGATTGTAGAAAATCTTAACCAGACAAGACGAAACAAGTTGAAAAATCAGTGTAAGAATAGAACGACCCTTCCATGAAAAAGATTCAATGAGTTTGGATGTAGTAATTTGATTTCACCCTGACGATTGATGTGTTTCGTTCTTAACAATTACCTATCGCGGATTCACCGCTGGACTTCTTGAAAAAGGCGTTCATGACGTCCAGACACGTGGCATGTGTTTATTTGTTGTGTTCCTCATATGTTTTCCCTATCTTTTTCTATTGGTTTTTGTTTCATTTTCGATAGTTTACTTGAGAGAGTAGCATATGAAAGATATGTTGTCAACAGTAAAACGATAAAATAAAGGAAGTATAACAAGTCGAATGTCGGCAACAAGAAAAAAGGTGAACGTGTGCATTAATAAATAGTGATAGTTACGACAGATGTTTTGTCTTGAGGTATCCTTTTTGTGCGTTGGTGGATCAAACGGAGTGGATAGACACCCTTCGTTACCTCGATTGGTTTTACATCTTAATGTAAAGTGTCTATAAATGAAAAGTCATCAAATTACAAGAATAATTACTTAATTGTCGGCCTTTTTCTTTCTATTTTTTCCACATTTACCTTTTATTTTCTACCGAAAAAGCCTGCCAGAACTAGCAGACCGTTTTCAAAATCATCTGTCAAAAGAAGAAGACGCCAATTAGTTAAAGATACCCCGTATGTTCATTCTCAGACGGAAAAAGGGTGGCAGGTAAGTGACACTTGAGATGGGAGAGTGGAACAAAAGAGACAAGTGTCTCTTATCTCTCCCCGCGTCACCTGTTATTTGCCCCGGTTTTATCACTGCCATTCTTCTCTGATCATTTTGTGTCCTCGGTAGTATAGTGGTGAGTATCCGCGTCTGTCACATGCGAGACCCGGGTTCAATTCCCGGCCGGGGAGAAACTTTTTGTGAACTTTTGTTTGGTGTTACACCCATCTATCCACTTTACGAAAAATGAGATATGGCTTCTCTCGGCATAAATTTCTGTTTCTTCATAGCAGTTCAGCAAGGAAATGAAGTTTGCTGCTAATTTGTCGTGTAGGAACAGAAATAAGAGAAACAATCATAGTTCTGTCAGAAAAAGAAGATGAAAATTGATCAAAGGTATGATAAACTCTCTGTTTTATTAAAGGAGGAATTTTTTACGGGAATCAGTTAGTTGAAGATAAAAATTACCGTGCGTTCCAAGAGAGAAACAGCAAACCGACAAGTAACAGATGCGATAAAGAAGATAGAGGAAAATACTTCCTATCTCTTATCGCGTTACCTGCCGTTTGATGTAGTTTTAGCATTGGTATCTTTCTCCAATCATTTTGTGTCCTCGGTAGTATAGTGGTGAGTATCCGCGTCTGTCACATGCGAGACCCGGGTTCAATTCCCGGCCGGGGAGAATCTTTTTGTTTGTATTTCGGCAGTCATTAGAGGGGAATAATTGTTCCAACATGCTTTTTTTCGAGGATTCATCGGTATTGAAAACAATTGAAACACAGTTTTCGAGGTTTAAGCTAGTTCGTCTTTCTTTCTTGCTCCATATTTTGAGTCCGTTCTGTTTTTCAAGTCGTATGCGTTCTTTTTCTCTCTCTCTCTACGAAAGCACCGTTTAAATCAGAAGAGCTGCCATTGTGAGCATCCCAGCGAAACCGACATCAGTGACGACATTGAAGTGACAAAATTTTTTGAAGCATAACGACGCTTTCCCTTGGAAACAGCGGTGGCTCTCGATGAGTTTAAGGGCAGACGGGTTAAACTAGAGAGAAAGATACGTGAATTTTTGTTTTTCAAAACACAGATTAACCGTTTTTACAACACTGCTCGGGTGTTGCTTTCTTCTTTTGACCGGAAGTTGAGCGATTTTGCTAAGGATTTCGTCAGAAGCCGCTCAAAGTCTGCTCAAAATCTGCTCAACCTTCGCCAAACAGATATCTATGTGGATTTAAAGTTCGCCATAGTTCGCCTTATGTTTGCCAAAAAGCCGACGAGTTTTGCTAAAAAGGCGCCAAAGGTTTGCTCTGAAGCCGCAAGGGCCCTGTTTGCGCCCAGAAGGCACCAAACAACAACACCCGAGTGGAACGCAAGTATTAGGAGTGTCAGTCATAGCTTCTTAACAAAAATCATTCTTAACAAAAATCATTGTAGAACCATATCTTCCATTCCAACTCAGTCAGTTAGTTGGTAACGATTTTTGGTATTTTGAATCTCGTTTCCCAAGCTTAATCCATTCCTATTATCAAACACGCCAAGAATGCCATTATCAGAACGCAAATGGATTAGTCAGATATCATCAGAAATTCAATTTTTTAGGGAGTACATTTTGCGTTTCCACGTACCTCACAGATTAAACACAAAAAAACGGCATCCGATGAAGATCTTAGAAACTAAAACTGACAAAAGCTAATCCGGCTAGTTCTGATTTGTAAGAACGCACGTTTCTTCTTCATGAATCAGAAATCTTCAACCAGATTTAAATCTTAAAATAAACTACTATGTTTCTGACTCGCCATGGTTTTTAAGCATGTAGACTCCGCCCATTTTAAATGTTTATAAACCCGGAAACAAAACTGTATTGTGTCACATCTTTTTGCTGAGCCATACCAGTATTATATCTGTCTCTAGCTGACAATGGTAAGCGAAAACGATCTCCAATTGGTGAGAAATCAGAAATGCCTCATTTGTGAGAAAGCTGCCTATAATTCTCATTACTCTGTAAGTCATATAAAATTACCATCACCAAATTATCAGTTTTCAGGTGTTTTCGTGTGGAGCATGCAAGCAATTTTTCAGTAGAATTGCTAACAAAAAACCAACTGATAGACAATTGAAAAAATGCTCGAATAATCAAAAATGCCAAGTGCATTACTCTGTACGGAGCTATTGTAAATTTTGCCGGTTTCAAAAATGTTTGAGATATGGAATGGCTTTCGATACAAAATTAACACCAGAAGATCTGGAACTTCAAAAGACGCTCAATGACTTACAAAACAAAGACAAGACGAAAATTAATAATCTGATGAACTTATACTCTGTAGAAGACCCAAGCTTGGAAGATGTTTTACATGATAAAAGCTCGATGAAATTGTTTGAAAAGGTGAGTGGATTAAAAGTTTTTTATGAAGCTCACCATAATAAACTTTTTCAGGGCTCCGTCATCAAAGTGACTGCGCATGAATGGGCGTTTCTTGATGTTTGGGCAAATATAGAATTCTTTTCCTCGTTCGATGCGTTCAATTCACTAACTCTCCGTGAGAAGGTTTGTTTTCTGACTGTCCCCAATTAAAAATGAAATTTTCACATTCAGAAAGTTCTATTCTCTCATAACTACCTTAAGTGCGCTATGCTAGGAGGAGCTATGAGATCAAAGAAAGCAAAATATGGAATCCTTCTCACTCCTAGTGGGGAGGATGCGTATCCTCCTGAAGTCCATGGACTACTTCCAAAAGATTTGTTGATGGGAATTTGTACATTGGTGATTGGCAAACTTATTGAATTAAAAGTCACTGAGGAGGAATATTTGCTGTTGAAAATGCTATTTTTCTATGACCCAGGTATATCTCCTGTTAGCTTGAACACTTCCATGTGTATAACTTCAGCTACATCACTTGTTTATTCTGAAAAGACTCGAGATCTTCTGGAATCTGAACAGAAAAAGTACCGTTCGCATCTTCTCCGTTATTGCCAGCTTAGCTACCAAAAAAACGCACCATCACGATTCAATGAGCTTCTGTCAATTATAAATGTGCTTCAGAGAGTTCAGTACGATTTGCATACAGTTAGTTTATTTTTCAAAATGTCGTTTCCTAATTTTCCTTTTAAAAAGTTAGTTTCCGATACTTTCGTCGATAATGCAAAAGAAGTTTAGTTTTCTATCAATAGCGACATTGTTTTAACAAATTGAATCACTGTTTTTGAATGCACTGATTTAGTCAGTAAGGCAGTTTCCTGTATTCCTATCTTCAATTCTTTTTTTTCCTATAATTGTTTTTGACGTATTATTTTTTTTACTCATAATCCCTGTTTCCTTTTTTATTTCAGAACAATGTTTATTTTGTTTTTTTTTTTGCTCTTGACATTTGCGTCAAGGAACTACCCTATTATTTGTTCACCTTATCTATAATCTCGTAATGTCCGACTTCCTCAACTGATTATGATGATTTATTTTAATGTTCTGTAATTCCAGTTTTCCTCTAAGTAAAGCCATCAAACTACAAAATCTCTGTTGGTGTTCTTTGTTTCTTACTAGGGTTTCCTCCCTGTTTTTCCATGAATGCATGTAAACGTTTCTCCGAATAGAAAGAAACCTTATAATGAGCGATTTCGTTTCATATTGTGCTATCATTCCCTATTTATTTTCACTTCATGGAGGGTGACGTCAAAATAGGAATCAAGTATTAGGATCAATAATCAAGCATAATGGACGCTGCCAAATGTGATGAACTAACCCAAGAGATTCTCAAATTGTGTGCCAGGGAGATAGCAAAAGTAGTTATCCAGTACAAAGAAGAGAGGAAACTAGAAAGAGCTAAAGAGAGAGAAATCAAGAAAACTGTGAGAAGAGCTATTAGGAAACAAAAGAAAAAGTGGGAAGCATATCAAGCCAAGAAAGAAGGAACCAGAAGAGCTAAGTTGAAAAATCAGAAGAAGATAAGGTCGATGCAAAAAATGAAGATGAAAAAGCTCAGAAAGAAGACGTGGATGGCGTTTCGCGAGTTCGATTTCGTCGTTCATGTTCGTTTAGAGGTACCAGAAGATATGAAAGGCGACAGAAGATCCAGCAAAAGTATGGCCATAACCGTTTTCTCCCGCCTAACTGCCGCCAGTGCAAGAAATAAAAAGAAGAAAAAAGAAGTGCCACGTAGAATTGGATGGTCACGGATTTTGCAAAATGCTTGAATGGAACTATTGACTTCAATCTCTTTTTTTTCCACGCACCCTTGCGGGCGTAAAATAAATTAAATTAAATTTCAAGTTTGTTGAGACTGTGAGAAGCTTTCAAACGTCATTTTGTTTCAAACAGAATCAAAATAGCACATTGGAAAGAAGCCATACTCCGTGAAACATTGAAGAATGTGAGCTCTGATAGTTTGCAATTTCAGTTCAGTCGACCTAGCAACTATCCTGTCAGGTTATAATGAGAGAAAACAACTTCGCAGAAAGTTTGATTCCAAGTTGGATCGCTATTTGAAGTTCAAAAAGTTCATTTCGTCATCCCTTAGTTTATAACGTTGTTTCTGAATCGGATTTATTAATCGTTTTTTCTTCATATTCGTTCATTTATATCAAAGCCCACAAACAGAAAACAGGTCTTTCCCATTCCATTATACTCCTTTCAGTTCACGGCATCCTGAGCTCAAATCTGAAACAAAAACTTTTTCTACATTTTTATTGAAAGCAATCCCAGCGAGAAATTTACAAAGCAAGCGTTTTGAAGCGAATAATATTAATATTAATATAATATTAAATAGAGAAAATGTTGTTCAAAGTGAACAAAAAGTACTCATTCGGAATGTAAGTTACTTTGAGAACGTGATCGTTGGAATGTGGCCATGGGAACGTCTTGCTTCTCACTCCATTTTCATGAACGTTCCAGGTTCCGTACGCCTTCAATGTGTCTTTGATTTTGGTCTGTGACGTGAAACGAAGATACAATTCTTTGAAGTTTTTGGAGGCAAGAATGATCTGAAAAATTCAAAGATATTTTGTTCCTTTTGGTAGAACCCTAGCACTAATTTTCAACACTGACCTTCTTTGCTTCCTTCAAGTTTTTACGTGTAACATGCTTTCGCATAATTGATGCTTTGGTAAAAACCAAGCACTTTGCAAGCGCAGATTCCACGATGAAGTCATCAATGTAGACGTCTGGACAAGCCTTCCACTGCTCCAGCTTCACAACTTTGTCAGTTGCCAAAACAGTCTCCGGCTCAACCATTTCAAAGTCTTTGTATTGTCCATACTTGTGATACATCTCCAATTTGGCTCTTCCACTCCACTTGCAAAGTGAAATACGACTCAATGCTTTTGGTTCCAGATAAGCGAGCACTCTCGTGACATGAACTTGTTTTTGAACTTCCATGTGCAGTCTGGAAACTTTGAGCATCTCCTTTCTGGACTTCAAGTATTGTTCCAGAGCAAGATAGAAATTGTTGAACTTCAAAGTGAGAATTTCACACTTTGGATCAGAAAATGGCAATTCCACATGGAAGTGATTGATTGTTCCTTTGTGAAGCTTCAAAATCGAGAATAGATCACCAGCAGCAATTTTCTCAATGGTTTGACCCTTCAACAACTTTTGGTTTCTTCCACAAGTAACCAAGCAACCTTCAGCATGAACTTGATAGACGATTTTCTTTCCAATAATGGACCGAGTGTCGTTGTCATATCTTCTCAAGTCCAGAAGAATGAAATCCGGTTGAGCCGAAATGGTGACATCATACAAGTTTGCCTCTGGCTTAGCCTCATCAATGTAAGCACGGATGGTAGAAGAGACCTTGCGAAGAGATTGCCTGGAAAACTCATTTGATTCGAAGCATTCAAAGCGTGGGAGTACGGTAACGCTTACAGAAAAAGATGTACTTACACAGATTCGAAGTCGACTCCGACGAGCAATTTTTCCCAGATTTTCACCGGCATCGAAGCAAGATTCGGAGCAGCCATCTCCTGAAAAACAGAAGAAATAACAGGTCTTTGTTTGAGCCAAGAGATTGGGAGTAAAGAAACGATGAAAAGAAGAATGAGAAAGTTAGAGCCCGCTTGGAAGAACATTTTTCGAAAGCACCTTCCTTTATTTGTGAAGTTGAGAGTGGGGAGGCAGAGCCACGTTCGAAGCACTTTTTTGTATATTTTTTGAGAATGAAAAAGGTCTATGTGCGTTCGAGAGAAGAGCGTAACCATAGGCCACTATGGTTACACATGGAGATCTTGGAAACATTCAATGCTTTTCTGAACATTGAGAAAAAAAAGAAGCAGGAACATTTCATCCGATGCTCCTGACTGCAGTGACTTTAACAAGAATGCTCAAGAAGGAAGCATAAACAGAAAGCAGAAACGCCTATAAAGAGGGTGTTTCTCTTTTCTCCTGTTGAAGCTGAGAACCTAATTTCCGCTCGAACCATTCTTTCGTGCACACACACACACACACAAGAAGAAAAAGATTAATCTTGAGCAATACCCTTTCATTCCCTTTTTTTCCATTTTCTCATTAATTATTCCTTCTCAACCTTCTCATTTTTCACTTTTTTTCGGCGAGAAAAATAAATGAGGCATTCCATCATGGAACTGGAATAAGAATGCCTCAACCTAGCTTCTCTGCTCAAATTTTTTTTTGGGCCACGATGACCAGAATGAAAAATGAGGAAAATGAAGAAAAGGCAAGAATCCAGCTTGCGCGGAGAGAATTGTGAGAAGAAAAATGGAGAAGAAATGGCGAATGAAGGCGTGAGCAATAAGAGTTGTGCGGGGGGAAATTAGGATACTTTGCATTCTGAGAAAGAAAGCAGAGCAATGAAAGTGAACGTCATCGAATGGGTTTCGCAAAGAATTTGGAGTTATTTCGAGAGAGTGAAAAGCCAATTCTATTGGCAATGAAGTGATGCGCGGGCTCAAAAACGAAGAAAAAAGAGTCTGGAAGAATTGAAAAGATTGAAAAGTGGAACGAAGGTAGCACAATTGTGAAATTAACACAATTCATGAAAAGGATCATCGGAATTCATGTTCCGCACTTTATTCAATTGTTGAATAGAGAATAGATTTAGCGAATGAACCAAGTCAAAGATCAGTCCATGCATTCCAACGCTTAGTCTCTGAAAATCATAAGAAATGAGACCAAACTAGGCTTGTCGAGCACCTTGCTACATCCCAGTTAATCAGAATCCGCTGCATTCTTAATAATTGAAAGAAAAGGCTAGCGTATAAAAACAGAACGACATCGAAAAAACAAAACTTCACAGCACTATGTTTATCATATGACGTTGGATTGACAACACAAAAAAGGCACAACAACGAAAACAATCACTCTTTTCAATCAAAAATCAACCAAAAAATCTCCCAAGCACTCATAGAGACTAAAAAAGTGTTGAATTGCTCTGTTGTCGTCAGGGTCAGCACCATTATTTCTGAACTTCGAATGTTTCCGACGTGCGTATCATTATGGTTTCGTCGGTTTTTCTCTCCTGACAGTCGGTCCTCTTTCGCTTCTTTTCTGTAATGAAAAACTGTTTATATGACAAAACTGGTACGTTTTCGAACAATTTTCGTACTGTAACACGCGGAAATTGAATCATTGGAAAAGTATCTCCTGCAGTTGAAGATTGGAACGAACAATGAACTCTTTTGCAAATCTGTTCATCCGACTGAGGAAAATTTTCGAAAATCCTACTCATGATTAGGAGTAGAACGTGTTCGTGTGACATACTGCCTTTTCTCCAGTTATTTATGACGTTCGGTACTGTGAAGCTCAGTCTACAAGACACTTATCTAGATGAGGAACGGTCAATGTGTTTTATATAACTAAAACTTCCAGTCAGTTTTTCAAAGGGCATTGTTAGCACTCTTATAATCAACCAAAATATCGAGAAGATTAAACATGGCGCTTGATTTTCTTGTTGAAATCAATTCAGACTGTTTTATATGTTCGATATACTACTTTTCAGCCACAATATCTTCACATCATTGTATCAATAGAGAAAATCAAGTAGTATCGAGTTGCTTTCAAAATGTAATATTACTTATTTGCGATAGCCTGACACCTGGGTTTAAAGGCGCAGCGACAAATGTCTTTTGGGTCCCGCCACTTAGTTGAAAATAACTGAAAACGTGACAGGACCCGGTGAACATTTTTCGACAATTGTCGACCGGGTCCTGTCACGTTGTGTTCACCGGGTCCTGTCACGTTTTCAGTTATTTTCAACTAAGAATTACTGTAACCGTGGCGGGACCCAAAAGACATTTGTCGCTGCGCCTTTAAACCCAGGTGTCAGGCTATCGCAAATAAGTGATAATGGAATGAGAATAATTGTATTCATGAGGAAATCCCGTCACTAGAAAGGTACAAAACTATTTCTGGCCGCCCAGAACGTGAATAACGTTTTTTTGAAAGTAAAACCATTTTGATAGCAAACATCGCATAAAATGTTCTTCTTCTGAGAATGAGCTGCTCAATCGTATTGCACTGGTTTTCGGCACAAATTCGATATTGAAGATGTGTTTGATGCTGTTGAATAGTGGTCAAACACAACCTACATTTCATGAAAACACAACATTCTCATCAAAAACGGCTTCAAAACCAAGGTTTCTATTTAAATGGTGTAAGTTGGCTGAACAAATTTTTCTTAGAGGTTCCGCAACAAAAATGGATGTGTGATTTGGCTTGTTTCGTTCACATACTCGCTTTGGAAGGTCATGATTGTTTGAGATCGTTTCTTACAAACTAACATAGGCTTTTTCTTTTTGGTTCTGAGAATTTTTCGAAAGACTTACCATATCTTAGTTGAAGAGCTCGTTTTGTGGTGAAATTAGCCATTGTTTGTTTTGATGCAGTTCACTTGATGGTTTCTTGCGTTGATTGAAGCATCTGAAACATTAGTAGGAGATGATTATCAGTAGATTTGATTTCAATGAACTGAATAATAAAATAATAAAAGCGTTCTATTCTATTGAGAAGGAATAAGTAAATATTATGTCTCTCTACCGTAAATCGTTTGACCGTACCCATTGTGTCCACATTTCTCTTCCACACAAGACCCATTCACTCAAACAAGACATCCATCGACAGCCACCTGTTTTGAAGGCGAACGACGTCTTACTCTAGTTGACGGGTCCCTTATTGGTATACGGATAGGAAGTACAAAGGCATGAAGAGACGGAGAAGAATAACGGTCCTCTGTTCTCTTGGGTTGGCTGAACTCAACAACAAAGAAGGTGTCGGATGCAAAACTGTGAAGAAAACGTATTATTTAAGAAGGAAGAACATTAAAAACAAAAGAAAGGAAAAATGGTCACCAAATCCGAGAAATACTGAGTAATGAAAAATAAAAAGGACTGTAAGTTCCATAATTTTAGCTTATGACAAAATTATGGAACTTAAAAATAATGTTAATTGAGTTTTTGTTAAGAAATCAGAACCCACATTGAATATATTGTTTAAAGTTATT
The DNA here is from genome assembly GCA_963572265.1 of Caenorhabditis doughertyi. Classification (NCBI taxonomy): domain Eukaryota; kingdom Metazoa; phylum Nematoda; class Chromadorea; order Rhabditida; family Rhabditidae; genus Caenorhabditis; species Caenorhabditis doughertyi. The sequence continues at coordinate 27,655,158 of OY751558.1, read as the reverse complement.
TTTTTACTTAAAAAAACGATTTTAATATCTTCCAAAGGCAGTTCAAAATTGTCAAAAAGCTGTCTGGTGTTGTATTATTATTCTCTCGTAAATCGACATAGCAGAATCTCCTAGGCCGCGGCCGCAGTGTAAGCATTGAAGAGGAGAGCAAGTCGTTGGATTTCTCAGTTGCACTCAAGTTTTTTCGAAGATTCCAAGTGAAAAATGTGTTAAGAAACAGCACTATGTTTATCATATGACGCTGTATTGACAATACAAAACAGGCACAACATCAAAAACAATCACGTATTGTTTATTTTTCCAACTCAATTCGATCTAAAGATTTATCAGGCACTCGTAAGGGCTAAAAAAAAGTGGAATTGCTCTGTTGTCGTCAAGGTCAGCACCATTGTTTCCAAACTTTGAATGTTTCCTGCGTGCCATCATATTATTATGGCTCGGTCGGTTCTTCTTTCTCGGCAGTCGGTTCACTATAGCTTGTGCTCTGTAATGAAAAACTGTTTATATGACGAAAACTTATATGACGAAAAGGGTGTCTTCCACAGTTGAAAGTTGGAACGAACAATCAACGTATTTTCAAACCTGTTCATCCCACTGAGAGAAATTTTCGAAAATACTACTCATGATTAGCAGTATATCGTATTTGTGTGACATATAGTCTTTTCTTCAGTTCTTTTTGAGGCGCGTTTTGTCCGTTCGATACTGTGAAGCTTGGTTTAAGAGACACTTTTCTAGAGTATGCACGGTCAATGCAGTCTATAAAATATACTCAAACTTCCATTCCGTTTTGGTAAGTTCGTTCAAAGCACTTTCCTAATCAGCCACAATATGTTCTCAGTTTCACCCATGAGGAAAATCCGTCACTAAAGAATTACGAAACTATATGTGGCCGCTCAAAACTAGAATAACGTTTTTTAAAGCTCAAACCACTGTGATAGAAAACATCGCATTAAGTGTTGTTCTTCGGAGAATAAGTTTCTCAACCGTACATCACAGACTTCTGCCTCAATTTCAGCATGGAATATGTGTTTGATACTGTTGAATTAGAGTCAAACACAATTTGCATTTCATTGAAACACGTCATTCTCATCAAAAAAGCCTTTTCAAAAGCAAGACTTCCATCAGAAAACGGTGATTTTGACTGAACAACATTTTCTTAGTGGGTCCGCAACAAAAAGTGAAGTGTGGTTTGGCTTATTTTTGTCCAAATACTTGCTTTGGAAGGTCATGAATGTTTGAAATCGTTTCTCACAAACAAACCTACATAGGCTTTTCGTTTTTGATTTTAATAATTTTTCTCAAAACTCACCATTTCTTAGTTGATGAGCTCGTTTTTTGGTCAAGTCAATCATTGTTTGTTTTGATGTAGTTCACTTGATGGTTTGTTGCGATAATTGAAGAACCTGAAACACTGTAAGGGTTGGTTTCACTTAATTGAAAACTAAAAGCGAGGTGAATGTTATGTTTTTTTTTCACCGTAAATCGTTTGACCGTACCCATTGTGTCCGCATTTCTCTTCCACACGAGACCCATTCTCTCAAAGAAGACATCCATCTATCTACAACCACCTGCTTTGAAGGCGAACGACGTCTTGCTCTAGTTGACGGGTCCCTGATTGGCATACGAAGAGAGAGAACAGGGACTTGAAGAGACGGGAGAAAAAAAACTGTTCTCTCGGGTTGGCTGACCTCAGCAACGAAGAGGGTGTCGTTTGCAAATCTGCCAAGGAAACGTTTCATTAAAGAAGGAAAAAAAGAAGGAACAAAAAAGGAAATACGGAAGAAAAAAGTACCTGGGGGAATGGTGAATAAAAATACTGTAAGCTCCATACTTTGCTTTTTGATAAGATTATGGAACGTAAGAAATAGGAAATTTGGATTTTTGTTAAGAGGAACAATCTCTAAGGACGAGACTTTTTGCACTAGGCCTTGGCACAAAAACAAAAACTTATTCCGATCCAAATGATTGTTTGATAGTATATACCCATAGGTAAATGATTTCCAAAAAGGGTGCTCCCAAGTCCATGTGACGTCATCACCCTGAGATGAAGCTTGAAGTTGCATTTTCAGTTCAAAAAATGGATTTTTTTTCGACTTTGAGATAACTTTCTGAAAATTTTAGGGTAACATTTGGTAGGTTTGGAGCATATGCACAACTATTTTCAGCCAGCTACAACTACTGGAAACATGTTTTTCTGAAAAATTTTAACGTTTTTTCAATTTTTCTCAAAAAATTTCCACATATTGGGTAGTCAAAAATAATTTCATCAGATTGCCCATCAAATTTACTATAAAAAAGTCTATTGGACCATACCAAAATTCGAGGACGGTTTTTTGCTATTCGCGATTTTCCAAAAAACAGATAAGGGTCCCCCCTTATGAAAATTTTTTTTGGAAAAAAATCAAAAATTTTTTTTTCTTCGAAAACTTGATTTTTTTGAAGATTCAACATTGAAAAGCTGTCTGACAAAGTTTGAGGCCTCAACTCCAACTTTTAGCCAAATTGGAGTTCGTAACCTAAAAGCAATGGATTCTCCCATTCATTTTTGAACGATGCGTCAGATTGTACCCCAATTTGGCTAAAAGTTGGAGTTGAGGCCTCAAACTTTGTCAGACAGCTTTTCAATGTTGAATCTTCAAAAAAATCAAGTTTTCGAAGAAAAAAAAATTTTTGATTTTTTTCCAAAAAAAATTTTCATAAGGGGGGACCCTTATCTGTTTTTTGGAAAATCGCGAATAGCAAAAAACCGTCCTCGAATTTTGGTATGGTCCAAGAGACTTTTTTGTAGTAAATTTGATGGGCAATCTGATGAAATTATTTTTGACTACCCAATATGTGGAAATTTTTTGAGAAAAATTGAAAAAACGTTAAAATTTTTCAGAAAAACATGTTTCCAGTAGTTGTAGCTGGCTGAAAATAGTTGTGCATATGCTCCAAACCTACCAAATGTTACCCTAAAATTTTCAGAAAGTTATCTCAAAGTCGAAAAAAAATCCATTTTTTGAACTGAAAATGCAACTTCAAGCTTCATCTCAGGGGGATGACGTCACATGGACTTGGGAGCACTTTTTTTGGAAATCATTTACCTATGGGTATATACTATCAAACAATCATTTGGATCGGAATAAGTTTTTGTTTTTGTGCCAGTGGAAGTCTCCACCTTAGGGAAAGTTCTTCTTAAGAAAACAGAACCCACATGAAATATATCATTTGAAGTTATTTTTACAGAGAAAAAACAGAGAAAAATCATCTTAATACCTTTCAAGAGCAGCTCAAAACCATCAAAAATCCTTCTGGTGTTGTATTAGTATCCTCTCGTAAATCGACATAGCAGAATCTCCTAGGCCGCGGCCGCGGCCGCAGTAAGCATTGAAAAGGAAAGAAAGCCGTTGAGTTTTTGAGTTGCTCTCAAGTATTTCAAAGATATAGAGCGAAAAATAAGAGAAGAATTCATTACACCGTTTATTCTTTCACATTGAAAATAATTTAAATGAGGTTTTTAATGACATTAACAGTGATACATGTCAAGAAAATTGAGGAAAAAATAGTGAGCGAAAAAAAAAGGAAAATACGTTGAATGAAGAGAAAAATCAAGACTTTTCAATGAGTTTCTGGTTAAGAAGTTTTGATCAATCATGTTTAGTATTCATTCAAATATTGGAAAATTTGTACTTTAACAATGAAACTTTAGAAAGAGAGATGGTAGTTTGTACAGAAGGAGGAATAGTAATTCGAAGGAGAGATGGAATTTCTATTGTAGGAACATTCACGGTTTTTCCATTTTCTTTGCTCCATTTTTATTGACGTCTCGCGATTTTTAGATATTTTCATTTCTTTTTTGGTGAGGTTTTCTATCTCTGAAAAAATAAAGAGTACCATGTGATAAATAGCAAAGCTTACTTGTTATGATCAGGTTCTTTTCTTCCGGGGCACACTTTGCAAATTGATTTCGCAGATCTTCAATATATTTCAATTGGACATCTGAATCAACAGGTACAATTCGTGGAGAGGAGACCCAATCGTCACAATTCTTTTCTTCTAGCCATCCTTTTTCACACATTTTGTCAATATTCGGTGACTTTTTGTGTGACAAGTTCAGAACTTGACCTACAAAAGAATAACCAACTACAGATAACTGTTATTGTGGAATCTAAGACTTCCTTGAAGTATAATTCAACGGAACGGTTACTTAGTTTTCTCAAAATTAAAGTCATTTTCAAAATATACCTGTTGAACTATTTATCCTTCTCTTCCTGCTCTGAATGTCCGCTTTGGCAGTATAATGATGATCAACGTTAGGAACTTCCGAATCAACATCAATTGGCTGCTTTGAGTGTTGGATTGTTTTGGGCTCTGAGGTTTTACGCCTTTTATATTTTCTCCCTCTCATCTGATTAAGGACTGAAAAAAATAGCTGAGTTATTCTTGAAGCAAAGTTATTCTTGAAAGTGAAACTTTTACCTTCTCCGATACACTTATTCGGATCGAACCTTTGTAATTCGGTTGCCAGGTTTTTCAAAGCTTCCGGAATTTCTGAACATAAAATTTCTATATTAAGGAACAAAACTGTGAAAAATATTTTTTTACCGTTCTCATGTTCGTTTTCCTTACTGCACATATGAGAGAGCAGATCATTTGGACTGATTTGCAAATATGATTGGTAGGTACGAGTCATTTTCTGAAAATATAGCTTGTGAAAAAAAATATAGCAGAAGAAAAGCAAAAGAGATTAATTTGTGTTGTTCATGGGCATCACGCCGAATTTCTTAATAAACTCAGTCAAACAAAAAACTAAGTTTCTAAAAACATAATCATCTCATCAGAGAATGTTTTGGAGAATAACCAAATAGACCAAACTAGAGCAGCCACTTCCCAATTAGAAAATGGATATTATCGTCGGACAAGTTTAAAAAGACATATGCCCATTCTCTAATTAACCTATTACGGTGTACATCTAGATAGCGGCATGTCTTGATCGTATCGGTTTGCTCAGAGAAGAAAATTGCTCCAATTACAGGATTATAGCGGTGCGGTTATGTGCCATCACCTGTCTGAATCTGTTCGCACAATCTTGTCGTTTTTTTTTGTAATGGGTAACCGTTGGTATGATTGGGTTGCCTGGATCTAGAGGGCTCGTGGTTGAAATTGGATAATAGATTTTGTTTTTTTTGGTCCGTTGAAGCTCTTTATTGTAATAAGAAGAAAGAAGTATTATATTCGGGCGGCAAATATGTACCATCATTATCACATTGAATTTTTGATTATAGACAGAGCTTCGGAATGGGGAATAGGAATAAATTGGTTTAACATAATTTCACATTTGAATTGTCACAAAGAACATGGGTATTTTCAAATTCTGATGATCAAGTACAAAAAGAAGAGAATTGCATAAATCACAAATACGAAACATCCGAAGATAGGTCTGACCATCAATAACAACTTGAAGTATCTTGGCTTCTCATCTGGAAACTTGTTTTTTTTTTCCTAATCAGTTTGAAAAAGAACAAATTTTTTTCGACTCACCAGTTTTATCATCAAGCTTTTGCAAGTAAACTGGGACATAATTGACCATCCATGTGTTAGAGAACCATTCACAGACAGAAGTTGCCTTATACAGTAGGAATCCATAGAAGACATGGAGAAACATGAACAAACAGTTAAATATCATCAACCACTTGAATAATGTTATGGATGAAGGAATTTTCGAAACAGTGAATGGAAGACTATCAGTCATATCTTGAACCATCAAGACTTGAACATAAGTATTTGTCGACAATACAACCAATGCCAATCGAATATCTGTTATGAACCAAGGAAGTATGGCAAGAGCCGCAGTCAGCTCAAATTATAGATTGAAAATAGCATCTGAACGTTTTGAAAACTCACAAAGCAAGGCATTAAAATGGCTGCTGTAAAGAGGGGTGCATGTCGGCCAAATGTTACTTTTATTCCAATCATTGAAGTCGTTTTATAAAGATCGGAACTATTTGGAAATGTGGTTGACACTCCGTTGGAAGACAGGTAGCAATCATATTTTGAAAGATTCTTGATCTCAAATTCAGATACAATATTTTTATGGAAAAAATCCCCCCATCCTGAAACTATTTTTTTAATAACGAAAGAGTTATTCGACTTGCCCAGGGACACTTCCGGCGTTGGCTTCCCCAAACTTTTTAATTGAATCTCATGCATATTCGATTTTGCAATGAATGTCAAAGAGCATTGATTTTCATCATATGGGTAGTCAGAGAAATCAAAGACACATGAAGCAGTGATTGTGAATCTCATTAATTTTATCACTAACCCATGTGCGTCTCGGTGTGCAACGAATATTTTGACTGGGTCATGCATATAGGCTTCCGAGTATATTCCTTTTGCTCTGAAATGGAAAAAATGACAAGCAATTCTTCAGTTTTGACTTACTTGTTGGCCAAAGTGAAACCTGGTTGATAAACTTGGTAGTTAGACAAAAGAGTTGTATCGATTCCTCTGAACTCTTCCGGATCCCAGACTAGAAATTCATCATAAAAACGCTGAAAAGTCTAGGTGAGAATGATGGGAAGGTTATATTCTCACCATCACCAGCTTCCCATGAGCAGTTATTGTTCCTTGATTTTGATGGATCGATATATGGTCTATTTGTATGTAAGTCTTAACAATAAGACTTTCCGATTGATTTTTGAGTGGTCGCATTTCAGGGTTATAGTTTTTCAATATTTTGCTGTTCAGTACAGAGCCACGTAGCGAATAATGGTTTTTCACAAACTCTGAAAAAGGTACTGAACCTTTACGCTTCGATAAAATAAGAAACTCACCTTCATCATCATCGGAATCGTATTCCGCTTCTATAGCATTCACCATCTTGCTATGAAAAAGCACGAAAACCAGGTAACACAGCACCAATAGACGCATTGCGAAGTGAAGAATGAGGACTGAACTTTCGTTCTGAACTTTCAATTTGTTTATCTTCGAATGAATGTTTATGAATGATAGGGCGTTCCCAAATATCTAAACTGACTTCAGTTGCGATGAACTGATATTTGAGCTTTTTTTCATGAGATAGCATAAACAATTTGATAAACAGTTTGGTTTATCGGACGCTCTGGAATCAAACTGATTATGTGGAATTGAAACAAAATCGATAATCACCTGCAAAACAGTTGAGATGGGAGTATTGGTACATAACTGAATATCATGGTTTAAAAACAGTTGTGTTGGAAGATAATTTTATTAGCCCAGAATAGTTCTCTGAAAAGCATAGTTGTCACGGCCTGGCCCGGCGGCCCGTCGGTTAACTTTTTATCTCACTTTCTGACAACATTCCGTCCAGATTTAACATCCAAAAAAGTTGATTTTCGGCAATTTTTTTTTAACTATTTCAGCACCTTCATCGTTCCGGACTTTTCATATAATTACTGCTGTAAACCGCATAAGAAGAAAAAAAGGTTTATGTTCTTACAAAATTAGAATAAGAAAGAAAATTTTTGAGTTTATTATGATTTTGGGTCAACTCGGCACGGTTTTTCAGAAATTGACAACAGTGCTGAAATTGGCAACAAAACGCGCAAAAAACCCGGTAACTTTCAAGAATGTCGGTCCTGATTTTCTGTTTTTATTTCTGCTTCCATCAGCTAGTTTGTAACAAAGTACTAATCCTCACTTGGAAGACTTGCGTTTCCTCGTAGTAAGATACAAACAGCAGGCGTTTAGGTATTTTGAAACGTTCTTCCAGTTTTCATTTCAAGAAACTTCTTTAGAGTTTACTTGGTTTTTGGCTGAGAGTGTGTATCATTCTTATTTCATTTACTCTCACACCTGAATACTTTGACTTTAATGTTTAAATAATGTTTCAATATGAAAAACTTTATTCTGACACACAGTATCAATACATTAGTATTCCATAGGAATCAAAAAAGAAATGAGTACACAATCATTTAGCTCCAGCTCTTGTTGATAACGTTGTGGTAGTTATCGGCACCCTCTTTTCCTGTTGTTTTTATATTGACAGTTGAAGCGACCTTATTTGCCCTTTTGAAGTTTAGATGATCTAATGCCCAGAATGAAACGAAAACGATGACAAAGCTATAAGTTGGGATAGAGCAGCAGGAAGCGCGAGCAACAGTGTAAGCAACTTGGTCTGCGAAGACAGTTGGTCCAAAAATCCGAGCAAGTAATCCAAAGATAACATAACTTCCGGCAAAAAGCAGATGAGTGAAGCTAACGATAAGAGTGAATTTTGAGGACTGATCGATTTCTTCCATTTCATAACGTAAAGATAAGGAGTTTATTTTCTGCCGATACCTGAAGTAACTTTGATTGACAACAGTTTTAGCTTTTCATAACTTACTTTAATTTCAGACGTCTGTGCAATTTTAGAAGAAGCAGGTTGCAGATCAGATTGAAAATTTGAACTCCGAGAAGGAAATAGAAGAACTTGTTGAATTGAGTGGCCGATGTGGATGGTACAAGGATCACCGAGATATGTGGACCAGCAAAAGTTTCGTTTTGATAGATCAGTTTAACAACAAGGAAGTCGGATCCGATCTGTAACGGAAACCTATATACCCTGAAATTCTGTATAAGCTACCAATGTAACGAGCAAAATTGGTCCAAGGAAAGTACGAATATGTTCATAACTTTCAGCCCATTTTAATGCAACAAATCTTTCAATTGAGAATCCGATAGGAATGAGCATTGAACTTGTCATTATGAACAAAGTGGTCACGTGGTAATACATGAAAAACTTTGGATCGATCAACAACTCGCAAGCAGTGGTTGCAAAGAAAGGAGCGAAGAACCGATATCCCTTAAAATTTTCTTTTAAACTCCAAGAAGAGAATTGACTTACAAATCCGAAACAAGCCGCAATTGAAAATGCAAGAACGCTTGCGTAATAAAGAATGAGGAGCCATTTCAGATTTCCATGAAACTTGATCTGGATTAGTTTCTTAACAAAGAAATACACCAATCCAGGAATTGCAAGAGAAGAGATGAAGAAAGACCAGAAAAGCGAAATACGGAAGGCCGGGTTGTAGTTGACTTGATAAGCCAACTCGCACTGAGCTTGATTCGGGTTGCTCTCCATGGTGGGCTCACCTGAAATGAATGAATGGATATGGGAGGAGATTCGGGAAAGAGAAAGGGGCGGAGCTTTGGATCCGAAAATAAGAAAAAACAATAATCGTAAATTTTAATTGTCACATGGGAAGAAATAGTGTGTGTATCTCTAGAAAGAATAGGTAGAGAAATAAAAATGAAATCATGGTTCTAAGAAAAAGATGCAGATTTATGACTTTCAGATCAACGCGACCAAAATCGAGTACGAAAAAGAGCTCGATACGATTGATTTATTGTTTCAGCGTGACTTTGAGAATGATATTGATATCATGGGGCAAATTCTAAAAGTCATAAAATTTTTGATTCATTACTAGTCATGCGAAAAAATCCCAAGAAAAAGGGTTGAAATAAACGACAGTACTGTACATGACTAAAATTCCAGGAAGACAGTTTCTATGAACGTTGGTAGGAGGTGTCTCGAGTCAAAAGTTGGCTTTTCAATGACTGTAAAAGAATTCTGTAAGATATCTATATCTCAAAATCAGAACCAAAGTCATGCGAAACCCGACTGTATACAAATTTACAAAAAAAAAAGAACTACAAACTCATAAGTTTTCATTTTGATTGGCAGAAAAATACTTCTCGGGGAGAAGGTATCTCAAAAAAGTGGTACTAATTTATAAATGGAATCACTTTCTAGGAACAGAACTAAACCATTCAGATCAACGTGACTAAAATTGAAGAAAAGCTTGATATGATTGATTTATTGTTTCAGCGTGACTTTGAGAACAATATTGAGCTGAAATCATGGGGAAAACTCTAGAAGTCATAAAGCTTTTGATTTATTACTAGTCATGCGGAGAAATCCCGAGAAAAGGGTTGAAATGAAACGACAGTACTGTACATGACTAACTTTCCAGAAAGACAGTTTCCATGAACGTAGATATCTAATAAGAGGTGTCTCGAGTCAAAACTTAGTTTTTCGAAGATAAAACTAAGAACTGTGGATGATATGTAAAAGACGGGCATCTTCACGTCAGCATTCTCTATCGATCAGTCAAAATTTTATCAAAATCGGTTCAGTAGGAGCCTCGCTACAGCATCCGACAAACGAACAAACAGACACCCGGAATCCTTATGGTAATAATAGTAAAGATTTCCAATCTATCGGACACTGTAATCTCTCATCACTGGAACACCGAAGGCTTATTAATGATCTGACGACCGTGTACAAAATTATTGTCAGTATGGAGATAACCATACATTTCTCAATATTCCTTGAAGTTGCCAATATCAGAGGACTTCGTAGACACCGTTATTATCTACGCTGTTCCATCGAAAGTTCAACCAAGCTCTATACTCAAACCTTCTTTAATAGAATTATCAAGTCATGGAATAGCCTTCCTCTCACCGCCTTTCCTGCTAAAATCTCGTCGAATGCCCTTAGAAGTAATATCACCTTACTCGATTTAAGCAATCATCTCTTTCTTGATTGTAACAATTACTAAACTCTCATTTTCTTTTTCAATAAAATCATTTGATTGTGTTAGTGGCTTTTGCCATTTATTCAATAAATATAACTCGTAAATTCTAAAAATTCTAGAACCAAAATCATGTGAAACTTGACTGAATACAAATGAAAAAAGAGCTACAAACTCATAAATTTTCATTCGGATTGGTAGAGAAATACTGGGCTTTTCGAAGAAAAAGTATTCTAAAAAAATGATACTAACTCATAAATGAAATCACGTTCTGGAAACATAAAGAAACCTGCTGATATGAAATAAAATCAAAATGGGAAAAAATTCACCGTAAATCAAGATGACATTTTGTTTTGAACTTTTGATAAATCGAAGCAAGTTCAAAAAAGCTACGGAGGGTTGAAAGTTTGTTCTTTATAAAAGTGAATGGAATTATAATTGATTTGAACATGATAATAGCGTATTTGCAAAAAATTCCCTAGTATTGTGATGCAAGTGGTATAATGATCAGAAAAGTTCAATTTTTCAAGTTTAAATTTCATCCAGCTTTGAAGTTATTTTTCTATTTCCCCAAGAAATACAAATAATTCTAAGAAAAAAGATTTCAAAATACAAAAAAGAGATTCCCATTTTTCCGTTCCCAGGGAAATTTTGCCAACAGTCTCCTAATCGAATCATCCATACATAAAAGGAGAGGAAGGGAGCAGTGCTACCATCATTCATTCTTCTATTTTCCCCTTTCTCTTTTTGCATTTCTCCTTCACAGGGAGAGGAGAATGATGGTAGCAGGTACGTGAAAATTTGAATTAATTGCATAGGAGTACTAAAAAAGAAAATTACGTTTTGGCTGAGGAAGATTTCAAAAAAGAAAGAGATAATTGTTAGAACCTGCAGAAAGAAAACCAAAATAGAACAAAGAAAATTGCTAGTGTGAGAACCATAATTTTCAAAGGTTATAATGTGTTAGTGTCACAAACCAGCATCACACACCAATTGTGATTTCAGAAGATCTCAAAGATGAGACTTCGAGCGAATATGAATATGATCCGATACAATTGATAAAAACGGAATGGAAGGGGATTGCGTTAGCTTCGTTCATTTTCTTGCTCTCATCAATGGAGAGCACAATGATTCAGCTCAGTGAGTGGTCCTACATGCAAGAGGTTACAGATTTTGGCGCGGTCCTATATACAGGGAAAGCTATATTTCAGATTGACAAGGAAGCCGTCCCAGATTTTTTGGGTTTCGTTCAGTTTTCTTCACAACTTTTTCACGCTATTGGATCAGTTCTATTCACTATACACTGCCATCAGAAACGATCGTTCAAATCTCCATTGATAGCCGGAAGAATTATATCTTTATTGGCGTGTCTGCTCTTTTTATCTGTGGAAATGTTTGATGAGGGAAGAAGATACATAATGGCACTTTGTAACATCTTATTTTCAATTGCTTCCAGTACTTCTACAGTTCTTAGAGCTTATGTGGCAGGGCTCTCTTTACATGGAGATCGGCCAGCAGCTTTTTCCTATTTGAATGGAGCCAATACGTTCGCTACAATTATTGGACCAGGTACGTTTTTCAAGCTTTTCCGAGAGAGTAATAGAAGACCACACTCATATTCTAGCCTTTCAGTAATCCCAATATTCTTTTCCTCTTTCCAATACCCAGGAATCGAAATTTATCCAAGAGTGAAATTTCATATCTATTCCGCTCCAATCTGGGTTGCCGCCGCCTCAAACCTCCTCTCTTGCCTCCTCATTCAATGTTGTCTTTACAATTTGCCTCTCCGCCGAACAAGTGCGTCTCTTCTATGCGGTCTACTACTCGTATGAACAAGAGGTCCTATGGTGTAGTGGTTATCACGTCTGCTTTACACGCAGAAGATCGCCGGTTCGATCCCGGCTAGGACCTACTGTTTTTACTTTTTTTTCTATTTAAAATTTTGTGAAAGGGCTTTTGTAATATGTGTTTTTCAGAGAAGACTCGTAATAAAATTCCAGTTTTTGGGATCAAATCCTGGTTGAATAGAGAGTTCAATACAAAGTTCGATTGGAGCATCCTTATTTTATGTTGGATTGAGAAGATGATCTGCACTCTTTCCTCCGTGATTCTGACATCACTTATATCAGTTATTCTAATGACAAATTATGGTTGGAGTAGAGCAGAATCCGTTGTGGTCACAATAAAAACAATGATGACAGTCACGGTTTTGGCACTTGTTATTCCCGGACTTTACATTTTCGGCCGTCTTGGAAGATAGTAAGTTGATCTGATTGTTCCATTCAATCCATTTTCTTTTTAGTATAAAACAACGACATGCATTTTTAATCGGCATGTTCACCATTTTGTCACTCTTTCTTTTTTCTTACCCCTGGGAATCTGTCAGTAATCCAGTGGCTGTCTACAATACGACATCTCGCATTGGATGTAACCCTGAAGAATACAGTTGGTGTTCAACTTCATATGCACCTGCTGCTCCTTTGTTTCTGATTATTACTGTTATTGTGATGGGAGTTGGATTTCCAATGTCAACTATTGCATTGGATTCTGCTTATGCAGGCTTATTGGGCCCAATTGATCAGGTAATATACAAAATGAATCTGATTTTCATAATAATTATTTTTTCAGAATGTTATGCAAGGAGCCATGATTGTTTCTGAGGATTTTATTTTGATCCTGGGACCAGTTTATGCAACGTGAGAGCATATTTCTAGCGTATTTTTCATTATTTTCATATTTTAGGGAGATGTACACAAGATATGGTTTGGAATCTCTTTGGGCCTGGAATGGAGTCATATTAGCCTTTGGAGCACTCTTGTGGATTATTAATTTGGTCCAGATTAAGAAGTATTCTTGAATGTCATGAATAAAGTGAAATTTTAAAAACAATGCATTGTCTTTTTTCCCCATTTTTTCAAAAACTTCACAGTTATAAACTCGAAAAATCCAAAAAAAGTAAAAAGCTTTAAAAAACCAAGAGGACTTTATTTCCTAAACGTGTCACCACACCAATGACTGCATCAATTAACTAGGTCCTTCCTTGCCTGTGCGGCCACCCCGACCACACGCATGAACGAAGAGGAGTCTATTTTTCTCAGTGTCTCTTCACTCTGCATACATAAAACCGACTGGCAAAATCAATACGTTGAGTAATCGGGACAAAGAAAACCATCGTCTATCTAATCAAAATTTTCTAATAGCTTCAAACTATTCGTCATGGAAACATTTAACTTGTTCAAACTTCCTTCAGTTGCTTTAGGACATGTCCTCAGCACGTATACCATTATAGAATTGTGAGTTTTATGCATTTTTTATTTGAAAAATATGGATTGTTTTGGCTATTTCCGATGAACATTTAGCAAATATTTTATCAATTAATTGATTGATAATAAATCTTACTTTTCCAAAAAACTTTTAATTGAAGATTTATTATGATAAAACAAGTCTAGATAATTATTTTTCAACTTTTAATGTGAACAGTTTTTTAAAAGACTGAAAAAAAAGAAGCAACGAAAGTCGAAAAGAACTGACGAACTGTACGAATTGAAAACTTTAAAGACGAACACAATCGAAAAGATTATAAGGGACAAAATAACGCTTTTTCAAAAAACACTTTACAGGCTCGAGTTGTCCACAACATCGAAAAAAATGGCAAGGATGATACCATTGTGTGGTACTCCTCGCTACCGGATTTCTCTGGACCTTCAATATAGGAATATCGTCATCGGAAACAACAAGATATATGCATTTGAAATGGATCCTAGTAAGACGTACGATCATCTGCGCACCTGCCGCATTGGGAACGAAGATGTTCCATATCAGGAGGATGAGGATGACGAAAACCTTCTCGTATTCTTCTGGCCAGACAAAATAATTGGAATGGCTAAGCTGGCCATGCATCTGTCCACCGTTTTCGGATGCAAAATCGACGAATTTTTCTCCGATGACCTACCAGATGCCCAGTTTTGGGATGTGATCAAGTTTCTGGTCAAGCAAAAGTTTCCACTTGAGAGGCTAAAAATCGCTGGGCAAGATATGAGCCGGACGTCGCTCAACATCATTATGCAAGATTTGCAAATTAAAGGTGAATTGTGGATCACTTCAAGATTCCCTTTTTGGTTCACATATACCTTCAAAAAAGTGCCATCAATGCTTCGAATTGATAAGGCAAACTGGTTCACTCTCAAAAACTTGATGGAAATGACATGCGTCCGGCTTGAGCTGCAGAATTCGTCATTTACCAATGCTCAGCTGGACGAATACCTCAAGGCTTGGAAAGAAGGGAAATTCGAAAACTTGCAATACTTGGAGATGACAAGCAGCCGATTTGACAATCAAGTTCCAATTGTGGGGATGGTGCCTCCAATCATCAGCACAAACAACCATACAATGCCTTTACAATTGTAAGTTTTTTTTCAAATGTTGAAAATGCTTCTGAAAATCTCAAAAAATTGTGAATACTTGAACTCAGTACCTCTAGTTTTGGATTGGAAATTTTGAAAATTTTCGCCCGATGTTGGCCAGGATGAGATTTTCCCCACGATATAGTTTTTGTTCGTCATTTCTGAGTGATGAAACTTTGCCATTTATGGCGGAACGTCCGTACACAGCCGAATTACATGAAATTTTGTACACAAAAACCGAAATACTCTCACCAAAGCCAAATAAAAAACAGCAACTCAAGTCTACAACCACCAAATTAGTATCTGAATTCTTCTTCTTTCAGAGTCGGGAAGTTTTACGCGGCGAACCTTCCAAACGGAGTCATCATTGAAGGAAAGAATGGAGTCAAAGCAGCAATGTCATTGGTTCTTTTCGAAAATCCCCATAAATTTAAGATGGTTGTCTTTAAGTAGTTTTTGTTTTTATTTGTTTTATTTTATGTGCTTTTTTCGGTTTGAGTTGGAGATTTTTAAAGGTTGCTTATTAAATTAGCATTTATCAAGAACTTGAAAATTGACAGAAAAAAAATAACAGAAAATAGTTAGAAAAAAATATTGATGTCCACGATTTTTGGCGATTCGTCGTTCCAGACTACAAAGTACAGTTTCTGGTTTGCTTTCAATTCCACAGTTGCCATTTTCCCATCAAATCTTGTCAAGTGACGTCCGTCGATACCGGTGAACATGAGTTCTGGATCTTCAAATGGTTGATCAAAAGCAAATTCCAAAGTTTTGAACCGCCTGAAAATTGTTAAATTTTTCAAGTGTAGTATTGTAGTTGTAACTTACATATTCTTCTTTTTCATGATACTTTCTGTAGTTTCCCATTGAGTTCCAGAAAGCACTTCATCTAAGTCTCCTCTTCGATATTCAACCTTCAAAGTTTCAATTGGAGTGGCTCCGTTCATCCAAGACTTGATAAAGTTATTCATAACTCGATTGTTCAAATTAGTCTGTTCCAAGTCGACTTTTTTGCACTTGATATTCCAAAAGTCTTCTTCAGTGAGCCACTTGGCAGACACTAAGTTCAAGGTCTCGCAGTTAAAGATAGCTTTACTTCCATGTTTTTGATTGTCATAAAGCGCGGATTTAAATACAAGAGATTTCTTTGGATGAACCTTTTCACGGAATAACAAAAACTCTTTGTCAGTCATTTCGTTGTAAACAATAAACGTAAGATTGTCAACTGAATTGAGTCCTTTGAAAGAGATTATGTTAGATAAATTGCATTTCCGATTGATATATAAGTTGAAAGCCACTGGATTGAAAACGGTGAACATGGTTTCAATTAGCTTCTGGCTGGCGAGAATATCGTTGTTGCAGGTGGAGTGAATGACATACTTCTCTCTTGTCAAATAACGTCTGAAAATATAATTATATAGAATAAAATATGATGAAGCCACCATCTTACCTGTTTTCCATTTTTGTAGAACCCAACTCGAAAAAATCTAGAGTTCCAATAGGTGCAATTGGTGTAGTGGAGATTTTCCAATAAACTTCTCTTTTTTTGGAAAATTTCATTTCGATGATACAAGTATCTTTATGAATTTTCAAGGTGATGCTGTCGATAGTTCTCTTTTTTGGAAAGAATTTAGCGTTGGTGTGTCGAAGTGAGATAGCAAGATTCAGACTGAAAAATAGATTTTTAAATTAAAATTGAAATAGTGACGTCTAATAATGGAAACTTACAGTGACATATGATCGGTTTTTTCAGAAAGTTCATTGAATGGAACATATCCAAGATTTTTGAGTTCATAAGAGTTTTGTGTTGCAGGAAAAATAGAATACATGGTTGATTGGTTAAGAGAAGTGAGATGGATATGATGAATGAATGGACAAGAGTTGACTATGCGCTATGCAACTGTACGCTATGTTGAGTCGATTCTGAAGGTTGTAAAAAGGCGGAGTCAAAGAACAATGACCTACTTCTGTCATCATTATGTACCAAAAATAGTCAATACAGCTGTTGGTCTACGGTTGTAAATTGTTTCCATTGGTGCACAACATGTTCATTGAGGGAAGGGAACTGTGTCAGAATATACAGGTTTTGCTCTGGGATTATATTCAATATTTCCATATTGAGGGACCAAATATTCAAAAACCCTATACATCATAGTCTCCAACTTTTTGAAAAATGTTTTCTTAGATTACGGAACACCATCCATTTTCTGATCAAGTCAATCTGTAAACGAGAAATTTGAAGAGTCAGGGTCACAAAAATACCTGGAAAACTATGAACAAATTATCAGATGAACTGCCTCAAAAGTTTCTAAAATTTGTATAAATCATCTGAAGATGATATCTCATCACTTTTCACTTTTCTAAATGAATTCCGCACTCTCCCTGGAGCCATTGTATGTATCTTGGAATAACAAAAATTTTACTCTCTTCCCGCAATCCTTCCAGCCTTTACAACCTCATAACGGTAAATATCAACTTATTTTCTTGTCTTCATTTTCTCTTAATTTTTTTGCAACTCAGTTTTTTAAATTTAACTTTGAATAGAGTTTTGTTCCGAAAATTGAAAATTTGTATTTTTTATCATATCGAAAAACTTTGGAAGCATGGCAAAAATAAAGAAACACGTGAAAAGCGAAAATGAGTTTTTTTTAGCAATGGGAATGAAAACATAAAACTCGGGAAAGCAAGAATTGTAGTTTTTCAAAGAAATATCACAATGAGGAAATGTGCAAAAAGGTATGAAGCATTATGATTGGTTATTGTAATTCAAATTTCAGTTCATACAACATCCGATCCAGTTGGAGTTAAAGGAGGAGAAATCTGGAAAATAACAATTAGTAATTCAACTCAGGGTTATTCGGTTTGTAAATTAGAAAACTTAGAAAATGAAATAAAATTGAAGCTGGTTTTGTACTGAAGCGTGTGAAAATAATGATTAGCTGCTCTAAATTAATGCACACAGCAAAGATAAAGAAATAAAATGAAGAAAAAGGAAGTTAACAGAGTATTTCTCACTGCAGCACACTTTACAATTAACTTTTAACCTTTAAAGATCTGCTAGAAAGTATTTATGAAAAGTTCTTGTATAATCCTGAAGTCTGATTCAAAAAATTAGAACACAAAGTACTTATTTTCAAAATATTTTTTTAAAGAAAGCAAATGATAAAAGCAACAACCACGCACCTCATCACTTCTCCTCAAATAAGTACCTCTGGTTGAGAAGCGACTAATAACCGAGATAGTGTTTCTTTACACTTTTTAGACCTCGATGGCTTCTCAGTTATCATTATTGGCGGTCCAGGTCCCGGGCTTTCTGTTTTCGGCTTCCTCCGGCAGAAATAAGAAAAGAGTGTGTCAGCAAATGGACGAGAGTACTTGATGTAGATTATGATATTAAAACTGAAAATACTCATTATATAAATAAGAAGCTTCGCCGCAAGAAATACCCCACCTAGAATTAAATACGACCAAGAAATTGGATAAATCCACAATGTAGTTGATTTTACTGCCAAGTGCTTCTGAGAGGTAACTTTCGAAAATATTGATGATCAGGGCAATTGTGTTGCAGGAAATAAAGAGAAGAACAACTAGAATCAGAGACATTGTGTCATCGGTGCTAGCCGAACTTTTTCCAAATACAGAAAAACCTGAAAACCGAATTCGGTCTGATTTTTTTTGCAAGTTACTTTGGTACTTACCAATAATAAAAGTGTTCAGGACAATCAGAGCTATCAGTGGTCCAACAGCCAGAAAGATGGCATACATGTACTTATAATATATGGATTGGTACATTTCATTATATCTCAGTGTTGCCGGACACACTTCTTTGCTCATCCCTCCCAATTCTTTGTGATAACAATCGATAACAAATCCTTCGAAAAAATGAGGAATGTTGTAAAAAACTGAGAATAACACAACGCAAATAGCAAGAAAATTCATAGTTCCGTTTCTTGCAAATAGTCTTCGAACTTTTTCTGGTAGGCAAACCTAAAATTTAGAAAAATGGAAGAGTTTTTTGAGTTTATGAAGTTACCTGTACAAAGCAATCAACTCCAGCACACATTGTGAAGTACACAGAACATGTTTGTGCAATCATACCCATTGGATACACGATAGCTGATAATTGACCAGACATTCTTGCAACAGTCAATGAAAATGGTCGGAATGTTTCCAGAGAGAATAAGAAAATTCCAGTTAAAGCTACACCAGTATCAGAACAAGCAAGTGAGAATAGATAGAAATTGGTGGAACATCGCATTTCTGAATAAGAAGGGTTAGGGGAAAAAAAGTTGAAGAGGGTACCTGGCCGACTATAGACAAATGCTGAAATGGCGTTTCCAATAATTCCGAAAACTCCAACTATAGGAAGAATAATTCCGATTACGATGATATTGAAACGAATATAATCCCACTCTTTGGATCCATGGTAGCATATTCCACACTGAAAAAATACCATATTCGTCAAAAAATTTTGAATTTAGGCTTACCAGCGGCTCACAATTTTGAAATCCCACTAAACTTGGATCAATGATATCATGACTGATTAATTGTTTGATTGATGCGTAAACAGCTCGATCCACATCACATCCATCCGGAATTGACATATTCAATGCCGCCTGCTCATAAATATCCACCGGTTCGTCCATTTTTCAATTTAAACAACAAAACAACTATTGAAAATCAAGTTCTTACCATTTGAGGTTGCTCTCCTAAAATAGGATAGAAGAAATGTTGATGTTGCGAAAAAAAAAGAAGATGACGATGAACGATAATAGAAGACGTCAAAGTTTTTTTTTCTTGACAGACAAGATGAAAGAGAAGAAAAGATGAGTAGATTTGAATTTCAATGAGTTCGCTCGCAACTTTTCTACTGTTTTTTTTTTCGTGGTTGGAGAAGAAGTAGAAAATGTGAAAGAAGTTGTCGAGGAGAAAAAAAAGGGGGAACAGAAATCTTTTTGGAAAAACGGGAAACATGAAGTTTTGGGTGTTCGAGATGAAAAATTGGTTGTCGCCGACGAGTTAATAATAGGGTTGACACAAGCGGAAAGCCTTTTTTTGCAGTAGGTGTGAAAAAAGGAAGTCGCGGGAAAAATACAAGGTAAAAGGAACCAATTTTGAGAAAAAATGAGGAAGTAGAGGAAAAATTCATTTTGGTTTTTTTCAAAAAATCAGGATCCAATTCTAAAAATTACAAAAAATATTTTACGAAGTATAACAAAAGTATGTGAAAGTGAGCTTTATGAACGCATTCTTCTAATTCTAGAATTCAGTCGTTACTTATTCTTTTCTCATGTCTTTTTTTTTCTAATTTTTTAGTTTTCTTGAGCCGTTCAAGTGAAATATTGTTAATTAAGTCTACTAGAGAGCAGAAATGATGGAAAATGTTATAATTCTGTTAAGGCGCTAAAAAGTCAAATGCATTTGAATGACCGTACAAGAAAAAAACATACCAAAAAAAACCAAAAAAGGTCCAGTGATTTTCTGAATTCACTCTTCATCTTCTTCTTGAATGCATTTGTTTCTTCTAAACATTCGTTTTTTTTTCTTCTGTTCAGACTTGCGGGAGAGGGCAAAAGGGGGTCATGTGAAAACACATGTCTGCATTTTGTGCAAAATTCATTGGAACGGCTAGTTTATTTTTGAAGTTCTAGAGTGGTATTATTGTTGAACAATTCATTTAATATACACTTCAATAATCATATTTCCAAAAACTGATATTTTGTTAAATGTTGAAAATGAAAAATTCATTTCTGCAACTCTTCAGAACAAAAAAAAATGCGCGGAGTTTAAAAAGGATATCACAATTTGATCTTCTTCCCGCCTTTCATCTTTTTTCTTTTTTCACACGGATAGAATTTACGTCATCTCAAAATGTGTTTCGGTGCCTCAAAATTAGATTTTTTTAGTCTTCTTCTGTTTTAAATGTTCATTCACACGTTTTTATTGGTCCTAAATGTCGTGGGTGTAGACAAACTTGATAATCGGATTTTTGTGTCTATTCGTTGTGCTTTGATAAGGCTTCTGATGGAATATTCAAAAAAAAGACGGTCTTAAGTTTACTTCAACGCCTACATTTTGAACTTTCTAGAAAACCTAGACAGTTTTGAACTAAACTATCAGGGCACTCTACAGAAAACACTTGAAAAGATACGTATTTTCTGCTCATAACTCATTTATGAATCTTCTTTTTTTGACTTTCGAAGAATTTCGAGTCAAAAAGAGCCAACAGATAGATTCCCCCAAAAAATGAGTGTACACTCTAGTTTAATTTTGGAAAAAGAAGTAAGTACCTATTCTTCGAAAGTCATAAGACACACAATTTTTCTATAAAATATTCAACTTTTCCAAGTCTACACCTTCAAAGAACAAACAGTTTCCGCTAGCATCTCATTTTTCTAAATTGGCAAGTTAGGGTCAGTTTACACATTCCATTCCCCTTTCTCCTCTTCCTATCTGTTTTTGGTCAATTGAAACCAAGAAAAGAAACAAAAGAAAATAAAATAAAAAGAGCACAAAACAACACATTTGAATTTTTCAACGGCGCGAATTTTCATGTGGCGAGTTCCTTCTTTTTCTTCTCTTTTTCTAATTCATACAAGTTCTTGTTAAAAGTGAGGAGGAGTGAAAATGAAATGAATGAAACAGGAAACTTTGCATCACTTTTTAATTTTTAGACATTTGCAATTTGTTTTTATTTGTTTGAAAAGAATGAGGTTGTTCTAGACTGAACTTTAGACAGAAAAACAGAATAGTCAGATAAAATGAAGTTTCAAGGCTACCGATGAAGGGTCTGGTTTGGAATTTATTTTTTTGAACTATCTATGAACCTTCGAGCCTGAGAATCAGAAATGAATGAAACAGGAAACTTTGCATCCCTTTTTAATTTTTAGACATTTGCAATTTGTTTTTATTTGTTTGAAAAGAATAAAGTTGTTCTAGACTGAACTTTAGACAGAAAAATAGAATAGTAAGATAAAATGTAGACTCACGGTTTACTACTGGAAGAAACGGTTCAAATCATTTTTTTTTGAACCGTTAAGCCTGAGAATCAGAACTATACTCTGAACAAAAAAAAACTTTAAAACTTGAACTTTCACCATTTTGCACGCTCAGATAACTGAGTTAAACATACTTGACGCCAGCGTGACGTACTTCTACTTTCAGAAAAAGAAAAAAAACTAGAAAAGTATAAATCAAAAATCGGTCAAATAGAACTTTGAAACCCACCGAAAAAGAAGCGGAACCCAACCCGAGGAGAAAAATCAGACAAAAAAAGATCCGTGACAAATGTGACAAAATGTCCAAAA
This sequence comes from Caenorhabditis doughertyi, assembly GCA_963572265.1. NCBI lineage: Eukaryota > Metazoa > Nematoda > Chromadorea > Rhabditida > Rhabditidae > Caenorhabditis > Caenorhabditis doughertyi. The sequence continues at coordinate 27,632,910 of OY751558.1, read as the reverse complement.
AGGAGATAGAACTATAGCGGGGCAGCAGCGCTTCCTTCTCTCGTAGCACTTTGTGCCTCCGGAAGGAAGAAGATCGCTGGATGTGGGGTGTGGGTTTTTGAGTTTTTTTTTCTTTTCTTGGAGCTGATTTAGGTTGAAATTACTATCGTTCAATGTAACTTGTTTTGGAAAAAAAGAGGTGAAATGCTTTCAAATCAACTTTGTACTGTTCCAAGAAAATTTAGAAATAGAGACAAACTGATACCAAAGTTTCCAGCTAGCAAGAAATCCAGGCAGGCAAATTCTTATGAAAACCAAACCAGTTCGTTCAGAAATTTTCCTTTTTGATTTTCAACTTCCTTATAGTTCAAAAAAACTCAAAAAAACGTGATAATTCTTCAGATTTCCTTCAAGATGTTCATCTCAAAAAAACTCGATTTGTGGTTATTTTCCCGCAGGGAGCAGTTTCATCAAAAATTCAATGAGAGAACGAAGTTCCTCTTCTTCTCCTTTTTTTTTCTGTGACAAACGATATTGGATTGGCATCTTCCGTGTGGTTTGGACGGACTCACACGAGGAGGTGAATATGAGTTTACTCAAATATGACCTGGGGGTTCTTTTTTTTATGTGAAAATGTTCCAATAGAAAAACTTGGAAGGTCTAAGAATAGAGCATAGATCCGGTTCTGGAATAAACGGAAAAAAAAAGATAATTTCAGTTATCAAAGGCTTGGAGACAATGATTCATCATTAATAAATACATTGAGAACAGGTTATTAGCAGCATATTTTGGCGTAAACCAGAAAAAAGGTGTCATCAAAGTTGTCACCTAGAAAAGAGCGGAAACAATATGAATCTTGTTTTTTCTGTGATTAATGATTGAGATGATAACACAATTTGAAAGCTTTTTTCCAGGTATCAAAAGTATCTTTTGACTGCAAAATTATCAAGCGGCCACGGAAGTTGGACTAACCTTCCAAATCATCCAAATGCATTCGGGTAACTCAAAGGATTCCCTTGATCTGAAGGGAGACAAAAAGAAAAAGATAGATTTTATGAGTTCAATTTAAAAGATTTGGTGTAGATGTCACGTATTGAAAGGGACACAGATGGGGTTAGAAAGTTTTGGAATTGAACAAGAGAAGCACTTCACTGAAATTAAATTTCGTCATTCTCATCACTTTTATGAACAAAGAGAAGTAAGATGTGAAAATCTTTTTGAAAAATAACTGATTAAAAAAATAGTGACGTTATCTCAAAAAGAAAAAAAGACAGTTTTGTGCACTCATGTGTGAATTCGAATGATTCACTGAGAATCTTTCCCTATCATCATGCATCACTGGGTCCCACAGTAAGTCTTTTTCAGTCATTTTGCTCATTAGTCACTTTCGAAGAATTCTCTGAAAATGACAAACCCCCTCAAAATGGATTTAACAAAGAAAACATGACCTAAAAGAGACCAGGGTCTGTAGAATCACGAGAAGGGACTGGAAGGATGAGGAAATGAGGTTGTGGTAGAGGGATGGAAAAGAAAGATGATGATGGGGGAGGAGTTTTAAAAAAGGGTTCCAGGATTTGGAAAGTGCACTGGTCTAATTTAGTGAATGTTTTGGATTAGGAAGTCGGTTGATTGTTGAAAAACAACTCAAAATGTACTGAAAACACTGTGTCTTCAACAAAGATAATGAGTGATTTCAAAATTTAGAAGTCAATTTCATCAAGTTTAACTAAATCCATCGAAGATTCCAAAAAATTCTAAAAATCCAAAAAAATCACTATTGAACTCAGTAATATTTATTTGCAGTCACTTTTCATATCATTTTCCGAAACCGGAATTCAAAACTTACTTCACCATCCACCAATAAATCAAAAATTCAAGATTCTAGCTAAACCAAAAAGTAGGCGGGATCTATTTTGTGTGGTCTAAGAACCGATGACATGTGGTCAATCGTTTATAAACTAGCAGATTTCAGTCATCGAAATGCAATGAATTGAGGCATCTAAAGTGCTTTGAAACAGATGTGTGATTTGATGATTTTGATGAATCAAGTGTTTATAAAAAATGCGGATTTAGTGGAGCGGATGTCAAAAAGTTTAGATAAAGAATAAATGTTTAGAAAAAAAATTGACTGAAATTAGATGGGTTTGCAAAGAAAAAATTTTTGATTTTCGACTCAAAAATGTTGGATAGGATGCAGAAAATAAGAAGAAGCAAACATTATCATAAAATATGAAATCTCGGAAAATAGTTTTCTGCTCAATTCAGTCTTGTCAAAAAATCACTAGAGATGCACACATACCATAAATAAGTCCAGTTCAAAAAGATGAAATTACACAAAGAAAAAACTTGAAAACCGTCAATATTTTATACATCCAAATTTAAAATTGGTCCTTTCTGAGCCTACTTCAACATAAAAAATAACTCAAAACACATACAAAAAAATGTCCCAAAACACTACTTATGAACACTGATGAAGGGCTGTACTCAGTTTCGGATTTCTTGTCGCTCATCCACTTCTTTTGTAATTTGACACCCCCCTAGTCCACTCCAAAATGTGTTAGATGATGTTTTACATGTTTCGTCTCTGTGTACTTTTCAATTTTTTTAGTGGGTGTTTAAAAAGAGGTATTAGGTAGGTAAAGGGTTTTGTGACGCAGGTATTCAAAAACAAAAAAGTATGGGAACGGAGAGATCAAAGGTATGTTTTGAAGTCTCTTGAATATTGAAATAGAAGCCGATGGCAAAATGAATCATGATATTCATAGAAAAACAGGTTTCCAGTTGGCTGAAGTCCCACCAAAAATTAGGAAAAAGAGCTGCAAAAGAGTCTCACAAGACCTATTTCAGCAGACCTAATCCAACCTGGATGTGAATGTGAACCTCATTTTTTTTGCAGAGAGGCTTGTCGAATTTCCTACGGATCACAGAATCACCCTCTCCTTTGAGGAACGGAACGAAATGAGACAAAGTGAAGGGAGAAAAAAAAAGAAAAAACAAAACAATTGTATTTTGACGTTCCATTTTGTTCTCTGTCTTCTTTCCTCTCATCGGCTTCTCTCTTCTTCGTCTTTTTTTTTGGAATAGATGGCAAGTGACATATTTTGTCGAAAATCCGTTTTAAACTAATAAGGACCGTGGTGTGAAGATTTTTTTTGAAGACTTGAAAATGGGGGATTCTCGAAGTTATTTTTGGAAGGAGTCCTAAATGAAAAAAAAAACAACCAGAAACGTGAGCTTGCTACAGTAATCCCGCCGTTTTGCACAGATCTAAAAAATTAAACCTTCAAAGTGGTTTTTTTCTATATTCATCTTATTCTCGCTAAATACTATACTCAAGCCCAACAATTGAATGCAGATGCTGAAAACATTGAATTTAGAAAATAGTTACTTTCTGAAAACAAATTTTCCCCTCCCTTTCAACTAATTTTTGGTTCAAAGCACATATGTTTCTGTTCTTCTTGGATGTTTTGGCCCTTTTTCTTTTTTTTTTTGCAGAAACAAAAAAAAACGAGGAAATTAGAAAATACGGGAGTCTAGTGAGAAAAAAAGTGAACCGGAAACATCATTGAAATAAAAAAAAACAACAGGATAAAAATGATTCACAGTTGTAAAAAAATGAAGATATGAATTCGGATAAATTCAGATGAGCGACATCAAAAATTAGAAAAGTTGAGAACTCGAATGAGCACAAAATTAGAAGAAAAAATAGAAACAGAAAACAAGTTTTTTCGATTGAAATGAGTTAAAGAAGATAGAAATAAATAGAGGCGGCCTTTGAAGTCACTGCTTTTTTTGTTTGACATCATCAGTTTCTGGAGAAGCAATTTGATGAAAGGGTATAATTCTGATGTTGGGATAGGGTAGAATAAGTGATGACTTTCTAAATGTTTCAAAGGCAATGATCACCAAAATGATGACTTTTGATATTTGAACTACAAACCAAATTCGTGAAATTAGAAAAAAAATTCACCTGATGGTAAATTATGAGTTTCAAAACTTTTTTTTCTTCATTGTCAGCAGGTCAAAAATTACAGTTATTTTTGAAAATCTGGAAAAACCAGAACAACCAAAAACTTCCTTTTCCAAGGATGTGCTCCCAATAGCTCTGGCGGAAGTGAGAAGAAATAGAGCACGTTTATCTGATCATGAACTTTTTTGGGATTTCTTGAGGCTATTTTTTTCTGTTTCCTAAAGGAGAATAAACTTTTGCACCTTGAAGGCAGATAAGATTTTGTCGAATCTAATCGCAAATCGAAAAGGCACACCGTTCAATTTGTCAAAGAGGTGTCAAGATATTGATGAGAGAAAATGAATCAAATGAGAGATATCTATAGATGACAGATTGGAGCAAGCGGTCAGGTCAAGTGGTCTTGAAAAGAATAAGATGAAAAATAAGAAATTTTGGATGATATTGGATGATAAATAATTGATAATAAAGGTAATACCTTATCTATGGACAATAAAGACTACGTCTACCATAGAGAAGATATTACGGATATTATTTCCAGAACTTCCTTGTTTATCCGACATTTCCTGATATGTTCGGGGTTGAATATTTCATACTGATTTCGTAGTGATGAATTTTTTTTTGGAATGAAGATAGACTGATTAGCTATTCGTTTTGAGTCAAAAACCAGAATTCAAGGGTTGCTTAATCCTCCTCTAGGATCACAAAAAAAACGAACGGACATAGAAAAAATACGTCATTTTGATTAGAAAAAACGCCGAAAAAACAAAACAAATTTTATGAAAAAAAAAGTTTCGACTACCGTATTCCTCTTCTATCCCACCCATTGCACTAGAAAAGTAACAAAATCAGAAATAAATCATATAAAATCACAAAATGAAATCTGCACCAGGCGAACATTTTTTTTCTGTGTGAAAATGAAGAGTTTCAATACATTCTCTTTCACTTTTTCTTTTTACTCCCAAAGGAGCAAAAGAGTGAAAATGTGTGGGCTTTTGCACACAAGAAAACTCCAAACTTATTTCGAACACTTCTTTTCGTTAGGAGAATAGAGAAAAGTGACAAAGTTCAAAGTGACAAGAACAAATGGTTCATTGGGGAACGGGTGACCAAAGATTTTTATGAAGTATTCAAACAAATATTTTTCATTTGAAAAAATTCCAAGGCATCCAATTTTTTGAGCAAAAACGCTTTCAAAAATCACAAAATTTCCCGGAGGAACCAATTTTTTCTGTATGAATAGTTTTCAGAAAGCGTTTGTGATCCCGCTTCCTTTAATAAATCTTATTCTTTGAAAATTGTGTGACCTACCGTAGTACACTCACTGAGCCAAGATGAGCACAATGAGCAGAAACTTGAGAAGTATTGTGGAATAAGAATAGGACGGGGGGGGGATGTTTCTCGAAGAAGTGATTCGATTAGAATGGAGAGGTGCCATAATGGGAGAGGAGAAGAATCTATTTGTTCATATGATACGGAGATTGTGTTACAACCCAAGGGATTTCAAGATGAAGAAGGTCTTCTCTTTTCAGGAGTAATTTGATTACTGTAGTTACAAGAATGAGTGGGAAAGAATCTACAAAATCTGAGGATGACAAAGGACCATGACATCACTGCTGAATATAACACTTTGAGCTTATCAAACTTTTGGAGCAAATAGTTAGAAAAAACACATTTTTACATTCTTTAAAAAACGAAAAAGTTTGTTCCTCAATTTGGAAATTGGTGAATACTAAGTAGGTCTAATTCCTCACATTTATCACGAATATAAGTGCAAAACAAAACTAAAAAGAATTGTGAAATACCTACCTGAAAAGTGAATAATTTGTGAATACAAAATTTGTTTTTTCAAGTCAACTCGTTCATTTTGTCCACTTCAATTCATTGGAACCGGAAATTGTCTTGAAAGAAGAAAAAACAAAAAGGGAAAGGATTCATTATTTGGTTATAGAAATTTTTTGACCGTATCAAAAGGGAGCTATGTTAAAATTTAAAAAAAATCCAGAAAACCACAATGCTCGCCTAACCAAACTCTATTCTGAATCCGTAAGCAAACAATTCGAAACTTCCTGGGAACTCCCAATCTCATGTGAACAATCTAAAAAGACGATTATACTCAATCTACGGTATCAAATTTCCATGGACTTTTGAAGAATTCAAAAAACTCAAAGCAATGAAATTCCTAGGGGAAGATGGAAACTCAAGAGTTTTCAAGACTCATTAATTGAATGGAAGAGCCAAAATGATTAATGCATTTTTTGGGGAGGAGGGCGGCTGTTGTGCAAAGGAGAAAGGGGAGGAGTAGAAGAAAAAGTAAGGGGGTGATGAAGACAAGTGCCATTAAATTGACAAATTGCACTTTTTGATGGACGAAATCTTCGATTATAGCATAAGTTTTGGAATGATTTATGACTAGACACGGGATTGGTTTTACCGTTGTGATGAGCTTGTTGGCTGTCTGAAGCTCACAGAGTTGGAAAGTTTTGAAAAGGGTTTGAAAAAAAATGCGGTGTAGAGAACTCAAATATACTGTAACTTTTGAAAGTCAGATTTTCAAAGTTTGAGTTTACTTACAGTTAATTTAGACGGAAGTATATTAAAGGAAGGCAAAAATCAGCTCCATATGCAGCTTTAGAAGTGAACCTGGTTTTTTTCTCGGTCCTGACAAACTCCGGAAGAAAAAAAAACAATAAAAAGCACAAGTTCAAAACCAAAAAAGTCTTTCCAAACTCCTTCCTTTCATCATTAATTGCCCTTTTGACAAAAAAAAACTAAACACTCGAGAATGTCTAGTTTCTTCTTTTTTTTGTCTCTATTCATTTTTAACTAAACCAAACATTAAACTTGGCCCTCGTTTATTTCCTGCAAAGAAGATAAAATAGAAAAGACGTCAGAATAGTTGGAGTGAGAAGTGAATTTTTGAAAATGTGATATCTGGAATAGAGATCTGATGAGAGAGCAAGGATGTTCTTTTTTTTTGAAGGTTAAGGGGTCGATGGAACAAAAGACTAGGCTCCTTTTTCAAAAATTGCTCTAAAAAAGTTTGATTGCAAACGGATTTGAAAGATTTCAATTCAGTCAGATCAGACGCTTAGAACCCGAAATCTTGAACAGGTTTTGTTTCATTCAGTTATCTGAGATTTTCATCCAATTTTAATTAACTTCATTTTTTTTGTGACCGATGTTTAGAATAAATTACAATAAATTTTACTTGATACATATAATGTTTGGGACTGCTACTACCAAATTTCACATTTCCCTGGCATCAGCTTTCATAACCTACCAATCTTGGACCACCATCCATGACTTTTCTGTTACTAAGCTATATCAATTATTTAACAGGTTTCAAAGAAAGTCTCACGTCTCTAGGCACCCAAGACAACAATATAAAAGAGAAAGACATCATATGCTATCCTAAAGCTTTTTTGGTTAACTAACAATAGACCGATGACCAAGTTACCAGATTAGACAAAAAAGCTAAAAATGGTTCGAGTTGATCGAGGTAACTTATTTCTATTCATAAAAAGAGTGCGCTTTATTCATTCAGTGATGCGAATGAAATTGGAACATCTAAGAAATTATTCGCTTTGTTTTGTCTTTTTTTGCGTTGATCTTTGATTTAATGAGTCTTGGTGTTGAATGATGATTCTTTCAATGTTTTTGAATCATAAATAACACATATCCCTCTTCTAAAGACACTTCCGCAGAATGAAGATTGTACTAAACCTGAATGAGTTCAACTTCTGAAATAAACATAGAACTAAGATAAATATCAGCAAATAATTTCTCGTTATACATTTCTAAACATTTTCTTTTCAGATCTGAAAAGATGCTACTTCTATCGTCTAAAAATCGAGGGCGATGTCAGAAAACCACCGGATCAACGCTCTCCTTTCCCCGAGTTTCCCAAATCAGGCGTGCCACGACAAGATATTATCCGTAATTAACCTTTTTGTTATCATTCTCGTCAATTTAATTTTTAGCCTATAATCCACATTATCGTCAAAGGACATCTAGAGCTACAACAAGACCTTCCAGTACAAGAAGAATCAGGTAGAATAACATGGAAACATTTCCCATACGTTTACTCTTTTTTATTCAGCTGGAGCCGAGAAGCAGATAGAGTTCGGGAAATCTCTCCGAGAAGTGAGCCCGATCCAGAACCTGCTAAAATCTTTTACCCACCTCCCCCGAGAAAGTCTTACAGCTTTTCAGAAGAGCCTGAAGAAAGTAAAAAGAGCCTATTGGTGCTATTGGTATATTATTTAAAATCATTTCCAGAGTACCCTCTTATGGTGAAAAAGAAGAAAAAGAAGAAGAAAGTTCCGATTTCTGAGCCAATAAGAAAACAAAAACCGGAACCTGTCTTACAGCCTGTGAGTTTTTTTAAATCACCTTTCTTACTTCTAATGTTTAGGTATACATCCCGCCAACCACTATTAAAAAGAAATCCAGGTCCAAGACTCCAAAAAGAAATGAGCAACTCATTCGACAACAACGAGTAAGTTTACTTTTAATGGTAATAATCTTCTATAAAAAATCATTCAGGACCAACGTTATCGTGCCCAAATCCAAGAACAAGCCAGAAAAGCTCAGCAATCTAAGTCTAATCTACGAAAAGTGAAATCAGAAAGCAACCTGAAATCAATTCCAAAAGAAACATTAATGAAAAAAGCTGTGAGTACAATTTTAGATTAACTTATAATAAAGTTATGTTTAGGATACTGGCAAAACAAAACACTTTAACCCTCCAAGATGGCGTCATGTTGGTGACCGTAATCGACGTCGGATGGGTGATAAGAATACCCGTTCATTTGCATCTGATTACTATTTTTGATCCAGTTTTGAGAAGTAACTTTCTGCATTAAAGAATGTATAAGTCTATTTTGTTCCTTATCGAAAGTTACATTTTTTATCATAATAAAGTTGGTTTCTTAATTTCAATTGAGACATTTCATCCAACTCAATCCCTAACTTCTTCAATACCTCAACTTGAACATGTCAAACTTCCTGGTCCGTCTCTTTCAATGTTGTGTTATATTACCCAATCAATTCCTTCCCAGTCTTTTTTCTCGCTCACTCTTACATACACTCCACTACCTTCCCACTGCCAGAGAGTATGACGTCACATGACTTGTCTCCCACAGTCAAAAAACGGTACATCTACACCAGAGGGCCTAATCCATCAAACGGGGTCCTCAGGCTGCGTCATTGTCGTTGCTTTCGCCTTCTCGTCCACCTTCTTCATGGGCAAAGGCACAACTGTTTGCCGTCTTCCTTTAGCTTTCTGCGTTTCTTCAGCGGCACTGATGTCTCACACAACCCTTCTCTCTTCGATGCATACTAGACGTTTTTGGAATATGCATGAGCCTTTCCAAACCAAAATTCGATTGTTTTACACAGAGATATGGCATTTTATTCGTGGTTCTCTGTTTTTCTATAATGGATTCGTCATTTCTGAGTGGAATTCGTATAATTTCGAAGCACTGGTTTCAATAAATTGAACACTCCACCTCCAAATCATTCTCCGCTTTCCCGGAGCGCAACCACCATTTTATCGCTCTGTTTCTTCCTTTTTCAACGCACATTTTTCCTTTCACGGCACAAACACGAGACAAAAATACTTATTCCTTCTTATTTTCAGATATCAAAATGGGTGAAGAGCAAGTTCAGGAATTCGTTTTGCGAGATGATTGTGAGCTGAGATTCGTTGCAAGCGAAAACAACGACGTCTGCTTGGAGTTGGTATCCGGATATGCGGAAATTTTTGGAACGGAGCTTCTGGTCAACAAGAAATATGTCTTTCCTCCGAGTAAGTCGTTTTAAGAATTCATTTGAAACGATTCAAGAAGCATAACGATCTTTCAACCCCTATTTAAACCTTTGATTTCAGAATCACGAGTCGCTGTTTTTACTTGGAAAGGCGGCAAAGTTGAATTGGTTGGAGAAACAGATAGTGCTTACGTGGCAGAAACAACACCAAATGTGATCTACTTGAATTGTCACGCAGCCATGGAAGAATCGAGAAAGAGAAAAGAAGAGACGGGTCAAAAGCAGAAAGGTCCACGTCTTATGCTAGGTAAGTTCATGGAAATTGCAGTCTGCCCCTCGAAGTAAAGTTATTTTCAGTTGGCCCAACAGATGTCGGAAAGAGCACTGTCTCAAGAATAATGTGCAACTATTCGGTTCGTCAAGGGCGCACCCCAATTTACGTGGAGCTTGATGTTGGACAGAACAGTGTGTCGGTTCCAGGCACGATTGGAGCAGTGCTTGTGCAGAAGACAGCTGACGTCATTGATGGATTTGAGAGAAACCTTCCGATAGTTTATCATGTAAGTTTTATCTAAAGCTTGGTCCCACCTAATCATGACTTTAACAGTTCGGACACTCAACTCCTTCGAAAAACCTGACTCTCTACGACACATTATGCAAGGAGCTCGCGTCGACAATCAACAATCAAGTATGAGCATTTGTTCTTATCAAATTCAACTCTAAATGTTTCAGATTCAGTTTAATGATGATGCCAGAATCGGCGGATGTATAATCAACACTTGCGGATGGGTCGACGGAGAAGGGTAAGTTGCAGCTTTAATTTCCTATTGTGGGCAGGAAAAACCAATAAATTTTGCAGATACAAGTGTCTCGTCAAGGCTGCATCTGCCTTCGAAGTGGATGTCGTCATTGTTTTGGACCACGAGCGGCTCTACAGTGATCTCAGCAAAGAACTCCCAGAGTTTGTCAGGGTAAGCTAGCTATTCAGAGGTCAATTGACTATAAATCTAATTTTCAGCTCACTCATGTGCCAAAATCAGGAGGAGTCGAGCAGAGAACCGGCCAAACACGTTCCACATTGAGAGGAGAGAACGTCCATCGGGTTTGTTTAGAACATTAGCAGCGAGGAAACTTATTCGATCATTTTCAGTACTTCTACGGAACCCGGGCAACAAACTTGTTCCCATTCACATTCGATGTCAGTTTTGACGATGTTATTCTGTGTAAAATTGGAGCTGAGCAGGTAGATTTAACAAACTTATGATAGAGATACAACTTGTTTTTCAGCTACCGGATTCATGTTTGCCATTTGGAATGGAGATTGAAAACCACGAGACAAAAGTGGTTCAGTTGGAGCCCTCCATGGACATCAAGCATCATTTGTTCGCATTTTCGAGAAGCTCAAAGTTAGATGCAAACGTAATGAAGACTGCCATCTACGGATATTGCCTTGTAACAGATGTAAGATTCAGAAAACACCTAACATTCTGACACAAGTTTTGCTTTCAGGTTGATATGGAGCGTCGTGCATTCACTGTTCTTTGCCCTCAAGTCACACTGCCATCGAAAATCCTCGTATACTCCGATGTCACCCATCTTGACGACCAAATCAAGCGATAAATTGTTGCTTTACTGCTCTCCATATCTCTCGGAATCCCTGACCACTTGCATTTGCTGTAATAATTATTTTAACCAATAAAATTCATATATTCCACTTGTTGTTTTTAGTAATGGATGATTTTTACTTTCGCTTAGCTTGGAATTCAATCATGAAACATGTTTCCAATAAAGCCAGCAAAAAAAAAGTTCCCTTCAATTCACTAATATCCAGAAAAGAGACGCGATGTTTGCTGACCCGCCTTTGTGTAGTCCTTGGCCCAAACGGGTCGCACGTGATGTTGCGGAGCGGTCAAATGTTAAAAAAACATGCAGAATAGATCGTTTTTAGCGATTTTTCACAGAATCTTGAACTTTTTATGTTTTGAAATTTTCTTATGCTCGTATCTTCATTTTGAATTAAACAAGAACCATGAAACCTGACAGAGTCCTTGAAAAATAGGAATAATAATGTTGGAATCTAGTTCTTGTGAACCTTGTAAGAGTTGATTTTGTGTTATTTTTATTTCCTTGTGGTGCTAGTCAAAGAAAGAAGATTCTCGACAGAGCCCTTGAAAAATAGGAACTGAACTATCGAGATACAAATCTTCTTTACTGGCTAGATAACAAAAGTATTTTTGATTGTTTTGTCATCTTTTTCCTAACATGCATTTTGTTATTAATGCCGAGAAGTGCTAAACTGAATCATTTTTTCAGAGCCACTATGAGCGGAGTCACTACACGGGACATAAACTTCCTCTGTTAGCGCCAGAGAACGACGCATTTCGAGTCTTCAGTTGGATATGTACTGGTCAGTAGATGAAGTGACTTGGAGACTGGTTAAAAAAAAGCTTACTTTGCAGATATCGACTCAAAACACCTCCGCTCAACGCTGTACAATAAATGCAGATTTATTGATAACTACTTTCTGTTGTGGTTTTTCATATCTGTAAGTAGGGGTGCTACTGTGGGTGAAATTTCATTGTAGTTGGTGTGAATATCAATTTCTTTCGATAAAAACTGTCTAGAAAACTAACCTTCTGTCATCATCATGCTGACGAAAGGCTTTAGTGTACAGATCTCTAAAACAATACGTCTCCGACAGTAAAGAAAGCCTAGTTGTAGTGCTCCAAACCACCATCCCGTCGTTTATCAAAATCGTATCTTTCCAGGGATTGTCACACTCCACATCTTCAAATGCCCGAACAATTTGCTCTCCTGTTTCTGAGGCCAATACATTGGAACAGTCACGATTGCTGCGTTGAAGTAAGCGTCTTCAAATGCAAACGGTCTGAAGTTTGGCGATGCTTATGAAGAGACCTTTGGATGTGGAAGGGAAATGAAATGGACATCAAGGAAAAACGCAAATACATCTCGTCTCATGTTTTCATTTATAATCTTCGCACTCCGTTTCTAACCATATTTGTTTGATTAGTTATGCCGAGAACACAAAAAGTATGTCGAAAATCGGTTCTCTTCGTGAAAAAAAAACTCCCAGCATCACGACACCCAACAAGACCTTGAAACATAGGAAACAACTGTTGGAGTCTGGTGTGATCTAGCTTTAACGATATAGTTATTGTAACATTGACATATTATTTGTGTTTTTAATATTGAAATGTCACAGACACGTTTAAATCAACGTGCTCTGTGTTTTTCATTGTAATATTGCTCTACAAATGCAAACGCGCTCCATGGAGAGACTTCTCCCTCGGTGGAACATATTATTGAGTTCCAATTGCCGACGATTTCTCTCGGAAGTTCGACCAACAAATCGTTGCCTGGACATGAACTGGCAAACGGATCAAAACCTAGGTAATTGTTAATGATTTCCTCTTAATTTGTTAATTCACTCAAAACTATCCTGAATACAACTGAATACAGGGAAATCGCTGCCCTTTTTTTTTGAAATTTGATAAGCTTAGTGACTGAATAGCAGTTTTTTCTTGGGTAGGGAAAAAGTTTAATAGAAATATAAGTTTCCAAGACTGCATAAATACAAAACTAAAAATCATCACGCTTGCTCGGTAGATCAAATTGGTTTTTTTCAGAGTCACCCCGTCACCAACGCCTGCTCTGTTTGGTGGGGAATCCAATTTGTTCAATTCTGGAATTGGTAGCAGCATAATATTTCCATCAGCGTTTTCGATGAGGATTTTACATTGAAACTGAATTTGTTGCTTATCGGAGCGGGTATGTTGCTGAATTTTCAGTGCGTTTCCAGAACTTTTTTACTTTTCAGTGACGTGGATGTTGAAAAATGTTGTAAAAGGGCCAATCCGAGAATAAGCGTTCACTTTAATAACAGCAACGACTCGTCTGACCTTGAAAATGGAACATCTACATCTGGATAACATGGATATTATTAGCCTTTCTGTAAGAAAAAGATAAATGGAAGCGACTTTGAGTCATATATGCACAGGTTAGGTTAGTAGTAGCTATGGTATCTTTATAACCAGTTTACGATGTTTAATTTTTCAGGTACTTCCACCAGTTTTGGAAATTCCTGATTGACATTTCATCGTCCACCGTTCACCTTGTTAGTAAAAAGTTGGCCTTCGTAACGATGCCTGCCTTCTTGTCACTGGCAAATGCGGAATTTAATAAACGCCGATGTCAACAGTGACTTTCTCAAAGGAATCCGTCTGGACAGAGAGGGTCTTCCGTCTGTTGCATTTTTACCATACTCGCGTGAATGTCATTCTGCTCACGCTGATGTATCCCTACGAAACCAAGAATGACGGTCCATTCGCGTTGCAAAGATGCGCTATCAGTCAATTAAATATTGAAGATGGTTTCAATAACATATTTATTGGAATACGTTGAAGTCATGAGCGGTTAGTTTTCAAAAAGAACTAAAGATACTCTCCGAGAGAAGTTTTCTTTCCAGGCTTAGTCAAGGAAACTGATATGAGTAGAGAGGTCCGTCGTGGTGCCCAGACAAAACTCAAAGAATGGAGTCGTGATCCTTCGCAACAGTGAGAAGTGAATAAAACATAAAGTCAATTTGATTCTACCAAGATGTTTATTTATGATAACTTTGTATTTGGTCAATATGAATAAAACCTTCTTGAAATTAAAAAATGTCTTCTCGTGTTGGACAAAACACATTTGGACAACGGTAACAATTAGTTTCTAATAGTTACAATGACTTCAGCGGTTGGAACTAGAGATGAATTTAAAAAACTACAGCTGAATCCACGTAGTTTTTTTCGCAGTTGTTCCAAGTATCTGAACATCTCTATTTGGAATTCTAGTCTCAAGATCACATCTCGGACGCGTGTTTGATCTCGTTGCTCTTTCTTATGTCTTTGCAGCTCCCCTTTTCCTTCCCATCCACCTCTTTCTTCATCATCATCTTCTTCTTTTTCTCCAATTTGTGTGTATGTGCATGTGTGAAAAAATAAACGAAGAAAAAGAAAGCCGGAATCTCTTTTTTAGTAAAACGAAAGAAAGAAAAGTGGTCGTCATACCAACTCAAAGAAATACGAAAAAAGAGAGCGGAAACCAGAATTTATGTATGTACCCTAAAAGTGTTTTGCAAGGGAACAAAGAAAGGAAATAAAGTTCAGTTTTTTTCTCTGGTTTGTTCTCATATTTGGGTGCATCATTATGGTGTCTTGGGTTTCCTATTGGAGGAATTGTATAGCGTCATTTCTTTTGACAGGTGTGAATTCTCAAAGGCGGAATATATGATGAAATGTGTTGGACATCTCAGGATATCAAAACTACCTGAATGTAATATGAAAAGCAATAAGCTTAGTCCTCAATATGAGAAAGTTCAGTAAAACTTGAATTTCATCATCTATCAAAATGACATCAAAAATACCTACTCTCAAAAGCCAGATCGCTTTTTCCCTAAGAAAAAAAGGTTTTCAGTTAGACCGGAAATATATTGGCCACTTTACTTCCGGTCACTCTGAGCCGCTTTTTATTTGTGTGCGGTGAAGGAGAAGGAGAAAAAAATGACTTGCAATATCTTCTACACTTTTTTGGATGCAGAGAAAGGTCAGTTATAGGATTGAGTGTTGAAGTAAATTTTGATGTGGTTTGTTAGAAAAATGTGAGTATTACAATCTTAAAGCAAAATCCAAAACTTATCTAGCGGATCCTACTTTTTCGCACTTTTCCAACGCACCATGTGCCCCTTCCTCTCTTTTTTGGTCCCTTTCAAAAAATGGCATCACATTCTTTTATGCACTTGCTTCGTTTATTCATGTTGCCGGGGAACCAAATCCAAGTTCTTTTTCCTTTCTTTTTTCCCGTTTTCTTCTCTTTTCCACATTTTTCCAATTACTTTTGACGCTGTCTCCGAACAACACCGAGTCGAGAAATATTTTGTTATTGTGTCGCTTTCTAAGTCGGGCGTTGATAAGAATTTTCTTGGCAGTTTTGAGAAATGTGTAAGAATACATAAATAAGAAGGTATCAACCAGGTGAAATTGAGAATTTAGAAATTATAGATTCTATTTTTCCATTACTTTCTGTGATTCTTTCCTTTTTATCCCATAAGAACCCCTACTGCTCTAATTTTAATTTTCCAGATTTTTTTCATGATACCGGTGATAATATGATTAATGGGCTGCAAAGTATCAACAGAATTTTGTTTGGAGAATCCGGTTTCGTCAACCAGCAAAGTACATCCGTCTGATGTGAGTTTCTCATTTTTTGAATGACTCGTTTTTTGTCATTTCATAATTCAGTGGACTTATGCGCAAATATGAGCTTTCTAATAAGATGATAATGTGGAAAAGAGTGAAAATATCATTCCAACTTTGATTTGACATTCTAATGCAATTACTCATATTGAAATGATGTCATTTTCTCAAAACCTTTTTCTGTTTTCCTGTTTTATTTCCCTTTCCATTTCACTTCAAAATTGAAGGTAGTCCTTTGCCGAAAGTGGTAATTTTCACAAGCCACTTCGGTTTTTCTTTATGCTCCTCCCATTTTTTTTGCTTTGTCTTTCTATTTTTTTGTCTATTTTTTGTCGGTTTCTACTATTTCAGATGTTTTAAGGAGCCAGAAAAAGCAAAAAAAGGTTGCTGAAAAAAGTTATGTGTAGGCAGCAGGAAATTAGATTTGGAGAGTTATAAAAAAATATCAGACATGAAGGTTCTAGATGAATTACGTCACAATTGTGGTGTCGTAGAAATGTGAATTTTGATGCAAACAAATCAAACAAAGAATTGTAATATCTGCTAATCTTTACGAACTCAATAAGGCTAAAAATCAGACTTTTTTTTTCATTTTTTATATTTAAAAATGTTGTGTAACATAAAATTAGTTCTAGTTCTGAAAGTAAAGTACAACTAATCACGTGTCTAGTATAAGATAAGTATAAGCTAACACAAAAAATTTTTAGATTGAAACTTTATTTCGAAAAATTATTACATGTAATTTAGTGTTTCTTATATACGAGTTCAAGTGTAAAACCCCTCATTTTTGTTTTTCTATGTTTTCAGACATTTTCCCCTGATACCCACATTTATTTTATGTTTCTCCCCAAAGCCAACTCAATTTCCTCACTTGACTTCCCTTTATCTCTTTCATATCACCCAAACTTCCTGTTATGTTAGTTCTGTTTCTAGCTGGCTTCATTTCAAATCAGTTTTTTTTGTGCTCTCTTCTTTTTTCTCGCTTGGTTGAATACATATCAGAGAAATGGAGAAGAAAGAAAAACGAACATTTTTCTCTAGCTATCTCTCCATATTCTTATCAGTCTAGCACTTCTTTTTTTTTCTTGATGAGCTTCAGCTCCATTTCAAAACCTAGGAAAATTTCGCACGTAGTATTGGAAAATTTTCTCCCAACCAAATTTTTTCCAGCTTGGCACATCATCTCTTCCTATTAAACCCGTTGAGTTCTACAATCCGGAACCTCTTCCAAACGATCAAATATTTCGAAAAGTTTCCGTGCCCAAAAAAGAGTCCAAAGAAAACGAGGCACCTGCCATTAGACGTGTTTCTCTGCAAGTTGATTCTAAAAAGGTCAGTTCTTTTCAAAAATTGAAAATTGGCTGGGAGTCTCTGGCCAATTGAAAAAGGTTATTCTCAGGACAAGTGAAATGTCAAGGGGGAGGGTTTAAAGAAAAATATTTTCAGACCTTGCCTCTTCCACTCACAAGGTCTTCATCATTGAGCTCTATCATGGAGAACAGGCCACCAAGCGGGATATCAAAGTGAGTTTTATTCTTTTTTTAAAATTATTATTCTGTACCTTAACCATTTAAGCTCATCTTACACTCGAATTCAACGGGCTAAAAACACTGCCAATCGACGTTACACAATAGATACATCACGTGCCAAATCGAACCAATTTGTGGTGTCATTATGTTCCAAGAAAATAGGTATAATTGAATATCCGGAAGGTCGACCCGATAAACAACCATGCGATGTTTACTGGCACAATGTGGTACTTTCGGATATGAATCGGATTGTTACATCGCCTCATTCAAGAGTCAACAAGTTTCCAGGCAAGTATTGAAATTTAAGGGATTTTGAATACATGGTAATATTCAGGGATGACAGAACTTGCCAAGAAAATCTCACTAACCCATGCAATATCCTCTATGCAAAAATTGTTCCCTGATGAGTACGCATTTTACCCAAAATCCTGGTTTCTTCCTGCACATCTCAATGACTTTAATGTAAATTATTGTTCTGTTCAAGTGTTCAATACTCATAATTCAGACATATTATCGGAAAGCTCAAGCCTTAGGAAAAACGGAGATGTGGTTTATTGTGAAGCCTGACGAAGGTGCTCAAGGAACTGGAATTTATTTGATCAACAATCCAAGTCAGATAAGAGATGTGAATCAACAACAGTTGGTACAAGTAGGTCATTTTTAGTTTGAAAAAGCTTCATATGGGTCTATTTAGGAATACATTGCTGATCCAATGCTTATGGGTGACAAACTAAAATTTGATTTCCGTGTCTATGGAGTTATCAAAAGCATTAATCCGTTGTCAATTTATGTTGCCAGAGAAGGTATTGTTGTTTATTTGTTTTATAATCAATGATCATTTTCCCCAGGAATGGCGCGTTTTTGCACAGAGAAGTACGAGAAGCCAGATTCGTCAAACTTCAAGAATCTATATGCACATCTAACAAACTATTCATTGAACAAAGCGAATGAGTCCTATGTGCACAGCAATACACTACAAGATCAGACCAAAGGTTTGTAGTGGGATTAAAAAAATAAGATTAGATTGTTGAACCTCGAAAGCCTTGAACTTGCAACTTATAACATAACTCTTTCAGGTAGCAAACGCCTTCTGTCAACAGTTTTTCATCAATTGGAGTCCAGAGGCGTTAAAACAAAACGTCTTTGGCATGATATCAAGTTGATATTGGTGAAGACAACACTGGCAATGTTACCGGAGATCATGCTTCATTATGAACATCACTTTTATGATTCACCTGGGCCACAGTGTTTTCAGGTGAGTTACCAATCCTTGAATGCTGATCAAAATCCATTTTACCTTGCAGATAATGGGTTTCGATGTGATGATTAAAGATGACGGCACTCCCATTCTTCTCGAAGTGAATGCTGCACCTTCCTTAACCGCAGACCACATTGTGCCATATCCAGGAAGATCTCTTACAGAAGGTGGACAACGAGTTAGGAGTATTGTTGACGAGGTATTCAAGTATCGAAAGTTTTAATTTGAAGAGTAATGTTTTAGGTTATCAAAGTTCCACTGGTGCGCGACACTCTTCTACTGGTGTTAGGATTAATGGAAGATGAATATCAGACTACTATCAGCTTGTGAGTTCATAACGATATGCAAAATTAGTTTCAACTGGTTTTTTTTTTGTTTCAGAAAAGGTGAAACTAAGTCATTGGATGACTTCCAGACCGCCAAATTGAAGAAGAAGCCGCATTTGAGTGAGGTATTATTTCTTTTTTTTTTGTTCAGATTCCATCTTGTTCTCCACCTTTCAGATCTTCCCAACACGTTACGGTGCTCACAGTGGTCATCTTTTATTTTTGGACAAAGCCATGTATATCTACATGCAATTTGTTCAACTACGTAACAATGTAAACATCACCGGCGCCGGATTGAAGCAATTTGTGAAGTGAGTGTTACTTTTCTCATGTTTCTTGTAAATGTTTGATGCTTTAGGAAGTGCAATTTGGTGGATATTATTCCACTTGTGCAAGTAGATGCAAAGGTTGCAGAGATCAACTATTATTTCACTGGAGATCGACAGAAGACTGGAAATGGTAATGGGCTAAGAGGGGCTATGGCTTGAAAGTGAAAAGTTTTAGGACTACCATTCCATGCTTTTTTGATGTTCCTCTTCTTCATTGCTGACAAGAAATTTGTTCTGGAAACCGATTTGTTGGCAAAGGTACAACGTCTTCTCTCGTTCTGCGATATGAGTCTGAGACACTATGGAGTACGATCTGCAAGATTGAGAAGAGCCGAAGTGGATTCTAATATTGGGTAAAAGAATGATGAAACTGAATTAAGACAATCTTTCTCGTTCCAGAAACATTGAAATCTACATGCTCCCATCCAGAATGGCTCGAAACCGGTCAGGACGTTACGGAAGAAAGGATATGGATGACAACAACAATCCAAACAGCTTCAGTCACTTGCCACGAATAACTGAACGCTTTTAAGATGTTCTGTACATAATTATGAACTACCAAATGTATTATTTTTCAACCAGATGCCAAATAAATGTATTTTTTAAAAAATGACTATAGTATTAATTGAAACTTGATCCAGGGTCATAGACTTTTTTGAGTGGACTGACCATTTCATCAAGTACCTGTAGGTGGGTTAGTCAGTGCCGCTCATTGAAAAAATTTTTCACCATTTGATCTTCGTTTTTTTTCCTTGAAGTGTCAGACTTTTCAGCTATCAACAGTCAATTTTTTTTCAGATTCACTTTTAAAAATTTCATTTTCTTCCCCTTGTTTTTCTGTTATTTTTTCGAACACAGGAAGACGAAAAACGGATCATTGAGCCTACAAAAAAAAACCTTCATCTTCATTTCTATCACATAATACACACTCAATCCCATCAAAACCGAGAGAGGCGAAGAAAAATTGAATACGGCTCTTTCGACGGCTCTTTCTTCATTTTTACTTTCTTTTTTTTCCACTCAATTTCTTGCTTTTGTGTTCACCAGGAGTTTTCGGGTAAAGCTCAACTTCTCCAAATTCACCAACTGTTTCAAAGTGTGCAATGATTTTGCTTCCAATTATGCTCTTTTTTTTTTGCTTTCACGCCCACTTGCTCCTTCTTTTATTTCATTTTTTATGACCCATATTTTATTCTGCAGACTTCATCCCATAGACTCTAAAATCAAAGTCTTCATATGACGTAGTCCATATTCTTCTTAGCCGGTCGTTTCTTCTCAAAAAAAGTTCAACATTCCCAAACTTATCTCTGTAGACCAAGTGGAAAACGCATAAATCATACTTCGCCACATTTGGTCCATCTTCTTCTTCCTTTTCTCATTTTTCTTGCAGCTTTTTTTCGACAGGGACCATAGAGTGCATTCATCCTCTTTTATTTCCTTTTGTTCAGTTTAGCTTGTCAGTCAAGTTATGTTCCTTTTTTGCTCTTTTTGAGTTGTTCTTCTTACAAAGAACACATTCATTTTCTATGAATACATTCAAGCTTCCTAACTCATCACTCGTTTTCTCATTTAGAAAAGGGTTCACTGCAGAAAAGATAGAGCTCAATGAGCATTCCTCGAAATCAGCTTCTTCTCAAATACATCAAAAGTACGAAATACTGTTTTCATGCTGTTAGTTATTGGTCATTTTTTAACGGAGCATCCTTTTTTTCTAGTTCCGTCAGCCTCAAAATCTTTTCAGAATATGTTTCAAAATTTACTGAATATGATAAACGAGCCAGATTGCGTGCCAAACTTTATAAAAAATATTTAAAATAGCAACATTTTCCTTCGACCAAAAACTCTTCTTTTTTCGATGTATACTCTCAATCAAACATCGTTATTGAGAAAACTTTCGCTTATACGGAATTCAATTTTTTTTTACTCTCAAGGGACAAGAAATCAAAGAAAAAGTTGTATTTCTTATTTTAGAAAGGAGTGTTCAAAGAGCATCGCTCATTTTTATCTGTTTTATGAGCAGACATCAGAACTTTTTTGGATTATACTTTTGTTAAGAACTTTCTGAGAAAAGCTTCTTTTTTTTTCGTAAATCGAATAATCTTTAAAAAGAATTTCTACAAAAAAGATCTATGCAAAACAAAATGAAAAATTCCTATCAAACTTAAAAAAAAAACTATATTTCAGAGGCTATTCATTTTCCTGTTCTCTCTTTTGTTCCTAGTATGTCTGGATGTTGATCTAAGCTACACGCAAGTCTTCTTAATCCAATCCCTCCCATAAATTATCGGATAAGATTCATGACAAAATATTTGACTCATCTGACTCATTCCATTCCAAAACATGTTATTTGTCTCTAAAATTCCTCACTCCTTTGCCCTTCTTTTCGATCCGACAATAATACTAATTACGTCACAGAGTCTTGTGAAATGAAAGAAGGAAATCCTTCAACAGGGTGGTCTAAGAGAATAAAATTGGTGCCAATTGAAAAGTGCATTCATATTTCTAAAATTTCCGAAACAAATTTCAAAATGAAACTGTGAATGAAAGTATGTAGATGTTCTGGACAACATACTATTTTCCGCTGAACTTTTGAAACTTTTTGAAAGCATGCCTAGCAGTGATTTCATTTTTTGACTCAAACCTAACTCAAAGTTATTTGACCTGCAGGTGCAAATTTCTTCAAAATTAAGTTTGACTTGGCTACTTTCGAGTCTTGACACATGTCAGACATGTTTGATCTTCATAATGAAATTTCCTTTCAACATTTCCTATTTTTTTGGATAAGAGAATGAAAAATGATGTATGGCGCAAATCGGTGAACTTAATCATTCCACTAAGTGAATGGAGGAGAAAATCTGGTCGATGAAGTTTTCCTTTTTTTTCATAGATCAGAAAAATTGCAAGTCTGTTCTGTTCCCATGACTGGTTAGACAAGAAGGACCGCAGACTTTAGGGAATTTAGATCTTGACTATGAGCATGTAACTTTTTTCTTCTATGTTTACACTTATATTAAGAAGTGAATTCATTCTGTTTCAATAATTTCTGTTTTCATCTTACCTCTACTTGCCTCTCCTTTTCGTTTTTCTTTTCTTATCCCTTCTTCTTTTTTTCTCAAGATACGCACACATCAAAAATCTTGAATCCATGGTTACCAACGGTTATTCTCGCACACCCACAAGACTCAATTTGTATTTCTTTTTATCATTTTTTTTTGTTGGTTTTTTGAATTCTAGGAGAGGATTTTAATAAATTTCTAAGCTTAAAAGAATAAGATGGGAAATTTTTGAAAATTAGTAAAGATTGTTAATCCTGTTACTTCTTCCGCTATACATCTGTTCAGTGATCGCTTATTTGGGAAATTTGGATAAAGAATTATGATATCAGACGTTCCATTTCTGAAAAGAATTGAACAATTTTGTTTTGATTGCTTATTCTTATTGATATCCAGAATTCGAAGGTTGTTTTTCCATTTTTTTTATCAATTTGTTCTCTAAAAATCACATCCTCGAAGAAGAATCACGTAGTTGGAAAAAATTACAAACAGCCCTAACACTGAAAACTTGTCAGTTTCAATCTAACACTTGTGACGTCACAGCTACAACTTTGCAACATTCTTTGCTCTATTTCTTCTTTACTGGCGGCATCTTCTCAAAGGTGGCAGGTGTCATAAATGACACTTCGTTCCTTCGTTTTTTTTCCACATTTCCTCATATTTTCGTATCTCTTTGTATACTTCCCCCATCAATCTTCATGGGTCCATCATAACCACAAAGATGAAGCAGAATCTGACGTTTTCTTGTGTGTTTTGGCATGAAATGAAACTTCCCGGTTTTTGTATTTCTCCAATTTGACGTTCATTTTTTTAGAACAAGTGAGGAGGCGTTCTGTTCACTATTCGTATGTAGGCTCCGAATCAGTTATTTTTAAAAGTTCACTTCTCAATTTGGCTTAGCTTCGGACTTAATATTATGAATTCTACAAGCGGGTTTCCACAGCAAAATTAGGAACAATCAGTTTTTTTTAATGTGGTAATGCTTTAAGTTACCGAAAGATCTATGAGTTTGAGCAACAATCATCTGTGGAGCATTATTCTCCATCCCAGCCATCATTAGTATATTTTTTTTGCTTTATTTTTTTGGATACTCTATATTTTAGAACCATTATTCAATGAGAAAGTATGTGATGATTTGATTCTCACCATTGTGTTCTAGACTTCATTTTTTCTAGAAATCAACCAGCAAACGAACAAACTAATTCTCAAACTCCAAGAGTCTTTTTTCCAGGAAAGTTTTTGCAAATTGTACACTCTTCCCATTTCAAGCTCTTCCTTCTTTTCATTCTGTTCATTTCTTGCAGGAAAAAAAAACACTTTTGACTCCCATTTCTTCTCATCCACTTTTTTCACTCTATTTCTTTAATGTAAACCAATTGACACCACGCTTTTCCATTTGCTTCCCGTTCCATTAGAGTTTTTTATGCTTTTTTCTGTATTTTTTCAGATCGACGTCATCATCACATTTCATCCGATATCCCGCCTCCTTAACTTCTTCTACTCACTTTTTCGTGTGGATTTGAAGACAGCGGTAAGTTTCTTTTGTATTTTTACCTTTTTTTTGATTATCGAAACTTCTGAAAGGTCTCTATAATAATAGAATTTATGTTTGAGTGTTGTGGAGCAAGTCACAAATTCCCACATTAAGTCATAGTTTTTTTTTCCTACACAGGTACTAAAATTAGAGTTTTGTTTCAATTTTATTCCCACAGGACTGTGATTTTTTTGCTCGTTCTGGATTGTTCTCGTCACTTTTTATGACGAGATTGTTACACGTGATTATCTATTTGTAGAATAGAAATCTCAAAGGAGTTAACTAAAGTAGAAGTGTCTGGATTAGTTAACAAGATTTCTAGCTTCCACAAATGATATTCTAACCAGACGGTTTTCAGCGCTTCGAGCTTCAACCATCTGGCTTCACTTTTTTAGAAATGAAAAAAATTGTGAGAAGTTTTACGGAGTTATTGTATTTACGTGGCCTCCTGTATGTCTCCCTCATCAATAGAAATTTCAGAAAAGACTTGAAAACGTCGTTTCTCTATCTGGTGACCTAGTTCTTTTTGATTTTAAAAATTGAAATAGACAGGAATCATCTCGAAATAATTCTCTAGCGCCGGGTAAAAGTTTGATGAAAATTGGTTCAGTAGGAAAGACTGTAGGATTGGCGACAGACTTCCCGACAGACGAAATTTGTCCAGTAATAATAGTAAAGTCAGTGGTAATCAATGAATCCTTCCAAGTATTTGAAAATTTTCTTTCGCTTCAGAAACCCGGAACTTTGTAAGAATAAGGGTTATTAGTCTACCCAACCAGACCAAAACAGGTCCAGTTCACTAATTGGTAGCAAAAAGTCACAAAAACACAAACCGAAGTTTACTCTTTTTCTGACTAACTTGAATTTTTTTTCTGAGCATTCTCGATTAAGAAAACCACTGATTTGCTTTATTCTGTCTTAGAACAAAACAGAAAAAAATAAACCCAAAGGGTCCTTCTTTGTTTACATACTGGTTGTGTTCTTCACAAGACAGCTAGGCTCAGGGAATTTATTATTTTAATATAAACAGAGAAAGTATCGTTTTTTTATTATACAAATAATGTATACGTATGTGGTCGTGTTTATGCGGGTTAAAGAGGCCGAAAAATGAGAAGATGTGTAGTTGGAGTGTATTGAAATTGATCGGAATGAATGATTGTGTACTTTGGGTTGAGCTGAACTTGAAAAGCACGAATTGAGTGTTTTTCAATGATTTTAGAGTAGTGTCACCACGGTTTTATATATCTGAAAGGAACCTTTTCCAGTAGTTTTCCGATAGATAATGTTCGTGTGTTTTAGTTTTTTTCTAATTCACCCCTTAGAATAAATAAGAGTCAAAAATCAGATTCGCAAATCTTTTCAGAGCATCACTATAATATCATTCAGTGACTTCTATCCTAGACTAGCCTTTCTTAGACCACCAATTGCCAAGTTTTACATTTGCCTATTATATTCTCCTCTTTCACACGTATTTCTACCTACAACTCAGCTCTTCGAAAATCTCACGTGATCAACGTGTACCTCACGCGGGTTCAATGTGTACATAGATACATGCACACCGGCTCACTTTGCATTTAGAGGTTCAACAAGTTTTTTTTTTTCGCTGACCCTTATAATGATCATACAACTTTTTGTTACTCATGAGAGAGCAGAATGCGCAGTGCTTTGGAGCAAAGCACATGAAAAGGGTGGTCCTAAAACCGTTTGAAAAGGGGTCGTCGATGTTTTTGATGGTTCTAGATTCATCTATAAAAATACAGTAATTGACGTCAACCTGAAAGTTGCAAAAAAGGGAGCATTTATTTTCTTTCTCCTGCAAACCCTTTCTTTCCAATTAATCATTCTTGTTCATTTCCTTTCTCTTCATTTTCCAACATCTTCCTCTTTTGCTCTCTCTTTTCTGTGTTCCACACGATTGGATTCTTCAATGAGAACGAAGCCAGCTCTTTTTTTTGTATGCTCTCTTCCTGCTTCTGCTCACATGTGCTTTCATTTGCTCACGCGCGAACAGATGAACCATGATTTTATAATGTTTTGGAGAAGAATAGAAGAAAAAAGAGAATGCACTTTCTTTTTGTCTTGGTCTTTTGGTGACTCAAAGTCAGTACTTATGCTCTTAACTGAACAAAAAACTTGTTTAGGAACGTCATTCTTCAGTGAAGGTTGAAAGAATTTTGACAAAAGAGTAACTAATCTACTGACCCAAAAAATTTTCAACTAGTATTTTATTCAATCTTTCAATCGCTTTAAACTGTCAGACTTGTCAAAAAAGTCAGAATCATTCAATACTAAAACTTGTGAAAAAATACATTCTTTCCTCTCATTCTCTTTTGTAATATTTTCCTTTTTCCTACCAACACCAGCTGATCCTGAGCAGATTTAAAGATTTGTAATTTGATATATCCGTCTCGAGACACAAATTTGTTGATATCCGGCTCAATGTCTCTGTATAAAAAAAAACGAAGAATGGAGGATATACACGGAAGAAGACACCCACTGAAATTGGAAATTAGATAGTAGAAACATTTGTTTTTTTTTCTGGAACTTGATTCTAGTTTTGCACAAGATAAGCAAATGAATCTAATTTAGGAATTAGACTATAGGAAATGCATAGGATGGATGATAAAAGTTTTTGATTGTGTTCGAAATTTTCATGTAGTCGCAGTTGAAATAGCTTCAATTATGGAAACAGCCAACATAAAACAAAGTCATGGAAGCCATTTTTAAGATCAAATGATGAGAAAATTCACGTAATATTCTATTTTCCAAACTCTTTTTCTGATAAAATGGGTGGTTTTTAGAAATGGTATCAGTAGTTTCCTGAAATCTGCTATTCTATGATACAGCTACAATAAAACTATAGCGTTCACCTATTCTGACTTGCGTCTAAATTATCAATCTAGAATTCAAACTTTCTTTTGTCGTACAAACTTTTGTCTAATGTGTTTCGTCATCAGTACACCCCCATGTAATCTATAATCTATTCTTGACTCCACCCTTTTTCTCCAAAAACGTTCTTTTTTATACTTCTGATGAACTATTCATGCTCCCAACTCGGCCATTCGTACTAGATTTCTTTTTGATTCGTAAAGTTTATGAAAAAAAAGAGTGAAAAGAAAATCTTAATTAGGTATTCCAGTTTTTTTGTAAAGAGCACGTGCCGCCATATAAGTCGAGAACTTGAGGAAAGGATAGTCGTTAGTCTAGCCCCCATCTAGCGTGAGAAATTTTCTCTTTGAAGTGTGACAAGACAGTTTTTAGTTTGAAAAAAAATATCTAGATGATCCTTATTTTTCAAATCATCTCGTTCCTTTTCTTTTTTTTTCACTCAAAAATATTGAAAAGATGGGCAAAGAACACTTGAAAACCAATCAACCCGAACGTCTTTGACCCGTTTTTTTAAGGGAAGTTTTCATTTTGAAGTTCCGTGAAAAAGTTGTCAAAACAGATTAACATCATTCATATTCAACGCCTTTTTGACAGAAATTTCCTGCCCGAACGTTCTAACCCAGATCTACCAAGATTGACCATTTTTGACACGTACTACCACTTTTTTATTTTTTAGTCTCCGTTTTTTTTTCTGCAAAATTAATCAAGGACCATCAACACACAAAGTGAAAAAGAAGATTAGGATGGCTTTTCTGATCGTTCTTTGTTGGGGGTGTTAGGTACAAACATTTGACCTAAGCGGGCATGTTTGTTCCGTCTGAAAAATGAATCTGTTGTATATAGTTGGGTGTAGTCTCAATGGACCAAGTTGATTCTGAATGTAGACAACTAGCCATTATTTTCAGTATTTTTCTTCTAGTATAGTGTCGTCGTATAATTCTTTAAAGATCTTTCGAAAATCAAAGATCTGCCGGGAAAATTGAATTTCTTGGAATAGAAAGACGTTTCTTTTTCATACACCACATAAACAAATAAATATGATGTCTGCGAAAAAAAGGAAACACTGAAATGTTGCGAAGGATATAATCCTAAATGGGATATTAGTGTGTTGTTTCTTCATTTTTTTTTCTTCCTATGCTCTTTTTTCTGCGAGTTTTCCTTGGAAATGAACCTTATGCTTCTAAAATATATGGTGATTTCCGAAAAAAAAACGTTTCAAGAAAATCGGCCAATAAATTTCCACTGAAAGCTTTTCTCAAAAAGATAATTGACCCTCTCAAACTCTATTTTTTATTGTTTTCTTTCTTTTTTTTTGTGAAATGGATTTCAATACGGTACTTTTATGACTCAAATCGTTTCCAACTCCATAAAAAACCTTTTCACCAAAATCATATTTATTCCAAGTAGTCATAGAAAGTAAAACTGGTCTAGAAAACAAGAGACAAAATCGTGTTTCGGTTATTCAATTATGTATATTCAAGACCTCCCGCCTTCACTTACTTATTTTCCAACCGATAAACAACCATGAGCTTTTCCATTCATGAGCATTTTTTGAGAGTTTTTTTAAATTTGGATTTTGGATCTTAACGTATTTTGTGATAGCAGACTATGTTTCAGGTGTAGTACTTAAAACTGAAAAAGACAAGAAAAACAATATAAGAAGTCAAATAGTCTGTCTAAACTCCTATCCTTTTCTAGGTTTTGTACTTAAAGCTTACAGTAAGCCTATCAATTTGTCCCTCATCATTTCTTCTAACAGTTGAATTCATTTTCTTTCCTTTTTTTGGCGTATTTTTCTGTCATAACTCCTCCTTCTTTTCATCACCATCATCTCCTTGTCAATACCTTATTTTTTGTCGTCGTTTTCGTTTGTCGCATGTCTTCGGCTCTTCAGGATTAGGAGAGTTGAGCTGCTCAAATCATTGAGACGGATTGGAATGGCAGCCACATGTTCCATTTTTTGAGTCTATTTTTTTCTTTCTCTTGTGTTATGATATGGTTTGATATGAAAGGTGAGACACGTCTTCTTTGTTTGGAGGTGATGTCTCGAATTGGGATTGGTTTAACATATTCATTCT
The DNA here is from genome assembly GCA_963572265.1 of Caenorhabditis doughertyi. NCBI lineage: Eukaryota > Metazoa > Nematoda > Chromadorea > Rhabditida > Rhabditidae > Caenorhabditis > Caenorhabditis doughertyi. The sequence continues at coordinate 27,603,942 of OY751558.1, read as the reverse complement.
GGGAATTCATACTTGTCAAATACTTACTGTCAAAGTACAGAGTCACGAGCAATCGCAACGATCATAATTATTAAAATCCGAGTGAAGCTTTTCATTCTGACGGTTCATTTTCTTTCAAACACTCTACTTTAGTCTCTATGGTCCTACCAATTTGTGTCTCTACCAAAACGCCTGATGAATCTGGTGAATAATGAACAAGAAAAGAAAAAAGTGCAGAACATTGAGAAAAAAAGAGAAGGATTAATCAGATTTCGAATGAATATTAATCTAGAAAAAAAAAGAGACTTGCTCTGGTTCTTGTCCTTTTAGCCAAACATTTCTTTCTTCTCACCAACTTTCTTTCTTTCTTCTTTCTTTTTTTTTTGAATAATTTTTTTCCATCTGAATGAATCAGACTTATCAGTAGTTTTTAGTCTGTTAACGATCAAATATAGGAAATTGAAACTGAAAATTGAACCGTGATAAGAATCTTATCATAAGGTTCTTATTGAGAATTTTCCAGATATTTTTTTTAAAATTTTTTTTTCGCAAAAACTCTCAAATTCAACCCAGCATGGCCATTTGATTGACCAATCACCAAAATGGTCTCTGCAGAATACTTGACCACTACCACCTTCAATGTTTTGCTGAATCACCTCTAAACTCCCAAAGAGCAAGTAGTATTTTTTTTTGAATGCTCTCCCCAGTACCTAAATGACACCTGAGCACACACCCACTCGGTCTCTGGTGCCTCTTTATTTAGAATCTGAAACCTGAAGCTGTTTGAGGTTTTGTGGGACAGACGTCAAAAATGCAGGAATGAGTTGAAGTTGTGAATTTTTAAAAGTTGACTTGCTAAGGTGAGTTTTGAGTTCTGGTGGCTTAGTTTTTTGCAACATTTTGGATATAAAATTTTGGTGGAAAAAAAATGTTCACACTTCTAGAACCATGATCTTCAGATCTGTCCTGAAATGTGTTGTTTATGTTCAGATACCCAAATTCTGTCAATTCTAACTTTTTTAATTTACGAACTTGACGAAAAAAAAACAGAAAAAAGAGTAAAAAGTAGAGTAAAAAACCATTTGACATCTTCTTGTCAAAGACGTAGTTTCCTATCATTCATTTCTCTTCTCTCCCTTCTTCTAATTAGAAAAAATAGAAGAGAGAGACATAGGGCACATTGATGCTCACAGAGCATTCCCCTTCCCTTCCATTCCTATTTCCCGCATTTCCAAAACGACGTGTGGTGTGTAACGAGCAAAAAGACACAAAGCAAACGCTTCACGAATTTTGGGGAGTTCCCCTCACTAACCATATTGTGTTCCTTTTTGTCTGGTGGTCCCTCCAACAAACATCCACAAACGGGGTCTTTCACATTCCTCTATTATTGGAATCAAACTACTTACTTCTTTTTTTTTCTTTGCTACTACTAAGAAAATGATTGACGAAGAGGAGGAGGTCGTTGACGAAGTGTGGGAAAATCGCGGTTTTATGAAATCAAATAGAAAATGCGTGAGTTTGTCTTTTCTTTAGCCTTTTTCTCTTTCTTCATTTTCTCACTTGATTTCTTTTTTCGTCTTCCCCCGCAGGCCATGACTTTTGGCCCTTGTCCTTTTGAGGACGGACCTTCTTCATCTGAATATTTAGTACACTTTTTGAACCTACTTTGTTGGACCAGAAAGTTCTCAGAACCCTCTAGGCACAACTTTGTGATATCATTGATAAAAGAAATTCCTGGTCTAGATCTTTCAAACTCTAGGTTTTTTCTATTGAAAGTAACATTTTCCACACAAGTTCCCCTCTAATTTTCTTCTATTCAAACCATTGATTACACTAGTCTTCAAAACTTTTATCATCATTTTCTTCTTGCTTTTTCATCTACTTTTTTCTTCTTGATGTTATGCTTTCACTGTAAATTTTGAGTATTTACGTGCCCGATTTTATAGATTTTTAGAGAATCAAATGATTCCGGAACATATGGAATAGCATAAAATGACTCTAAAACGTCATTCTCTACTGAATTTTTTATTTCAAAAGTTTCTATTGTTTCTGAAAGGTAATTGCTTTTTACTAAGGAAGTATTTCACAAAAGTCTTTCTCACCATCAAAAGAAGTTCGGTAGATCAAATAGCTTTTCTTGCTTTTTTTTTGAAGCACGTGGGGGGCCAGGCTCCAAGGCTGTTCCGGGGCGGGGCCATAAGGAAATATAGAATGGGAATACTCTCGGCAAGACAGAAGCATTTTTCTCACATTTTAATCTCCGGTTCTGAAGTGGTTTAATAGGAATACTGTGGCTTTTTGATTTTGGTAGAAGCATGGTTGCGTCCTGGGTTTCAGGTTATTGTATTCTGATAGTATTTGATTCTCAGCCCAGAATCAAGATACATTTGCTCTTAAAAATTTTTCTTCAAGGCTCTTATTTATTCCAGATTCTTAATCCCAAAAATTGAAATCAAGACTCTAGCCACATCCAAAGAAATTGAATCAAGGGAGAAACATATTTCTAGACATTGACATTGTTCACAACTTCTGATTTCTGCTCTCAAGGAATGTCTCCTTTCCTATATCCCTTCTGAATAAGACCGAAAATCCGGTCCGGCGGGACACAAAAGACAACGTCTAGGGGGTATGCCCTTTTTTTCTATCTCTTCGACATCTTTTTTTTTCTCCCTTCATCATCTTCATCATAGTCCTTTGCCCTAAGACAGAGCTTATGCTCCTTTTCAATGTTGCTCGTTTTTTTTCCATGTAACAGAACGCGTCATCGGACCAAAAAAAGAGGGCAAGAAGGGGGTTTTTCTTCAACGTTTACCGCAACTAACGACGCCTTCGACCCATATCACATTTCAATTCCTACACCCCACCAATTTTTTCTTTTCCTCTTTCTCTATTTCTTTTTTTTTCCTGCTTGTGTTTCTTTTATAACCTTTTAGAAGGGCCCAGGAAAACAATTGAAGGACCCTTGGTTTTTGCAGAAAAACAGGGCGGGATGTATCTAGTTTGAAAGTTTCTAGCGGAGAATTTTCGATCTTTTTGGGAGTCTTTTGAGGAAGTGTCTATGATTTTATTCCATTCTCTTTAGTTTTTTGAGCCTTACAGTAACCACTTCAACTTTTCCCGCCATTTCAAAGTACCCAGCTCCTCAAATTCATATTTTTCTTGTCTTTGTGAATCATTCAATCATATTTCGTCAACATCAATCTCAATTTTCCAGACCACGAGTATGTCGTTGGCTGAAGAACTTGAACGATTATCCGGTGAAAATGGAGCGAAAAAAGATCTCAGTAAGTTGTGTTGGTTCCACCATTTCTCCTTCTTTTTTTTTTGTTCTAACATGTCCGGAAAGAAAACGAGATGATTGTCTCTGGATTTCTTATGTGTGCATGTGTAGGAGGGTAGAATAAAGAGGAAGAGGTAGTCAAGCGTCTGGAAACGAGAAATAAAAGACATAAGGAGAAAAAAGTTCAAGAGCTTACGCTTGACTAGTTCTGAGAACAAGATGAAATCCCTTTGATGGTTTAGCAAAAAATGCTGAGATCATCAAGATTGAAAAAAAAATGGAATTCATTGAGAAAAAATAACTAATTTTCAGATGGTTGGCGACTATCAAGTTCAGCTCCAGAACTTGGGGTTCAACGGGCTCGTCTAGTATCAAAAGACGGAAAAACTCTACTCAACAATATTCAAATTCCGGAACGGTTCCGACAAGCATACAAGTACGGTAGATCATGTTTTGTCTGCTTTATTATTGTTTGTTTATCACCTTGTCACCGTCGAAAATCACTGTTCTAGACCGAAATAATGCTTGTTGTTTGTAGAGTAATTATTAGGTTGGCTAAATTGAAATGCGTGCCAAACCTTTCTTCTAGCCACTATAACTCAATCAGAATACGAGATACCATATATTTGTCAAATGATGAAATGTTTATCAGAAAATCATACACACTTTTTAAGTTGAGTGCTTTTCTAAACCTTGCTTCCAAACGGAGATGTACAAGTTTTCAAGAAAGTTTGGCGCGCATTTCAATTAAGCCAACCTAATAGCTTTCAAAAGAGAAAAATAGTTCTGGAACTGAAATTAAGATGGAAGAAAAACCATTGAAAGTCCCATTTAACTGTGAATATGTGTGCCAACTCAGCTTCTACCCTAAAAAGCATCCTCTTTTTTTTATCCATAGACGCGTGCTTTTTTGTGTCCAACTTCTTCCACTTTCTGGAATACAGTCACACACACATTTCCCCCTGAAAAACGACGGGTGTTCGCACCGTCTGTGTAGATGGAGATATTGCAGAAACTGGTTTCATCTTATCATTGAATGCAATTGGAGGACTATCTGCATTCTTTTTCTTCTTGGCTTCATTTTATCATGGACCATTTTCGCAGTGATCTATTATGTGATTTCGAGATTAAAAACGGTTAAGAAGGTGAGCATCTATGATTCGGAAAAGGTTTTTTAAAGTAAAATTTACAGGATGAATCATGTATCGCGAACGTTGACACTCTTATCAGCGCTTTCCTGTTCAGGTTTGTCAATTTCCCTTCGTTTTAAAACATTCCATCCGGTCTAGACCTCATATGAAAACTATTCAGCGTTCTTTTTTTTGGCGAAATGTTCATTTGGAAAAGTTTCGCCTTTAAACTTGGCCTGACACCCATGTTGCGAAATTTCTAGGAATTCAATTCAGAAAAAAGGGGTTCAAACCGTTGGGGTAACAAAATGAAAGATGTGCGAAAATTCGATTTGTGACGCAATAAATTGAGACGTTGAGCCGGGCGACGGAAAGGGAGCATATAAGCGAAAGTTGAGGGACTCTCTTGATTCTAACAAATGAAGTTCATACTATAAAATATAATAAGGATGAATCAAAATATATTTGTTGACCTCAACAAAACCAGTGTTCCATTTGGAATTCTGATGAGTCCACAAGAATACTCATTCGTTTATAAAATTCCTTGTTCGTTTATTTGTGTCTCAAAAGAGAGAAAAAAAACGAAACAGACGTCTCATTTGACCAGAGATTGAGTGGTTTTTCTGTTATTCTGGGTAAAGACGGGTTGAGGATTGTTGGATTTGGAAGGATTTTTTGATGAAGAGTTTTATGAATAATGGTTTTTTGGCTTTTTGGAAAAAATAATATGAGAGGAATCCACATTTTTTGGTAGATCAACAAGTTCAGTTTTTGTACCCAACCTTTACTGTAAAGGCCGCGTGCTCTACAGAGCAGTGTCTGATGAACTTTTTTGCTTCATAAACTTGCACATATAATTTTCTGAGTCACAAAAGTACATTTTCTCAATCTACGAAAAAAAAAGATGGAAATTTTGAAATGAGAGAAAAACAACGAATCTTGATACAAAGGGAAGGCAAATTTGATTATTTTCCACTTTTCACACAGTATACTACGTGTCCCGTTCATCCAAATATCTTTCAGCATGGAATCTCAACATACAATTGGATACGGTCTACGGTACATGACGGATCTTTGCCCACCTGCATATCTTACTCTCTGTGTTCAATGCGTTGTTGGAGTTTTCTTGCAAACTATTCTCGCTGGAATTGTTATTGCAAAAATTCTGCGGCCGAAGAAAAGACGACAGGTAATTCAATTGAAAATGTTCTGTGTTTTATAATATAAATATTTTGAGGAAATGCGATTCTCTCGAATGGCTGTGATTGGCCCATTGGATGAGCATGATAAACGGCCGACATTGATGATAAGATTGGCTGATATCCAAGAGAAACTTTTCTTAGCTGAATCTCATGTTCGATTGTACATGGCATGCTCAAAGATTAACAGTGTAAGTTAAATAAATTTTCAGATTAATTCCTACAATAAATAGTTTCAGCGAGGTGATCGAGAATTGATTGGAGTGAAAGACATGAACGTTGGTTATGACAGCGGTTGGGATCGTGTCCTACTTTTATGGCCTATCATCGTCCGGCATGTTATCAATGAAGACAGCCCGCTCTACGGAATGTCTCGGGACAATATTGTGGTATTTTGAGACATACTTCAAGAAGAACCACAACAAGTTTTATTTCAGAAAGCCGACTTTGAGTTGATAATGACAGTGGAAGGAATTGTTGAGGCTACTGGAATGACTTTCCAAGCAAGGACGTCATTCCTTCCAGATGAGATTCTGTGGGGATACAAGTAAGGGGAACAAGGGAAAACTGTATACTGATGAAATTGTTTTCAGGTTCAAGCCAATGGTTCTGATGAATGAGAAGTTATCCAAGTATGAAGTTCACTATTCTCTTTTTGATCAAACCGAAAGGTGAGAAACATAGTAATTAAAAACATTCTCAATCAAATTTTGATGTTTTCAGAGTCTGCGATTTTGATGCTCAAACAATTGAAACTGAGGAAACCGAGGATGACCATCATCACAATGCATCTGGTTTTCTGTGAACCCTCTCAAAATCCAATAATCTTGATACCTGCTCAATAACTATTCTCTTAAACTTCTTTTGGTATTTTTCTCATCTTATTAGTTCAACTTTTTCTACATGTGATATCTAGTTTGAAATTCCCTAAAAACATAAAATGCCGATTCATCCCCGTAGTTTTCTTCTCCCCCATGGTTGTGATTTAAGATTTCACCACGTGTCAACCCATTTTTTTCTCCCACAATCTCTTGACAATCATGTCCGGTGTACAGTATCCCATGTTTATTTGTGACCATATGTATTAATTTTTTTCTTTGAATTATCTCCAGACCAGAAATAATTTCAGTTAGTTTGTGGTAGAAAAAACAAAAACGTTTGCTGGTAGGTCTTTTCTTGTTTCATAATAAATTCCCAGATTTGTAGTTTTCAATCTGAAAAATATTCATCTGCGGGTCAAATCAACCTGAGAACCCCCACATGTTTTATTAAATGCCTATTTCTATTTCTCATGTATTGCTGTATAATATTATTTGAGAACAAATGAAAAATTATTATCAAACTTGATGTATTTTGTAAGAATCTATTACTTATAAAACGGTATTGCTTTCAAATGAACAATCTTCTCGTGACGTCACATTGTCGTGGAACCCAAACTGGAAAATTTTCATGGCCGTTTTCGAGCGCAAATTTTGGTTTCTCTCTAGAAAACCTAGCCTGCTGGAGCTTGAAATCTATTGGAAAGTAATAAAAAAACTTGCACCTCTTTGTATTGTTCTTTGGAACACTTTTTTTTACATAAATTTTTGAAGAAACTGAAATTTCAACCTGCCATAACTTGTCTTCATCATTCCCTCTTCCATTCTTTTTCCGGCTCGAGTATTCTTTTGAACTCAACTATCGACCTACTTATCGCGTGTTTTACATTCCATATCCAATCTCAACAAAAAGTTTCGAATATAACAAGAAATAATTAAATGTTCTGAAAACCCATTACCGTAATCCCAAATGTCTAATAAAACTAAGCCCCCTCCCCCGATCCATTTTTACTATTTGGATATTTCTGAGACTGAAATTTCTTTGCATATACATTTTGAGCGAATTATTGTTGAATTTGTATTTTGGAAAATGTTATTCTGTTGATGCACTTTGAAATTAAATTACTGTAAAGTCCTGTCAAACAAATTAGTGCGTTCCCCTTTCGCTTCTATTTTGATTTTTTTTTTCAGAATGAAGAAAATCAAAGATACTGAAGAAGTATTTAAACGCATCTACCAAAAATGGTGTCTTATTGTGGCGCATTTTCTCTGGACAAAAATTAGTCGAGTGAGTCGGGAGTTTAATTATGGTTTTGATGAAATAGCTTCAGAAAATTGATGAAGTGTCAGAATTCAACGTTATCAACTATAACCTCACTTCAAACGTTGCTCAAAAACCCTGTAACTTGGTAAGAAACAAATTTCCACATAGTCTACCATGTAAGTCGAGAATTTGCAATAATCACTTTCATTTGTTAATTTCAGTTGATCACAATCGAGTTATCATTTCCGAAACCGTAAGCAACCCAGATGGATATATCAATGCCTCTTTTATCAACTTCCCATCAGTGAACCGTCAGTATATTCTAGCTGGAGAGCCCCTGTGTTCCGAATATAAAAACTTTTGGAAAATGGTTTACGAACAAAAATCTTCGGCTATCGTGAAACTTACAAATGGGATCACAGAAGACAAACCTCTTGATTTTGAAACAACATCTCGTTCCACAGAGTTTCCGACTGAGCAAGGTGAATCTATATACTTTGAGGATTTCAAGGTTATATGCAAAAAGAACACACGATTCTACGATTTTGAAATAAAAGAGCTAGAAGTTGACTTGAATGGAGGTAAGCTGAGTTTTCATGGCGGTTGGAAAGTTTATCATGTACCAGATTGCCACGATCTTCGTCTGTATTCTCTTCTCAATTGGACTAAGACAGAAAGACTTCCTGTTCTTGATGCATGGATCCGTTTTCGAAAAGCCCTTATTCGTAAGTTTTAGTCAAGGCTGTCACACGCTTGACCGCGGCTCGGCTATGAATCGGCCGTAATCGGCCTTTAGATTGGTGACCAGGTCCGCCTGGCCACCACAATATACCACTGCTGAGGGTCCCAATAAAAAAGCGGTCACGGCCGATTTGACAGTCTTCGTTTCAGCCAACATTTTTCTTATTTACAAGCACTTTTCAGGAGATGGTGTTTTCCAACTACCCGAAAGAAATGGTTCCGATAACTGTGGATCTTCATATCGACCTATTTTACAATGTTCAAATGATTTTGTGCGATGCGGAGCATTCATTATCACCGACGTCCTGATACAATCAATTGAACTAGGAATAGAAGATTATTATTCAATTGAAGATCTTCTTGTTCAATTAAGAAAACAGAGAATCAATGTTTGGCAACCGACAAAGATGATTAATTTCATTTACAGATGCATTTTTCAAGTTTTTTATAATCGAATTAACTGCCACAAGCTAACCACAGGTCTTGAGATGTATGCCAAAGGTGTACCGTTATATGAAATTGATATTGATAGTTTTGTGGATCCCGAAAAAGATTTTATGGATGAGAGGAAGAGAGACGCGTTCATTGAAGACAAAGATGCAGTGGCTCTTGGTAATTATCTTCCAAAAACATTCATGTAAACTGATAGAAAAAGTGTTTCAGCATGCTCCAAGTATCAGCAAGAAGGGTCGGATATATTCTGTTACAAAGGTTATATATACAAATCATGAAGTCATTTGTGAGTGTCGTGTGCATCACATGTACTTCGAAGTTTGGTCTTTTAGTCTTTTTCATTGGAGTTTTGTCTTTTTCATTCATACTTTTTGTCGTTTCTTATTTTGTGATAACGATCAAACTTTTGTCTTGTATTTGAATTTTCAGTTCCTAATAAAACACTTTCGAAACTTGCACTCTTTGAATGAATATTGAGATTCCGTCTGTTGAATTAGTTCTCTGTTGATCGTTTAATCGAGGTTTTTCTCAAACACATTTGCCAGTATCATAGATAACGACTCAAAAAAAGATAATGGGCACAATGGGGTTTCTCTTATTTCAAAAAGTCCATAAAACAATGGCGCAGAAGAGAAAGGAACGAATAGAAGGATATCATATGTATTGACACTTCCCCCAGTATTGTGAAAGCAAGAGTCAAATTTTGTAAAAAAAAAAAGCAAACTTGATCATTGCAGAAAGGAAATACGAAGTTTTGTTTGAAAACAAAGGTTTTCAAGAAAAATGCTTTTAAAATTTGAGACCGGCAAGAAAACTTTAAAAGTATGTCCAATTCCTATTGTTTCTTGTCTAATTAGCATAATATATATGTCACAACGTTTTCTTTTTCCCCCCGACACTTAAATTTCTTCCGCACACTTCAATTGTTCAACCCGAACTCTTCTTTTTCTTTTAACCTCCGAACAAAGAGAATACTATTTCTCTCTCGTTCCAACTTTTCTCAATGGGTGGTTGAAGCCCCTCCCGAAAACCCATTGAAAAGAAAGAGACCAAAGACGGAAAGCAAAAGCGGTCGATTTTACTTTTCGTTTCTATCTCTTTTTCTCTTCTATTCCCTACATCAATTGCGTTGAGTGCGTCGACACCGCAGTATCATCTCTTCGTGGAAATATTGGTCGTTTTTCTATTGGCTTTCACTGGTTCCTTTCAATTGTATACTGATGTTTGAAAAGTGAGTTTATATGTAACTTGAATAGTTTTTATTGGAAATATTTACAGAAAATCTTGATCATTTTGGATTTTTCTGTAGTATTGTGTCAGGGTCTTCTTTCACGGGTCGGGTTTTATGGGTTGGAATTGTAAGTTTATTTTGAAATGGATTTCATCAAATCAGTTAATTTTCAGAATTGCCTTTCATTCTTTACGGGTTTGAGGACACCTTCTGATTGTCCTCTTTTTTTTGTTGTTGAAGAAGAAATGTAAGTTTAGCTAAACAACATTTCTGATAAACTTATTGGATTTTAGGTACGCCTTCTAGTCTTCATGTTTGAGGACTTCTCTTTACTATTTTTGTCGAATATGTTTCAAATGTAAGTTCCCAAGTAACGTAGGTATTTTTTCAACCCTATTTTATTTAGATTGCCTCACTGACACCGTGTTGTGGAGTCTCCGTTGGATTTTTTTCGAATATTTAAGATTTTGATGGTCACTGAAAGATTTTTCAGCCCACTGCCGGTGAGTTTTAGTTTCTTGAACCTAAAGAAAATAAAACAAATTCCTTTCAGAGCTTCAAAACTGCCACCTCCAAGACCTAGACACTACTTTAGACGGGATGTGTTGGAAAAAAAAGTATATATTAGAAAAAGAAACACGTAGATGATAATTCTATTTCAGAAAAGATGCCCAAACTAGACTGGGAGAATTTTGCCGTATAGTTAAAAAGGCCTTGCCGTTCCTCCATCAAAAGTAAGTTCACGAAACGTCACGATAATACAGAAAACTAAACCATTCATATTTCAGTAAGGAGGAGGATGAGTTCTTTGGAAATGGTTTGAAAGATTGCCAAGGCTCCTCAAACCTAAAGAAGATCTAGAAGCATATAGAGCTTAAACTTTTATTTTTTTATTTAATAAAAAATTTTCGAAGAAGTTTTTTTATGTTTTCATGAATTCAAAGTCGGATACGAAAAGTTCGAAATGTAGAGGTCTCGATGGTGTCGTTGACGTCAAAAATCATTTCATATTTGTCATGCACAGGAGTATCAGAAGTCACATCTGACTTGCACATCTGACTACAGGTGTTAACAGTTCTGAAGACAGCAATCCTTGCCTTGACATTGGACCCTTCTACGGTATGCGCTCAAATGTCATCTACGTAATGAAATGTCATCCGTGCCGTTGAGATATTTTTGACACCTGAAAAATGACCTCTTCCTGGCAAAATATCTACGATATTCTTGGGTATTTCTGTTATTGTGTTGCACTTCTCATCCTTGATTTTTTACTCTAGCTTACATGTGTATTTTTCTATGAAAGAAATTATATTCAGATTTTTTATTTTCATGCTCTTTCTCCGGTTCTTCGCTTCATCTCTTTTTTCTGTAATCTTTTTCCATGTAGTGCACACCGTTGCTAATCTGCCCTTCAAATTTCAAGCCACACCTTCTTTTTTCCTACTTTATTCTTTTTCTCTAATTCAGTTCTATTAGATTATCATATGAACACCGCTAGTTTTATGAACTCTTTCTTGTGGTTCCCCAATTATTTAACTCTACATATGAATTAATTTACAGTAATCAAGAATCATTGAAATGGCTTCAATTCAACGAAACGACGCTGCTCCAGAAAATCCAACCGAGTAAGAACTTTTTGCTCTTTTTACGCTTGCTCTGGCGTTTATTCTGTTAAAACAGATTTTTCCTTGACTGCATAGAACCATTCATCTTTATTTGAACGTCGCTACTAGAAAGCTTTTAGATTGTTTTCATTTATGTTTTTCAAAATTAATTTTCAAGATTTTAATGAAACAATTTCTCAGCCTAACGTAGACTCTTCCACATTTTTCTAAACTATTATGCATTTGCGATTCTCCTATTTCTATATCTAATTTCTAATAAATTCCAATCCCTGAGAACGTCATAAAATCTGCGTTTCTCATTCAAAACGACTCTGTCGTCTCTCGGCTCTCTACCGGTGCCGCCGGTGCCTGGCACGGCTCCGTGGTGTGCGGTCGGCTCCTTGGCTGCCACCGAGATGTTGGCCATCGCATTAGCCCGTTTTTAGTTCTGGGTCTCACTCGAGCTTCTTCTATTTCCGGCTCTCTTCTCCACTCATAAGCGAGACACACATCTGAGATTATTCTCTGCTTCTCTATTAGCATAGAAGGGTGAATTGAATGAGATTCATGAGGCGACAGAGAGATACTAGAGGAGTTGAAAATAAGACAATGCGAAATAAGTGACACTGGTCGACAAGAGCAAAGAATGAAACACCAAAGACGTTGATCTGACGACAGTGAAGCCGCTGAATATTTCGGCAGTTTAGATGAACGTGACCGATTTTCTTTTCAGACGAAACTCCAACAGTCCAGTTGATGATAATCTGCCGCTTCTGTCAATGCGCTCGCACTTGGATTCGGAAAAGCAGTACATCTCATACTAAGACGCCATCGTCGATTACTGTGGTCCCGAAGACGCAATAAATGATTTGCGGAAGATACTGGTAACAGAAAAACCACAGTTGGATGTATTGTCTTTCAACATTCAAAGAAAACATGTACGACGGACAAAACTGGATCTAACACGTTTGGGTATTTCGGCTAAGAAAGTCGTTTTGAAAGGAAAATACTTATCCTGGGAAACGGCTTCTTTGTTTCTTGATGTCCGGAGTTTACGTCAATTGAGTTTGGGCGACGAGTCGATTAGAGGATACAATTATTTCAGAAAAACCATACTGAAGTTCTCAGAAGCCAAGCGTCTTCCAAAAGATATGAGCTTTGAAATTCATATTTCAAATCTTTATATTCTGGAGGAAGTTGGAAAGGGGTGGTTCCCTTTCTGTTCGAGATTCAATATCCATCTGGAGTATTCTGCTTCATCGGAAACTATTGCACGACTTCTAATAGTAAGTTCCAGAATCGCATTACATTTGTACAGAATTTGATTGACAACACCAAAAGTAGTGACAACAAAAACTGTATATACTTTTTCAGTTTCTCGTAGACTGCAACAAGGAGCTCGAACGATTCGAACTGCACACAAAAGAGCCGATCAACATGGGTGAGCTACTGCCGGAACTTGTTGAGAATGGAATCACTCCCAGACACGAGGAAAACGTATTCGTTTATCCAACTGTCTCAAGATACCATTTGTATCTTGTGAAAATTTGCTCAAATTGCTTGATTACAATAACCAGAGAACTCCGGACCAGATGAGAGAAAACTCGAGTTTTCAAACGATTGTCAGTTCTATTTTTTCTGATGTCACATTTCGTACGTTTATTTTCAATCAACATTCATATTATTTTTGGTAGATCAATAATCCTCACATCCTCATCTCATTATTTTTTGGTTACCTTCAATAACGATAAATATTTATTTTGTCTAAAAAAAACTTGCTTGTTTTATCAGTTCAAGCGAATCATACAATTAGTACAGTTCCTTGAAAACTGCCACAGATTGCTGTTGATCATGGATCCTTCATACTCCAGTTAAAAATTCTTCATCGAAATACTCTTCTCGATTTCTTCTTTATTGATAACTCCGATTGGTCCTCCAGGCTGTAATGAGAACGCAGGCATCTGAAACTTGTAAGCATTAAGCTCGGGTTGTTGGTTATTAGGTACTGTTACTCTCTTTCTTCAAGGAGATGCAAGGAATGTTCTCGTCACGATTACAGTTACTCACTATTCAAAATAGCTTTCTGCTCCTCTTAACAGAATTTTCACGCGCTCACAAATACATTATGAACGGATTTAGTCAAGTTACAGTTTTCCGATTACTCAGAACAGTCAGAATTCACTTCATACCTTAGCTTCATCGTAAGATACTCATCCGTTTCCTTTTGTTAATAGTCAAGGCAGCATTCATGAATCTTTCAGGGGCAAATGTGTACCCTGAAGGCGAGTGCTTGATGAGTGTGGTTTCATATACTGAAAACATAACTTTATGCGGAGAGTATCATCCAAGTTCATATCATATCACTAACCGCTACTGTCATCTTTCTCGTGGTGAAAAAGTAAGAAGAAATGTAGAAACTTTCGAACGATGTTGTTCTCAGTTCACATCATTTGCCGCTTGTGTCTAATCCGTCTTTGAACGTCCTTTCTACGCTTCCAGAGAAAGAGTAGTTACAGGGTGGCTTTTAAGTTTGGACAACACTTTCTCAAAAGTTCAGCGCTATCTTAAGGCCGTCAAAAACTTTCCTATGGGCTGTCACTTATTTTTTCGAAAGTACATATTGATATTAATTAGAAAAAAAAATTTGATCTCAATTGGAAAAGTTTGAGAATTAGGAGAACAGTCTGAATCCGGAACGCTGAAATCGAAAACATCCACGAAGGCACGCAATGTAGCGAGTTCTTGACAACTTCGTTCTGAACTGTAACAAGTCCTCATTATGAGCATGTAATAATCTGAAAACGATAAGAACTTATTCTAGAAAGGTCATAAGCACTTTTGAGCAATAGCTTTTGAAAAAATATATTCTATCAAAGCAATATTCTACCCACTAGTATAATGAGGTCAAGTGATTAAGTTTTATGAAGTTCTACAACGAGAGGCGTTTGATCAGAACGGATAACATCCAGAAAGAAAAAAACTACTTCCTCCAGTTGTGAATAACGTTGAAAAAAGTATATTACAGGTTGTGAAAACTTTGAACAGTCCACCGCAACCTCAATTCCCAAAAAAACAGTAAATCGCTATTGTGTTGTTGGTTTTTCGCAAGGCCGAAACTCTCCAATTTTGAGTTGAAACCGTATCCGACTGAATTCATCATTTGGGATCTTACAGACCAGATAATTTACAAGATCTCATTCAATTTTGGAGTCCTATAAATAATAATTGGTTGGTTTGTGAAGCCAGTTATCGAACTGATAGCTGCGTGCCTACACCCATCGCTGCTACTGACTTCTTCTGCCCACCAGCACAGACGAAGTTTAATAATTCCAAAAATTCTTCTTGATTACTAATTTATAGACATTGAAGAACACTTCTGACAAATTTTATCAAAGTGGCAACCCTATTCGCTGAGATATAGTCGATTTCGCTGTTGTCCAAACTTAAAAGCCACCCTGTACGTTGATTCTTCGTCCATATTGAAAGGAAATGCATCACTGTGAGCTACACATATCCGAAGGTCAATTTCTTTATAGAAGCAATGGATAAAAATGTTGAGAAACGCAGTCACAGCACTCTTTTCGAAAGTTGTTTGACGCCATTGAAGACAATGCGTTGTCAAGAGAATTTCAGTCAATTGATGATATTTTTGGATTGATGAACCAAGTAAGTGCAAGACATGACTCCCGGTCTAAATTCAGATAACACTGATCCGATAGGTCGAAGCTACATATCGCTTGGCAACGCTAGTTGACTTTTCCGTCACCAGTACTGAAACAACATAAGATTCATACACTTTTACAAAGAACCAAAACTTACGTGTTCATCTGGTGCATTTCTTGTTTGTTTGAAACCGTTCACAATTCGATTTGATTGAGGTGCCTCTCTACGTAGATTATACCACTGTCAACCTTTTGATTTTATCAGAAGAATGGATCAGAAAATTCATGAAACCAGAAGAGGAGGATGCAATCATCGAATCCACACCTATCCAGCGAATGATTTTCAGACGCAAACGTTGAATGATGCAGTTGAATAAAAGAGACCATGTGCAGCGAAGCTTGTTTTATTCTCCTTCATTCTGATGTATCAGAGTCGTGTAAACTCCTTGTATGTCAAATAAATTCCAATGATTTCGAAGGTCCTTTTAGTTTCTAGTATGTTGTTGCAGATTTTGTTGAAAGCGTTTACAACTTGTTGTCATGTTCTCGCCCTATCATATTTCATCCGCAATCAACACGAAATCTGTAAAATGTGGCTCAAGTTATGTATGGTTCATGGCTGCTTACCAAGGCGAAATCAAACCGTTGCAGCAGTTCTGACGAACTCCACGCCAAACTCTATATAGACGTGATGAACGACATTTGGTTCTTCAAAGAAAAGTATTGGAGTGGCGAGATTCTAGTTGTTTCCCATTTTGCCATGTTGGTCCAAATATAAACGATATAATCGAAAAATCTAACCAACGATATGCTGCATACAGTGATGATTCCGTTTGTTCCATTACAGATAACCCGACCAACTGCAGGTAACAACCATTGAAAATCCTTGATGCAGTCTTTTTATTTTCCAACTGTGTTTTCTAACCATTGCTCTTTTTCATTCAGAAGATGAGACGATTGGGTTTTAGCAATGTATGAAGGGTTCAGAGAAGTTTTGTTGTTGAATTTTTGTGTGATTGGACACGACGCCCAACTTGAAACCAACAACACAAACTTGACAAACTTTGCTCGTCGAGCAGGTATTCATCATGTGTATGAAAAATTCGTTGACGTACAGAATATATTGCCTATTTTAGTCGGGATAAACATCAGTATCACTGAAATGAGAAAAATATGTTTTATTTTATACAAATTGCTAACACTTACGTTCTCCTCAGATGCAGTTTTCGCTGGTTTGAATTTGAGGTTCACTCAAATTGCACAATGTTCCTTTTCAAATTCATTGTAGTTCTGTCATTTAATGATCCCAACCCATTCAAGTCCGTTTGATGATTCATACTCTTGTCCGTCCAGGGTGGCGTAAGACTGCTGTCATCTGAAATTTGTAAAACTCAGATTTATATTCTTCACTGTTAATAATCCTTTGTTCAGGGAATCCACATTCGATTCGTTTGAAAATGTATTCATATATGTGTACCGGAACCTGTCAAGACAGCCTATTCACAGTGAAAAACAATTGTTACCGGTGAAAAACCAACTTAACGTTGCCCTGTTAAACAGACTTTTTTGAACAAAAAATAAACTATTTTAGAAATCAGCAGTTGTGATGTTCAAAAAGTTCTGAGAAAATTGAAATTTTTGTTGAATGAATCAAGAAATACTCACATTATCAAGTTATTTTACTTGTTGACGCATTTCTGGATATTGGTTTCCTTTATTAATATCAACTTCATTCTTCCTTTAGAGTAGCGATTCACTTCTGATATAAATTATCGCAATCCTTTGAGTCAAAAAAGCCTGAAAAAATATAAGATAAATTCCGTGTTTCAAAAAAAGAAAATTCTAAGAATCTCAAAATCGAGTTTTGCGCCAACTGCTGGCCTTAAATTGCGTCAGCAACGAAATATTGGTCATGCGATGAGAGAAAAAATGAATTTTTTTCCGAATTTTTTCTTAAACCACTGCGAGTTCTTACGCTTTTAAAGGCAAAAAAATTAAAAAGGAAGAGAAGAGTAGGAAATTTTTTGTGAGCTTTCTTTTTTTGTGCTAAGAATTAGGGAAAACAAATTAATAATGTTCAGATAAACTAAAAAATAGAAAATGAAAAGAACAAGAAGCGAACAGAATATAATTCCTCATTGGTTACGTTGCCATTTAGGTTGCCCTTTGCATGAACGAATGATGGTTAATGTGCGCGTTATGTTTACCAAGTTCCTCTCGCTGCGGATAGAGAGAGAGAAAGAGAGAAGGATAGAAGAGATGAGAGAGAAACGAATGTTCGATAAGAACTGAGTGGTCCGCTTGCCCAGTCGGACCGCGACACCGACACCTTTTCACACTCGCTGTCCATGATGAACCTTTGCAATGACACATTTCGAACGAATGAATAATTAAGCCGAAGGAAATCAGATTAAACTTTTTAGAAATCATATTAAAAATGGTGAGGCACATTGAAAATGTAATTGTTTGTCTATTGTAAAGCATAGACCATTCTTAATTTATATTCGACCAGCCTGCTTTTCGCGCCTACGGCGCTTCAACAGGCTGGTCTATACTGTTCGTCGCTGCGCCCCTCACTTTTTTCACGGGTCGCGGCTGCGCCGCTCCATAGAACGGGAACCCGTCAACACCTGTAGGCAAACAGGTCCCCAAGTTTCTGTGGTCCGGTGGCGCAGTGGGTGAGCGCGCGGTGGTCGCTCGCAAGGAGTGAGGTTCAATCCCTTTTGGGGGCAACTTTCTCTTTCTTCTTGCCCAAAAAGTGCGAACATCCGGACAGACCAACGGACATACGCCTCTGGCTTTTTATATATAAGAATGATGTCAATGTTAATTAGTGAGAGATCAAAAATATTACTCCTTCTAGATTTAGGACGCGAGAGGCAGTTTTATAGGCGCCAAAAGAAGGAACTGAAAAATTAGGGTATGTACCACATCTTACGACAGAATACATACAAAGTCTAAAAAAAATGTCTAAGAAGCCCCCCCCACCTTTAAGCTGCAAAAATACATCATAGTTGTCATCTTCACCAACTTGGATTTTTTTTCATAAATCTTTTTTGTTCATTTTGAAAAAAAAACTTATTGTTCAAATCGTGCTCTTTTCTTACACTTGCTCCTCATTCTTCTTCTTATTATATTTACAATACTCTTCCAGAATCCCTCAGTAAAGAATATATTTTCATTCAATATATCGCTTGTCTGCATTAG
Organism: Caenorhabditis doughertyi; assembly: GCA_963572265.1. Lineage (NCBI taxonomy): Eukaryota > Metazoa > Nematoda > Chromadorea > Rhabditida > Rhabditidae > Caenorhabditis > Caenorhabditis doughertyi. The sequence goes on along the minus strand of OY751558.1, from coordinate 27,585,374 downwards.
CATATCATGCGGTTTCATCTCTTTTTCTTTTCACCTTGTTTGTCATGCTCTCTATTTTCATCCTGGACACCCTCATTTCCGTCCACATTTATGCCTGAGCTTCTGGGTTATAATCCTTTCTCAAAGCTCAATTCAACGAATAGCCTCTGTTGTCCACTTCTTTCTGAATGCCGTTTGAAGCTCACAACCTTAGTACTTTGATTATGCAAACATTCATTTATTTTTCAGCGTCTTCAACTACGGTACTACACTCAAAGAACGATGGCTGCAAAGAAATCGAAAAATCAAAATCGCGAAGGTTACTATGAAGTAAGTTTTTTGACTTTTGGCATACGCAACAAGGATTTAATCATCACAAAAAATTGAATAAAATGAATTTCAGATCGAAGAAGTGTTCGACGTTCGACACGAAGATCGTCGAATCGAGTTCCATGTCGTCTGGGAAGGATATGCTGAAACTCAATGGCTATTGATTGATGATTTCCCGGATAAGATGAAGCACACGATGATCAAAGCATTCCTGAAGAAGCCTGAGAACAGGGCCAAGTTTGACGCGGAAGTCAAAAAACGTGAGTTTTTAGTATAAAAAGAGCAACATCAATAATCAAAAGTTTTCCAGGTAATAAGGCTATTGAGAAATATGGTCCAAGAGATGAGCCAAAAGAGAAAGTCTATGAGGTGAGTATCTCAATTCTTTTTTTTTCTTGGATTCGGGCCAGGGACATTGAACAGCTTCACCATCTGTTTTTGTTTCAGATTCGGACCATCAAGCAAGTCCGATGTAAGAAGATTGTTGAATTCAAAGTTGTTTGGGTCGATGGAGGAAGCGAAGCCTGGTTGCCACTCTCCAACTTCCCCGGAGGACTCGACAACCTCAGAATTGTGGAGTTCTTCCAGGATGACGCTAACAAAAGGCTTTATGAGCAGGCAAAACTCGAAGGTAGGATTCTTATATTTTATTCAATTTACAGTTAGAAATAAAGAATTTTTTACAGAGGAGAGGCTCGCCATGGAACCAAAAGCTCCAGAAACCAAGAAGCCAAAGGCCACGAAGAAGAAGACTCCAAAGGCAAAAGGAGTGAAGAAAATGATAGCAGAAGAAGAAGTGAAAAAAGAAATAAAAGAAGAGGAAGATGACGATCGTTATGAAGTTTGTAGTTTATGATTTGAAACACAAAACAAGGATAATTTTCAGATTGTTGAAGTGAGAACCATTCGAAAGGAAGGAGGACTATTGATGGTGGAATTGAAATGGGAGTCAACCGACGAGTATAGTTGGGAGCCCATTGAAAATGTTGGAGAAGACAACTACTATTTTTTAGAATTTCTGAAAAATAGGGAAAACCGGAAATTATACGATTCCCTTCGAAAAGGTGAGCTTTTTTGACCAATCGATTGTTTGAAAAAATGGTTTGCATGTTGTTAAGGATGTCACAGGAAAAATTCAGCTCTTCTTAACAACTTTTCATTTCAGAAATCAATGAGGAGCAGGCAATTCAAAGAAAAAGAGGACGACCACGAAAATGTGAGCAGCAGGTGAGTATATTATTAAGTGCTAGAAAGTGTGAAGGAATCATGTTGAAACTAATTAAAGTTGTTTCTTTTTCAGAACGTGCAGCCACTATCGCCCGCATCAAAAAGGACCAGGGACACAATCCAATTGGAAGAAGATAAGGAAGAAGAGTCTCGACCAATCTCCACGTCTTCCAGCCAAGGCCCCAAGAAAAGAAGGACGATGACAGAACGACTCCAAGAAGACAGCCGGCTCAATTGGCCAAAAGCAAAAAGTGGCCAACGTGGAGGACGTCGGTCCCTCGCCACAAAGGACATTGGAATCGTGGATCCTTATTGGTCGCGATCGAGGGACACGTCATCATTAGATGATGTCAATTTCCTCGTTCCACATGTAGACGCTTCAACAACCACAATGGCCGTGCCTCAAAATGTTCCTGTTGATGTTCCTTCACCAGAACACGTGCCTGCTCCCCATTCTCAAGATGAACTATCCTTCATCTATTATACTTCCCAGAATGTCAATATGGAAGACATGGATGGGCCGGAAACGTCTTCAAACTTTGAAGCTCAAGCAGAAGCACTCCCCGATCCTTCTCCACTCGAGGCAGCATCATCTGATGAAGTTGTTGCTTCAGATGATGCACCAGACTCAAGAATCGATGGTCACGCAGCGCCTGCTCAAGACCAAGATTTGGAGGCACCTGCACGATTTGATGATGATGCTCAGAGGAAAGCTGACTCAGAAGGAAGCTCTCAAGGTCCTTCGGAAAATGGCCAAGAAGTTGGTGATGTTGAAGAAATTCAACAAGATACCGACCCACTCAATGACCATACAGAGGTGAGTATTCAAACGTTCGGTGTCACTCATACATTTTTTTGATTTTCAGGCCATGATCAGAGGAAGCTTCGATGAAGAAGAAAGAGCCGGAAACTGGGCTAAAGTCGAGGAACTCATTGAGAATGGAGCTCCAATGCATTGGAAGCTTCCGAATGGAAACTCTTTAATGTATGCCGCACTCAGGAAAAACGCTACGAGCTGCGCCATCCTTATGATGAAAAAAGGAGCTGATCCAGTGGCAATGTAAGGTTTTGAATCACAGTTCAGAAAATGATAAAACAGCCATTTATGTAGTCTATAGTAAATAGTTTGAGCATATAGATGAAAAAACATTTCCCTAACCACGATCCAACTTTTTGACAACTTTATTATTCACCTAATAATTCAAAACAAAATTACAGGGAAGCCGGGCAGATGAGAGGGCCTGTTTTCGAAGTATATGTGGATCTTCGCAATCAACTGATTCGAGCAGTTGATAATGCGATCAACTCCATTGCAAGAGAACAGGCCATTCTCTATCGGTATCCACTCAGAAGCTTCTCATCCCTCGAAAAATGGTTTCATGGGGATCATCAAGAGATCCGATTTGCAGAGATGGACTTCATGGACGAAGTTCCCCACGAATTCGGATTTTTCGTCATGAAAGCCAGATATGATGAAGTAAATGTGAGTAGCATATATGTGCGTCGAGACAATGTCTGATTCTTTTCTTGTTTCAGAAAAATTTCGAAGTTTCGTCGGATGTTCCTCCTCTTCAGTTGAGGTTCAACTCGGAAAAGCTGGAGAGAGCCGATAAAAGATTTAAGTCTCCTGGCAACATATATATCGTCCCAAAGCCACTGACCAATGATTTTAATAAGTTGACACTTAGAATTACTAGAAGTTTAGGCAATTGGTTCATAGCTATTCGTCCCATCTCTTTTTCGCCCCCACGCTTGCCAAAATCATAAAAACCGGTGCCCTCCCTCTCTCCATTCCCACATGACATTTTTCAATTTTTTTTTCTATAATCTTAATTTAATTTTTTATATCTTTTTCTCCCATTTTTTTCACCTAAGCATCGATTCCCACCCTTCCCCCAGTTTCCAAGTTCCAATATAGCCCTGTCCTACAACATTGATTTTTTAAATGTCTTTTTTCGGTTTTCTTTTCAATTGAATAAAGTAGATATCCCCTTAAATCGTGTTGTTTTCCGATTGACTCATTTAGGGTGTCTTCTCCTACTTCCGTCAGCTATCACAATGCCTGGATGATTTCAGGTTATACAAAAAGAGTTATGACATTTATGACGCCGACGTCTTTTTACACTCGCTTTCCATGAATCCCTCCGGTGGCTCAGTGTTTGGGTTGCTGGACGGGGACGAAAGAAAATTGAGCTAGAATTCATGACACCCACTGCACACACCCTAATTGTAGATGGTGAAAGCTCAATGGCTTTTTTCTTCCATTTTTTTTCATGTGGAAAAGCTGAGCTTTGCTGCCAGCAAAAACTTCTTCAGCCTCGATATGATAATAGTTCATGAGGAAAATGGATATGGACAATCAGTGCATTACCCAGATATCGAACGTTTTTCACCAGAAATGTTGATTATATGCCCTGACAGACCATCAAGAAGCCCAACCTTTTTATTCCTTTTTACTCTACGCACCTGAACTCGAATGAAAACTGTGTTCAATAACAAATTCCGATACGTGGGCAGTACCGAATAAGTAAACCTGCAAATCTAATTTCCGGTACGTACAGATAACAAAAACCGGATGTATGCTACCTCGACCACTGCTTACGTATGATACTGAAAGAACGAAAACAACTCAGGTTCTACTGCAAGAGTGTAGTGAGTTCCTGAACGTCATGCATCGGATTAGCAACGTTTTGTCAAAAACAGATTTCGTTTGAGTTCCGAGCTGGCACCGAAGGGCACAGGATTAGCTTTTATTTTGAGAAGTAGGCTCAACTGAGATAAGAATTTTAGATTTGGATGAGAAGGCTCAGGGTGTTTGGCAATTAGACGTTCAATTTCGTTCCCGTTTGTGATAGGCATTGTAAAATGGAGATCCCTATGTAATAGCCGCGAGCTGGAAATGATTAAACCCACTAAAAAACCTAATCAAGAAATACTGGACCAAGTATAAGAGAGAAATGTATTCAGAACAAATGTTTGTTATTCTGGTCCCTTTAGTTGAGGACCATAGCCACCTGAAGTTCTTTTCAATGTATCAAAACTGATATTTACTCAATTTGTTTCGAGCCAACAATAGCTTCCTAAGCCGCAAACTTCTGAAATAGCTTCGATGATGTATTTGGGATTCTATTCGTGATTCTTGTCTTCAACAAATTCGTCAGTTTGTTTCACGTTCACATTTAGAAACGGATTATCGTCATGTTTTCGTAAGATTATGAATATTTCACATATTCTACTCATTCTCAATTATGTCATTTTATCGTTTTGGGCGTGGCGTTCGTTTCTGCTTGCGGCGCTGGCACCGCTTGGCACCAATAAGCTCAAAAAATAGGCGGAGCTTATAGAAGTTGGGCTCCAGCTCTGAAAATTCAGTCATTCGTTCCTATTCAACATGTACGGAAATATTCTTGTCTTCCTCGGTCTCATTCTCCTCACTTCATCAGTTGCATCATTGCGCTGCTTTGAAGGGGATGAACAGCATGCCAAAATTGTTGAGGATCCTACCTGGAAGCATTGCTTCCTATCGATTATTGACTTCAACAAATCAATGTTCTATTATTCTGGAACTGACGTTGAACACAATTCCCTCAAGACAAATTGCTTACGAGAGGTAGATAGTTTTCTCATATGAATTAAATCTTGTTTACAACTTCTCAATTTCAGGTAGGGCTCGGTGGAAATCTTCAGACCATTGTGTGCTATTGCTCGCGTCCTGCGTGCAATGTACCAGGCAGAATTTTTAAGATGATGGATCTTCCAATGAATTCTGTCTAATCCCGGTAGGTTTCTGTTTTATCCTCTTGTTTTTGGTTTGATTTGCGTGGAATATTTTACTTATTCCAGGCCATCAATGTGTTGGTTCAACTCAATGTTCAAGTCAAGCATCAATAATCAACGTCAATTGTCATGGGAACTACTCCACGAGCTGTTCATTTTTTCAATCTTGGCAAACATCTCAATAACACGTTTTCCATTTCTCCAATTCCTTGTTTTTCTTATCCCTTTCCAAGAGCTATAATTTATTTATTTCTCCTTATTTTTTTCGTTCCCACTAAATACTCTTATCAAGCTGTTCATTTTTTCATATTTTTGTGATTTCCACTCCCGCAAAATAAATTTTTTTTCACTTTCCGCTCAACCGTTCAGCTTTTTCCCCTGCTTTTCTTCTCAGATTTTTTGAATTTCCGACTAACTTTACTCAATAAATCTGATAATCAAAGGATAGTTTTCTTTGTCTTTCAGCAGTTTGTAAAGGAAGAAAGAAACCATTTCAGAATCCAACAGCTTGCCATCCAAACATCTTTGCCATCCGAAAAAGTTCCATGAAAATAAAAGGGAAACTCGCCCTAAAAAGTCTCATCATTGGTAAACAGTTTTCTCCGTCCTGCAATTCGAAAGGCATCAAAAATTTTGGATGATGGCATATCACATTTGAATCTCTCACTTGAAGGTAAGTGATCGCGCTAAATCTTTGCTTGGTGTCGTCCAACAGCCACTAATTTTCTTCTCTCTTCCCTCGACCAACGCGTTCTCTCCTAAGGCAGGTGCAACGTGCTAATGATCCGTCCTTTTCTATTTCTTGTTTGCCGGCCGTTGTCTTCCCTCCCATCGATTCCCTACCAACCCTTGTCGTCGACGAATGGCTCTCCTCAATTAGCTCTCCTCAACAAGACATCGTTCTCACTTTCCTCGTCTTTAGAACACGACGAAAAGACAGCTGGGCAACACCCCAATATGATGTGGGGCAATTGGGCCTGCCTTATAACGTTAAAAAACTGGCTGAGAAATTGCTTTATGAATCAAAACAAAAGGTTTCGGCAAGACCGATAAAGTTACTTTGGCATACAGACAAATTTGGCAATGGGAATGTGGATAACCAGAATCGTCAAGTTAGAAAAAAGAAACACAGGAAGAGATTGCATTTGGAAAATATAAATGAACCGTCACATGAAATGGAGAACAGGAAAAGTTGGACAAGAATGGGAAGGAATTATTGACAATTATGATAACGAAAAAGTGAAAAGAGTTGTAAAACCATGGGAATTGAAGAATATGGGAATTAAGTGAGATGCTTTCTTGAAAGTTGAGATGATTTTTTGGAAATATTATACCGAAGCTCTTTGAGCAGTATTGATGGCTCGCTCCTCCTTTCCATATTTCAGTCCAGCGTGACAACATCAACCGGCTCAACAACTTTCGGTGCAAATTTTCCTTCTTGGTTGCAGATCTTCTCCTGAAAAATGGGCTATTCCTCAAGAGCAAGAAGATACTCACAATACTTACCTCCAGTCTTGTCAATTCATAATCTCTGGCAGCTCTTCTGATTCTTGTCAGGTCAAGCTGTGAAGGTCCCATCAAATAATTCTCGCATATCTGGAGGATACTTTCTGCGCGAAGATGATAAGCGACGAACAAGACTCCGCAAACAGACCAGTCTGAAATAATACGTTTAAAAAGAATTCTCGACAAATGACAACATACCGTCCACGACTGGGTTCTCTCCTCGCATTTCCAAGAAGTTTTGAAAAGCGCAGGCATTGAAACCATTGATCATTGCCTCGTAACATCCATTTCCTCCGACAGAGAAATGACGTCTGAGCCGTGGAGACAAAAGGGAGAGCTCCTGAATGAAAGTTCAAGATTATTAATCTAGAATCAATTTTTTAAAAAAACTCACTTCTTTGTTCACATGAAATTTGGCACCACTTGCCGTAAGAACAGCATTCGTCAATCCTTCCTTGTGTTGCGAGAAATCCTCCAAATTCTTTTTGATTCCAAATGTCTCGATCACCCACAATGCCATATTGACATGCATGCAGTCTCCAGTCATAAAATTGGTGAGTTCACGGACAGATGCACGATGAAGAAACTGAAATCTGTTGATTTTCCCTGCATACTTTACTTGGACGTTCAAAAAATTTTTCATTGCTGACTTTGGCCAGCTGAAACGTGCTTTGATTGTGATTGAAGAATGCTCCATGTTACTTGGTTTCTGGCAATCCAGGTAAAAGCGCCAACCTTCATCCCCATTGCATCTTTCAATACACATGCTCCTGTAAAATATGATTTTTTAAATTATTCAAGCAATAATTGATTACGAACCACTCTACATTGTGGAACAAAAGAGGTGACGAAGATAGAATTGTGCCAGGAAGCATTTGATCGACTTGGTAGAAATCAGCATTGAAATTGAGATACATTTTGAGGCTGCTGAAAAAAATTAATTGTGTGATTAGTGCTAGAAAACTATAAATAAAAGAGAAGATTCAATGAAGAAAATATTGAACAGAGCACATTTATTAGGAATTCGATAAATTTACATGCGGACGAAAAGCGTTTTCCAAGAAAAACAATCTGCCACACATTCGATAAAAGCCAAAAGAAGTACAACTCGAGGGCCAACGTAAAGAGAACATAGAATTTGGAGACTTAGAAGAAAAACAAAAAAAGCGGCAGGCGTGTGAATGAGACGGAGAAATAGACAAGGAGAGAAAATGGAGGGGTTGGAGAATGGCGAAAGGGTATACATTTGTTTTTATATTTGAAAGCAAAAAAAAAAACAATGAGCGGTATCGATTATATAGCAGTTGATTAATTTGACAACACGACAAGTGTTGCAGTGACTGAATCTTGTGGTTTACGGAATAAATCACTTTTAACGTTTGAATCGAACACCAATAATATGTATGGTAGAGACAGGGTGAACTGAAAACTGAACTTCTTAAAGCTGGAATATTTTTGTTCCAATGAAAGCTTAATCTGAAAACTGCCGCACGGCCGCCCGCGGAAGAAGCTAAAGCTCTGATTTTTTCAATATAAACCCTTTACTCGGTCCACCAGGATTCAGGACCGCCAAGCCGCCGCAATATTCCATGGATCCCAACAAAAATTTGATCGCAGCGAACTTTGACAGTCTTGCAAAAATGACAAGAACCACTGCGTTTTCTAACTTACCGCATCCGAAGCAAAAACCAATAAATTGGTGTTGATTTCCACAATAAAATCCGGTAAAAAATTCAGATAAGAGTTTGCTGAGTTAAATACGCTCCATAGCATTTCAGAAGTGTATGCAGCTCCGTACGTGATTGATATCTTTGTCAGTTTTTTGGAGACAGCAGAAGTCCATTTGTTAACAGCATGACCTAAAACAAATGGAGATGATTAGACCAGGAAGGATCTCAATACTCACTTTCAAACTTCTTTGATACCAGACAAGCAGCAGAAAGTCCCATTGTAAGGTTTGATAAACCATAAATAATAGAAAATATGGCGACCACATTGTATCCTTGTTTTAATGCATTGGGAAAGTTGACACAAATCAACTTATTATCTATGATATAAACTTCATATAGCCAACCAGTCCATAAGTATTTTGGTAGATGACTTAATACGCAAACAGCAATGAAGATCACTGCTCTACACCACCATGACGACCAAAACTGAAATTAACAGAATATTTTGGAGCATTTTTTGTAGAACTCACATTTTCATAACTATGTACAAGTAAAACTGATGATAATCTGTGCGCTGTTAACAATGCAGATGTCCAGAAATGCAAGTGGAAGAAAAAATAAGGAATATACTTGAAAATGGTAAGAGATCCGGGCAAAGCTGATTCGATTGCTTTCAGAATGAAAACCATGTTGGGATGCATTTCTAAACGAATGGCAATCCAAGTGTTCAAATATACACAAGTATTCTGAAAACTTTTCTTTGTGACAAGGCTAACCCTAACAAACATACCGTGAGTAGATCAAATCTGACCAAACAGTAGAAACTGTTTCCGTACTTTTTCCCAGTTGAAATTAGGAAAAAGCAGGTTATCATCAAGGCTAAAGACGGAATCCCATATAGCAATTGAATTCCGGTAAATACTTGAGTCTTGGTATCAATAATGACATCTTCTAAATTAACAATGAAACTATCACTCATTTTCAAAATAGAAATGAAAAGGAGAGAGCCAAAAAGGAATTCAAGCACAGACAAATGGTATTTCAGGCAACATTACGTCAAAGAATCGGTCATTTATAACTGTCTGAGTGGATCTCCTGAGGCCGTGGCGTTCTGCCCGCTCTGTCACGTAGTTGAATACGCGGAACTTGTTAAATGATGATAAACAGAAAACAATTGAAGTTGGAATATCAAGTTTTTGGGAATGTTATCAACTACTATCAGTGTTGGGTTATATTAGTTTGAGTGAAAACATTCAAAAAAGTGGAAGGATGATTTTGGAAAACCTTTCCAGAATGAAAATCCGATCATTTTGGATAGGGGAAAGAACTTGTCTTTGTTCCTGTGTTACCTGGAAACTCACAGACCTCGTTGTCCCTGAACAAATCTACCAGTTTCATTTCAATTTCACTCCTGAGTTTTCCACAATATTGTTTGTGTTCCTTGCTTTCCAAGTAGTGAAATAATGTTCTTCTTATTATTCAACTTTTCTCCCAAGTTCCATCAGAACTGTTCTCATTAATATTTATGTCTATGTATCAAATCTCCGAATTGAACTCAAAAATATTATTTTTTCTGAGAAACCACTTTGTATAGTTACTCTTCGTGGAATCTGATGTTACGAAAAGTTCACTTTTAGTAATTTCAATCCAACAGCCCAATGAATTTTACCTAAGGAATATGACGACATAAGAACACAAAAAGCTAACAAGAGTGTCTATTTAAGGGACTTCATATTCCATCAAAGTCTCTCAACAGACAAGTCACATGGGAGGGACACGGTACAAATGGTTGTTCTAGACCAGAACAAAAAGTATATCTTCCGAAATAGAATTGGTAGACAGTAGACAATCACTTATCAGAATATATGAACTTATTGAATGAACTGATATTGAAGCACGTATTCAAACTTCGAAAAAGTTTGCTTGCACGTGAAAAGATACGAAAAGATACGCTGAAAAGTATGCTATATTCCGAGAGGAAAGTCTACACGAACGAGGAACTAGTGCATATGAATTGGACAAGCATTTCAAGCTTACGAGTCAGCTTTTCGAATTTCTAAGCTATGAGTCCACAACATTGGCCAGCTTGCAGATTCACGATTCACAGATTTTCTAGTTCGCGAGTTGTGCGCTCCCGGAATTAAGAGTTTACAGGATTGCAAACTTAATTCTTTCTATTTCACAAGTTGCATGTTTACAGCATTACCAGTTCACAGGTTCACGTTTCTTCAGCTATTCGGGTCTCACTGCCAAACTTGTGATAGTTGTGCAAAGAATCCGAACTTTTATTATGACGGATGGTCAGCCCATTTTCACTTAAAAAAAAATAAGTTGGAGTTAAAAAAAGCCTCCCGCAGAGAGAAAATTTGAATTCTTCGCTCAACTATTATTCACTAGACAATAGCTCTAGTTAACAAGATTAGTGTCCAAAGCATTACGAGTTTACTGGTTTACGAGTTTACAGGTTTACCAGTTTACAGGTTTACGAGTTTACAGGTTTACCAGTTTACAGGTTTACGAGATTGCAGGTTTACGAGATTGCAGGTTTACGGGTCTTACTATTTGGTTCTTACCGGTATTCGGGTCTTACCGCCCATTTGCACTTAGCACAATTCAAAAATATGTTGAATATCAAAAAAGGCGAGCCTCCCGCAGAAAGAAAATTTGAACTCTTTGCACAACTATTATTCACTTGACAATAGCTCTCCTAGTTAATTCACGTTTTACGATAGAATCGAGCATCCGTCCGCATGATAAAACTGGAACTGATTTTTTCTGGCCGATCTTATGTCAGATGGTCACCCTAAGTCTCCTAAGTACAAACCATAGTATATGATTAGGCTCCGCCCCTTTCTTACTGTAGACGATGCTCGATGAGGAAAAAAATAAAAATTTTTCCTTGTAGAGATAATCATGAAATCTCAACGGGAATCAACTTCTGGTACCATTTATAGTATTTTTGAGTTCTGGAGAGAATTCTGACCTCACGTCTTCAGGACGAAAAAATCGATTTTTTGTGAAAAATATTGAAAAATGTCGATTTTCAAAGTTGAAACTCGTGTCCTGGAAAATTTTTTCATTACGCACGGACTGTTTATGTTTTTTATGAATACCCACACCCCATGGGGTCATACCATAAAAATATCTCCCTAGGTTTCGCGGTGTCTCAATGCCGATTCACAGCGATTTTTGAAATCAGCTCCTAAAATTTCCACGTATACCTATACATTGTCAAAAATTCTGAAGTCTCAAAATTAGACGGCACTTTTTCCACGTTTAATACCAACCAAAATCTATCTTTTGACAAAGCATGAGCCATCCATATTACCGTTTATAAACGTAACAGCCATTATTCCTCATTGTGTTCAGCTATTGAAGGTAAGATATTCCGACACCTCTCTTGAAAATGTTTTCAACTATGCACGAACTTTTTATTAGCGGAACGGCAATTTTAAGTTTATATAATCACGCCACTAAATTATCTCCAACGTTTTCGCGGTGTCTCAACTAATAGCGAGTATTGATAAACCTTCGTAATGACTAAGGACAAATGACGCGAAATTTCGGGCTTGAGACACCGCGAAAACGTTGGAGATAATTTAGTGGCGTGATTATATAAACTTAAAATTGCCGTTCCGCCAATAAAAAGTTCGTGCATAGTTGAAAAAATTTTCAAGAGAGGTGTCGGAATATCTTACCTTCAATAGCTGAACACAATGAGGAATAATGCCTGTTACGTTTATAAACGGTAATATGGATGGCTCATGCTTTGTCAAAAGATAGATTTTGGTTGGTATTAAACGTGGAAAAAGTGCCGTCTAATTTTGAGACTTCAGAATTTTTGACAATGTATAGGTATACGTGGAAATTTTAGGAGCTGATTTCAAAAATCGCTGTGAATCGGCATTGAGACACCGCGAAACCTAGGGAGATATTTTTATGGTATGACCCCATGGGGTGTGGGTATTCATAAAAAACATAAACAGTCCGTGCGTAATGAAAAAATTTTCCAGGACACGAGTTTCAACTTTGAAAATCGACATTTTTCAATATTTTTCACAAAAAATCGATTTTTTCGTCCTGAAGACGTGAGGTCAGAATTCTCTCCAGAACTCAAAAATACTATAAATGGTACCAGAAGTTGACTCCCGTTGAGATTTCATGATTATCTCTACAATGAAAAATTTTTATTTTTTTCCTCATCGAGCATCGTCTACAGTAAGAAAGGGGCGGAGCCTAATCATATACTATGGTTTGTACTTAGGAGACTTAGGGTGACCATCTGACATAATATCGGCCAGAAAAAATCAGTTCCAGTTTTATCATGCGGACTCCAACAGCGGCATGCTCCAATTTCTCACAAAACGTTAATTAACAAAATTTGTGTCCAAAGCATTACGTGTTTACTAGTTTACGGGTTTACAGGTTTACATGTTTACAGGTTTACGAGTTTACAGATTTGCGAGTGTTAGCTCATCTAGTTCACAAGCTTTGTGTCTCAACATTACGAGTTTACAAGCTTATGAGTTCACAACTTTACGAGTTTACAGGTTTGCAAGATTACAGGTTCACGAGTTTTCAAGTTTACGAGTCGTGGCTCTCACAAGCTCTGTGCCTACAACATTACAAGCTTACATGTTGGTCTGTAATTTTTGTTCAGGGCAATGAACCAGTGACTTCTATCTTCAAACTTCCAGTGAAGTCCAACTAACGGTGGATGTCATTCACTTTTTTCTTAGATGCTTTCTATTCAGGAAATGGGGAAGTTGCTTATAATCATATCACCTGACTCATAGAAATAATTGTTAGTGGGGAAAAATCAAAAAACAAGATCAGAACGAAAATTTGAAAAACAGGTGAAACTGGATATGAAATATGAAAGACTATGACAAGCACATAATATCACAATTTCAGTTTTCGGCCAGTTTGGTCAGTAGTATAATTATTCATTCATTTTTCGTATATTACTTCTTCTTTTTCCGTGAACTCTGGGTCTATAATTTCAGAATGAGATCCGTTGTTTATCTTATTTTGTTATCGGCTCTTGCAACTGGTGTGTATTCCGTCCGTTGCTGGGTAGGCAATGGTACAGAAATAAAACTTCAAGGCCAATTTGATCATTGTTATACCGCAATCAGAAAAGATTTGAATATCATGTGGTACGAAGGAAGACACGGTCAAAAGTTGATTGACGATGATGGAACATGCTATGAAGAGGTGAGCTATATCTTTGAATCGCTTAAGAAGTTTTATTATTCAGGATGCTAATGTTTCAAGCTGTTATTGTCTAGGAAGTGGATGCAACTCTGTTCGATCCGTTTCTGAATTCACTCAAATCCTGGAAAAACGGTATCTAGCTGGTCATCTTCTCACTTCCTATGGTGTGATATGATTGCGGCTATCATTCATCTTTTCTACAGAAACTTCTCATTGATTTGACACTGTGTTGACTCTTATTTTTTACTTTTTTGCTGTTTACCTCAGGTTACTGTGTCCTTGTAATAATCAAAAACATTCAAATGATTCCTTTCAAAATAAAGATTGAAAAAACAGCCCGATGTATAACTTCCATTTGAAAAAAAGAAATTCAAGACCAGATATGCCAACAACTGAGGAACAAACTGTTCAAGACAAAAAGTAGAGAGTAAAGCTCCTAAGAAACCTGCAAGGTACGGTACTAACCATAAAGATTGCGCGTTTGACTTTTTTTTAGTTGAAAAGGTCATTTCTGAAATCATGCTTTAAAGCGTATAATTGACACAGGTCTTCAAAATTTTATGAGGGTATTCTACCACTCAACAGCTTCACTTTTGTAATGCATGACTTTTCTGGTCCATCAGCTTCAACCTTTTTACGGATCCGCAAAGAAAATTAGAGGTAAAATCTCATATTTTGCTCTGGAAATCTCGTTTTTCCTGGTGTTTTTTTGACGTTTCGTGAAAAGTGTTGAAGTTAATAACCCAGAAAAGTCATGAACTACAAAAGTGAAGCTCTCAAGTGATAGAATACATTCAAAAAATTTTGGGAGCCTTGAAAACTGATAAAGAGATGATGTACAACAATATTTCACTTATTTCCACCGCAAAATGAATTGCTGGCTCTATTGTCTCCTTGTATTTCGTTACATGATCTAGTTGATTACATTGCTTCTATTTGCTTATCATCTAGATCATCAGCTTAGACTTTCACTGTTCTTCCAACTTTACCGCTAGATGTTGTCCGCTCTTTTATGATGCGCGGAAGTGCATATCAGATGAATTTGTTTATAATAAATGTTTTACAATGTGCTGCGATTATGACAGTTTTATAATGACACAAGCAAAAGAGAGTAGCTGGTATTTCTCCATTTTATTTCATATTATTTCTGATGTATCTTTCATTAGTCGCCTCACATTTTTTGGAGCTCTATGTCAATCTCTCTTTACGTGACATGCTCACGAAAAAGGCGAAAAATCACGATTCACCTCTGAAAAATAAAACGCGCATTCTTTATGACCGGTACTGTAAATAGTAAATATACAAATGGAATTTTATAACATGAAAATCCATGAGCTGGAAATGTTGGGGTTATTACAGACACTTCTTATAGAAGAGTTTTTATTCATTAAACTTATTTTGGTTTGGGTAAATTAACAGACTGCAACTATCAGAATCAGTGATTTTCATGGACCCTCATTACTATTAACAAAAACAACGGATTTCCCTTATTTTGTAACTAACTGATATATTTTGCCAACGAAAATTGGCAGTGGACACCAGGGATTTTATGTTATTCATTGCTTCTTTTCTGAGCTCTTTGTGCTTCCATACTGTAGGTGCTCAAGACTAAGTATGCTTTCATAGTCCCTGTTTTTCAATACATACTATCAATTGAGAATTGATTTCCTCATGTTTCGTTTCTACAGGCTTGCTTTTTCAGTCATTGTTTGTTTAAAAATTATCCTCTTTTTCTTTTATTCATCTTTTTTTTCTCCCAAACACCATTCAGACGGATGACTGTTATTCTTTGTTTGCAATTATGACTCAGATCTCTGTTTTCGCGCTCCCTCAATCCCAGTAGCTGTGATAATTTTCATCGATAACACGTTGTCCCAAATTGATTACTATCAGTGATTCATCGTGACCAGAGCTATCTTTCTCTCTGACAGTCTAATCTCATTCCTTGACTGTTCCAGTATTTCTCTTTGCTTTTCACTCAAAAATTGTTTCAGGACACCGCCATGAATGTGCCGGAAAACGATGACAATATTTTCACTTTGAATCAGATGCTTGCGAGAATGAATGATCTTTCTATGTAAGCTCCGTTAGGAAAAAAACAATTCATAACGGAACGATTCCAGGTCGGCTCTCCGCAAAATCCATCCCGCTATTCAGAATCATTATGTCTCAGAGATTCCAGCCTCTCATCTGGATAAAGTGATTATCGGTGAGAGTGTGGGGTCGATTATCATTGAACTTGGCACAACTGCTCAACATACAAAAGTGGAATTCAAGCAGACACGTACAGGTTGTTTGGTCAATTATGATGAAGAAGAGAAATTGATGGAGGGAGAAGTTGCACGAATCTTTGCCGGAAATTACTTGGAAGTAATCCTACGTCACCAAAAAAAGCCAATTAGCAAATTGTCCCTTAAATTCCGAACTGACAATCACTATAACTTTTTCTCTGATCTCTGTTTTTATTTGTCGAATCGGACCTACTCATTGGCAGTGCGACATTTACTATTGGAAACGACGGATTCGACTCACTTGCAGATGATTTTAGTTCATCTCCGTCACAAATGCTTGCAGTCAATTACTCTCAGAAACGTAAAACCAAAAGATCGAATCTCAGAAACTTGGGATTTGACTCGTGTTGCTCGTTCCCGTCAATGGAAAAACTGCAGAGTTTTGATCGTAGACGGCGTTTATGTTTCTGTTAACATTAAGAAGCTTCTTCATTTTGCTTCCGTCATAATCAGCGTGCCTTCAATTTGCGCCAGGGATCTTATTTCGATTCGAGATGTAAAAGTTAGTGGTCTGAAATGGATTGAATTATTTTGTTCCAGGCTGCTTTGAGTTCTAAACTGTTCAACACTTTCACAATCGATTACAAGAAGATTGAAGATTATGCTTTCCTAATGGAAGCATTCGGCCCGTGGCCCATCAAAAAAGCCACAGGAGATGGGGAAAGTACTCAATGGTATTTTGGCAAAAGTAACAAGTCAAAGACGGCGGCTCATGTTTCGCATCTTCATGATTTTCACTTCAGCATCCGTCGAATTAAACGCTCTGAAACAGTGGCGAAAAAATTTACCATTTGTTCATAGATTGCCATTATCGAAACTTGTATTTTTTCTGTAAATAAAGTGTGAACCAAAACCCGCTTGTCGATAATCAAACAGACAGATGTTTTCCTCTTAACCTGTTCTCAAAAAATTTAAAAATATCATATCTAAATCTTGAATCGAATTTGTAACAAAATAGCTTCTTTTTTGCAAGAAAAAAGACAATTTCTCTGTGCAATAAACAGTCGATTTTTGCAAAATGATGCAAATGCGCTCTTTTGACGAGAGAGTCTCGCAACAAAACGCCTGCGTCTCCTACATTTGAATGTGTCTCCCCCTCTCCCCCCTCCCCCCGGGACTCGTTCGTCATCGTCTTTTTTCTTTTATATTGATTTTTTTGGCGTTCCGTCTTCAAGCGATTTGGATTGGGTTCTTCGAGAAGAAACATTTAAACGTGAGTTTTTTTTTAATTTAAAAAAAAAATGATAAGCATACAACCAGTGTGTGAGCGCGTCGAGCGAAAAGAAAGAATTTTTCATTGTAAAAACTCTCTCTGACGTTTGCTATGCCAGCGAAACCGTTTCATCAGTTTTCAAAAAGACTGCTGCATGATTTCTCATTATGAATCTTCATTGAGATCTTCATTTTACTCCAGAATCGAGCGTTTTTGTGCGGTCGGAGAAATTTACTTAATTCATAAAACCTGGCGTTTTTCGTTGCTCATACTCAGTATTATTGGGTGAACGATCACGCATAGGTTTGCAAATTACCCAATGCAGTTAGAGAGCAGCTTGAAGTCGTGTTGCTGCATGACAGCAGTAACTCCCTTTCTACGCTGCAATTGTAAAGCATTCATGCTGCAGTGTTTCACTGCAGTGAATATCACTCCAGTTAAGAACAACCAAATGATTGATAGCAATTCATCTTTTTTTCAGAGAAAGAGAACAAGTCCGCCGGTCCCCAACTCCATTGGAAACCATTCAAATTGTCCAATTTCGAGAAGCGGTGATACGAAGCGAGTCACTCAGAAGAGAGTTGTGCTGCTGGATTGACAATAGAACAACAAAACGAACGGATTTGTCAGCAAACAAGGATTGAGGACAACAACATCACATTTTGGCGGTTAGTCACAGTTCCAGGAACTTCAGGGGGTATGCCAGTGAGACCGTTCCATTAGTCTTCAAAAAGACTGCTGCATGATTTCTCATTATGAATCTTTTTTGAGAGCTTCATTTTACTCCAGAATCGAGCGTTTTTGTGCGGTCGGAGAAATTTCTTAGTTCATAAAACCTGGCGTTGTTCGTTGCTCAAACTCAGTATTATTGGGTGAACGGTCACGCATAAGTTTGCAAAACACTCAATGCAGTTAGAAAGCAGCTCGAAGACGTATTGCTGCATGACAGCAGTAACCACCCTTTCTACGCTGCAATTGTAAAGCATTCATGCTGCAGTGTTTCACTGCAGTGAATATTACTGCAGTTAAAACAACCGAATGACTGATAGCAATTTATTTTTTTTTCAGAGAAAGAGAACATGTCCACCGAGCACCAACTTCATTGAAAAGACAACATTTAAATTTTCCGATTTCGAGAAGCGTTGATACGAAGCGAGGATACGAAGCGAGGAGAGACTGGTTACTGAGAAGGGAGTTGTGCTGCTGGAATGACTATAGAACAACAAAAAGATCGGATATGTCAGCAGACAAGGATTGAGGACAACAACATCACAGTTTGGCGGTTAGTCACAGTTCCAGGAACTTCAGGGTTATGCCAGGGAGACCGTTCCATTAGTCTTCAAAAAGACTGCTGCATGATTTCTCATCATGAATCTTTTCTGAGAACTTCGCTTTACTTCAGAAGCTCCAGAGCGTTCTTTTGCGGTCAGAGAAATTTACTTAACTCATAAAACCTGCCGTTTTTCGTTGCTCAAACTCAATATTCTTGGGTTAAATGCATTCGCTCAATGCAGTACGAGAGCAGCTTGAAGACGTGTAAATGACAACAGTAACTACCCATTCTACGTTGCAATTGTAAAGCATTCGTGCTGCAGTGTTTCCCTACAGTCGGTATCACTGCAGTTGAGAACAACCAAATGATTGATAGCAATTTGTCTTTTTTTAAAGTGATCGTGATCATGTCCGCTAGACTCCCATTGGAAGGACACCATTCAAATTGTCCAGTTTCGAGAAGCGGTGATACGAAGCGAGGAGAAACTGGTCACTCAGAAGAGAGTTGTGCTGCTGGAATGACAATGAAACAACAAAACGAACGGATTTTTGTGCAGGCAAGGCTTGAGGACAAGAACATCACAGTTTGGCGGTTAGTCACAGTTTCAGAACTTTAGGGTACTCGCCGCAAAACGTTTTTTAGGGTTATTCGAGAAGTAGCCCTAGAAGCAGACAACGGATGCTTCGCTAATGCCAATCCAAAGAAGATAGTGATGCTACATGCCAGCTCGAGGATATTGCAATGACGTCGATTGTTCGCAAAGGATAGGATAAAGATGATTTCGTTGTCATTTGCGTTCTGCCAACTACAATCGTTATGCAATCCGATTTCACAACAGTCACACTTTCATGGAATATTGTCGTGATACTCACTCCGAAAACAATCCCTGTAAAATCAAGAGGTAAGTATTGCAGCTCTTCCTTACGATCATCGTTCTCTTCATTAGCATTCATGCTGCAGTGAATACTACAACGGTTGAGAACAACCAAATGATTGATAGCAATTTAGCTTATTTCAGAGAATGTGGATATGCCAGCGAGACACCACTGCATGTGAAACATGCCATTCAAATCGTCTAAGGATCGGCTAGAAAAAGCAAAGACTGGTCACTCAAACGGGAATCGTGCCGCTCAAATGACAATATAACGACGAAAAAAACGAATTTGCTAGCAGGCAAAGCTTGAGGACAACGACATTACAGTTTGGCGGTTAGTCACAGTTGCAGAAACTTCAGGGTACTCGCCGCAAAATGTTTTTCAGGGTTATTCGAGGAGCAGCTCTACTCTAGAGAGAGTCTACGGAACATGTCAATCCAAAAAGAATAGTGATAGTGCATTTCGGCCCAAGGATATTGCTATGAAATGCAGAGATACGTCTGCTGTGAAGAGGATTTCAACGTTGGCAAGACAAATGGAGAAAAGAAAACATAGAAATGATAATATTGCTTGTTTGAATGAAGAACTATTATCGAGTTTCATATTTTACCCTTCTGTTTCTTTTTACAAAGTTGATATACTTTGCAATCATACCTTTGCCACTATTGTCTCAAACCTTTTTTCTTAATACCAACTTTTTCAGATGAATGTCAAAAATCAATTAGACCTTCCTCAGATGGAGTCAGATGATAAAGCCAAGGAATGGATCACCAAATCATGGCGCGTCATTGCCGTCATGGAAAGCACCTATCAAAAGAAGAAAAGGAATGCATCGGAAACTTTGAGCAGCAGAGCTATGGAACTTTGTAAGGGGCAGCTTACGGAGTACGAGGTATGGAAAATTGACAATCGACTTTTATATAATATTTCTGTTTCAGTTCCAGGAGTACTGTAGAGAAAGAAGTGAAGAAGAAACCAGAAACCCAACGGCCTCTGTTTATGACGTAAGTTTGCTCAGTCTAGAAAATGTGTAATTTTTGCCACATTGCAGTTTATTCCTGGATTCAACGATTGCGAGAAGGTGTATGAGGAATTGATGAAGCCAGATCCGAAAAAATTGCCTCCATCATCAATGGTTCTCCGCAAACGCAAAGGTAGAACCCCACCTCCTGTCTTTCCAAGAAAAATCCTTCACGTGGAGGAGAACAAAGTCTGGAAAGTTGATAAGGACGGAAAATTCAAGGTAAGCAATTTTGAAATGAATTTCAAATGATACTGTTCCTGGCAAAACTCAAAACGTTTTTTTCAGCCAGCCAACGGCCTTCTCTACTATCCGGATGGCGTTACGAACACCGATTGGAGAACATGGACCGTGAGTTTTCTCTCTTTTTTTTAGCCATGGCGCGGCGAGCAGAACGTGTGGCCGTTTTGTTCTATTTTCTACGGAATCTTAAAGAATGAAGTGAAAGATTCCTCAAAGCTTTGCAAAACCATATTTCGAAGCCTTCAAGGGGTCTAGAACGGACCAGAATAAGGATCAAATGCACGATTTCCCAGGCCACACGTCGTGTACGCTGCGCTGTCTTCCGCATTCTGATTCTGCTTCCGTTTCTCAATTAGTCTTCTTTCAGGGAGCAAATGTTCGCAATTGGCTGATGCAATTCGTCGAGAAGGCCGACGACATCGATTGGATCTCTACGCAGTGGTTTGACGGTCGCCGACTCGAGAAGCTGATTCGTGATCCTGGTCTTCGCGACGAGCTTGACATGGATCACGATCTCTATGATCTCATTCTTAATCATTTTAACCGTGTTGTAAATAGATACAATTCTATGTAAACGGGTATTTATTGTTTATCTTTCGGGTTCTTACGCCATCGGTTTTATAACGCTTTACTTGTCATATATATTTATTCCTAGTCATTTTTCTAGATTTTTCTAGTCATATCAATAAATTGCTTCTGTCTTTCAGTGTACAAAAAAAGGAAAAAAGGAAAAAAAAGGAAAAAGGAAAAAAAGGAAAAAGGAAGAAGGAAAAAAAGGGAAAAAAGGAGAAAAGGAAAAAAAGGAAAAAAGGAAAAACAAAGGAAAAAGGAAGAAGGAAAAAAAAGGAAAAAAAAAGAAAAAAGGAAAAAAGAGGAAAAAGGAAAAAAAGGAAAAAGGAAGAAGGAAAAAAAGGAGAAAAAGGAAAAAAATGAAAAAAGGAGGGATTCAGGCGAGAAGTTTCAGCTAAAAGGATGAAAATGCACTCAGATTGGCTGTCGTTTGGTTCTTCATGAGTTGGATAAAGAGTTGGAATAGTGATACAATTGTTCGATGATCCTCCGTTACGCAGATTGGGTGCTATTATGCATTTTTTTGAGTTTCGTTTGTGGTTTCCGTTATAGGTTCCAGTGATATTCGCGGATCAACTGTCGAATTATTTCAGAGCGTAGACATTTGACTCTGCTATTTCAGCCGCTGTAACTGTTGTATTTTCAGGATCAGAGAGTTTCAGCAGGCTGATAATAACAATTCTTTACTAACCGGCATCTTTCAGTTATCAGTAGAGCGCGTTTTCCTTTGAAAATCCTCATGTACATGCACATGAGGCTCTCATTTCTCTCTTACCTCTTCAGCTCTTACTTCTGATTATGTCACACTTTCTGAAATCTCAACAGAAAGACGCTGTCAACTATGGGTTCTTTGAGCCATGTGGGGCTGCCAAAAGCACATATAAGAAGGAGCCGACCAGGAGCTGATCAAATGTGCTGTGTGCGCTGGAGACTATCTAGAGATGTCTGAATATATGTGCCCCTAAAGAGATTTTGGTTGTCAGAGAGACGACGACAGATAGCGCCACCGGCTCACAACTGCCTTAAAAGTCTTGAGAAATATAGGAGACATTCTAGTTACATAAAGAAAAAGAGATATGCATGTTACGTGAACGTGGAGCCACGGAGCCGTGCTATGAAGTGCCAGGTACCAGGTGAGACAGCGAGAGAATAGTTATATGATAAACGCAGATTGATGTAGATGTGAGAACGAGTGTTATCAGCGATGAGGAAGTGTTTTCGTGGTAACAATAAAGTTGAAAGAGAATAAACAAGACAGGAAAAACACTGTGATCAAATATTAAAATATTTCGCTACAGTGGAAATTAGAAGTTTGAATAAAATCGGAAATCAACCTGGCGAACGGATGAATTTGAGATAACGAAGAACAGAAAAACAAAAGATGTTGACAAACAAAGTAGCTTTTCTTCAACAAATGGCCATTTTGCGTACTAATCAGTCAGCAGGAATCAAGCAAAGTTCATTCGCATGGAAAAATTTCAACCTTTTCAAAATGATATTTAATACTGAGAAAATTTTGAAATTTTCTAAGTCCGAGAAATTTTTATTCTTTTTATGAGCTTTGAATTGCATTTTATACAGTTAAAAACATCCGGTTGACGTGAAACTTTTCTATTCAAATCAAGCCAAACGAATTTGAAACTGTGTTTACTGAAATGAAAAAAAAATGTTGTATCATATAATTACTAAAAGATGGAGAGCTTACATTACGTTTGAGTTTTCGATGCAAGTTTCGTACAAATATCAGTCTCTTCTGATGATTCTAACAGTATTTTGCTCTTTACAGGTTCGAACGTAAGCGTAGTTTTCTTCAGGTACATTGGATGCCTAGAAAATCAGTGATATGAAAATGTACCTTCAAACCTGATTTGTTTAAAGTCATGTTGTTTTTTCTCATAATCGAATTTTGATACAGTTTTCTGCCACAGCTCAAACTACTTTTTCCAGATGCATTATCCGGCGCAATTCCTTGTCATGTGTTGCCTTCTAATTCATCCAATTTTCCCTATAAAATGCTATGTTGGAACGGAGAAACAAGTCACATTACAAAGAGGGTTCAGTTATTGCATTATAGCTCAAGAAACCGATGCTAGTGAGATTCGATATAATGGCACTCAAGGATACAGAAAAATTTACAGTGAGCCGTTCCCAGGAAACTGTTATCCCAACGCGGCAAGTTATCAAAAGAAATGATCAAATTCAGTTCAAAATGTTTCAGTTCCACAATGGATACTCGGCGTGTTATTGCTTTTCTTCATTTTGTAACACGCAAATCACACGGGAACAGTTTCATGACAAACTCCATGGGAGATATTACAGTTATGTTTCTTGATAATTTACCTTTGGAGTTTCAATCGTTCATTCATCTAAACCTCTTTCTTTTGCTTAATCGAAAATGCCATCTACAAATCAAATCATGTTCATTTCGATGTGTCAAACGGCTATGTGATTTTCAATAAACTGTGATAATATGTATCTCACGATTAAAAGTTTTGATTCTAAAAAACTAAAATTTCGATAAACTGGCGGTTGAAGCTAAATAAATGGAAAATATACTCAAAACAATTGACTCAAGAGTCAACTTTCGAAACAAAACTATATGATTGCTAACGAAAGTATGACAAAACTCCATTTGTAACTTTTATTGATTCTCGTGAAAAGATAGAATATTTTCAACTGAATTTTTCAAGACATTATTTAATGGAAACATGTTTATACTAAAAACGTTCGATTAACTTGGAAGTAGTATCATAAGGCTATAATTCAAGCATCCCTATTGTACAAATTGGTGGATCATTCGTTTTTCCCCGGTTTTATCACCAATTCCAGTTGTTTTTGACAATTTTATCCAATGCCACATGTCTATTTGGAAGACTGCGTAGGCGGCAATTAACTGGATTCACAGTCTGAGAAATTCCTTCAGAGATCTTGTTATCTTGTTTTCAGACACAAATGATTGTTATTCAGAGAACAAGTGGGAAAATTGAATATATTATTATGAGTGATTGTGAACACCGGAAATTAATGCTTTTTGTCACACAGAACTGAAGTTATTTGGCTGAATTCGTCGACCTCGTCAGATTGGATGAATTGTTATGCTAAGAAATGAATTTGAGAATGAAGCTGATAACCTGAAAAATCATGAATATCATTGCCCCTATGACAAATTTCACGGATCCACTGTAACACTGATTTTAGTTTTCTTTTCACATTTCTCAAAAAAGAAAAAAGTGATGAACCAGCATTTATCATTAAAAAATGATGAGAAAAAACTCAGTTATTCGTTATGAAGCATCCTGACAGATGAATAATTCACGATGTTTGTATCTTTTTGTTGAGAAAATATATCAGAAATAGATTATTCGTTCTTGGAATGAAGCAAAATAAAGATTTCACATATAGATCCCCAACTGACTCATCCTTTACTTTTCGGAATTTGAGTTTTTTCGATTCATTTTTTTTCATATACTTCCCTGTTATATGTGGCCCCGTTACTAGACAGATACTACCTAATTCTGTTATTGATAACCTAGCTCCGCCCACCACCAAAAGAATAATACCAGAGGAATAGGCGGAGACTCCAACTCGAAAACAAGCTGAGAAAATATCCAACTCGGTTTTCATTCTCGATATCTTTCCATTCCCATCCGCATTGAAGTGACAATGTCACCACTGTTCCTTGTGCTCGTTGGATCGTTCCTGCTCATCTCGTTCAACCATCAATCTGTTGATGCTGTACACCATAGAGTTTCAAGCCCCGATTCTTACCGCGACAACGCTGTAAATTATCAAATGAAACGAGTAAGCTTTCGTAGCTATCTTAACACCCAATAAAAAAACTTTTCGTTTTGAATGATCGTTTATTTTCAGGCTTCTGAAGAGAAGGATAGAGAAGAAGCCTACCTGGAGTTTTTAAGAAAAGTTGAACAAGAAGCAGAAAAAGAAGGAAAACAACGGATCGATCAATATGTCTACGTGAAAAACCCACTTCAATTCGACTTGAAATAATGATTCATATTGTATAATAAATCTCACGAATTGAAGCGAATTTGTTTGAAGATTTCCAATGTTTCACCTAAATAAAGGATTTATTTGTGTGTCTTTTTTTTTTGAGAGAAAAACTTTCAGTTTTGAAAACAGTTTTCGAATAACACTCATCAATTAATTCACCGATAAACTTATTATTCACATTCAAAACTACATTCCAAATAATTCACTCCTTGAGATGTTTGTTCCGCCCCTTTCCAACAAAATGAGGAAATTAAAAGCGGAGACGGACCTCGGCAAAAGTTCTAAGAATAATTGAACTTTTATTTGCATCGCTTCTTCTTTTCGATGTCTTATTCTCTTCCCCTGTTGCTTTTTACAATCTTCATTCTCTCTTCCATCGTTGGAGCAGAATGCCAACACAATCTGGATTATTCATTTGAGAACTACTTTCGTGAAAGCTTAAAGAACCTGGAAAGCTATTTAGAAGATGTGAGCTATTCTGGAGTCATATTTTACAGAAAGTTACAGTACAACTGACTAATTTTTTTTCAGGACAAAGCTGCCCGCCGGCAGGAATCCGAAGGATCAAGCAGAGCCCTCGCAAAAAGCATACTTGAAGCTAAAAAACGCCGGAGGAATCGATATCTAAATACGCCGCCTTTTTAAATTGTACCGTCAATGTCGTCTGAGAAAAATGAAAAATATACTCCTTTTTGGATTTTTTTTTGACAATTACCATCTAAATAAACCATGTTAGTATTTTGCACTCTCGTTTGAAAAAAAAACTGAAAAAAAATCCTCGAGATTATCAGAGCTAGACGTTTCATTTTATCACATTTATCCAGTTGTTCACAACTCAATGGCCCTCAAGAAAACATCAAAACTACTACCATAATCCATGCTTTTCGCATTTTTCACCCGCTTGCAAAGATGCACAAATAAGATGCACATAGTAAACGATGTTCTCGAGAAAAAGGAAGATGTAACATACTTGAACACTTTGTGTAGTGAGAAACTTTGCTCTGAATATCCAAAAAAGCACCAACAAGGCTAAAGAGCAAAAACCTCTCGCAAAGCCTCAGGGTGTTTTTGCATTCTATTCACAGCGGCTCAGAGCACAGAAAAATTTAGACAAATTTTGCATTTTTAAAACAAAAAAAAACGCGGAAAACGAATTCATCCTGAAACGCTGAACTTCTCCAAAGGAATAGGATGAATCAAGATCGAAATTATTTTTTTTGCCGATTCCATTGTATGAGAAAAATTCTAAACACAACTAATTCCTTCCATGACAGATCTTGCTCACAAACACTTCAATAACAAAAAAAAATCAAAATCTAGAACATATTTCTAAACAGATATGGATTTTTTGAGGAATCATTAGATTTTTTTTCACATTCTCTAATTCGGACTGAAAATCGCTTTGCAACAAGGTTATTTGTTTAGAAGAGCCTCTTTAAAATGTTTTTCTCTAGTTTGTTATTTTTGAAAAACTTTCCACTTTTTTATTCCTGAGATTGTTTACCAAAAAAGCTGCGTTTTGAATAAACACATACTTCATAGGGTTGCTCCACCCATCCAAAAGCAAGCATTGAAAAAATGGGCGGATTTTCGACACAAAAAAAGTTCCAGTATAAACTTTCACTCACAATCGTGACAAAATGTCTTCCTATTTTCTCATTTTTCTACTTGCCACCAGCGCATTTCTGACCATTGTTGAAGCAGAACATAGTGTTTCAAGCGTTTCTGACTCTTCTTCCGATGCGGCTCTTAATCAAGAAAAGATAAAAGAAGCGGTGAGTTCTGCAGAATGAACTCATAGATCGAAAATTTGCAAGTGTAACTAATTGTTTCCAGAAGGAACAGATGTACCAAGAATTCTTGAAGAAGGTTATGGAACAAGCCGATAAGGAAGGAGAAGCTCGTCGAAAGCTTTATGAAAAAGTAATTCCTCAGTAATTGTTGATTATGATTTTTTTTTTCTGAAAAATAATCCCCTCTTTTATTTTACCTCATTTCTACTCATTATCTGAATGAAACCTTTGATAATAATCACTTTTTCCATCAGTTCAAGATTTTTATGGTTTTTGTTCATTCTTGCAATTCATCGAAAAGAAGACTCTCAGAAAAAGCGAGAATGCAACATGATTGAATATTCTATGGTGAGAAAACTTTACTCAGTGTGTCACAAGAAGCACAATCAAGAAAAAAAGAAGGAATGTCAACAAAAGGAATCAGCAAAGGCTGTGAACGGAATGAGAGACTGATATTGCATTTATCGAATCAGATCCAGTAAAAAAAAAGTTCTCAATTATTTTGATTTTTGAATTTTCAAGTATAGAAAGTCTCTTTAAATCATTGGGAAAAGCTCCTCGCGAAGCCCTTTTTTCCCATTTGACGTTTTGATTGCGGGTGTTCTACTTTAACGAGAGATTTCTCATGTTCAAAAAGGAAGAACTCAACGAAGAGCCTTTTCCAATGATTTTGAGAGCTTCAATCTGCCTTCAGAGCCATTTTCGGACAAAAAACTCAGGTCTTTATCAGGATCATTTGTTGCTACATCTCGAGGATTCCTCTCCATACACTTCTTCTCATTTTGTTATTATTCAAAAGCTACAAGTTTATTCTGAAACTGTGGACCAAAACTGAATGTTGCATTATTGATGAACGAGCCCTCTATAGGTTTGTTCCGCCCATTCACGGAAAAGGTCTTGAAGAAATGGGCGGAGCTTGACCTTAAGAAAAAGTTCGAGCAAAATCTGAACTCTCATTCACGACTTGAGTCATGATGTCCACCTATTTCCTACTGTTTTTGCTTGCTGCCATTGCATTCACTAATGTTCAAGCCGAAGGTCATCTCAAAAACCGTGCTGGTTCTTTCGATGAGCTCTTCGATCAGAAAACCATCGATCATGATGTAAGTTTCGAGTAATATTTTTTGTTAGTTAATCTACTTCCATATTTTTTTCAGCGCCGAGAAAAAGCTAGGCTCCGATATGAAGCATTTCTGAAACAGATCGAAGATGAAACTGAACTAGAGGGAGCAATTCGCAAGCAAATCTATGAATATAGACCTCTTCCATAATTTGTCGTTTTGCTTCTATTCAAACCAACCACCTCACATTCTCCACCTCAAATAAATAGTTGAAATTGTTTGACTGTCAATGCAAAATAACTAACAACCTCTGATATATTCAACAGACGTATATAAATCTCATCGTTATTTGAAACACGTCAGCTTTCCTGCCGTAACGACTACCATAAGCCGAGTCTTTCCTGGTTTTTTCTGATTTTCGCAAGTTCACACAAAGAAGGCTCAAAAAATAGAAGCTTAGAAAAAGAAAAAGGCAAGAATGCAACATTATTGAATATTCTATGCAAAGAAAGTTTCACTCAGAGTGTCAAAAGAAACACAATCACAAAAAAGAGCGGAAACCAAGTGTGGGGCATTGCCTCAGGGTTATTGAATATTCTAGAGCTTAGAGAACCAACAAATTCTTGGAAGATGTTGTCTTTTTAGAGAAAACAAGTTGAAAATGGAGGACGAGACTTGTTGAGTTAAATATTTTTAAATCGAGAAGTGATGTACAGAGTGTTGACGCGAATAAAGACGTGTTTGGAATAGAAAAAATGAATCTTGTTCCATCACTCTTCCGAGTAAAAACTCCCTAAAAATAGTTTCTTCCAATATTCTTGAGATTTAGAAAGAAGTTAGAATTTTATTACAGAGGAATTATATAACGAAAATGCGTTTTTAACTATTAGGTTGGCAAGCATGAAACGCGCGTTTTACTTTTCATTAGTTTTTTTTTTACAAAAAACCAGAACCAAAAGTTCATAACTCAAGCTGTTTCTTGCATCCTTTTAGTCTAATAAAGACCGAAATTGTGCGAATAATCTGAACCTCATTTGAAGACCTTACCCAACTGCCACACGAAGAGATTGACAGAATTTTTTGTCGGGGGAGAAAGATTGAGTTGGTGGGATCTTATGTGGATAAGACGGCCCTATATCTGAGCTGTTTGGCAGTTTCACAACGTTCTGTAGCAAAATCTATTTATACCAAAATGACCATTGAAAGCATTTTTTTAATTTGAGGAAAAATAAATTTGGAATAGACGTTATTCAGGTAAGCCACGTACAAAGAAAACGAACGCTTCATATTTTCATATTTGCCAATTCAACATTGTATCCGCTACCGTCTTCATTGCCTTTTGAGCTTTCATTTCCTATATTTCAATTCAATTCATCATTTACATTCTTAGGGCTGCTTCTTCTGTCTTCTGCCATTTCCAGAATTCCCGAGAATTAGAATTGTATTTTTTACGATTTAAGCCAGACAACTACATTTTCATCGAATTTTTACACTACAATAATACCTTGAAATAAGAGGCGGAGTTTTGATAAGAGGAGGAAATTTTTTCATAACCAAAACAGGTTTCATTTTTGATCAAAGTTTTGTTCTCAACTCATGTCTTCCTTTCCTTTCTATTCCTACGCTCTCGTAATTTCTGTTGCTCTAATTGCTCCAGCTACTGGCATCAAATGTCTCATTGGAAATCAAAATCATGCCGTTTTGGAGACAGGCTTCAAGTATTGTATTACTGTCCGGGATTATGAAATCAACAAAGAAGTTTATTCCGGAACTAATGAATACATGGATCTTTCTCGGGGAAGATGTTTCATCGAAGTGAGTTCAAAATTTCAGAAAATATTTGTTCTCATTCAAGTTTTCCATAATTTCTATAAACTATTCATTTTCAGATGGTCGAAAACTCTCCACTGGAATACTGCTACTGCACTAGTGATCAATGTAACAATCTCATCCGGTTCAAGTATTTCCCCTTCTTGAACTTCCTACTACGACGAATTCAAACAATCTGAAATATTTGGTTTTGATTATACAAGTTTTTTTCTTCAAAACATCAGTTCGCTTCTTATCAGTTTTTCTCCCAGTGTGAATGAATAATTGATGAAAATCAAATGACTTTCCGTTCAAAACAAGAAAATAGTAATATATTTTAAAGTGTTCCGTGGAGTCAACATCGGACTAGACTCCAATCTTTCAGATGATGTCAGCATAGCAAAGGTGCGAGTTTTTTAACGACTATAATGTATTTGGAAACAGGAGGAGACTACAAAAAACAGCTTTATTATTTTGATAAAGTTTAGTATAGTTGCTTTTTTAGAGCAGTAGTGTTAAAAAAATTGACATAATATGTAAGAATAAGTTCAGGGTAAGATGTTCGAGGACGTCCTCTACATAGATGGGAAGATGACTTCAAATCTAGGCTCACCGATACTGACAATCCTGGTTCTACATGAATGCGAATGGCAAAATGCCAGCAGAAGGAATGGACTTCCTTCATGGCTCCAGCAAAAAATTCGATATAATCTCATTGAACTATAGTACCATTTTCTGATTTCTGGCTAATAAAATTGAAAAATGTACGAAACTTGCACCCATATGCCACGAAAAATTACGAGGAAATGAAGAACCCCTGAAATTTTCAGAAACAAAACCAGCTACGCTGATGGATCGTGTGAGGGGGTGTTTTCCATTGGAAGAAATTCCCTGAATTTTTCTAACTCTCGCGATAATTCAGTGCAGTTTCACCCGGAAACAAAGTCTTTGCCTTTTCCGTTCTTTTGATTTTTCAGTTCTTCAGTGAAACTGACTCATTTGCTTATTTGTGCTCATTATTATTTGAAGCCCTTGAGAGCACTATCAATTATGCAAAAGGAAGCAATATAATACGTGCATAGATTAATTTCCTGCGAAGTTTAATCTTTGGTAAACTTCGAAAGCTTTGCCTCATGATATATAATCTTTAGTGTGTCGACCCGCGAGAGTGAGATTTCTCAAAATGCGAGAAAATTTGCGAGTCTCGCATTTTTCGTTCTCGTTTTGTCTCGCATATTCTCGCATCATTCTCGCACGTTCTCGTTCTCGCATGTTCTCGCATAATCTCGCATATTCTCGTTCTCGCATAAACCATTCTCGCAAGATCTCGTTCTCGCATCATTCTCGCATGTATTCGCGAGAATATGCGAGAAATGGTTCAACCATTAAAGGAAGACTGAAGTCAATAGTTTTTATTGTTTTGTTCAAATTTTTAATCATTTTTCTTTGTTTTTTCTCTTGCAAAAACCTTCAAAATACGATGTGAAAAGCAGGAGAGCCGGCCACTGTGCCAACGTTAATATTTTCGGAAGTGCGTAAATGGAAAAGAAATCTCCAAGAGCGGAGTCGCGCACTATTTACGGGCATGGTGGAAACAAGAAAAATGACTGAAGAATTGAACAAAACAATAAAAAATATTGACTTCAGTTCTTCTTTGAAGTAGATCCTGTTACACGTACCCAAAAAGCACCGGGCACCTTCATGTTTCTGCAAGTAAACTAAACATTTGTTGGTGACTATACGTGTCAACTGAAGTCAATATTTTTTATTGTTTTATTCAATTCTTCAGTCATTTTTCTTGTTTCCACCATGCCCGTAAATAGTGCGCGACTCCGCTCTTGGAGATTTCTTTTCCATTTACGCACTTCCGAAAAATATTAACGTTGGCACAGTGGCCGGCTCTCCTGCTTTTCACATCGTATTTTGAAGGTTTTTGCAAGAGAAAAAACAAAGAAAAATGATTAAAAATTTGAACAAAACAATAAAAACTATTGACTTCAGTCTTCCTTTAATGGTTGAACCATTTCTCGCATATTCTCGCGAGAACATGCGAGAATGATGCGAGAACGAGATCTTGCGAGAATGGTTTATGCGAGAACGAGAATATGCGAGATTATGCGAGAACATGCGAGAACGAGAACGTGCGAGAATGATGCGAGAATATGCGAGACAAAACGAGAGTACAAAGCTTGCGAGAATATGCGAGAAATGCGAGACTTGTCTCGCGGGTCGACACTCTAATAATCTTTTATTTTGCAGCTTTTTCATATCGAAACATTTAAAGTGGGCGTATCTGTTTAATCTCGCGCAAAAAACGGATAAACATCCAGATCTCGAAAACGAGGAATATGTTTCATTTTCATTCTCTTTATGTACTATATATATAAACCTATTTTGTTTTTTTCAGGTTAAGATGAAAATGCTCAAGTTACTGGCTGTTGCCTTCTTCCTTCTTCCAACATCCATGGCATTGGAGTGTTTCGTTGGAAAAAACAATGATCTAGTCCTGACTGCCGGATTCGACTATTGCTCTACTGCCTTGAACAGGGCAACTCTCGAATTGTCCTATTCCGGGCACAATGGCCTAACTGACGTCTTCGACAAAGAAGCTTCGGACCTTTCGAAGAGCGATTGTTTCGCCAATGTAAGTAGGCTTTTTACTTTTTGTTTTATTATACAAATTTACATGTTTTCAGCTTCCGGAAGCCACCGAGATGCGATGTTATTGCAAAAAATCAGAGTGCAACTTTAAAGTCACAAAAGAAGAATTCGACGAAATCGTCTTTGATCACCACTCAGACTACCCAGAATTGGTGAATCATTTTGAAATGTAACCAGGAATTCCATTTTTGTCCTCTCCAATTCCTTATTTGTTCTCCTCAATAATTCTCCATTCCTCTTAAACAAACCTCTTTGAATGTCACCTCTTCCGTGTCTTCAAACCAAAGGATGTTTGTTTCTGAGTAAAAATAAAGTTAAATTGCAAAAAGAAAATTTTTGTTTAAAACACGAAGATTTGAGAAAAACTAGATGGGTTTCAGAAGTTAATAATGATTGGTTGAAAGAAAAAATATAAATTTCCAGGGAAAAAAAAGAAATAGAAAATTTGGACTATACAGCACGTTTTGAGACAATTAACAGACAACAGAAGATCAAGTTGAAAAAAGTAACAGCTATGGTTCCAAATTTTCGGCTATCAAAACCAAAAGTTTCTGTCTTCTAGGCACATATTTTTGTGACTATACGAATAAGAAAACATTACGGATCGTCTCTACAATTCACATTTGTAGCTTATTACTAATCTGAATAAGTACAAGGAGTGTCTGAGCACTTGGAAAATATCATATGATAAATAGAGAAAAGGTTCCAAATGGGAAAACTCCTAAAAAAGAAGAGTTGATTTGAATTTGAGAAATTTTTCACATCTAGATGGCTCGGAACAAAATGTTAGATATTCGTCGGAACATTCAAAGCTCTCACAATCAATTTTCCAGAGTACACAGATCAGAACTTCCTTATTTTTCGAGGCACTATACGACTACAGACAAGTTTTGTTTTCATAATTAATTGTATTTGGTGCGGTCTCATGTCAATCCGATCAAATACAACTTCAGATTTTTACTGGGCTTGGCCTACAATTTTCAGGGGATAGGCGGAGCCAAAATAATTAGTATAAATAAAGAATGCAAACGTTCTAAACAACATCTCATTCATCGAGTTACGCAGCCTGTTCTTGTATTTTCTCTCTGTAAAATGCTGAAAATCACTGCAACCCTCCTTACTTTTTTGGCTTTTGCTCCTGTCTCATTGGCAGTTTATTGCTACGTCGGTGAGCAAAGTGTTGCGGAGCTTCAACCAATGTTTGACTTATGCGCTTCCGTCCTCGATCTGAAGACCTACAAAATCCGCTATACTGGAATCAGAAATAACGGAGAAAAAATCACGTTTGGAGAAGAAGACTTTGGTCTCTCAAAGACTCATTGCTTTCCAATGGTAAGAATTGAAGGGAATACATTCTGATAGGTGTAGAACCACCACAGCTTTAATGGGAAATTTTTTTTATCTATTCTGGCAATTCATAAATGTTTTCCAGGTCGAGACAATGGAACTGACGTGTTACTGTAGTACCAGCATGTGCAACAAAATGCTCAATGTTGGAGAGTTTGTCACCAAGCTTCCAATTGACTTCTAAGAAGTCTATATCAAGACTTCCCAATGAACAAAACTGACCGGGCTTAACTTTTTTTTCAACCATCTTTTCATACTCCATTTGATCTGAATAAACCTATTTTTTTGTTGTTATCAGCGAATTGAAAGAAAAGAATGGAAAAATTCCGACAAGAGCGACAAATGAAAACAAACAATAATTCAAATTGGTTTCTACATTTGAGTTAAGCAGAACGCTTGCTCTCGCTTTTTGTCTCACTTGTAATGCTTCCGAAATGACCCCCGAGGATTTCAACGGCTATAGTGTTAAAAGTTAGACCCTTCCTAGGTAAGAACTTTCCGCTAGTCAAAAATTTGCCAAATCACCTCTCCGCGGATTTATCGATCGATATTGATTTTGACCAAAAATGACAGTTTTTTGACCATATCTCAGTCAATTTTGAAGATTTTTTTATGGTAAAAAAACGAAATTGTAGAAAAAAATGTGATACAACTTTCTTTTAACTGTATCAAATTGACTGGAAAACTTCTAAACTATGAAAAATAGCTCCAAAGTCAAAGTGAAAAAATCGACTGCTTAAATTCGACATGCGGTTTGTTTCATTGGATTCGCCGTTCAAAATAAGGCCTGGGTGCAAATTTTGAGTATAGGTTGTCTGATTTTTGAACGCGCTGAGTTCAAAAAACTACGAAAAAAAAAGACGATTTCCTCATCTTCCTACAGTTTTTTGGGCTTGAAGTATTCAAGTAGGTTGGCGTTGCTGAACAAAGCAGTTAAAACACAAATATCAATTTAAAATCCCAAAATTTGAGTTTTCAATAACGAATCCGTGCTGAAAAACCCCCAATATACATGTTTTTAGAAGATGGTAGAGGTTTTCAAAAAGATCAACAATCTGAAAGCTATATTCAATGAATTTATTTGGCAATGTTGACAATTCAATAAAAACACCTAATAAGGAAATTTTCAGAACAAATTTTATCACTAATAGTTTTAATGCAAATGTTTCAATGCACAAGCCACACACAGTATGATTCCGCAATGAGCACAGCGGAAAAAGGAGATCTTATGACATTTGGCACACAATTTTAACGCAGTTGCTTGAGTACTCAGACAATATTCCGCTGGAGTTTCAAAATGAGGAGGTGGAGTGTCTAAGATTCCAATCTTGTAGAATCCTCGCTGAATTAACCCCGCAAAACGGGGGGCTGCGAACTGATTCATCGCGAGAGAAACAATGTGGAGTTGTGTTTCTCTTTTTCCAATGATGATTTTTTTTTCTTGATAACGTATATGAGAAACAAACTTCTTGATAAAGTTCTTAAACTGTCTGTTAAAGGAGACATCTAAAGGTTGAAGCTGGCTGGTTGTTTTTTTTGGGAATACAATGACCTCTATTTTTCTCCTTTGAAGTACTGGCATTTTTCTCATCTTATCAAACCCTGGCCAAGAGTCAAGAAGGAGAAGAGAGTTATCGGGAACGTTAGGAAGAAAAGAGTTTTCTAGCCAATCTTTTGCTAATTCACTCGTCATAATCCCTGACTTTGAATTCGTCACTCGGAGTTTCCGGAACGGAGCAACCATCTGTCTAAAGGACCTTGGGGGTTTGCCTTCTTTCAGGGTGACGAAGGTTTTTCCTATTATTTTGCCAGATGCAGATATGCAGGGATTCACCGTATAACTGTGACTAACGGCGTTCTTTCTTTGACAGACTCGATTGACCTTGTTTCTCCCTTTTTTTGTAAGGGTCCGATTTCGAGTCACCTCATATTTCATGCCGGTTTGATCCACATTGTAAATCTGAAATTTTTTTAAAAAACCCCTATCACTTTGCCGAATTTCAAAAAATCTTACGTGGTCTGGAGAATATTTCTTCTTGATATAAGGTACAGTTTTTGACATGAAGTTTTTGATATCCTCAGCGACTGTATCTCTAGTTCCAGTTGGCTTCACGACGCGCGCATCGATGTGTCTGCTGACAAAATTGACAAACTTTTTCATGGTATGAACCCATTTTTTCGAAGCCTGGAAACAGTTTTAATGTGAGCCTGAATCTTTCAAGTTGCCAGAAACTACCTTAAAATTTTTAAGACCGAAGCATATTGATTGTTCCATTCCTAGTCTTTCGAACGTTTCTTCGTGGATGTCTTGTTGTTCCTCTTCATCCCTATACTCAATCATGGACCCAACTCGTTCTTGAAGTAAATTACATGCTTCATTCCTATTAGGCATTCCTGTTGCAACTTCTCTTCGAATTCTGCAACAGTTTTTTAAATTGTGTTTTCTTAACCAAATGTACCTTGCTATTTGTCGCCGAGCCAGTCTCACATCAGAAGACAGTCCGAATCTTCTTACCAGCCAATTCATATGTCTATTGTCCTCCGTGAAAAATTTTACAAGATTCTTTTTCTTTTTGAAGCTCAGGGTTCTTCGCTTTTTGTAAGTTGTAGGAAGTGCATCTTAAAGACAAATGGAAAAGTTTTGATAACTTCAATACAAACTTACAAGACTCATCACTAGAAGGTTCAGTCGGAGTATCTAATTTTTTTACTTTCAATTGCTGCGAAACAACTTCTTTGATACGTCGGACTAGTTTTTCCTGTTCTCGCTTTGAAGAAGACAGAGCCGTAGCTTTAAGCTCGGGATCACAGTAATCTAAGAAGCTCAAGTCAACATCTGAACTAGAAGTTGGCTCAACAGAACTTGAATTATTTTCCTTTTTCTGACCGAGTTGAGGTGTTTCCATTTTGATCATATAGCTGAAATATGGTGTTAGAATTAAGGTCCTGTATTCAGTCCATTACGCACCGAGATTTATGTCCTGCAATACTTCTCGCTTCTCTCAAAGATTTTTTTCTTAACAGAGCTTCCCTTGCAACATCTGTTTTGTTCATTTTTCGCCTGTCGGTTTGTTCGTCAAGAGCTTCAATCAGGCTGAAATCCTCTCCTTCAAGTTGAAGTTGTCCGCCTTTAGTAGCCCGAGAAATTCCTGTAACTGTTGGATCATTATCATCCAGGTTGAAAACGTCTGCAGCATTGTTTTTGTATTCATTATGACCATAATGTTCCCTCTTTCGGCTTTGTTTTGGAAAATCCTCCGGATTGACAATAACAGCATCGAAATCCTCTTTGAACTGACGTGTTGTTGCATCTGATTTGATGCTACGATCAACTACATCATCGATGTCTGCTGAAATACTCGGAGCATTCGGTAAACCATTCCCACGTGCTAGAATTTCTTCAAGAGCGTCTGTAATTCGTTGACGAACTTGGTTTATTGTCTCGTTTTCCGGGTTTCTCGTAGCAGAGAGGTGACGAATTTGTGGGTTGAACCTCTGGTCACGCAGGCAAGCTTCAACACTCAAAACCGTGTGAGGACCACAATCAGGGAGGGGACCCTGATGTGGCATCTGTTGTTCAGTGGCTCGGGATGCTATTACGTCTTCCATTTCAACACCGAAGAGTTGAGCACCAAGTTCCCGCGCTTGAGCGTTCGTCAGGTAACGATTGGGATCTTTAGATAACAACGAATCCATGATATGCGCGTGTACTCGATCTTGTGCATCCATGCCATAATGTACCAAAACGTAGTGTCCTTTCCTGAGAACTGGAACAATGGCTCTGTTTATTTGCCCTCTTCTTCCAACAAAACATTGGTATTGTTTGATAATTTCAGCACTCGTCATTTCATCATCTTTTTTCAAAGTCAAAAGATGCTCGGCGAATTGGGGATGGAAAAGTATCACAGAATCAGAACTGTTCCGGTTGGCATTGAATTCTTTCACCTGAAAAGACAGTATAAATGACCAATACAAAGTTCAAACCAATACAAAACTTACAATTTTGTGTAATATTGCATGAACCGCTTCGCAAGTCATTTCTTTTCCTGGGCGCACACTGTCAATGTCGTCTCTGTCCACAACAATTGTATCTCCCATCTGAATTAGTTCGCGGCTTCGGGGCTCAGTATTGTTTGATTGCTGAAAAATTGAAACTTTTCGCGAATTCAAAAATGGCATACCATTGATGGAGCTTCTTCTGAATTGTTTTCTTTATGAGAAGTTATTTCTCCTTCTGATTTCTTTCCACCTCCCAATTCTTTTTTAGTGAAGTTTGATGTTGCATTTCGGATTTTGGACTGCTCAACTGAAGATTCGTAGTTGTCTTGCCTAGTTTCGAGTTCCGATTTGTAACCAGATTCCATTTTGTCACGAGTGATCTGATTTGAGTGACCTGGTGTGGTGTTCTTCTGAAATGAAATGCTTAATTTATTATATTTTAATTATGTTAATGAGTCACCTTCAAAGCTCTGACTTTGGGTACGTTTCTTTTTACATAGTTGATGAATTGGATGATTGGAATGGGCTCATCATCTTTTCGTGCTCTGACTTTGGGTACGTTTCTTTTTACATAGTTGATGAATTGGATGATTGGAATGGGCTCATCATCTTTTCGTGCTCTGACTTTGGGTACGTTTCTTTTGACAAAGTTCAAGAACCTTGTTAAAGGAACAGGCTCACCAGCTCCCAGCGCAGTCCTCGTCTGGTAGAGATGTTTGACATAGTTGACACATCGTGTGAATGGAACCGGTTCACGAGAGTTTTTGTGACCTTTGGAACTGTTGGATTTCTTCTTTGTGTTTTCTGCTCTTTTTTCTGAGGCAGAATTTTTGTCAGAATCGTCCGGACCAGCTCCTCTTGCTCTCCTTGTTTGGTACGTATTTTTGGCAAAGTTGACGACCTCTTCTTCTCTTTTGGTCTCGAAAGTAGAAGGGCAAAGCATATTTGGGAATTGAAATAGTGATTGGCAAAGAAATATGAATTCAGTAGAAAAGACTGAGTAGTGAGTAAACTGAATAAAGACTCACAGTCTGATCTGCTACCCAAAGAACAAGTCCAGCGTAGTGTACTTTACTGTAGCGTACTGTGCGCGGCGGCGTTCAAAAAGCAGATGTGTGTGTGTGTGTGTGTGTGAAACAATTTACAGACCTTTATCTTCTTGTGATCTTGTGCCGACAGTTGTAAATGCAATCTTACGTCCTCTTATTAAGGTTTTGAATCAGTCATTTATTTATTAGAGAGTTGCCGCCTGTTAGACCAAATTTCCAGATCCATGACAGAGGCGAGATCTTCATTGTTGATTATATGTTATTATCGATATTTTCAAAAATAAAGAAGAAAAACGAAAAAATGATTAATCAATACAAATTACAGAACTGAACAAAAGCCATTACGGCATGCGTTTTCATTCATTATGAAACCCAAATCCCTGGTCTTTCGTTGAACCACACTAGCTATCATCTCAAAGATTCGGGATGTTCTTTTTCAGCAATAAATATTTATCACAGGTATATAATTCTATTACAGGTATATAGTTCTTATATATAAAACGCTAGTGGGGTATGTCTGTCCGTTTGCAAAGATGTTCGCACTCTTTGGGCAAGAAGGAAGAGATTTGCCACAGCAAAAGTCGAACCTGCGCGTTGCGAACGACAGCCGCGCGCTCACACACTGCACCACCGGACCACGAAAACTTGAAAAGTGAGGAGCGCAGCGACGAACAGTATAGAGAAGCCTGTTGATGCGCCGCAGGCGCAGAAAACAGGCTGGTTTTAATATGTTGAGAAGTTTTTTTGTTATATTCTACCTATCCAGCAACACAGAAACGTTTTAGAAAGTTCAAGCTCAAAAAACTGTAGGAAGATGAGGAAATCGACTTTTTTTTCGTAGTTTTTTGAACTCAGCGCGTTCAAAAATCAGACAACCTATACTCAAAATTTGCATCCAGGCCTTATTTTGAACGGCGAATCCAATGAAACAAACTGCATGTCGAATTTAAGCAGTCGATTTTTTCACTTTGACTTTGGAGCTATTTTTCATAGTTTAGAAGTTTTCCAGTCAATTTGATACAGTTGAAAGAAAGTTGTATCACATTTTTTTCTACAATTTCGTTTTTTTACCATAAAAAAATCTTCAAAATTGACTGAGATATGGTCAAAAAACTGTCATTTTTGGTCAAAATCAATATCGATCGATAAATCCGCGGAGAGGTGATTTGGCAAACTTTTGACTATT
Source organism: Caenorhabditis doughertyi (assembly GCA_963572265.1). Taxonomy (NCBI): domain Eukaryota; kingdom Metazoa; phylum Nematoda; class Chromadorea; order Rhabditida; family Rhabditidae; genus Caenorhabditis; species Caenorhabditis doughertyi. The sequence continues at coordinate 27,545,266 of OY751558.1, read as the reverse complement.
GGAAAGTTCTTACCTAGGAAGGGTCTAACTTTTAACACTATAGCCGTTGAAATCCTCGGGGGTCATTTCGGAAGCATTACAAGTCAGTAAAGTCCAGTAAAGTTGCACGGCGCATTTATGTGTTGGAGTACTATATGCGGATAGCGTGTTTATCTCGGAATGCAAAACTTATTAACCGGCCTCGTAGATTCCGGAAAGATGGCACAAAAACAAGTTTATTACGCCATCCATAAAAACAGTCGTGTCCAAATACGAGCTTATAGAAACTTGACAAGTGTATCACAAGTCTGCATTTATAGATTCCTGATTCACAGTGACAAGGTCTGAACTTTCAGAAAATGAGAATGTTTCTTTGAAAACTATTTAGTGGCGGGTCATTTGGATATTTTCAGATCAAAAAACAAGTCCTGAACATCATGAGCATAGTTTCATTCTTATCAGAAGTTCGTCAAGTTAAAAAACAGGCTATGAAAAATTAATTTCACTATGACAAATTCCACAAAAAATTGGTTCATTGGGTAAGGACTCGAACATGGTTGGTGAAACATAACACACTGCCAACCAACACTAACAAATTAAAACTACGGAAAGAAAACAAATCTGTATAGTTAAAGAGTATTTATGTTGTTCTACTTCGAGCAATTTTTTATTCTATTGGATAGTTTTTTATGTATATCTAGCTTTAAAACCGGCCACATTTATTAAGTTATCTCATCACGAAGCAAAAAAGCAAGAAAGAAAATTTCGAAAAAAAAAGAAAAGATTTGTTTTCAATTGAAAAATTATGTCAAAAATGTCTTATCTAAATTCCAGGAGTTATTTTTTGAAAGTTAGTGTAATTTCTTTTTCAAGTTCATCATTAACAAACATTTTTACTGTCTCCGAGGTAACCCTTCTCAATATAAATACCCCTGGTTCACTAGCAGTGTACCGCAACATGCACACACATTGGCCCTACTGGATACTACCTTCACAATATCGCCCAATGGACCTCTCTAACTGCGCTCTACCGCAGTGCCCCCGCAATGAACCTACCTATACTGTTTCACTGAGTCTTTTTTATCATCTCGCCCTGTCTCAATTGTCCATCCTTCTTCTTGAGTATCCTCGTCATTTTTTATATTTACAGTATAATGTTCCAATCCAAACGAGCGTCATAATAGTTTACAAAACTTGGAATTGTTACCCGTTATCGACCTTTTCTTGTTTTTTCCATTTTCACTTTACTTTTTCTTTTGTTCATTTTTGTCTTAGCAGAATAAATAACTATTTACTAATTTCAGGTAACACCATTGTTCAACATGATTAAGCCACATCCAACGATCCAACAACAATTTCCCATACACGAATATCGAAACATGGCGATCCTTGAAACCTGCATGGAATGTAAGTTTCTATTCTTTTTTTTCAATTTCCTACATTTTATGAGAAAAACTATCCTCCCTTTTTTGTTGACGATTTTGAACCAGCCAGATATTTAAAACTATTACACTATTTGGAGTTCATGGATATCGGTCAAAGTTTTTCTTTCAGTCGAAGAACGTTACAACTGTTTCTTTTTTCGTAATAAGAAGGAACTATGCGTTTTTGATATTGTTTTAGAAAATGGACCGTAGTTATAGGTTTCTGGTGACAGCAAAACAAATAATCCAGTTTAACAAGAACTGCATTAGTCCTGTTTATTCCTGTCCTGAAATTGAACCACTCCTTTTTCAGCGTGCCACCCTCATCTCCATCGGCCGCTCGATTCCATTCAGTATTCTCAATGTATTTTTTGTCGTGAATCCGGCCAAAAATCTCAAAACTCCGGAGAATTCGAATTATTGCAAATCGAAGCAAATGCAAAAATTTCTGAGTCGGGTCGCCCAGCCATTTGCCAAGACGCTCTAGTTGTATGCCCACACCCAGACTGTCAACATCAATTCCACATTTCTTGTATTACAGTAAGTTTTTACTATTTCTGAATTGCAAACGTTTGATTTTTCCAGAAATACAAAGTATATCCGCGTTTTGATGCTCAGTATACATGCCTCCAACAAAACGTCGGCAACGTAACCTGCCCCGACCATTTCTGCGGAATTTGCTTTAATGAAAATTTCCAAAAGAGCTCGACAATGGGAACATTGATAAAGGATTCTAAGTTTATTCGATCGTTCCATGATACATGTATGCCACTTGGATCTGTGTTGGTTGAAGGAAAGTTGATGCTGATTGGCCTATTGAAATTTGAAGGAAAGCATTTTCCCATTTGCCATTTATGTGGTGATTATAATAGTATCGATGATTTGATTGAATCCGATACCTGCTGTCATGTCTTTCACAAGAGTTGCCAAAAAACTGTAACAACACAACAACCAACAATTGGCAAGCAGTGTGATGACTGCCTTTTCAATGTTCCGAAAAGGACAAATGAAAAAGTCATTGCATTTGTGAACGGCAAATGGAGAATATTAAGTCCAGATGGAACAACAGAAACCGGCATGGCTAAAATATATTTTTCACAAGGAAGAAAGGCGTCTTTTGCGTTGATAAACTCTTTGTTCTGTCCGTTTCCCACGTTGGCAGAACATATATACAAAACAGCACAAGCAATGAAGTTGTTTTGTCCGACAGAAACCAAGAACATTGAAGAATACTTCCGTGCACGAACTAAATTTAATCCTAGTATTCCCCTCCCATCGCCGGTGCTTACAAACAACACATACGTTATCCATCAATCCATGCAACACGTTTTCCCAGCTAGTTTTCCAGCTAATGTTCGTATTCATCCTGACGTTGAAGTTGGCAAAACAAAGGAGACAGGGTATGGACTATTCGCAAAAAACGACATTAAAAGATATACAATGATTGGAGAGTTCGTAGGTGAAGTTATATCGAACGCAGAAGCGAAGAAAAGGGAAAAATTGGGGTTCCGATCGCATGATCGTGAACAACAATTTTATTCCTTCCAAACAAAACTTCGGATTCTTAAAAGCAAGCGAAATACAACTGTGAAGATTGATGGATCTCGGGTGGGAAACGAGATGAGGTGAGACTAATATTTAGGTCAAAATATCCTACAATAAGTTTTTTTTCCAGGATGCTCAATCATTCTTGCGCCCCAAATTGTGAAGTAAAAAGTATCCCCAGAAGCATTAATGGCAGTTCAATATATATTATCCAGATCATTGCAAAGAAAAATATCAAGAAGGGGAACGAGATCTGCATAAACTATAACTGGTCGAGAACTTTTGACTGCCGATGTGAGCAGTGCAAGGAGATTGAAATGGAAAAGAGTACAGAGAAAGAAAATGAGACAAAAAATCTGAGAAAAGGAAAAAAGGATGAGAGAAATATGGCAAGTGAAGATAGACGACGAAAACGAGAAGAAAAGAATAATCTTATGGAAAAGGAAAGAATGTACAAAAATATTTAGCCGCGTTTCCTTGTGTCTCAATGATGTTCTTGGAAAATTAAATTGTTTATTTATAACGGAATCGAAGTTTGCACTTATTGAAAGCTGAACAATATTTGTCAAAAATTGTTAATAACTGCTTGATCTTTCAGATTTGTAATGCGCATTCCTGAAATCATAAAGTTTTATGAACGTATATGTTATGACTTGTTTGATAGTTGAGCGTTTGTAGAAATCTTCTTCCCGTAATTTCAACAAGAGAACTGAATAATACAGATAAAAGAAATCAGATTAAATGAGAATAACTTTTTTTGAAAATTTTTTCACGCCCCATCCAATTTGAATAAGCAAATATTTCTTTGTTCTTATTAGAGAATAAGGAGAAAAAAATTGCAAAATTCCTTGAGGGCGACAAAAAAGAAAAATGAAGAAAATCAAGAACTTGGTTGGTTTCTACATTTGAGTTCAGCAGAATGTTTGCTCTCGTTTCTTGGTATTCTGAGAGAGTATTATTCTCCCTTAAGACTAGTCCCATTGAAGTCCAATAAAGTTGCACGGCGTTTTCATGTGCTGGAAAACAACATGTAATGTCCAGCATCACCGATTTCGGAAAAATGGCACAAAGAAACGAGTTCATTACAAAATTGAGGAAGCGCTTTTCGGTTCCAGGTTGTTCAGCTCATCGAGTGCTGCAAAAACAACAACTTGACTAAGTTTCCAATAAGTTTATTTCTTTAAAAGTGTAAACAAACAATACAAGTAATGAAAATTAATGAATTTTTGAAAAAATTGAATGATAATAGTATGAAAAAGGAACAAATAGAAATGAGAAATATGCATAAACTGAGCTAGAAGCTGAGAAAAATTGAAGCAAATACACGAATAGATTCATATCCAAGAATATAATAAAAGAGACAAACCACAAGTTTAAGAGTAAAATGCAAATTTTGAAGGTTTTCTCACACTTGAAGTGAAATAGTAGACATACTAATTTCTACGTTTGACACTCTGCTCTTTCTAAAGAGGGGGTGAGTCAAATAAAGAACCCATGGAGCTGATATGAAAGCAAAGTCGTAGAGGATTCTGTGTGAAACAAAGACGTACCCATTGTACGGCAGGTTTGATATGTTAAAAAACTGAAAAAAAAAATATGAGGGATTTCTCTTTAACAACACAATTTTTCATCACGAAAATATTTTCAGCTAACTGAAGCGGAACAAAGCATCTAGCTCAACAAAAGTGTTTTACTAGTTCAGTTTTTCGATTTCCGGCCGAAATAAGATAACCCCCTGCAAGCCTACCACATATATGAAATCACACATGAACGGAAAAAGGAGAGCGATTTTTGTGAAAGTCAATGAAGTTTGGGCTCTGAACGATTTCTGCATCGGTCGGAGATTCTTCCAGATAAATAATGTGTGACGTGTTATCCATATTGTTGCACCGGCAAGAATCAGTGACGCTGTCAAACACATGAATGAGACTACATAGGAGATGATTCCTTGGGTATACTGAAATTTAGTATTAAGTTTCAATGCAATATTAACTTTTTTACATTAAAAACCTACCTCGTTTGTATCCAATGCAACCGCCACAGATCCATATGGAAATGGAGGCGGCAAGAGAACGCAGATTCCATCATACCGCATCATATTCAGATTCAATACAATTGATAATAGCAAAATAAATCCGAAACTCCTATTAATAACTGTTTTGCAATATGTCAAATGGTCTGCGGGGTAGACAACTACCAAAAGGCGTAACAAACAAAACAGAACAGTCAACATATCGGATAAGTAGACGAAGAACCAGTAGAGCATATAGAGGACTTTCAGCCAAAAACTCGGAGAATGTGTGGCACACCAAGTAGTTATTATTCCGGTACTCGGTAAGCGCATGTACAGAATGTTGGTAACGATTTGGAAGGTATTCTAGAATTAAGCAAGCATCGAACTGTATTACGAAATGTTATTGGCTATAGTCTATAATGCAGTAACCAATGCGAAGATATGAACAACTTACCGACATTAGAATAGAGACGAATACGAAGAAGATGGGCTGAGGAATCAAGTGGTGTCGTTCCACTCGAGAATTCAGATACTTCATCAAAATTTTCCACACGATGAAAACAGTGGGCAAGAAGTAGCAGCAACAAAAAACAATTGCACCAATCATTAGAAAACTCTATTCGAATTGATAATTGGCGAGATTGGGATCAATGTGTATTTCACGTCCGGAAATCGGTTGAGCCATCTTATTAGCTAATGACTGAAAAAAAAAACTTTGAAAATGTATTTCTAAAATTCGAAATTAGTCAAGTGTAATAATGCGTATAATCACGGGGGTGTGTAGCATTCGGAAAAAAAAATGTAAAAAAAACTGAATAAAGTTGAAACATACATAACCTCCCAGCTATTGGCAGGAAAAAGTGTATAACTTGGGAAAAAGGCGTGAGAAAAACTACGCAAATTAGAGTGGAGATATGGAACTGATAGGAAGGTTTAGCTGTGAATAACCAAATATAATCATCGAGATCCTTTCTCAGCTAACTTTTAAGTTGATAGAGAAAACTGGCAGGTTTATTAAAGCAAAACTGCCCGGAAACAAAGTAAAACGGGAAACTGACTTCCAAACCAAAGTTCTCATTTTCATAGCATGCAAAGTTACGTTCAACCCCGATTTCTTAAGGAGTAGCCCGGAAAAACCGAAAAATGATTCATCACTTTAACTTCCGGGCCAATGTGGTCTTCATGACTGACGTGAGTTTTTTGAAAAATGAGTTCAATTTCCGATATTTTCGGGGTTTAACGCCAGGAAACGAAAATAATTGAAAGTTTTTCTCCGGAAGGAGTATGATTCATCGCATGCTGAACCGTTGTAATCTTGCCAGATGTGCCCGATTCCGGACTCACTGTGGACTGTTTTCTCTGTCTTTGTTGATTTTTATAGGTTTCAGCGTCTCCATGTTTAAGTCATTAGTATCATTTTTTCCAGTTACAGTTCTAACGCTGGTGCCATTGTTGGTTATTCTGTGGCAGCCAAGTTTTGCTGAATTTCTGAGAAATTATCCAAAACTGATACTGCACTGATTCAGAATTCAAAACGTATGTGTGTATAAACTTTATTAATGTAAGCTTCAAGAAAGGCGTAGTGAAAAGAAAACCGGATTCTACATTCATTCTAGACAGAAATATTAGTTTTTTTGATAATTAACTATGCTTGACTGTTTTTCCATAAATTTATAAAAAAAAGCTAGATAGGATGAACGGCGGGAACTGGGTGTTCTGGAAGTATACTAAAAAACTGGGAGTATATAGGGAAACTGAGAGTTTAGGGCCAAAAGTATTGAGATGGCAAAGTTCAATAAATAAAAACACAGTGATTGAAATATGAAGGGGACAATATTTTTAAAAATGTCAAACTAACAAAGTTCAGTAGTGCTCTCTTACTTCCAGAGATAGCGTAGACATACTGATTTGTGCATTGGGAACTCTGCTCTTCCTGAAGAGTGGATGAGTCAAATAAAGAACCCATGGAGTTAATATAATAGCAAAATCGCAAAAGATTTCCTTTGCAATGATGACGTGTCCATTGTACGACAGATTTGCTATTTCGGTAGCCTGAAAAAAATGACTTATGAGCTTTTTTTTCTGACTGAGAAATGTATATTGCTGATTTGGAAAAATTTTTTTCAGTGTTCAGAGTTTCAATTTAAGTCAAGAATAGAAGAAAATTCCAAACCTACCACGTGAAGGATATCAAATAACAATGGTGGTAGCAGAGTTATCGTAGTCAAAGTCAATGAAGTTTCCGCTCTGAACGACGGAAGAGGGTTGTTCCAGATGAAGAATGTATGTCTTGTTCTCCATATTGTTGCACCGACGAGAATCAGTGACACTGCGAAACAGACAAGTGAAAGTGAATAGGAGATGATTACATTAGCGTACTGAAATTCAAAGTGTGTGGGTTTCAATGTAATTTCATCTTTTTGCATTTGTTAACCAACCTCGCTTGTATCAATCGTAATTACAACAGTTCCATATAGAAAAGGAGGAGGCAACGGAGCACAAATTCCATCATATTGTATCATACAGAGATTCAACCCGATGGACAGGAGTATAATGAACCCAAAACTTCTTTTGATAATTGCGTGACCGTAGGCAGTGCTGATATCATTTGGCTTCACAACAACCAACAAACGAATGGCACAAAATAAGACGGTGAATAGTCTTGCAGAATATACTGTGCACCAGTGGAACACATAAAGAATCATCAACAGAGCGCTCGGAGAATGTGTAGCGCACCAAGCAGTCAACACTCCGGTACTTGGCAAACGGAAATGCAAAATGTTGGTGATGATTGCGAAGGTGTTCTAAAAATACAAATTAAGAATTCAGATCGGAAGAGGTTTTTGCTGGAATCTTAATGACAGTTAACAATAAAAAACTAACCGAAACCAATATTGCCACGAGGGCGAAGAATATTGGTTGTGGCAGAGAATGAAATCCGTCGGTTGTAGATTTAGCGTATCTCATCAAAATTCTCCACACAACCACACCGGTGGGGATGAAATAGAAGGAGCAAAAGACGATTGTCCCAATCATTAATAGAGACCACTGGAATTCATAGTTCCCGAAATTCGGGTCGATATGAATTCCTCGGCCACTTATTGGGGTAGACATTTGGTTCAAGTAGATGACTGAAAAACAAACTTTTTTTCTAATTGAAGATAGGTCTAGTGTTATTATGCAAAATTTCGCGGGGTGAGCAGCAATCAAAAGAAAGAACAAAAAACTAAATGAAGCTAGAACATGTATAATCCCTTCGGTTGTAGTTGACCAAAGAGTGAAAAATGTCAGATAAGATATGGGAAGAAGACGTGGGAAAAGCTGCACAAAGTTCAATGAAGATATGAAACTGATAAAAGGGGTTAAGATAGAAGAAATCAAACTTCATGCAAAATTCAAATGAAAAAATGCCGCGTAATCCAAAACAAAATAGCTAGAACAAAGTGAGAGAAGTGCAAGATTTTGAAAATCCGAGCTGTTCTTTTTCGCGCACCCAATATTAATGCAATCTTTTTCCCCGGCTCAGATGTAATTATCAAAATCTTGAAAAATGTTTCTTGACTCATAACGAAAGGATTTACTGATGTCAATAAAAAAACAAAATAATCCGGGAGTTATCTTTCCCTATAAGTAGGAAAAGTTTACTGATGATTGCAAGACATTTGAAAGATATTTGTGAGTAAGAAAACTGTGTCCTGCTGGGGAAAAGGCAAAAAGAAGAAGAAGCAAAACAGGAGAAAAGAGCAAAGATTCAAAGCTCCAAGTTTTGAATTAAAACTAACTCCATAGATACACCCGTTCAGCGAACTTTGATGCGTAAAATAGTGAAACTGCTCGAAATAGAAAACAATTTGAAAAGTTAGAAACTATCTTTTTTTAACCCCGGAAAACATATTTCCCGGCCAACTCATTTTTTGAAATTACCGAAAAATGAAGATGAAAGTTGAAAATTAAACTTTTTGGTTTTCGAGAAGTGTTCAATGTGAAAAATTGAATAGTTTTGTAAAATAGTTTTGATTTAATCCTTTTTTGAAACATTTTGATGTATTGATGACATTTCAGGGGTTTTATATTGAAAGGGACATATTTGGAGATGTAGAATAGCGGGTTCTAAATTTCAGATTTTCACTCACTTCTCAAGAATAGCGCACGTTGGAACTTGTATTGTTTCAGAAATGCAAACGTTGATATTTTTCCGGGAAAGCATATCTAGGAGAAACTAAAAACAAAAGTTCATCATTTCAACTACCGTTTCAACCAAAGTGATTTTCATGACTGGCGTGAGCTTTTTGATAAACGGGTCCAATTTCCGGTATTTAGCGACAGGAAACAAAATAATTGAAAACTTTTGTGAAGAGAAAAAAATATGATGTGATTCAGCCCACGCTTTTTATAACAGTTGCCAAGAACCATGCGTCATCTTCCTGCACGGTTATGATAATCTAACCTGAACTTTCATTCAAAAAGGAAAGAGAGAGGTCGTAGATTCCGAGATGGTTCTTCTTCACTGATATCTTGTTATAACATTTTGTGAAATCCAATACTTATATTTTCGGTTCTCGCATAACTAACATTGTGTAGTGAAAAAATGAGAGTTGTAAAACTAAAGATTTGCGTTTTCCAAGAATCATTCAATTGGAATCAATGTGTGAATCGACTAGTTTTTTTAAAAACCTCGATTTTTAACTCTTTCAAATTGTAATGTTTTTGCGGGCTCCAAATTTAAAGTGATAAGTTCTGAAATACAGAAAAGCGTATTGACCAATCCAGGTTCCCAGCCACATCTGAAGAATAACAAAGGCTCGAAAAAATATTCTTCCGAGATGTTTTGACCGTCTTCATTAGTTTTCTTCCTTTGAAACCAGTCAATTGGGCCTGCATAGAAAACATCGATTAATTAATTTTTACTGAATGAAAAAAGAATGAGTGAATGAACAGTTATCATTATTAACAGCATAACATATTATTGTCACAGAAATTACTTTAGTGCTTGATCCTTTTGCAACCGTCTTCAATGACAAGTATAGCACGGCGCTTCCGAAGGTTATGAATTTTCATGAAAGGATGACGTGTCACTTCTTTGATAGTTGGGCGCTTGTTACCGTCTTCTTCCAGTAGCTTGCAGAGAAGGTCTGAAAAATACTAAATTGAGAAATTAGATTCAATAAGAATAACTTACCAAAGCAGTTTCGGTCGACTTTATGTTTTACGTTCATGTATTCGTGACCTTTGAGTTGCCAATCTTGATATCTGTGATCGGATCTGAAAACTGAATTATTAGAAAAAAATAAAATCTTTATAACTTACACTTTTGCGATGTCCCAACAGTCCTCATTTCCAATGACAAAAGTCATTAAAGTCACTCCAACAGCCCACATATCAAGGGGAAGTAAAACTACTTTTTCATTGAGATGGGTTTCCGGCGCTCCATACATTCGGGTCCCGTAAAATTTGCGTTGTTCTTCATCACCATTTGGAATTGGACACGAAAGTCCAAAATCACAAATTTTTAACTGATCTGCAAAAAGAAAATTATGAAAATATAAGGGTGATTTATGAAACTTACCGGCTGATGTGAGGAGAAGGTTTCCTGGCTTCAGATCCATGTGAACAATGTGGCTATTGTGAAGAAACTCGACTCCAAAAACAAATTGTCTGAACATGTTCTTCAACAGTTGAGGATCTTTCGAGAGTTTTTCCAGGCTATCAAACACAGATCCATTTTCTGCGCATTCCATTAGAATATGAACATTGCGATAGCATTCATTCATTCCGAAAACTTTGACTACAAACTCATTATCTTTATCCTTATCAGAGAGATATTTCTGAATTGTGAGTTCGTTGTAAACCATTTCGACAAATTCAGATCGCTGACGTGGATTGGGATTTCTGTTTTCCTTCTCTTGTTGGAAGCAAATCTTCTTGACCGCCAAGATTTTTCCAAGTTCAGGATTGATTGCACGTGACACAACTCCAAAACCTCCGGATCCGAGTTTCCCTTCCATTCTGTACCAAGTATCTTGGAAGCAAGCAAATGCAAAATCGACCGATTTGTGCATTTTGAAATAAGGAATATTTGGCTTCTTGAAGACAACTCCGTTCGAAGACATTTTGGATTGATTGAGAAACACGAGAGCAAATGAAAAAAGACGAACGTAGACGTTGAATAAGCGAGACGAATGAGTAGGTAACCGTAACTGAATGGTACTGACCAGCTGGATGAAGACTGCTATAATTTTCAGATCCCTTATCGGATATGATGACTATTCAATTGTCATCATTTCTCGTATATCGTGTGATTGTATTACAGTTTATGGTGTATTCTCCAGCTGGATACTGTATACAAAGTGTACAACTATGATGACAATATCTCCTTATCTATATACTGATCCAACTAACAGAGCGTCTGTCAAAACTCCGCCCCTCCAAACAACGTTACTCCAATCATTCAGTCAGTTCCATACCAATCTCATACTGCTACCAATCTCATATTCATTCATCTAATTCTTCATCGTCTTCATCGGTTTTACTTCATCTGGCCTTTTCTTGTTTCCAACTTAATTTCAATCAAGGAAGGAATCAACTGCTTCAATTACTTAGCTCACATGTATTACTTCCAAAGTGTCACCCCTGGAATCCATCGGGTCTGGGTGCAAAAGTTAGACCCCCCGAGGGGTAGAACTTTGGCGGAGTTCATTTTTTGAAAAGCGACCTATTTCCGGATTTATCGATTTTTTCGTATTTTTCAAAAATTTTAGGTTTTTCGACCGTAACTCGGTCAGTATTAAAGATTTTCACAAAGTTAAAAAACGAAAATGTAGAGTTCGATGGGATCTTATTTTTTGCCCAACTGACCGGTTGAGCCAGAAAACGATAAAAGGACCAAAACGGCCCCCAAAGAAGAATCGAAAAAATGAGCGTCGATTCGTTTTTTTCATTTTACGCCCATTCGATTCTACGTAAAAAATGAGGCAAAACCTCATTTTTACTTTTCTCAAGTTATCGTCATTTTCGAAAGAAAAATTTGATTTTTTAACGGAAAATGACTTTTTTGGCTTGTATTAGGTGGGTATGGTCCATTTTTGATGGATCTAGGGGGTGTTATGGACAGAATATGCTTGTTCTGGGAAATTTACTCCATTCTACGCCGTTTCCCATAAAAAAAAATCAAGTTTTGAAAATTTAATTTTTTTCAATAAAAATTGGAAACTTTTTTCAACAAATTTTTCAAAATTTCAAAACTTGAATTTTTTGATGGGAAACGGCGTAGAATGAAGTAAATTTCACAGAACAAGCATATTCTGTCCATAACACCCCCTAGATCCATCAAAAATGGACCATACCCACCTAATACAAGCCAAAAAAGTCATTTTCCGTTAAAAAATCAAATTTTTCTTTCGAAAATGACGATAACTTGAGAAAAGTAAAAATGAGGTTTTGCCTCATTTTTTACGTAAAATCGAATGGGCGTAAAATGAAAAAAACGAATCGACGCTCATTTTTTCGATTCTTCTTTGGGGGCCGTTTTGGTCCTTTTATCGTTTTCTGGCTCAACCGGTCAGTTGGGCAAAAAATAAGATCCCATCAAGCTCTACATTTTCGTTTTTTAACTTTGTGAAAATCTTTAATACTGACCGAGTTACGGTCAAAAAACCTAAAATTTTTGAAAAATACGAAAAAATCGATAAATCCGGAAATAGGTCGCTTTTCAAAAAATGAACTCCGCCAAAGTTCTACCCCTCGGGGGGTCTAACTTTTGCACCCAGACCCGATGGATTCCAGGGGTGACACTTTGGAAGTAATACATGTCAATTTCAAAATGGTCAATCAATTCCCAATTGCTCAGTACCGTCAAATGGCAAAGTTGGATGTCTATATGGAATGTAAGTTTTTATTTTACTTTTTGAAAATATGCCAGGAAACCTTTTTTCGCGTGCGCGGATGATCAAGATTTTATTTTTTGAACGTCCTTTTGTTGAGTTTCTGTATTCTGGTTGAACGTATCATGCAGTTACAAAACAGTGCTTTTGTCAAACTTTCTACAAGTCTGTTCAAAAGATTTTCCAATTTTAGGCACTATTTACTTGAAAAATCCTTAGTTCAGGTCATCTTCTTTACACTTCTTTTGATTTGACAAAAAACGCAAAAATTTTCAAAAATTCTAGTTTGAAAGGGGACTCTACTATTTCAAAAAGTGTCAATGTTTTTATATAAACCAATGCAGAAAAGTGGGCGGGAAAAGGTTGCAGCGGAAAGTTTTGTCCAAAAACTCTTCTGAAGGCAGATCGAGGTTCTCAAAATTATTGGAAAATGCTCCTCGTTGAGATTTTTTTGTTGAACATTTTGAGCTCGTGAAAGAGTAGATTTACAGCAATAAAAACATAAATTCATTTCATTCTGAAAACAATAATGAAAAAAGAGTTCAATGAGTAGCCTTTTCCAATAAATTTGAGAGCCTCAATCTGCCTTCAAATGCGTTTTTGGACAAAATGTTCAACTGTAACTTTTTTCAATAAATGACATTTTTTTGGAACAGTAGGCCCCCTTTCAAGAGCGCCAAGTTGTTGTTTCCAAGAGTAAGATTGCTAAAAGCTGCAAATTATCGGAAGCTTTTACTTACTTGTGTTCGTTCCAATTTTTCATTCACGAATCTATTCCAGAATTAAATAAAAGTTTGACCGAAGTTGATAACTTTCCGTTTACATAACCTTCAATTTTTCAGTATGTCACCCTCAATTGCTCCGACCACGACGATTCTTTGATAAATGCATTTTTTGTGGAGGATCAGATTCGAAAAGTGCAAGCTCTGCAGAGTTCGTCAAGTTGCAACAGGAAGCAAACATCAAGATTTCTACTAATTCTCGTCCCAAAATTTGCAAAGATAATCTTGTCGAAGGTTCAGATGACGGATGTTTTTATAAATTCCACATTTCTTGCATTACAGTAAGTTTCCTACTAATTTAAATCCAAATATTGAAATTGTTTCAGAAATTCAAAGTTCTTCCTCGCTTCGATCCTCAATACATAGCACTCTCAACAACGAGTTCAACAATGGGAACATTGATTAAAGTTGAGAAACACATAAGAGCATTCCATGATTACTGCATTCCACTTGGATCACAATTTGTGGATGGAAAGTTATTGTTGCCAGAGTTATCAAAATTCGAAGGAGAGCATTTCCCGGTGTGTCATCGATGTGGAGGATATGATAGTTTGGATGACCCAATCAGATGCGAGACATGCTGCAATGTTTTCCATGAAAAATGTCAAGAGACCATCACAATTCGACAGAAAACTGTGAAGAAACAATGTGATGACTGCTTATTCAAGATCCAGAAAAGAAACAGCAGCAAGGTACTTGCTTTCATTGATGGAAAATGGCGAGTTGGAGTCAGTCAAAACACAACGGAACTAGGAATGGTACAAGTAGAGCTGGTTTCAAAAAGAAAATGCCATATCGTTAAAACTAATAGTTTATTCTGTCCAAGTCCCAAACTGGCTGAATGCACATTTTTGTCAGTGAAAGCTTTGAAATTGTTCTCTCCACAAGAATTGAAACTTGTTCAAGAATTTTTTGATGAACGGACCAAATTCTTCCCTGCAATTCCTCGAGCACCTCCAGTTTTCACAAATGAATACGTCATTCCTGATCTACAAATCCACCAAGATGTCGAAGTAGCAAACACAGAAGAAACAGGATACGGACTCTTTGTCAAAAACCCAATCAAGAGATTTTCGAAGATTGGAGAATATTTGGGAGAAGTAATTTCGAACAGAGAAGCAACAAAAAGAAAGGAATTAGGATTTAGATCTCATGATCGTGAGCAGAAGTTTTATACCTTCAAAACAAAGATTGCTAAGCCTGCCACAGTTATGAATATCGACGGGTCTGTGATTGGAAATCAGACAAGGTAAGTTTCTTTTTTTATTTTCCAGTTATTTTCATTTGCATTTGTTTCAGGATGATCAACCACTCTTGCTCTCCAAATTGTGAAGTTAAGAAAGTCCCCAGAGAAATCAATAGAGTTTCAATGGAAACGATTCAAATTGTTGCAAAAAGATCGATAAATGAAGGCGAGGAGATCACCATCAGTTATATGTGGTCCAAGTCCTTTGACTGCCGTTGTGCTCCATGCAAAAAGAAGGAAGAAACAAAACAACAAGATGCCGCGAACAGGAAGGAGATAACCGCAAAAAAGAGAAGAACCTGTAAAAATATTTAAATCAATTGTTTTTTGCTTTCATTCAATAATTTGTCCGTTTGTATTCTTTTTTTAATTTTATACAAAATAAAAGTTTCCTGAAAAAACATTGCTGAATAACAAGATAAAAATTGGATTTGAATTTTGAGGAACACCTCATTGTCAGTCATTCACAGTAAACAAACTTTGCAAACTGGCAATTTGGACCCCTTAATCATTTGACGGATTCTAATTAGGAAAACTGAATCTGCATACTCAAAAATGTCGTTTTCGAGATTCCATACTCATTCATCAAGAACTTCATTTGTTAGAGTTTCCAGAGTTCCTTCATCCTTTCATCTCCTTCGAAAGAATTTTCTCTTTTTAGTGTTCATCTCTTTTTGCTGGTTTTCTTCTGCAAAACCTGAGACTTTATTGCCTTTTCTCAGTGGTTTCTTTACAATCATGTTTGTTTTTTTCATTATTTATAAAGTCTATGTTTCTGGTCCATTGATCTGAGAAGATCAATTGGTGTCTGTTCAACCCGGAGTGCTTGATGATACATCACTATTCATGTTCAGTGCGCACAATACACACCCCTCTACTCTCGAGACTATCTACCAAGAGAGGGGGAGGGGGGCCTCTGCAATCGCGCTCTATTGAGAATATCCCCACAGACAGTTTTGCGAGGAGGGAAAGGGGGTACTCGGTCATCTATCGGGCGATGGACATATGCTTTTGATGAATCAACCTATTTTCATCAAGAAAAGTTCAAGAGAGATGACGTCACCAGTGGTTTTCCAGTTATCGAATCCAGGCCGTAATTTTGAAGAGCCATCTGGAGTGTGTAGCAGAAAACTCGGCAAAAAGAGGATGTCAGATAAGGTAAGAGAACAAATGTGATTTATTTTCAGTAATGTGAACCTAAAATATTGCAGTTTCTTCTAAATCAATGTGATGTCAAATTGCAAAAATTCGACTTCGATCCGAATCAAGGCTCCAAATCAGAATCAACGATCATTGGCGAACTGTTCGTGCCTTTTAAAAATGGTTCCGGAATGGATGTCGTCGGCAACGTCCAAGCCAATCGGAGCTCTTCTGGATGACGTTCAAAAAGGACCAAATGCTTCTAAATCACTGAAAATGCAGCTGGAGCACCATCCGAACGAAATTGGAACCTCGTGTGAATCAATTGGACACTTGGATGTTTTCAACAGTAAAGTGGGATGCTATCTCCAGTATTTCAACCCCTTCAAGATTTTGGGACTGCTAGATGAGAACGGTTTGGAGTCAGAAAGAAGAGAAGCTCGAGGGACAAAGTTTGGAACTAGTTCACCGAAAATTGGATGAGAATGGTGTCCTAGAATCATTGAGCATAGAATCTCCAACCTGGCCAATGGCTCCAGCTAACTTGAACCCGCCACAATTTCAATGGAAGATACGAATTCATGTGGACTACGCATCCAAGCGGACTACTCGACTAATGGAATGTTCCGAGGCTGCTTTTGTAGCATACAAGATGAGGACCATCCTTTGAAACTCATGGATACAAAAACATGGCGGAGAAAAACATGCTCAAGTAAATGCATATGGATCAGGTAAGACATTAAATTCAAAAAACTTAATATTCTTACTTTCAATTTTCAGCGACTTCACCCAAGCTCCATTCTCCGACGTGGCCATCCGCTTTGCCGCTTGAAACTGAAAGCTTGGAATATTCTGAGATCGTTCCGGAAAACGAGCGACTCTCACCTGAAGTTCCACATTTTCTGAGATTGGATTCGGAGTCAGAATGCGTTTTGGTGGACGGAGACGATTGTGAGCTTTTCGAAGAAGAAGACGTGTTACAAGTTTCGACTGCCGTTGCGAACTATGCAAGAAGAATTAAGAAACAAAACAACAAGATGCCGCAAAAAGAAAAGAGATCACAGCAAAAAAAAGAATAACCTATACAAATATTTAGCTCAATTGTTTTTTGCTTTGATTTATGATTTTTTTCTTCCATTTGTATTTTTTTCTAATTTTTCACGAAATAAAAACTTTTCTCAAAAAACATTGATTAATAGCAGGATATAAAGTGGATTTGAAGTTTGAGGAACGCTCAAAATCATTTTCAAATTTTGACATGTTTTTAACGGTTTCAAACTGTCTTTAAATTTTTTTCAAATTTGAGTTATTTGAGTCATTCCAAGCAAATAAATAAACTTATTGAAACCATTATGACCCGTTCATATCAATTTATGCCAACTTTAGAGAAGGCTTGAAAATATTGAAGTAATTTAGAATTTTTTCATCGAAACTTCATCCAAAGGAATTTATTTTGGAAGAGTGAGCCTTCGCATTGGACGTATTTGCCAAGTCTAAGAGAGAAGAGTAGAGAAGGTGATAAAAATCACGAACTAGTAAGGTTCAGTGTTACGACGTTCATTGAATACAGGAAACTGGTGAACTTTGATATGAAAATCAAAATAAACCCATTATGTTTGTCGACGCACTTTCTTTGTTTTTGTTCTGTAAGAACACTTCTGCTGAGCAATGTTGCAATGTTTTAAAATTTATATCACAGATAACAGAAACTTTTACTTTAAAAAAAAACTTTACAGAAGTTTACTTATGTGTGGATATTTTTTAGCATTTTTCAATAAAGTCCGTTCACATATTTTTGGAATCAATCGAAATAATAAAATTGATGTTTTTTTTTGCAAATTCAAGAAACTGTTCGATTCTAGTTGAAAATTATCGCAATAAAGAGAAATTCCTCTTTTTTATCTTTCACTCCCCTCATTTCTTTTCCCAAACTATTTGGCTTTCTGTCTTTCTAGTTTCCAGAACTTCCAGCTTTATTGCCTACAGTTTATGGTTATAATATCAGGTTTTCATTCGCAGGTTGGATTGTGCAATAGTGCTAACCATCCAAAGAAGTAGACTTTAATTTTTTTTTCAGCCACTTTGGAAGTGTAACAAAGGGTCGAAAAAGTACTCTTCCTAGAGATGTTTTTTCCGTTTTCTTCAGTCTTTTTTCTAAAGCCCGCTTGTTTTGTCTGCATAGAGAGAACATCGATAATTAATAATTAATTTATAACAAATGAAAAAAAGAATGAAAACAGAGAATGAATAAACAGTTAACATTATTAACATTGTCATAGAATTGAGAGTTTAGTACTTGATCCTTTTGATCCCGTCCTCAATGAAAAGTTCAGTACGGCGTTTTCGTAGGTTATGAACTTTCATGAACGCATGACGTGTCACTTCTTTGATAGTTGGGCGCTTGTCAACGTCTTCGTCCAGTATCTTGCAAAGAAGGTCTGAAAAATACAAAATTGAGAAATTAGATTCAATAAGAATAACTTACCAAAGCAGTTACGGTCAACTTTATGTTTCACACTTATGTAGTTGGAACCTTTATATTTCCATTCTTGATATCTGTGATCCGATCTGAATATTTAATGATTGGAAAGAATAAAATCTTTCTAACTTACACTTTTGCGATGTCCCAACAGTCCTCGTTTCCAATGACAAAAGTCATTAGAGTCACTCCAACAGCCCACATATCTAGGGGAAGTAAAAATACTGTTCCATTGAGATGGGTTTCCGGCGCTCCATACATTCGGGTCCCATAAAATTTCCGTTGTTCTTCATCACCATTTGGAATGGGACACGAAAGTCCAAAATCACAAATTTTCAATTGATCTGCAAAGGAAAATTATGAAAATATAGAATTAAATTTAAAACTTACCGGCTGATGTGAGGAGAAGATTTCCTGGTTTTAGATCCATGTGAACAATGTGATTCTTGTGAAGAAATTCGACTCCAAAAACAAATTGTCTGAACATGTTTTTCAACAGTTGAGGATCTTTCGAAAGTTTCTCCAAGCAATCAAATACAGATCCATTTTTTGCACATTCCATCAGAATGTGAATATAGCGATAGCATTCATTCATTCCAAAAACTTTGACTACAAACTCATTATCCTTATCTTTGTCTGAGAGATATTTTTGAATTGTGAGTTCGTTGTAGACATTTTCGACAAATTCAGATCGCTGACGTGGATTGGGATTCCTGTTTTCCTTTTCTTGTTGGAAGCAAATTTTTTTGACAGCTAAGGTTTTTCCAAGTTCATGATCGATTGCTCGTGATACTACTCCAAAACCTCCAGATCCGAGTTTCCCTTCAATTCTGTATCGACTACCTTCAAAGCAAGCAAATGTAAAATCAACCGATTTGTGCATTGCAAAATAAGAAATATTTGGCTTCTTGAAAATAACTCCGTTTGAAGACATGTTCGATTGATTGAGAAACAAGAGTAAAGGGAAGAAGACGAAGGCAGACGTTGAATAGTTGAGACAAATGAATATATGTTGAGTAACTGTATGGAACTAAACCAGATGAGTGATGTACTGTTTATTGGAGGGGCGGAGTTCCGAGAAACGCTCGTTTGGATTGGATAGGTATACTGTAGATAAGGTTGTACACCCTTAAAACAAGAAAAGATGACAAATTGAATAGTCATCATATCCGATAAGCTCTCTGAAAAGAGAGTCCATCTGGCTATCTTAATGTATGTGGATATACATACACAACAAAGATCCTTATTTTGATAAGAACCTTCAAGTGTCCGTTGAGAGTTTTTGATTGGAAAAAGAATTAGAAATATAACCAAATGAAATTGAAACTTATCATGTAGGTCTAAAATCCTATAATCAAAAGTATAATTGTTGGTCGGAAATTTTGTAATCTGAATTCTCAACTTAAAAGTTTAGCAATTATTAGGTGAGATCACAATAAGAAAACCAGCTTGGAATAGTTCAGATGAAAAAAATCTGCTTCTTACTAATTTAATTAGTTTCAGGAAAGTAAACCTTACGTTTTTTAGGGTTATTCGATTGAAATAGCTTCATCAAAAGATGTCATCATTTATGAAATGTACTTAAACATGAAAATTCCACACTTGTCACGGGCCGGGCCGCTGGAGGAATTTCTACCGGCCCGGCCCGGCCCGGCCCGGCCCGGCCCGGGGTTCAAGGCAAAACATGTTTTTTTCAAGTTTTTTTTTTGAAAAATTTTTTTTCGCGGTTTTTTTCTAGTTTTTTGGCCTATGTTTTCAGGGAAGAAATTCTGATCTATTTTTGAGTAAAAAGACCCAGGAAAAGTTTTGAAATAGTGCTGAAAATCGCGAAAAACGTGCTTCAAAATTCAAAAATTTTCAAACCCGGGCCGACCGGGCCGGGCCGGGCCGGAGAATTTTTCATCGGCCCGGCCCGGATTTTGACAAGTCTGGAAAATTCGAACTACCGACACTGATATCGTCTAGAAATAACATTTCAAGTATGGAAAAGATGTCAGAAAGAAGTAAAACCAATTTTTAGTCCCGGATTTTGTTTTCACCAACTTGGTCCAACATCAGAAACAATTCCACTTGAAGCCGTCACTATCATGCGGAATAAATCTCTTGCATTGTTCTTTTGCATCGTTTTTTCAAAGATTATGTTTCAAGGATAAAAATGCCTCCAAGTCTCATACAGCTTCGAATTGTTATCAAGGCAAAAATAATTTGTTTTTAATAAACCACCTCTTTGTTCCGAACTTCGCGAGTTGTTCCAAGTTCAACAGAACAATAAAGTTTCAACTTCAGACGATCATTCTGATTTGGTTGTTTAGTTTTTTTTTTTTAGAGTTTCCTTCAATTCTAGTTTTTCCTCGTTTTCTATTAGCAGAGATAATGGAAACTATTCACGTTTTTTATTAGTTTTCAGACCAGTGCACCATTCGGAAGCATCATTTCAAATCAAACTTGTTTGAAAACTGAACGAAGCAATTTGAGAATCTGTAAGTACATTGCAGGTCTAGCATCATTCAGATTACAATTACTATGTCCCTTTTATTCAGATCTTCAAACAAAATGCATAAGTAGGCTACTGATAATGTTCACTTTTCAATTTTTTTTCCTCAAAAAGATTATAGAAAAATGTTGGAGGCTGTTATCAATATCAGAATCTGTATTGTGTATTCATCTCCACATATCCAGCAGTATTGGATAGAGACTGTTATAATTTTGAGACCCCTTATCGGATATGATGACTATTCAATTGTCATCATTTCCAGGTATTCCATTTTACTGTTTATGGTGCATACGCCATCTGGATACTGTATGCATTTTCATAATGATGACAATATCTCCTTATCTATAAACTGATCCAACCCAACATAGCGTCTCTTAAAACTCCGCCCCTCCGAACAACGCCATTCCAATCATTCAGTCAGTCCCATACCAATTTCATATTGCTACCAATCGCATATTGCTACCAATTCATTTAATTCTTCATCGTCTTCATCGGTTTTCTTCATCTGGCCTTTTGTTGTTTTCAACCCAATTTCAATCAAGGAAGGAATCAACTGCTTCAATTAATTTGCTCAATTTCAAAATGGTTGCTCAATTCCCAATTGCTCAATACCGTCAAATGGCAAAGTTGGATGTGTGTATGGAATGTAAGTTTTTATTTTACTTTTTTAAAATATGGCAGGAAACCTTTTTTCGCGTGCGCGGATGATCAAGATTTTATTTTTTGAACGTCCATTTGTTGAGTTTCTGTATGTTAGTCAAACGTATCATGCAGTTACAAAATAGTATTTTTATGGGATTTTCTGTTTTGGGTAACTTTATGCGCCATCTACTCAGGAAATCTTTTGTGATAGTCATTTTTCCTTCATTTTCTTTGGCTTGAAGAAACACACAAAAAATTTAAAAAAGCGTCTAGTTTGAAAGGGGACAACAAAATTTCAAGAAGTGTCGACGTTTCTATATTAATCAACGCAGAAAACTAGGGCGGAAAAAGGTTATATTTGAACGTTTTAACGGAAAACCTTTTTAAAGCCAGATTAGGATTCTTAAAATTATTGAGAAAGGCTTCTCGTTGAGCTTTTTATTCTTGTTAGACAGTGAGCTCGTGAAAAAGTAAATTTACCGAAATGAAAACTTTAATTCGTTTTATTCTGAAAACAATAGAGAAAAGAGTTCAATGAGTAGCTTTTTCCAACAAACTTGAGAGCCTCAATCTGCCTTCAAAAGCGTTTTCAGACAAAACGTTCAACTGTAACTTTTTTCAATGAATGACACTTTTTGGAATAGTAGGCCTCCTCTCGCCAAATTGTTGTTTCAAAGACTCAATTTGCTACGAGCCGCAACTTTTCGAAAGCGTTTTACTTATGCCTCAACTTTTTATTCACGAATCTATTCCGGAATTCATAAAAGTTTGACCGAAGTTGATAACTTTCCGTTTACACAATCTTCTATTTTTCAGTATGTCACTCTCAATTGCTCCGGCCACGACGATTTATCGACAAATGCATTTTTTGTGGAGGATCAGAATCGAAAAGTGCAAATTCTGGAGAGTTCGTCAAGCTGCAACAGGAAGCGAACATCAAGATTCCTATTAATTCTCGTCCCAATATTTGCAAAGATGATCTTGTCAAATGTTCGGATGACGGATGCTCCTACAAATTCCACATTTCTTGCATCACAGTAAGTTTCCAACTGATATTAACCCAAATATTCGAATTAATTCAGAAGTCCAAAGTTCTTCCCCGTTTCGATCCTCAGTACATGGCACTGGAGCAACATGTTGGAAATGTGAAGTGTCCTGATCACTTCTGTGGAACGTGTTTTGATGATTGTTTCCAAACAAGTTCAACAATGGGAACATTTATTAAAGTTGAGAAACACATCAGATCATTCCATGATTACTGCATTCCACTTGGATCTCAATTGATGGATGGAAAGTTAGTGTTGCCAGAGTTGTTGAAGTTTGAAGGGCAGCATTTTCCGGTGTGTCATCAATGTGGAGGATATGATAGTTTGGATGACCCCATCAAATGTGAGACATGCTGCAACGTTTTTCATGAGAAGTGTCAAGAGACCGTAACAGTTCGACAAAAAACTGTCAAGAAACATTGTGATGATTGTTTATTCAAGATCCAAAAACGAACCAGCAGTAAGGTTCTTGCTTTCATTGATGGAAAATGGCGAGTTGGAGTTCCTCGAAGCACAACAGAAGTTGGAATGGTTAAGGTGGAGCTAATTTCGAAAAGAAAATGCCATATCGTGAAAACGAACAGTTTATTCTGTCCAAGTCCAAAACTAGCAGAATGCACATTTTTGTCAGTGAAAGCTTTGAAATTGTTCTCTCCACAAGAATTGAAAATTGTTCAAGAATTCTTTGATGAACGGACTAAATTCTACCCTGCAATTCCTCGAGCACCTCCAGTTTTCACAAATGAATACGTTATTCATGAATCCATGCGAGACCTTCTTCCAACAACAATGGACACTGATCTACAAATCCACCAAGATGTTGAAGTAGCAAAGACAGAAGAAACAGGATATGGACTCTTTGCCAAAAACCCTATCAAGAGATTCTCGAAGATTGGAGAATATTTGGGAGAAGTTATTTCGAATAGAGAAGCAACAAAAAGAAAGGAATTAGGATTTAGATCTCATGATCGTGAACAGAAGTTCTACACATTCAAAACTAAAATTGTTAAACCATCAACAACCATCAACATTGACGGATCAGTGAGAGGAAATGAAACAAGGTAAGTTTCAGTTTTTTTATATTCCAGTTATCTTCATAAGTTTTTTTTTCAGGATGATTAACCACTCGTGTTCTCCAAATTGTGAAGTTAAGACAGTTGCCAGGGAAATCAACGGAGTTTCATTGGAAACTATTCAAATTGTGGCAAAAAGGTTGATTAATACGGGAGAAGAGATCACCATTTCATATATGTGGTCCAAGTCCTTCGACTGTCGTTGTGCTCCATGCAGAAAGAAGGAAGAAACAAAGGAACAAGATGCCGCAAAAAGGAAGGAAGTCACCGCAATGAAGAGAAGAACTTATAAAAATATATAGTCCATTCATTTTTTGCTTTTCTTTGATAATTTGTCCATTTGTATTATTTTCTAAATAAAAAAAAAATAAAAATTTAGGAAAAGAGATCAACATTTCCATTTGTAGAATTCCATACTTATTCATCAATAACTTCCTTGGTTAGATATTCCAGATTTTCTTTATTTATTTATCTTTTTCCGAACCATTTCCTTGTTTTTCTTCATTTCAATAGGTTACGGTTCTGATCCAGTTTTTGAGAAGATCAATCGGTGTCTATTGAACTCATATCACCTAACGACACGTCACTATCCATTACAGTCATTGAGTATTGAGTGCGCACAATACAAAACCCTCTACCCTCGAGACTATCTTCAAAGAGAGGGGGCCTCTGTAATCGCGCTCTAATGAGAATATCCCCACAGACAGTTTTGCAAGAGAGGAGACGAGGTACTCGGTTATCGTCTCCATTCCCATTCATTCCTCTTGTCTACTCTATACTGTACCACCACCTTCTCCTGCATTCTTCTTCTATTCTGTCGTTTTTTCTCTGTATTCGTTTTGCTCCTCCCTTCACAATGGATGATCCAATTGACGAGCAAGCCACAATCAATCTTTATCGTGAGGCACGTAACAAGCAGAGATGCATGGAGTTAAAATTATCTAAAAAGAGAGTCTGCCTTCGTATTAAATTGCAACAAACTCGGTTCTACAATAATTTGAAGAAATGGAGAAGACAAAACAGAATGGAACAAAAAATAATGCGAGCCGAACAGAAAAAAGAGATGGTTGAGCAAATTAAGGATTTGTGGATGTATGAGTCGACTTCTAACTCTTCTAAACCACCAAAGAAGAAAGTTTGCGTTGAAGGTACCGCTGAGGAATCTCAAAAAGATGTTCCAACCCCTTCCACTCCACCGCCAAGTAAGAAAACCTGCATTCGTGGACCTGTCAGTCGTCCATAGTGGTATTAAGCAAACGCGGTGAGTCAATTTATCAGCTATTTTGATGGCATTCATATACAATTCTTTTAGCTCGTGTAAGCCATCTCTGTGTCATCAGTCTAATGCCTCTCGCACCAGTTTTCAATTCAATTATTTGCCCTATCCCGTGAATCTTGCAGCTGAGTATGAAGAACCGTTAGCCGCTCTCCTTTTTTGAACCCCTGAAAATTGTAAGTTCAATCAATATTTTGCCTAACGTCTCATCCAATCTTTCAGGTCCTGTAGTCCATCTACATGTCTAAATTATGAATCTTCATCCCTCCATCAACGATCAATTCAATTTATTGTCATTATTTTTGCCACGCCGCTTCTCCATTCAAATTTTTTGCCCCAACCCGTGCATCTCGCAATTGAATAAGAAGAATCGTTAGCCACATAGTTGTACCGAGCAAAAACTGTAAGTTTGTTTTCTTTTCAACAACTTTTTTTTATCCAATTATCTTTCAGCTTCTGTGACCCCCTTCATGTGTTATCACTCTTCAATGTACATCAATCTGTCTACAACAATCTCCCTATCACCACCAATTTTTCATTCTTGTAAATAACCCAGTTGTTCACCGGGTTGCTCCTTTTATTTTGTTGCTCCGATTTCAAGCAATAAATGTTATTGCTTCAAATTGTGTTTATCTTGTTTTCAACTATTAGGTTGAACACTAATTTTCTTCAATTTTTGGTGTTGTCGCTTTGACTAACTGTCATGAGACGATGAATTAATGAAATGTCATGAAGTTTTAGGTTATAATAGTCCCTCATAGGCTCACTTTACACGTTTAATATCAGCTCTCAGCAACCTTCCATTCTCGAGATTTTCACTTTCCAACTAGACGTATTGAAACAATGTTTGGAAGAAGATTTTTCTTTCACTTTTTTTAATTATCAGATGGAAATAAATTTTAACGGCGAATATCCTAAAGTGACATACTATTTTTCCAAACTTTACATGCAAAACCGCTTGGTTCCCAAAGCTAGTAGGAAGGAGTGACAGATGCAGCTACAACTGACAATAGTTTTCAGTGATGTCATATTAGGTGGGATATCACAACTTTGAGAGTGGACTTAGATGAAAGTTATATTATGTATTCGTAATGACAGTTATTGGACTGTCTAATGCAAACAATAAACCAAAAACAAACTCTTTTAAAATCGGAAAATTTAATAAACAATCAATAATCGCTTTTTGGCACAATCCTAGAAGTGCGTTGTAGTGAACAAGTAACCTATTGTGTCGGTTATCTTGAAAATAGGAATCATCCAATTTTAAGTGTTATTGTGGATGGAATGTGTACTCATATGTCTACAATATACTAGAATCCCTTCTATATTATACAGGTGTATTCGGTGATAATCGCCCATAATGATGATTTTTGCATATCTTGTGCTTCGAGCACTTTTCCACAAAACGCAGAAGAGTGATCAAGGATTTTTATTTATGATATCAATGACTCATGCCTGTACTGTAAAATAGTAAAAACTCATGACCCTCATCCTCCTTGAGTAGCGAAACTGAATTCATCAAACTAAAAATTCAAACTGCTGAAAATATTTCTATGGAATCGAATAAATATTATTTTTCTGTGAATAGATAGAAATGATCAAATTTGATATAAATGAAGTTTGGTTAGTGGTTTATATACCCAACAACATTGCAAACAGAATTCAAAAGTTTTACGGTTCGAAAAATGGGAGCGAAGTCGGTATATCAAAAATGATGCACTAAGAGTAAGTATCTCTAAATCTCTTTAAACTGCAAGCACCGACTAGTGAGTTGGTGGTAACAATGGTATATCTTTACCATAAACCAACAGCAAAAGCATCAGTTCCTGCTATCTCTATTCTCGGAGATTTTTGACATCGAAATCAACACCAAAAATTGAAGAAAATTAGTGTTCAACCTAATACAATAGAGTTGTGCAATAGTGCTCAACATTCAAAGAAGAAGACTCCGATCAGTTACAGTTCCAAATTCGCAATAAGTAAAAGCAAGTTGTTGAAATTTTGTCTCCCTAAACCTCGGTAGAACAGAATCAGACAGATTCAATGAAAATCACAAAAGCAGGTTGTTTTTCGGTTTTGATCTTTGATATTTGATGGACCCAAACCGTCTTTTGCGTGTTAGACAGATTAAATAACCTACCTTACGTAATCTCACGACAGACACTTCATGTTGCAAAATAGAAACGACGAAAAGTGATAGGAGACGGTTGTGTGTTTTTCAAATTCTTTTATAGACAATCTGATTCAAACAAAAGCATACTGAAATGTGGAAAAGACCTTTTTTTGCGTTAAGTTCCTGATCAACAAACATATTTTCAGATGACTTTCTGATTATAATTGCAAGAAATAATCAAATCCTGATCTTTGCCAGAGCTTGTGGCAAGGTATTTCAATTAAAAATCATTACGGAAACACACATTTCAGGCGTACAGGTGCAAAATTGACATATCCAGTCTACAAAGCGAAAATCAAAGATTTCCAGATTATTTTCCATTATGTCAATCAAAATGGATTCAACAACTGCTTGCTACTCTAATGGGACAGTTGATACAACAGATGCTCTTTTAGCTGCAGCGTTTTATATGTTTCTCGGATTTACTCGAGTTCTTTGTTTCTTATTGGCTGTCTTGTTGTTCCCTTCCTATTTATATGTGTGTTTGAAAACTCATTCACAAAACAAAAAGGTAATTCATGTTTATATAAGGTTTAGGGTTTTTGTTTGAATAAGTTTCAGTCAATTGTGTATCCGGTTTTTCTGCCCTTTCATATCATTACTTTGCTGATTTTTGTGCATAATATGCTTGGTGCAATTTCGATTCTCCTTGACAGGTAGATTTTGAAATCCGTTTTTGTTCGAGATGAAATTTTCCAGCTTCATGGAAAGTACTGGAAATGAATCTTTATTCAATTACATTGTATTTGTTGAAGCAACACTTGTTTTCACAATTCCTTCTTTTCTGAATTGTTTGAAGGTATTCCTTGCTATCCATTTGGCACTATCTTTGCTCTATGAACAAGTAAAAATAGAAAAATTCATGAACTTCAATAGTAAAAACTGGTATTTCATTATTTGCTTTTTGTTTTTTGCTTTATTAGCAGTAGCACTGTGGTTTGTTTATGTAGCTCTCACCCCAAATGATCAGAATAAACGATATACAATTTCGGAAAACTACTGCTACGTAAGTTTTTACACATTAATATTTTATAAGTGGGAAACTTGCAGTGCTTGTTCATAGGATTGGAAGTTATGTCTATTGTTTCGTGTCTATTTTATATCACGATGCTAGAAGTTGTCAGAACGGAAAGAAAGCTGAAGAAATCCAGAATAAAAACAGTTATCAAGCAAATGGAAATTGGTTTTTGCATTTTCAAATTTGTTAGTTCCAATACTAATATTACTTTTACAGACTTAATTTGCGATTCATTTCAGATATTTTTTGTTCTGGCCTATTTTTTCTCAGATAGTGTGGCAAAATCTGGATATTTTTTTAGTTGTACATCTTTTTCTTCAAATGAGAATTTGTTTTCTCAGCCGACAAAAGCTGTGAGCACAACACTTGTTTTTACTTGTATGAAAAACCGTCTTTTCAGATTTTTCTCACATCATACTATGCAACTTATGCCGTTACGTCTGTTATAATTGAATTCACATACATAGTATGCCACAAATCAACTCTTGAAACATTTGTTTTGAAAGTGTTCTTATTGAAAAATGTTATATCTTTTGCGGCTAGAATTAATAGAATACAACCAACGAGAGCAGTTGAATATACAGAAAGAGCATAAAATAAAAATTTGAAGCAGGTTCAGTTCGGCGTTCACATCAACGAGAATCATGTAACTATTTGTTTTTACTTAAGCTGGGTTTCCGGGTCATTCTGCGAGATCAATACGAGTTCTTACGATGCTTTCTGTCAGGAAGCAGAAGATATTAAAATTCAAAATCAAAAAATTTTCTGTGAATGTCAAAATGCACTCACTTATAGTGCTTTTTTCCACTTCTCTCACAACCATACTTTGTGAGGGTCCTTTCTTTGCAAATTTCTCAAATTGCTCTCCTTCTCTTTCTAATTTCTCGTCCTTTTTTCCGAGTTCCTCCATCTTCAAAACACCTTTTCTCCCTTCAACCAACAACAGCTTCTATTGTCCATTCTTTAGTTTTTTTTCTTTCGTTTCTCCTTTTCCTTCTTCATCTGTATGTATTTGTAATTCAGTTCATAAAACGAAACGACGAAACGTGCTCTTTATTCTCCTTTATCTCAAATTATTCTCCTTTATCTCAAATGACTTTCAGCCGTATTGAGAAAATTGCATTTTGAGAGCTGACGTTCCATTGTCTATCATTAGAATTCTTTATCATATACACTCGTATTCTCTCATAAAAGGGCTTTGAGAAATATCCGTTTTCAGAAGGGAGGGGTCCGTTTTTTGATGTTCCTTGAATATTACCTGATTTCAAAGGGTATCCTTGAACAATCTTCAAAAACAATTGAATTTAATAAAAGAGAGCGAAAAGTATGATTACGGAGATGGTAGTAATTTCGTGGTACTACAATCTGAAGTTGTAGTACCATGAAATTTGATTATATTCTCGTATTTGATGCAAACGAATTCATCAAAATTATTTCTACTGTCTTTATGTCTTCATCACAACAAGAAAAACAAGACTTTATGAGTTTTTGTCCTTCATCACTGTCTTATTCCAATTTTTTAAAAATTGTTTGGCTAATCCATCGTCCTCATCATCATCATTCATGTCCTGCTTCATCATCTTCTTCTTCATTTTCCCGCTCATAATGTGTCTTCTTTTTTCTTCTTTTTTGTTTGTTTTCCCGATGGGACCGCCCTTTTTTTCTCCCATTTTCTACTTTTCTTGTTTTCCCTCCAGTTTCAAAGAAGTCGAATCAAAAAAGACTTTGTCACCAGAGAAGAAAAGAGAGGAAGAAAAGTTGCATGGCATTAATCCGCCTGTTTTTTGTGCTTCTTCTTCTACTGGACAGGATTCAAATTAATAAATTTTTACAACTTGGTACAATTGGAACCAGATGGATATCTCCTTCATATCTCTTTCTTTACAGTCATCATCAAACTTGTTAGATTTCCTTTGTTCTTTCCCGTAACTGCACCTTGCCGATTGGTTCAAACTACGCACAGACGATATAATCTTTTCATCTTGACGCTGTCTAAACATTTAGTGACGTACATTCATCTTTATGACTTTCCCACACTGTGTATCGTAAGCCACGCCCACTTTTAGACAACGTCTTCTTTTTATGAGCGCGTCCACACAGTCTCCACCATTCATTCTCTTCAGTTGTGTTGCCCCACAGTCTATTTATTCCGTTTGACTATTGATTAACGCTTCACCCTTTAACGAACCAGTTTTGTGTTTCGCTCAAGAAAATCAGTCAATACATTTCTTTGTCGTACTCCATTTTTTCCTTTGAAACCATTTTCAAACACTTTTTGACCAATTTCAATTTCCAAAAACTCAAATCTTTCCGAGATACATGTTCCAGTTTGGAGGTGACGATCCCTGAACAAGGGGGGCTTCCATTCTGGAAAAGTATTTCTAAATGATAATTTTGAACTACTTTCAAACACTTTTTGACCAATTTCAAATGCCAAAATCTCAAATCTTTTCGAAATACATGTTCCAGTTTGGAGGTGACGATCCCTGAACAAGGGGGGCTTCCATTCTGGAAAAGTATTTCTAAAAGATAATTTCGAACTACTTTCAAACACTTTCAAACACTTCTTGACCAATTTCAATTTCCAAAAACTCAAATCTTTTCGAGGTACATGTTCCAGTTTGGAGGTGACGGTCCCTGAACAAGGGGGGCTTCCATTCTGGAAAAGTATTTCTGAAAGATAATTTCGAACTACTTTCAAACACTTTTTGACCGACTTCAATTTCCGAAAATTCAAATCTTGACTCTGTCTGAACATTTGGTGACGTACATTCACCTTTATGGCTTTCTCACGCTGTGTATCGTAAGCTACGCTCACTTATAGACAACGCCTTCTTTTTATGAGCGCGTCCACACAGTCTCCACCATTCATTCTTTTCAGTTGTGTTGCCCCATAGTCTATTTACTCCGTTTGACTATTCATTAACGCTTTACCCTTCAACATGGAACCAGTTTTGTGTTTTGCTCAAGTAAATCAGTCAATACATTTCTTTGTCGTACTTCATTTTCCCTTTGAAACTATTTACAAACACTTTTTGACCAATTTCAATTTCCAAAAACTCAAATCTTTCCGAGATACATGTTCCAGTTTGGAGGTGACGATCCCTGAACAAGGGGGGCTTCCATTCTGGAAAAGTATTTCTAAAAGATAATTTTGAACTACTTTCAAACACTTTTTGACCAATTTCAAATGCCAAAATCTCAAATCTTTTCGAAATACATGTTCCAGTTTGGAGGTGACAATCCCTGAACAAAGGGGGCTTCCATTCTGGAAAAGTATTTCTAAAAGATAATTTTGAACTACTTTCAAACACTTTCAAACACTGTTTGACCGATTTCAATTGCCGAAAATTCAAATCTTTTCGAAATTTTTTCAGAGTAGTGTGTTTATTACGTTTCTGGTGGTTTCTTTCACCCCCTCACGACACGTCCTTCAGTTTCTCCTGATGATTCAAAAACGTTCATTTTCTACTTTTCTGTCACACTCGACACATTTTGAACTATGTGACTCTTGGAGAGTATGATATTGAAATGCTCATGATACATTTTAAATTTTTTCATAAACGTTACAATCAGAATAAAAATAAAATCGCTCTCTATAGAGAGATTTGTCTGTTTTCTTGCCAAGATGTTTGCAGCATTTTTCCATAAAGAAATGGTCAAGTCTCGATTGGAGATTAGAAATTAAAAATGCCACTATGTTTGGTTTCAACATTACTGTAGTTTCTATTTTCATCATTGAATAAACAGACGTTAAAAAGTTACAAATAAACTAGTTTTATGTGCTCTAGTTTCATGTGTTGAATCTGACGCTGCGGCTTGCTCGTTGCTAACGATGTTTTATTGTATTATTTTGACATTATCAAAATAAAACCTTTTCTTCGTTTTTTTTTCGGTGTTCAGTATTTTTGTTTGTTTACGGCACATTTTCTTCTAGTAATTATTTTGTTGACTGAGATCGAAATTCGGAACATGGAAAAACTTGAATAATCCGAATCATATTTTACAAGAGAAGAAAGTAAGCACATGAGGATAAAAGTTAAGAAAGCCACGGGTTGATGATACATACATTGACGAGAACAAAATGATTCAGTTGCGAATTCACAAAACATCTTTCAAAAGTTAGAAAAGTTTTGTTCTCAAATGTTCGAATGAGTTCGAGCAAGAAAAACAGACGCAGAGGATTAAGAGCAACTTGAGAATAAAATATCAAGAACTGCAATAATTGATATAAAAATGATTGATATAAAATAGATTTTAGTTTCGTTTATGAAATTGAAAATAGTTATACCTCTAGATAGTTTTAATCCAACTCACCTAACATCAGGAGGATGTGAAAGATGATCTATCAATACTGGATGATATATCATCATAGCATCGTTAAAAAACCGTAGCCACTCGTTGAGACCAGTTTCAAAAATATAATGCCAAATCCAATGACTATATAGTTTGCCCATCAAAACAGAAAATGAAAGATATGCAGCTGAAAACATAACCGACGTTTTGAAGTTTCATTATGATTGGGATGTTCAATTCTGGAAATTGATAATATTTGCCTGTTCTAGTGGTAAAGTTATTGCATGTGAGAAAAAACTTTCTCGATATCAGAAACCATATTTTGATACAACAGAGAGAGTACGATAGCCATTTGGTGAAAATAGTTTCAGTAGTTCAATCATCCTTTGAATAGATAGTAAGTTGCAAAACTGACCAATGAAAAACATTGATGAGAAATATGTAATTGAAGTTCACAAGATAATACACGATTCTATTATTGAGATGTTTGATATCTGTGGATGTCCCAGGCTCTTCCATTACAAGCTCGTTTCCATCTTTCATCCTGGTTCTGTGTGTGATCAATACCTCGCATCAATGCTTTTTCATCCAAATCGTGCCCTTCGGCATAATCTATCCATAATATAATGATGTTCCGATTACTTCCAAGTCTCCATAACTTGATGAATTTGTTTAAATCATTTACTGACATGAAGGCTTCGGTAGAAGTAAATCTAATCTCTTTGGCATTCATTGCGAGTAGATGATTCAGATCAATGTGCATTCCAGAATACACACAGCTATGAGTTTTTTGAACAAAAACTCTTACAATATCTTCTTTTCGTTCAAATGGGTTTCGATATAAACTCAATCCTTGGGAATCATGAAAATGACTTAGAATTTGTCTTGTGACACTATTGCTCAGTTGTTCATCGATGGCCATAAAGTCAACATTGATTTGGTTTAAGGCTTCACGAATAAGACTGATATCCATGTAATTATAGAACCCTGAGCAGAACTTCAAATAGTTCAGAACAGGTCGATTGAACAAATGGTGAAAGTGGTTGAGCCATTGCTTTAGACCAAAACGAGCTTTAGTGAAAACTTGATAAGGTCTATTTTGAGCAGATGCAAAAACATTTACAACTGTAAGCTCATTCGCTGTATCACTCCGAAGTGCAGCTCTTTTGAATATGAATCTAGTCACACTAGTTCCATTGAACGATATGGAGTGTATAATCCGTAGTTGCACACCTGAGTCAGTAAACTCCAAGTCCAAATATCTAGACTCATTTTGCAACAATTTCCCTTTTTGCCGATTCATTTTAACAGATAATCTTTCCATTTTTTTTTGAGGACAAATAAAAATTGATTCTAAATGAGTTCTACTAGAAACAAGAATGGGATTTGAAAACTTACAAGTCGAAAACGTGAAGAAGGCTCAGAACACGTATAATAACTTTTTCTGGTAGAAGAAGTAGTGGAAATGT
This sequence comes from Caenorhabditis doughertyi, assembly GCA_963572265.1. Lineage (NCBI taxonomy): Eukaryota > Metazoa > Nematoda > Chromadorea > Rhabditida > Rhabditidae > Caenorhabditis > Caenorhabditis doughertyi. The sequence goes on along the minus strand of OY751558.1, from coordinate 27,511,290 downwards.
CATGGTAGAAAACAATGTTAGTTGGGAAAAAGAAGTTGAAGGAAGGGTGGATAAAAAGTCGATAATAAGCTTATGAGAGGTGTTTCCGAGTGTTGCATGTGCATAAGAGAGACGGCAGAACAACAATGAATTAGAGAAACAGAGAAATAAATATGACTGGGAATGAAGCCTCATATGTGTAACTGCCACTTAGTTAATAACCAGCAGAAAACCGCGACTACGTCGCGGATTTTCTCCTGGCGTCTGCTGGCTCTATAGTAAAGTTCACTTTGAAAACTGTTCTGCTATCTAAACTCTGCCTAAGCTTGAATAGAGGTTAGCGGAATGCTGCAATGTACTGCCGTATTTACAGTCCATACGGTGTCCGCTCCATATGCGCTCTACTGCACTCAGTACTTCGAGATATTCCACTTTCGTCGCCAAATTGCATTTTTCAAAATAGTTAAAATGATGTTTTCGAAGATTTCTCAGAACCCAAAACAATCCTTCATCGTTCAGTTCACACTCGTTTTGAAAATTCAACTTCCTTTCTTCCAAGATCTAAAATTTGAATTTCCGAGACTTTGTTTGAACTTGGACTACTGCTACTCTAGGAAATTTTGAAAATTTGTACTTTTTTAAAAATTGTAATTCTCAACGATTTTTCAAGCTTCTGAACATTTTGGAGAAAGAATGTTTTAATTGTCGTTCTTTGGAATCAAATTCTGATTCCCGCGCTCTTTGAATTTTGAATTCTAGAACTTTCTGGGAAATATTTTGAATTCCCGCGCTTTTTGAATTTTGAGTTTTAGAACTTTCTGGGAAAATTTTGAATTCCCGCGCTTTTCGAATTTTGAATTCTAGAAACTTCTGGGAAAATTTTGAATTCCCGCGCTTTTTGAATTTCGAATTCTAGAACTTTCTGGTAAAAATTTTTGAATTCCCGCGCTTTTAAAATTTTGAATTCTAGAACTTTCTGTTAAAAATTCTTGAATTCCAGCGCTTTTTGAATTTTGAATTCTAGAACTTTCTGGAAAAATTTTGAACTCCCGCGCTTTTTGAATTTTGAATTCTAGAACTTTCTAGAAAAAAGTTCGTATTCTAGAACATTCTAGAACATTCTAGAAAAAATTTTGAATTCCCGCGGTTATAGAATTTTTGAATTCTAGAACTTCCTCCAAAAATGGAAGTTCTAGAACATTCTGGAAAATAATTGAAAAGTTGGTAAGCGTGCTTCTCTCAACTTTGGCAGTTTTTGAGTACATCTCTCACGGTGTAAAGCTGTATGTTATCCCATACATAATCAAAAATCCACGAAGTTTTCCGTATTTCAATCATCTAGGACAGATACAGATTTCTGTAACTACCGTAATCCTACAGTAATCCGTCTCAATTTTTGACTGTATACTACTTCGGCCTGTTACATATTTCCATATAAGTCAGGAGTTATTCCGTTCATTCCGAAGAAATTCGAAAAATTCCGGGTTACTGTAACTACCGTAATCCTACAGTAATCTGGACCTGGTTTGGACGGTATGCAAAGTTGGTCCCATGCAAGCGTCCACTAAAAATTAGAGTCATTCGGTTCAGCCGGAACTGTGTTTCGAAAACTTGGGTTACTGTAGCTACAGTACCCCTACAGTAATCTGCTTCCAGAACTTTCTGGAAATGAAGCGCTCGGAGACTTATGGTCACATACCAAGTATGGTACAGATCGGTCAGGGTGCAAAAAAGATATTCAGGCCGAAGCACGGTACACACACACAGAATTCGCCTCTTAGTATAGAGAAGTGATTGCTCCACAAACCCGTGTGAGGAAATACTAGTAGAAAAGTCTCTATTATTGGGTTTCTGGCAAAAATATCAAACAAATAAAACGAATACTATTAGTCGAAAGCTCAACAGAAAGCACCGGAAACGGCAAAACCTTCGATTGCAGGACGGTATGTTACCATGTTATAACAGGCAGATGTTAGTAGTACTATGACATCACAAAATTAAAGGGTCAAATCCGCAGGACACAAAATTTTGAAGACATTGCTTTGAAAATAAAGTATATTTTATTGATAACAACTACCCATAAACACACAAAAATAACAAATTAAAAATATGAAATCACCAGTACAATATACGTTGCAACGCCAATTTACAAAACGGATTTAAAACTCGAAGTATTCCACTCCGAGATCTTCAATGACAAATTTCCAAGGAAAATCAGAAGGGAATTCCATTGTTGGATTAATATCAGACAGGTCGACTGATGAACTTTCAACAAATGTAGTCCTATGTTGTTCCGGCTGTTCCAAACTCTCGCGACTTGTTTCTTTGAAAGAATTTTGGATGGTTGCCGAGGGTCTTGCTCTTATTCCCGAAATTATATTGGAAACTATTTCCGAATGAGGTAAGATCTTTGGTTGAGGCTCAGTTCTTGATGATGATGAAGTCTGTAAAATGTATAACTACGCACTACCGCCAAAGATGTTGTAACCAACCTGAACACTGTCAATTTTTCCCTTCTTTTCTTCTTCAAAATAATACGCTTTCTCTTTTCTAGACAAAGTTTTCCATTCCATTAGAAACTGGGCATTCAACATGGAAGCTGGAAGCTTTCTGTCTGTTTTGCTAAGTTCTCTTTGCCGTTTCTCGGTGTATAAGGTGAAAGCCGTTTTGATACGTTTAGATGGTGTTTCAACACGATTATTGCTCTGGAAACAGACAACTTTGATTTACAGAATGCCCATAATATTCACAAACCTCCGCAGTTACTTTTGTCACTCTCTTTTGTCTTGTGGCAACTTTCTTAACTGCCAAAGAATGTTTTGGGGAAATATTTTCAACATTTGAAGATAATTTCGGAGAAACTTTTTTGACAGCATAGGAAGGTCCTGGGAATATCTTTTCCACAACAAAAGAAGTGTTAGGAAGAGACTTTCTGACAATGAATGTTGGCTTTTCCGCAAACCCAGAATTTGCGGGTCGAACTGGTCCATTGGAAACTTCATCCATTGGATAAGCACGCTTTCTTCTATTTTTCTGTAGAATGCGGGGCCTGCATGAACTTGTTGAAGCTTCACAATTGGAATCTCTCAGCACTCGGCAATCCTGAAAAAAAAAGATAATTGTCGATTACTTGTATCAAAAACACTCACTTGCTTCTTGTAACCCACTGACACTGATGGCAACAACATCGTGATATCATCAAGCATATTTTCTTTTAAGCAAACCATTTTTTGATGAGTAATTGTGCCTGTAAATTGGAGAAGAGTGAACGTGAGAACAAGACGGGGCAGGTAAAGAACGAAGGTTAAGAACCAAATGAAAGCGTACAGCAAGAACGAGTGAACCTCTACGCAACCTAAAGAGATCAACCTCTTGTACACACCACAGGGGGTTTACTCTCTTCGTCTCATAGAACGTAGAATGTGCGGGAAGACAGAATATGTGGGTAAGGGGAGTAAAGCGCATGAATACTGTGACTGGCCTTACCTTCTGCTATTTGGAGAGACCATTCCACATGTGTAGCAATGCTGGACTGATGAGAATAATAAATGGGTGGAGTTACATGGGTGTAATAGTGTAATAGTGAGACAAAGGACAGCTGAAGATGTTTTTGTTGTGAGAACAAATTCGAGGGGAAGATAGAAGAACAGATGGGACCTGTAGAATGAAGCACTTTTGGTGCACTTTTAAAATGGCTATCCTTTTTCAGTAAATGGGGAAAAAGTGACGAGATTAGTTGTTTTGTATTGTTATTGCACTTAAATGCAGTTTGAGTGGCATGTAAAATACACCAATGCACCGAAAAAGTTTTATAGATTCAGATTGCTGAAGATTGACTAAGATTTCATTAAAATGACGTTTCAATTCTCACTTTTTTATCACCTTATGGTACAAAGACTTTAATTCAAAATATTTCCAACTGAAGTTGAAAGAGTAATTTGACAAGCAGAATTATACGTTTTTCAGAAATGTGAATCTACGGTAAAGAACCATTCATCGATTATTCGTCAATCTTCTCTCCAAGATTATTTCATTTCCATAAACAGGTTCCAGAAGGATATACAGAAACTTTTTTGGATTGTTTGAGTGATTCATGTGTCTCCTGTGTCTATCATTTCTACTTTCCAAGTTATTACATGCACCACATCAAGTTTTAACGTCATCTCAATTAATGAAATCATCCACTACTTTGTACCTCCAGTGAGTCACTGTGCAAATTGGCATTTACCCCTGAATTCCAATCTTCAAGCTCATCTGTCTAGTTCATTTACCCCATAACGGAAGGTGAGAAGTTCAGAAAAATATACTTCAAAGAGAACGTTGACATCCCAGGAGACCATTCACACTCAAGGAGGAGGAGACAAAAGGTCATATGCATAGGATAATGATGACGTCATGCCAGCTGTCTGGAGGTCTACTCACTGTTCTTGATGGTTGAAGAGACCTACTAAGATTGTGTGGTAAAAAGGGGGATTAAGGACAGTATAAACCTTGAGAGACGTGAAAGACAAAAATTTAGGTATAGCATTTTGATTCTAAGTGAATGGGGGAGAAATGAGGGAGACGTCTTGCTTAAAAAAGTTTACACACCAGAACTCCGAATATCTGAAATACTTTGTTGTTTTCTAATTGGAAATACAGATATGTTGAACTATATAGCAAGTTCCTGTTTTGTAGTGACTGACAAATTTTGAAATCAGAGTTTTTCCACATACTTCGCAATACAAACGGCGACATGAAAACTCAAGAAACGATTCAATATTTCAGTTCAAATGCAGTACTTTTCAGTATGGACTTCAAACTGGACACATACAAAACATGAATTGGTCATTCTTAATTAGTTTCATTTCATTTGTAGACATCAAACTGTGGTCTCTGAATAAAGAAATAGCTCTCGGCAATCGCATGAAAGATTAGCTCGGTCGCAAAAACCTGGTTCAAATTGCTATTTTGAGATTTTTTTTCTAGAATATTATGATGGTTTCCATTTGCAAAATCGAAGTCATCATAACACATTGAATTCTCACTTGCAATTGTTTGGTTTCCAAGAAAGGAACACACTCCGGGGATTGCCAATTGGTTTGTCAATATGAAAAGTTCCGGGGTGAGTAAAATTTTTCATTTTTTTCATTTTCTTTTCAATTCTACTCGAACCTCTTTTTTTTCAATAGTTGGCTAATAGTTACGGAGTCTAATTAAATCATTGCTTCTAAGACCCGCTCTATTCTATAACCTCATTTGAAACTATATTGCTGACTGCAAGCTTTTCCAAATGACAATGAGGTATCAATTAGAACACTGAAGATTATCTTCATGCTCGTTGGAATAAACAACTTAGAAATAAGCGTAGTTTAATTTCAATCGTCTATGATGACCAAATTTAGAAGGGCACGTAGACAGTGACAATATTTTCCCTAAAGTACAAGATGACAATCTTTCTCATACTTTTTAACGTCAACGGCATTGAACTTAATACACGCATTAAAAAGTTTATAGATCGGACGTTTTGGCATATAGTCGGAGACTTAATTTCTCTCATAGTTTCTTACATTTTTTTTCCTATTTGTCCCATTAACGCTCAACAAAAAAGTCGAGTATTTCTTTACCTTAAACATGAGCTGTTTCCTAATTAAAAAATCAGTCGGAGAATGTGAATTTATATTATAGCAATGTAGTTAAATTACAGCTACCTCGCACAGTACGCAACTTGCACTGACAGCTTCTACCTTTCCTACAACGCTACAGCCTCCAGCTTCACGCTCGTTAAATACCGGGTAGGGTGATTTCAATTAGATGCAGGATCAAAACTTTTTTGATTTCAGTTTGGAAATCAAGAAACGGTTTTGTACCTAAAAGTTATTATATTCTTCAGTTGGGTGGCAGTTTATCAAATCTCCCTCGTGTTATTCAGTTCACGACGGATTCACATTAGACAACTTGGTTTGGTCTACTTGAAGTTTCTACAGCAGTATTGTTGAAACCTCTTCTGAGGTGAGTTGTATCATTGTTTTCCTTTTTGAGCCCTGATGTAGCATCTCAAAGCTCAGTCTTTAGGTTTCTAATTTCGATCTTCACATTTCGATGGGTTGATTCTTATGAAGTTAGAAAATTACGAGATATTTGCATGAGTATCGAGATTTTTTTTTCTTCAGAAAACCTCTGATCATAAACATGACACGTCTGTTCGAATTCCCCAACTTCATCCCTTTCATTTATGGCCCACTATGTGTCATTTACTACATTATTACAATGGGCCTGCTCTTTGAGAAGCGCAAGAAGTTCAATACAGTTTTCGTAGCCCTTTTCATAGTTGATGGGATTATTAACATCCTGACTTGGCTCAATACGGTATTCGTTTACCGCCTTAGCTCTCTCACAAGTGCTGATGACTATCTCTCCATTTTCTATCGCAACTTTGGTAAGTCCGGGTTCTTTTATTTGAATTTCCATAATCCGTTCTTCAGATCCCATTGTCATCAAAATTTTGTTTGGGCTGAGTTTCCACTTAGCGTATCAGCAGTACCCAATGACCTGCCTCATCTCATTAGCCAGGTGGTCCATATTGAAAATGTGGGAAAATAAAAAGACTGTAAGTTGGGAAACTGATAAAAAAAAGTGTGAAATTTATTTCTATCATGTTTATTTCAAGATATGGACTGCAGTTATTTGGATTTCATTCTTCCTCATTGCCCCTTTTCTTTTGGATACTCATCGTTATCTGGAGTTTCCGGCTAGAGTAGACTATATCAACGATAGATACGTCTTTGTATCTGATTTGGTAAGTTTCCATTCAAAATTAATTATTATAAAAACAACATTTCAGCCAAAAAAAGATCAGTTTTTAATATTACTGGCAGTGATAATTGGGTTCTCAGTTTTTTCACTTGTATTTAACATACTTTCGTTTCGTTTGATGAGAAAGTTCCCGAAACGTCATCGAGTTCAAGAACGAAAATTTTTAACGATGGCTACGGTTTCGAGCATATCTCAATTAATTGGTGTCATTTATAGCGGGTATCAAGGTTATTTCTCGGATAAACAAAGTTTAGAAATAGTTCTACCATATGTTAGCGAATTTTTGTCCTTAATACAACCTTTTCTTTTGTTTCTACTCAGTAATGTTGTAAGTTTTGCTGTGGCTTAAAGAGAAACTTTGTACAGAAGTGATAATTTTCAGATCCGGAAAGGATTCAGGGAAAAAATTGTTTATTCTATTTTGAGAAGACCAAAACCAAACTTGATCCAAGTTATTCCTATGAGGCACGTTCGAAATTAGCTGGAATGGCAATATATTACAAATCACGGATTAATATTTCAATTTGCAAATAAGTTGCAAAATGGAGAATTATTCATCGTTTTGGTTGGACATTGCTATTATGGTCTTCAATATTCATCAAGGATAATGTCTGTGCAACTTCAGTTTTTTCTTGATTGATCCTAAAATTTTCTCACTGGTTATTTTCAATTACTTTCTCTGTAATTTTTCAATCATCTTTTTTCATTGTGCCGGTCATTCTTGCATGCTGGTTTTTTAATACTTTTTAAGTCCAAAAGTTGTTTAGTTAAATGTGTCTATCTTCTCAAACTTCAATAAATATAATGAAATTAATAAATCTTGCTCCGGCTTCAGCACAGTTAACAACAAGATTTCAGGCCGTCAAATGTGATTTTACAGAAAGGTTCCATAAATAACCAACAGATTCATCACATTCAGACAGTAGAACTATGACGTCCGGAAGAGATCAATCTGGTCACAAATATCTGGTTTCCTCTTCTATTTTCAGATACATGGAAGTCATCATAAGATGTTGATTACGCATATCTTCAATTAGTTGATTACTAAGGAATACTCTGGGGAAGACAGGCTTGAATATAAAAGAGATTGTGGGTGGGTTCAAGACTTCATTTTCATACCTTCTCGAACTTCAAAGCTCGTACTCGGTGTACAGTTGTGTCAATTGTAATGATCTCACCAATAGTTTGTTTCAGATACCCTGGTTTCTGAATCATCCTTATCAATCTCATCACATACTGGTATTAACAATTTGATCAGATTATTAAAGATTATCCTATTTCTCTACAGAGTGAATATAGCATGAGTAGTCTTTCAAATCATTAGCTCTCACATGTACGTGGTTGAGTTGATTGGAATTTCGTTCGCCTAAACTCTAATGAAAAGTTTTCCGGTATCTGTCAATAAGAGAAATTTTTACAACAGATTCTCTCTGTAGTTCCTGATGTGAAAGTTCAAAAATCCCCAGATCGAATTCAAGGCACATCAATTTATACTGTGATTTGCGCCACAACTCCTTGTTTGTGACTCTCTACTAAAGTCCTAGAAAAACGTATTACTCATTTACCACCTTTTGCTGTACTTCTTATTCGGAACTCTATTTTTGTACATTTCCGTAACATCAAGTATGCGATCATTGATAGACTGGAATTTTGTGCTCTTCCTGCTAATGAGTAATATTCCAATTTAAGCTTTTTGTGTCTTAGTCGGTGATTGATCCAGACAGACTTTGAGAAGGGCATCAGGAAGGTGATAAAACTGTTCCCAGATGATCACAATAATAATTCATGTCTATCTTTCATTAATGAAAACGTTGAACTTTGAACTAGTGATTAGTCAGTATCAACGTGTGCTGATTGATCTACTCTCAATCATCTTTCTTTTGCTTTATCATTTCATCCCTTTCAATAATAAGTTTATCAGTTCAGGTTGTTATCAGCTTCATCCTTGGTTCCGTTACTCTTCATACAAGTTTTGGCTTTGGCTCATTTCTCCTTTTTCCAGTCCATCTTTTCGATTGCTCTACTTGATTGTCTATTTATTTGGAGCTATCCTTGAAGATTTTTGGGTAAGTTCAACATACCTGTGTTGAGAAAGTAGGAGTAGTGTTTTTGAGCCAATCCTTTTCAAGCTTGACAAAACAGAATCTCTTCGAATCTCGGAATTGAAAGATTCCTGAATTGCAGGACACTAGTGGAAGCATTTTGTTCATCACTTCTCAAATCGCTTACGGATTCTTTTGACCCCGTAAGTTTCTTTTCCACGATCGTTCCATTCAAATTTTATCAGTGGAATGTTACTGTACTGCCATGGATTTAGTATGTTTCAAACATTTCCATTACTCCAATTTTTCATACTCTTGTCATCTTTTACAATCATCTCATGTTATAACATCTCTTGATGACAATAAGGCAATAATAATTAGATCATGAGAATTTATTTATATATCCACCGATATGGCCACTTTTCTCTTTTCACACTTTTTTCTTGTCAAGTCTCTAACATAGTTCTCTGTAAGATTCCTTTTTGCTGTTTGAACTCTTGCACGACTACCAATAATGGAAGCTGAAGGAATGCCAAAACTAAAACTATCCTAAATTTATTTTCAAATTATAAAGTACGTGATGTCTGATAGAGTAGAGATAGAAATAGAGTGGGGCTCTTTTCACCAATTAGCAATATCTTCTTATAAGTTTGTGTTTTTTTTACTCGATTTAGCTAAAAATCCAGACAGGCTTAGAAGGCATCAAGAAAAAGTCAAAAGTTTTCCCAAAAGTACATAATGATAAGATTCGTCAGACTCTCTCTCATCAGTGGCATCTTCGAGCTTTAATCTAGAGTGACTATTAGTCATTCTCCTCTTCTGCTGATTCATTTCTTAATTTCAGAATACTTGTTCCTCGACAATTAGTTAATTCCATATCATCACTTCCTCGTGAAGTCGTAGTTCTTCAATTTTAGGTTGTTATCATTTTTTGTGCTTAGGCTAATTACTAACTTCTGTAGTTTGCGTCTCCTGGTTGGTGATTGTCTCCTTTGCCGAAGTGTTCTTTGAGAACGTCAAAGTATGTCTAGAACATCTGGCAAATTAGAACAAAGTCAAATGTTTTGATAACAGCAACATTCAAGAAATCTGTAGCTCTGATACTCACCACTTTTTTCCAGAACTTCACTTTGATCGTCAGTTACGAGCAATATTTCAATTTTCGGAGTTTTGAGAATTGGAACTGTTTTGAGCTGTCCAACACGTGACTCATTCCAATTCTTCGCCATATCCTTGGTCACTTCTTCCTCCCAGACAACTCTGGTTTTTTCTCCAAGAGCTTTCAGTACATTTGACCTTGTGAGTTTCTTTGTGTTAAAAATATTCAAAATTTGTATTTTCAGAATTGCTGAAATCTGAGCTTCTCTGATTGAAATCACTCAGTTGTTGGTTGCCGTCAGCTATCAAATCCAATTGTCCTAAGAGTTATTTTCCATTGACTGAAACTCTCTCAAAATCGCAGGTACGGTCTCATCAAAGATATGGAATTTTATATCAACTTGCAGAATGCTCACTTTCAATGATTTCGCCGTCTATTTTTCTCTTGTTTACGGGTTACTCTTCAATATTTTCTACTTCATGATTATATATTCTATTATTCAAATGAGGAGATCATTTTCTCGCTCTTACTTCATTATATTCATAATCGATGCAATTATCAATATTTCAACCAATTGTAATACTCTGTTTGTGTACAGACTGAGCGCAATCACAACTTCCGAAAGCTATCTTTCGTATGTTTACAAAAATCTCGGTAAGTGATAATATTCATTGACTTAAAAAAAAATTTTTCATTCAGGGTCATTTATTCCTCAAATAAACTTATGTCTTAGTTTTCATTTTGCACATCTCCAATATTCTTCAGTATGTGCCTTTGCTTTCAATCGATTTGCTGCAGTAAAAAATTGGAGGAAGCAAAACTCGGTGAGTTTGAGAAAAAATAAATTTTTCAATGAAAATCTTTTTTTGCAGATCTGGATTCCAATCGCATGGTATTTATTCTTTCTTATCGTACCTTTCTTTTGTGATACAATTCGATTTTTTGAAACACCTGCATCAGTTGACTATATTGATGACCAATATATATTCGTATCACAATTAGTGAGTTTCATATCAATCAATTATTTCTGAACATAATTGATTTCAGCCGAGGGAAGATCAATTTGTACGGTTGTTGTTTCCCAGTACAACACTCACAGTTATAGCTATCATTTTAAATCTTCTGTCTTGGCGAATCATCAAAAATATTAATGATACATCTTCTATCAAAAACTATGAAATAGAGCGTAGTCTTTATAAAATTGCTTTTATTACGTCGGTTGTTCAAAGTCTCGGGTTGTTTATTATATATCTTCAATGGTCTTCTCTTGATGCCTATCTCATTCGAATATTCTTGGCCGTCGTGCCTTTTATAAGTGATTTTTTGTGTTTTATGCAGCCGTTTTTACTCACTGTATATCACAAATTGGTAAGTTTTCACTTCACTCTAGTTGGAAGCAATTAGAATATATTTTAATTTACAGGTTCGCAAGAGGCTGACAAACATTGTACGGAGAGTTTTTAGGAGGCCTCTCCAAGTGGAGCCAATGATCGAGATGAATAATTTGAATAACGCCTCGAATACTCCAAAGATATGAATACGTTTTCAAGTTTTCATCCAACTCGATTTTTTTGCAAACCCGGTGTTTTATTTATTATTTTCTAGTCATAGAATTCAACTTTCTCACATATTCAGTTAATTTTTTTTTGTTCTGCCACTTTTTGGACCTATATAATCTTGGATTATCTGTTTCTTATTATGGGGGGGGGGGGGGGGGGGTTTTTTAAGGTTTTTTATAATTCCTTTGGTTTTTTCTACGTTCTTTTTTTTGGGTTCAAATGTATTTTTCTGGGTTGACGTGTATTATTGTTTTCTGGGTTCAAGTTCTTTTTTATATATTTCTCTGGGTTCACGTGTAATAATTTTTGCTCAGTGTATATGTTTTTTTGTATTGAGTGTTGAATGAGTCAATAAAACTTGTAATGATTTTATCGCATTGTTCTGGTTTTCAAACATCCAAAATCATAATAAAAAAGTGTCAAAAGAGCAACTAATAGACTCAAGCCTTTCAGGATTAGCCTCCTATTTCAAATTTTGCTCTCAAGTTTGTAGGTAAGTTTATTCAAGGTATGCTTTGCAACAAGTGAATTCGAAAACGGGTATTCGTCAATCAGAGATTATACCAGCACTCAATTATCCAGTCAAAACTTCATCGATTGAACAATCTTTCAATATCTTCCTGCACCTGTGCATATTCCTTCATGATGTTCTCCTTCCAGTACTTGAGCACAGAAACATACGGTGCAAAAAACTGAAAACTTTCCATGTTTCTTTGATGATTTAAATCAAAGCTACCCGATACACCGCAGCTAGAATTCCATTGTGGCTCACAGATGCGGTGGATTTCTGGATCTTCATCTCACACATTTCCATCAATTCAAACAAAAGGTAAAAATCAGCCTCTTCGTAAACTTCTTTGAGAATAGAAGGAGAGCCAGGAAGTTTCGAAGTTCCATGCCTTATGAAATTCAGAATCAAGTTGAAGTGTTTGGGATCGCGATCAACTGAAATGCATTCAAGGCCATCCTTGGCTACCTAAGACAAAAAAATTAAAGTTTCAAAAAACCTTAATTTGGAATGTAAGATCTTACCGGGACACTGGTTTCCATGAGAGTTTTCAAAAGTCCATCATATTTTATAAGAGTCGATTTTTTAGTTCTGAAGATTTTGCCTCCGACGTTGATCTTGATAATGTTACGGGATGTCATTTTGGTCACTTTACCTAAAAAAATGTGTTCTTTTGTTGGTAAGTTAGGGAAGGAGAAGAGAAAAACATTGCAACATTGGAAACAAACGATAACACGGAAAAGGCTACCCTCTGGAAGAGACAATTTCCCATACTGTCAGGAATTGCATGTTTCAGTTTTCAAGAATGAAACAGGAGAACAAATACACAAGATCATTTGCATAACGTTCAGGAAAATATGTTGAACTATGTGTTGAAAGACAAGAGGAAATGGGAAGAAAATAAGAAAAACTATCTGGAATTTCGTATAGAATTTGTTCGTTTCAGTTGATGTTTTTGAAAGAAGTGAAATCCATATATGAATTGGTAACCGTTTTTATAAAATAAAATGCAACGTTTCCAATGAAATGTACCTAGTAAAGATTTAAAAAAAAACTGCAATAGAGTCCGTAATCAAAAAGAATCAGAAGAATCCAAACCAAGAAGTATCAGTTTGCGCAACCAATTCCATTGTTGCAGCAGAGACTAAAATAAAATTGGAGAGACAAGGTTACAGTACACATGTGTTGTCCTTCTGGATAGGCGTGAGCAGCAGCTAGGAACACCTGCTTCATCGGTTTTTGCACCAATCTATTCGATTTTTCAACCTTTTTTTTCTGAACGAACATCTGGCAACCTTGAAATCGGGAATGAAAAGTAAGTTACAAGTGTTTTCAAGAGAAGTTCATAATGTCTGAACTTGTTATCTACAACTTTATGATGAAATCAAAAATCTTTTACATCATAGACTTGTTGGGTTTTCCGACAAAGAGCAGTCTCCATTTGACAGTCAATCAGGTACTTAATTTCGAATCCTCCTAGGCGATCTTATCGTTTTTTCACATGTGTTGATTTCCAAAAACGGCAGAAGGTTTATTTTCAGGTAATCTTTTGATACTTTCTATTCATTATGAACTGTTCTTGAAAATTATCCGACTGCCGACTTCCGACCTCCGTCTAAAAAATTTTCATTTCCGTGCAACTCTGATACCGATACCATGCTTGACATTTTCAAAAGTCTCTTCTCTTCAATTCGAATTATTCAACTGTGTGTTTACTGCCATTGAAAACCCGTCTGATGAATAATAACCATATGATTTTATTGAAGACAATGCAATTGCCTTTTCTTCTATACTCCGGATGTTGCAAACCAGCTATTCGCTCTTCAAACTAGGAGCCTGAACAGACCCCCAACAACATGGAAATTTTCTGTTTGCCAACCATTGCGATCCACCTATAATTTGTGACGTGATACTGGTATTTTATGCAACGTATCCTAAGATTGTGATCTTTACCAAAAGCATTTCCGTTTTAGTCCTCGAAGAACCCAGAACGTCTGATGCGTAGGTAATTCCTTCCACATGAGAAAGTATCAAAAGAAAGTCAGAAAAGATGAGCAGCCACGGATAAATGATAATCTTCGGTATTATTTCTAACATTAGTTCTATTTCCTTGAACTCCTATCCACTTATCAAAAGTCTAAAAAAGTAAACTACATATGTTCCAAACACCCAAAAACTAATTAGTCATTTTGTGTGATTTTCTCACCAGTCTGAAACACGCACGCCTTTTTCGACAAAAAAACAAGAAACCGCGTCCTGCTCCAGTTCCTTTTCCTTGTGAGAACTTTTTTTTCGTTCTTGCTTGATTCTGTTTGCTACACTAGGTATTTCTCAGACGGGAAATTAGAATGTTGTTTTCTATTATTTGTTTGAGTTGATTGATTGGAACTAATTCAACGTCATCAATCAATTTTTGGGTTTTTTAGGCCGTTCTTTATTACTTACGCTCATTTTATGTTAACTGAACACCTTACTGATATCCTTGGATAATTTCAGATATAATGTCGAACACAAGTTGTGCGCCACCAAGTGACATAAATAGATTCACTAGTTGGAACTTCCTCATTGCTCAATGCGTTGGTGTCATTGCAGTTACAGTAACCGTTGTCACCTCTATCTGGGCTGCACAACTCATTCGAAAAAAGTCCATGTTCGAACGTTCTACTAAAATCCTTCTCTATCAAAGTTTAATTTATGCGAGCATATTTCAATTTCTGTATGGCCATGAGGCTCTCACGTTGTTGTACAACAGATTTTATTTAATCAGTACTCCATGTGAACTCCTTCAATCTGAAAAATCCTGTGTTCGTCGATTTGAGCTTCTACTTATCTGTACAAATGGAATGATTTATGGGCAAACTGGTTTGATGCTTGAAAGAGCGTTTGCTACCTTTGCCAAAGACTATTCCCAATACATTAAACCAGTGGGAGTTATGATCTCCATATTCGTTTTCATATTTAGTGGTATATCAGCACCTCTAATAGTTTGGGATGACCCATTGGAGAAGTTTGTTTTTGCTTGTTATGTTATTCCAAAGCAAAGTATTATGAGAGCCAGTTATTATTATTGTATCTCTACAATTTTGGTATTGTTCAATTTGATGGTGACTGGTCTTATTATGTTCAACAATAAGAGACGTGAATATGAGTAAGTTGTTCATTGAATCTTTATATGGATGATGTATTTTATGTTATCATTAAAAAAATATAGTCTAGTCGAGAGAACATCCTTTGTACCTACCTTCTGTTTTTTTTTCTGTCGTAGACATGAAGATGAGGAGACCTGTTCGAGCAGAAAAAATGCTGAAAAGCAAATATCATTGAAAACAACCAAAGACTGATAGAAGAAATGACGAATTGTGTATTTGAGTGATGTTTTGAAACGAACGTTTGAAAATGAAAGTGGTTCAAGATTTTTACTACAATTTTCTAGGAGAATCGCTGAAACCGTTTTTTATGATATCAGTTGTGAATTTATGAACATTTCGTTTTTTGTTTGAAGAAACTCCAAGAACAATTTGAGTACTCCTTAATGATGGAGGAAAAGTCTCACGGCTTCAGAATATGTTCTGTGTGTACTTTCCAAAAATAAAACTCTATTTTCGTAATTGAAGACGTTTGAATTGACGCGAATACGCTTTTCGACAACTTGCAACGAAACTTTTCAAAAATGCAACATTTCGCAACTCACGTCAAATTCGCTATTGTGACGTTTCGCAACCAGGCATTCCACTACTCGTAGATATCGCAATAAGACTTTTCGCAACTCGTTGAGCTCGTCGGAGAAAGCTTGAATCTAGGAAGATTACTCCTACCATAACAAATTATGCGTTAGTTTATTGTTTTCAGCCGATTTATTTTGAGTATGTTTTCTTCCTCAGCAAGAGATAAGATTTTACTGCAGTGGCAAAAAGTCTTGCTGCAATATTTACGAGAAGTGGAATTTCTGGCTGTAAAACGTCACAGCAGCGAAATCGACGTGAGTTGCGAAACGTTGCATTTTTGTAAAATATTGTGGCAAGTTGACAATGAGCCCGTGGATAATAGGACGAAAAAGTCACTCATGGAATATTCACTCTATAAAAAAAACACAAATGAATGAGAAACCAATTTCAAAATGCTTCTTCCTTTTTAGAACCTCAAAACATCTTGACAAGAACTCGTTTTTTTCACATTTATAACCAAATTCCAGCAATCGGTGTGAAATAACTCCACGATTCCAACAAAGACAAGCAATTGACTCCACAGAAACTATCTGCTTTCTTGCATTATCTCTTTTCGTTTTTCTCCTTATATATTCAATTGGAATTTGTGTTCTGCTCAATATAAGATCCATTATCTCTCCAATTGTCTTCAACTTTTTCATTACTTGGGTTTATGTAAGTTCTTCATGATCCAAACGCTGACAAGGGACGTTACTTTCCATACCTCTTGAGAATTTTCTATAAATTTTAGCATAGACCAATTCGGCCCGGGTATAAACGAAAATCATAGCGAGAAATCCCACAAATCCCGTTTAAGCCCATTATTCTGAATTTCAGATGTCGTGCAGTACAAAATTTCACTTAAAACATGAATTTTTGAAGCTTCTAGGTTGTTTTGTAGGGTCAGAATGAAACTATGGGCATTTCAGACATGGAGAAACAGATTCTGATTTTTTTCAGAAAAAAAAAATTTTTGAAAAAATTTGCATAATGGGACCCACCCTTTTGGTGGGTTCCAAAACTCAAATTTTGAAAAATTTTTCAGAATTGTCTGAAAATTTCTGGGTGTTATCAGGACGTTCAGAAATGTATCCTGGCAAATTTTCTCGCACCACAAACTATTTTAAATGGAGATATAGGGATTTTTATGAAAAGTCGTGGTTTTTCGACATCTGCGAATTTTCGTAAAATAAGCTTCAAACCCAAAAAATTTTTGGAAATCGCCTATGATGTGTTTAGGACACTTACTGGGAGTTACGAAATCACGTTTCCAGATGAAAATAGGAGTTCGAAATTTTTGTCTGAAAATTTCCAGACCAAAAAAATAAAAATTTTTATATCGAATTTGTGGGATTTCTCGTTATGAATTTCGGTCTTATAGGGTCAAAATTAGTCTCTCTGCAAATTTTTAGAAAATTCTGAAGAGGTACCAAAAGTAACGTCCCTTGTGAGAATAAACACACCATACAATTTCAGACAATCCCGTTCGTATCACTTATGATCCCTCTACTTCTCATTTATCGTATAAAAACTATACGTGGAACTCGTGCTCAAGCCATCTCAGGACAAGTAAATACGAAACAGTCACAAGATGAGCATATGAAACAAATGAATGTCATGTGGAATTAATGTAAACTAACACCTCAAGTAATAAAAATATTTGGTCATAACTCTTTTTTAATATAATCATAGATCAGAGCTTTAATACATTCATTAATTCTTGCAGTTTTTTTTTGTCAATTTTTCATTTCATTTATTTAAATTGGCATTCTTCTTAAACTACTCATGTCGCAATCCGTAAGCAATCTCTGCGCAGTCATTACTTTTTTCGCCATCAAGTGTTCTCCTTTGTCTCACAGAACGCATAATGGGCCGGTACGTCACTAGCCGTTCATTGCGCCGATTGAGCCTTTGGTCAGCAAGCCCCCGGCAAGAGGAGCGTCTACGTCTCTTCGTTACCAATCCTCTTCATTACGTTACCTTTTTCCCTGCGTTTTCTCACTCTGAGAACTGTGTTAATTTTGCAGATTTGTATATTTAAAACAGAAAAAACGAGTATTTAGATTAGTGAAAACGTATTAACATATTTTGAATGCAATATGGATAGTTTTCACAAATAAAACAGGCTCAAGCGCAGACTGCGATGTGGTTTTTTTTATTCAGCTCAAATTCATCGGAAACTATTTAAATTTTAAAAAAATTGACTGAATCTTGAGCTAGGAAAATATATTAGTCATCTATTCACCAATTTATAAAAAAATCCATACAAGGAGTAACAGGCTGTTGTTATTTCGGTTTTTTCACAGTAATACGTCGACTGACATTCTTTCATTTAGCTCAAATTCATCGGAAATTTTTCGAATTATCGAAAATGCTGTCCATTGTCTGGAGATGCTAAGGGCGATACAGATACCTTGTCCTTACTTTTTTTTTCTAATTTCTCGAATTTTTCATCTATTCTTTCCTATTTTAGCAGTAAAAATTACGCTCAAAAGTTGTCTTTATTTTGATAAAATTTTAGATGGTTCATTCTGATAAAAATGAGAATTTTCTCACAGTAAGCATTTATCAAGGCGATTTACGAATAAGAAAAAAAATTTAATTGTCAGCTGATGGATGCTGTGCTTCAACACGGTGTCATGGTCCGCGCTTGACGCGCTTAACTTGCTTGAACAAGTTAGACGGACGGTTTGCCTGAAATCATAAGGTTAAGATGTTAAGATATCACAAAACTTACTCCACGATGATTTCGAGAATACTGTCCACAAGGATTGCAGACTATCTCTCCTGCGGCGTTTCGGCGCCAAGTAGGGGTATTTTCCACTCCACAATTGCTGCATTTTTTATTGTCTTGACGGCGACTTTCCTGGCCCGCAGCACGTTTTTTTCCCAGTTTCTTCTCAGAATGCATCTTTCGCGGCTTCTCGGCCTGCTCTCCCAGATTTTCATCCTCATTTTCCACTTCTTGCTCGCCTACGACCTGTTCTTCCTCTTCCAGGTTCTCATCAACAATCATAACTTGTTGCTCCTCGGTCTTCTCTTTAATTTCCTTTTCGACATTCGATTCCGGTGACAGCTCGGCTCTATTTTCCAGCTGCTCCTCAGGCTTCTCGTTATTCTTCTTTTCTTGCTCATCTTCAGCCTGTTCTTGTCCTTGAAGCTTTTCCAGCGTTCCTTCAATTTCCATTCCTGGCTGCGCTTCGGTATCTTTTTCCAACTCCATTTCAACATTGAATTCGCTTTGCTCTTCAACTACCATTCCCAACTGCTCCTCTGGTTTCTCCTCATTTTCTTCTTCTTGCTCCTCTCTAGCCTTCTCTTGCTCTTCTACGTTTTCCGGCTCCTCGACTTCTTCTCTTTGTTGATCCACTCCCTCCGGAGCTTCATTGCCCTGTGATGGGACCACGCCGAGTAGCCTTTTCAATTCCTCGACTTGAAATGGCTCTAGACTATTGAACCATTCAATGGCGGGATGAGGCTGTTCGGGATCGGTTTGGACACTGATGTCCGAAAACTTTCTCAATGGCGCAATGGTCCTGATGGGCGACGTGGCCTTGCAGCACGTTTGCGGACGACGAACGTTTTTCAGGCTCTCCACACGACGAGCGAGGGCGGCGAGATTATCGGAGATGGGCTGGACACTCTGAAAAATAGGGATTTAGGAATTCCATTAAAAAAAACAGACTTACAGCATCCACCGCTCGCTGGATGGCCAATTCTTCCTCATCTCCGAGCATTTGAGCATTGTCCTTGTTCGACATTTTCTATAAATTTTTGGTTTAGTGATAACGTTGTAAGGTTTCTTGAAGTTGATTATAAAAGGTCGGAAGAACATAAGAAGGAAAAAAGGGAAGGACAGTAGAGAAAAACTGAGTGGTGAGAGGTTTGATGAGACTATTTCTTAGAGAAACCATTTGGAAAGTGATGACGTGTTTAGAAAAGAAGGATAGATCTACGCCGCGCATCTGTTCATTTTTTGCCACTTCTAGAAAATGGTTGTAAATTATATCCATTTTCCCATGTCACATCTTCATTTGTTACTGATTTGCACCTCTAAAAAACACACACAAACATATGCACACAGGTTCTATCCAGTCGGACTCTATCGGCATTCGATAACAGATGGTTGTGTGCAGGTCTCATTCACTCAACAAATCAGGTCTCGGTTATCTCGAAGAGTATTATCGGCACTAGATAACAGATGTTTTCCGATGTGCTGGTCTTGCTCACTCACAAAATGTGGCTTTGGTTATCTAGAAGAATAGGAGGGTTACATGGCAATAACATTTGGATGCCAAAATGACTTGAAGCTTTAAATCAAAATCACTTCATGATTTCACAGAGTTGGAGTAGTTTATAACCGAATTAGGCAATCTTATTTTTGAATAACTGGCACTAATAGATAAAAAGCATGAACGTAGTTTGATAAGGCATGAGGAAGACTTGAACCTCACTGTTGCTCTTCATTACGAAACGATTTGGAAAATGATAAAGCGCGCAGATAAAAAAAAACTCGTTCACACCCACCCCCACACCCTCACATTCACCTAACATTTCATCCTTTTAAAAGAATAACGTGACGATAACCCCTCGGACCCTTTTTTTCCGAATGACATTATGTTGTCTTTTTTTCTTAGCAAAAAGCATCTGAAAAAATGGGTGACCTTCGCAATCGGGAAGAAAAAACAAAAAAATGTTGCAGACAGAGGTCAGATGCTAATTGGTTGAATGCGAAAATTAGAAATAGAAACATTGAACGTCCTTCAAAAATTATGGTAGACAGATTTGAAGGCTTTTAAACGTCATCAATGTATCCTACAAATTAATATCAACGGAAGTGTCAGGATAGGATTGGTTATCAATATGTGAAAAATTTTTGAAGCATAATCATTTTTGGAAAACAAGAGGAAACAAAAAAGGGTTGTGTGTTCTCCTAACGAATAAAGCGCACGGTCGATGCAGAGACGAGAAAAGAGAGGTCGCCCCGCCTCCCATACGAAAGAAGAGGGTTACCGTAGCCACATGTTTCCTTATCCTTTTTGTTTTCCAAGGTTGTGTCTGAGATTCTCGTGTGAGCAGAAATGTTCTGTTTAATCCGTTAATGATTAAAACAGTTCATTAAAGCAGAAAGCTTATTTCGATATTTAGCCTCTGAGAGTTTATCATTCTTATATATAAAACGCTAGAGGGCTATGTCTGTCACGATGTTCGCACTTTTTGAGCAAGAAGAAAGAAAGGGATTTGGCCCCAAAAGGGTTTGAACCCGACCTCTTGCGAGCGACCGCCGCGCGCTCACCCACTGCGCCACCGAACCACTAAATCTTGGTGGGACTGTTTGCCAACAGGTTTCGACGGGTTTCAGTACTATGGAGCGGCGTAGCCGCGACCAGTGAAAAAGGTGAGGAGCGCAGCGACGAACAGTATAGAGAAGCCTGTTGATGCGCCGCAGGCGCAGAAATCAGGCTGGTTATAAATATTATTGTTTATACGGGTGCCGCTCCATATGCGCTCTACTGCACTGAGTTGAAATTTTGGTTACCAAATTTTTTTTTCAATTTTCGCCGAAAAAATCGAAAAACATCATTTTAACTATTTTGAAAAATGCAATTTGACGACAAAGAAAATCTCGAAGTACTGAGTGCAGTAGAGCGCATATGGAGCGAAACCCGTATATACTGTATAAATATATCAAAACCAATACAATAATATACAGAAAAAGTGGAGCCTAACATTCTGAATCACACAAGAATAAAAAAGAAATAAAGTGCTGGGTGGCTGATAAAAGGAGATTCGCTAGCAGAAAAATGGAGATCATACGAGAGAAAGAGGGACAGATTACTAAACTGTGGATAGGTATGTGAGGAATGCATAAAACGAGGGGCCTAATATTTCGAGCCAAACATGTTGAACAAAAACTGTAAATACGTTGATTCTGGTGAAGTGGAACATAATAGTGAATGGATGATTCAGACGGAGACATCAGAGGGATGCATAAATGAAAGGATCTAATATTATATTGAGCCACAAAAATAACACAATGAACAAAAGCTAAATACATCGCTTTTGGTGAAGTGAAGAGAAAAACGATTTGAGGATGAAAAAGAGGAGGTTAGTTAGCAAAAAAAAGAGGAAATAAAGAAGAAGAAAGAGAGAGGGAGATACAATTTAACTGTAATGAGAAATGAGAGAAATGCATAAACAAAAGGGCCTAATATTTTGAACCACAAGAACAACATAGTGAACAAAAACTAAAGGAATATCGCTTTTGGTAAAGGGAAAAAAACGACTTGTGAATGAAAAAAGGAAGAGTCGTCAGCAGAAGAAAGTAACTCGGAAAACAAAAAAGAGAGGGAGATACTATTCAACTGTAATGAGATATGAAAGGAATGCATGAGTAACAAGGGCCTAACACTTCAAATTTAACAAGAAAAATATGATAAACGGAATTTCAGGTACTTCTGTTTCTGGTACGTCGATGGAGATGGAATGGTTTGTGGATGAGGAAAAAAAGAAGAGTCGTTAGCAGAAGGAAGGGACTTAGAGAACAAGAAAAAAAGGGAGATACATCTTAACTGTAAAGAGGCATGAAAGGAATACATAAACAAGAGGGCCTAACATTTCAAATTTCACAAGAATAATATGATAAACGAAGGGTAGGGCATTTCTGTTTTTGTTTTGTGAAGGGAAATCAAATAGCTTGTGGAGGATGAAGAAGGCGATTCACTGCGAAGAGTAGAAAGGATCGAGAGAGGGGGGAATTGCTAGAGATGAAAAAGAAAGGTGAAACTATAAGGGAAGAGAAAGGGATCTAGTAGACTTCATCACAAGAAAAACCACAGCTTAAAGTTTGCGGTATTTCCTTATGCGAACCTTGGTTTCTTCTGAGCAGGTCCCGTCAGAGCCTTGCTATCTTTCCTAGCCTTTGCAGCTTCCCTTTTCTTTTTTTGTTCTTCCTCGGCTTTCTTCACTCTCTCAATTTCCTCGAAAACCCTTAGCTGATACTGAAACAAATACATACTTTCAGGACTTTTTCTAGCAAACTAAACAAACCTTTTTTTGGGAAATGGTCGTTTTGAAGAAGTCAATTGGTTTGGCAGTCCAAGAAACTCCATTCTCCATTCCTTCCACAGTTTCTGATTTCGACATGGCTTCAAAATCTGCAGGAAAAAAATTGAACTAGTCATGATAAATTTGAAATAATCACCCTCAAGGTAACGATACCGGCCTCCATCCCGTTTTTTTTCGCTCATGGAGCGAGAACTGAGAATTCGGATTCCGTCCTTGCAATTCTGAATAATCTCAAACACGATTTTTCGCCTCAAATCCGCTGGGAATGCCACATTGTTCATAAAAATGATTGTGGCATTTTCTGAAACGAGGCGCTTCATCTCGTCTTTGAGCATGTCCTCATTGTGAAGAACAACGTCACAATGCTCCTTTCCGAAGAAGGCCATAAGTCTGTAATTATACACAGTTTAGTATCGATTCGCGTAAAAAGTTATGTTTTTTGAACGTCATATTCTGATGACTTTATAGTTTTACTATTTTAATTGTACTCTAAGCATAAAGTAGCAAAAAACCAAACTTACTTCAAAAAATAGACTTTCTGAGTTTCAGCATATTTTGCTGGGACAGCGGACTTTTCGATTCCGATTGCTTTTGAGAAAAATTGTTGCCCAGCTGCATAAGTCACGGCCTGTCCCAGTCCGCTGCCCAGATCGACAAAGACGGGTTTATCTTCTTCTTTCTTTGGTTTATCTCCTTCTTCCTCAGGCTTTCTTTCGACTCCGCAAGCTCTGAGCAGCTTATCCAAAAAGCAGAAGTTGATCTCGCCGTAGGTCTTAAAAGTTTTTAATTAACGAAGACTAGTTTATGTGGTGCTTCTTTGACAGTGGAGGTGTTTATATTCCTGATCGGAAATCGTGAAATAATCACTGTTTCGATCAGAATTGATTTTTGCCAACTTTCCGATAAACTTTAGAGTAAGAATATTTCAAAAATGTGAGTTTTGATACATACATTTTTGATAGAACAGCTTTCACAAATTCGAATTCGAATTCAAATTCAAAATTCAATCGAGTTCAATTAGAATTTTAGTTGAAAGCCGTCCTAAAGGCGGTTCTAATTGGTTGTAGTTTGTATTAGCTCATAACCTGAGCATCATCAAATTTAATTTCGATCTAACTTAGAGAATAACTATTCTAGTTGGAAGTTTTTTGGTAAACAAGAATTTCTGTGGAAAACAATTGTTTCAATCTATGCAACATACCTCCTCGCTGAACGCTTTATAGTGCTTGTTCAGCACTTTCGGATCCTCAATTGCCAAACTGAGTGCGGTTTTACAGATGATCGTCAGGTGCTCTTGATTATATTCGGCAACTGCTTCCTGAAAATAAATTAGGTTGCTGTCTCAAAGTTCCGTCAGTTGTTTCTGCATTCAAAAACCGGGGTAAACGCAACAACAACTTACTTTTCGAGCGTCGGTGCTGATTTTTTTGATTTCCATCTCGAAGTCACTCTTTCTCTCTTTCAATTGTTCACTCGAGAGCTTCGGAAGCGACTCGAGAAACGGAACCAGAAGATTGAAATACTCTGGGCACTCTGTCGAATAAACACTGAAAATTATGAACTTTGATGCGCATTACTGCCATGAGCTCTCACATTTTGGCAGCTGCAATTAGGAGTTGAATTTCTCGCTGGTTAGTGATTTTGACTTCATAATCCTTCTCATTTTCAAAAAATGATGGAATTTTGAAGTCTTCCGAAGTTCTCCCATTCAAATTGTTTCCGGCGTCCATGTCATAATCGTTGACTGCAACATCCCAATTTGGTCTTCTTTCTCCCATTGAATTAGTTGCATCTTGCGTGGTGGATGAGGTGGGGTTTCCTGGAAAGTAGTCCTTCACAACCGGCAAAAGCAAAACAGAACTAAGCTCCCTCCCGCCCCCCCCCCCCCTCTATCAAGTTTTACAAACTAAAATTCACAGTTTAGAGCTTTCTACATGCGCGATAACCCCTATTTTAGCCCCTTTTACCCACAACTTCCCGAACTTACCGGGATTTTGGGTTGGTTCGTCTATTTGAACGCTATGGTTCAGAGCTGGTCTCTTTCGGAGAAGCATGTCAGCTCTACGCAAACCCGACTTTTCAACTTCGTAGAAGAAGTCGTATCTCGAGTCCAATTTTTGAGTTCCCTCGTAGATAACCGTTGGACGCATCTCAATTTTTGTTTGTGTGATCACTTGCACTGGAGTGGCGGTCGAACGTTCTTCTTGAATTTGATCGAGAAAACCATGAATCGTTGCGATTTTAGTATGAACGCGAGCCAGCTCCTGAAAAACAATTCATTTGGAAATCCTAATTTCTGAAACACACTTACAGCTTCCAATGTTTTTCCAACCATTGCGGTAATGAGTTCGGTGTTCGACATTGTCTTAGTGTAGTAATGTAGTATTAGAGTACTGTAGTAATGTGGTATTATTTTCAAAACCGGAAAAGAGAGTCAAAGAAAATTCAAAATTGCACATCAAGATAAGAAATCAAAAGACGAGAAGAAGGAAAAAGCAAATCATATTCGAAACCTATTGCGTGGGTCCACAAGAAAGTAAGGCCAGTCTGATGGTTCTCAAGAGTTCTCACAAGGTCATATCGGACGTTGTGATTACAAGAATCGAGCTTTGGTCTGGCCGCGCCCCTCCATATTTCTCGAAGACGTTCAATTCTCCTCTTTTTTTCCAAAATGGGTGGTCAAAATCTAACCATACATCAGTTACTTGTACATATTGAAGAGTTTTCAAACAAAATACACAACGTTAAGGTCCCGTCTTCATAGTAAAAAAAGCGAATTTTTTTCGAAAACTTTGCTTGACTTACAAAAAATTAGCGACAGCAAAGCCCTTGCAAAGCGTAGCGGTGGATTTTATTTCGAAAAATATTTCCTCAGAAAATTTGGATACGGATACCCTAACTTCGGGCAGTAACTGCATCCCCATAGAGCTTTTCTGAGCTCAGGAATATCAGATGTTTCTATATCTCAGGTATTAGTTTTGGTTATACATATGTAGGAGGCGCTACATATTAGGGGCACAGAAAAGGGAATTGTTCACTCACATAACATCATGAAGGGACCGAGTAATGAGAGGGTGGAAAAGTCCCTTTTCAACATCGTTTTATATTTCTATCAATAGCGAAAAGGTTTCTCAATAAACTACAAGTTCCTTAATTTTTTGTAAGGAAAAAAGGACAGGTGGCGAAGAATGCCGGTAGTGCCCTTATACAAAAATATTGTTTTTCTGTTCACTTTTTCATAACTTTTGAAGGTCAGTTCTCATGCGTATTTTTTGTAGTTCCTTAGTTTGATACTAAGAACGCAAAATCAAAAAAATCATTAACAAAAACAACAACACTATGCAAAGTTTGAGATGTTTGTTTCAAGGTTAATTTCGGTACTATTCCAGGTCCCCAGTTCCGGAAATAGTCTTTGAACTTCCCAAACTTTGGCATGTCAATTATGTTGTTTTGATACTTCTACATTTCAAAATTGACTTTCTGAGGTTACTGATATTAGATAAAAATTAGATTTCAATTATCTCACACTTTCTGTGGGAAATCTAAAGGAAATACTAAGGGAACCTAATGTGAAGATAAGAGGAGAAATGTACTATATTTGACACGTGCTCAACCACAAATGTGACAATAAAAAAAGACTGTAAAACGTGAAGAAAGAGAAGATAGAGTGACGGTAAAGACGTAAAATGGGACGGTGTAAGCATTAAGTCATCTTTTCGGCAGCGGTAGGCGGATCTTTAGTGACCTCCGTACCATACGTGTATCTAATTGTTACAGAATTGCCCTGCTCTGGGAAAAACTATTTAGCCCATCCAATGGGCCCCTCTTACAAACATCGCGCGTTATCGGCCTTCGCCGGCATCTCCCGCTGAGCCGGCCCACGAACAGTGCCGACGACTTGCGTCTTGTTCTCTTGACTTCTAGGAAAGAATACTTTTATGGCCCCTCAGCCCCCGTCCCACGTAACATCTACCATTCTTAGCCAATTACTCTTCGCTAAACAAACAATAGATTCTAGACAGTTGGGCACTATCGGCCTACGTCGCCACCTATATCCCGCTGTGCCAGCCTCATATTCATACTAACAGTGCCGACGATTTGCACCTGCCCTTGTGAGAGACCAACGTGGACTGAACTGTTTTTCAGAAAAGAATGGCTTAAAACTAATAATCACAGTACCCTATAAAAAAGTGGAAAAACACGTTTTTTTTTTCTTTTTCAACTTGAAAAGAACAAAATTCACAACTGTGTGTAAGACTAGAAAAGATCCTAAACTAGTTTCATTGTTTGAATAAGATTTTCATGAAAGTGTGTATCAAACCGAAGTTGAACCAAATTTTTGCAACAGGCAAGAAGTGCTAATGAGCAGTGACTTATGAAAGATTATATGTACAGCGGGTGTGACGTTCACTCAGGCTCATTATGAGCTTAACCACCTATACTCGCCTTCCGAGTACGCCACCTTCTTCGGTCGCAAACTCTAATGAGGATTGACGATCGAACTTTCATACTAATGAGTTAAATCTCTCGAAAGTCTGGAAGATTTTTGCCTACATTGAGCTCAGGTATACCACAATACTAAAAAAGTTTGAAAACCCGTTTTATCGATATGAAAATCTTAGATAATCAGAAAAAGGCACTTGGTGGACATGTAGCCCACGTTTTGCTTATCTCATCGTTTTCCTTGTTTGAGTTGGAAGTGATACCTAGATTTCTACTCTAAAGTCTCCTAAATTTTTACACACACAATACCAAACGGCATAGAAAAACAGATTGCATTTCCAAAGTTGTTGGAGCGTCCATCAGTTGTTGTTATTTTTCTTTTTTTTTGTCATATAGGCATTAAACAAAATACATTTGTGAATATCTAATGAATTTATTATGAAACTTAACAAAAAACAAGTACAACAATAAAAAAAATGATTCTAAATTTTCAAAAGAATAGAAAATGATTAACATGAAAAGCATGAAATGAGACATATCAAACTAATAAGAACAGAAGGAGGTACAGGATGACTAACGCCTAAAAAACGGATATCATATGAAAAAATAGCTCAAGAATGTGGAAGTTAAAAAAGGAAAAAGGGAACTCGTCATAAAAAATAGCGGGATTGGAAAAAAGGGGCAACAACACAGAAACAACGCGATTGATAACATTAAATAAGACATGAAGAATTAGTTGAAATAATTTGAATAGACATCAGAACGGGGATAACAAAAACAAAAAGGGTTAACTTATAGCAAAAAAGTAATTTGAAATAAAAACTAAAACATGTTAAGCTGGAGAGAATAAGAACAGATCAAAATAAAAGAAAATGAAATTCTAAAAAATAAAAGGGGTGGAAGAAAGTTAATCAAGGAATCGGGAGTAAGCGGTATGAGGTACAAGAGCAATGTCCTCTAGAAAGAGGAGAGAGAGGGACAAGGAGCAGCAAGATGGTAAACAAATTGGGACTAAGTAGAAATATTGAAACGGGGGATAACAGAAGTAACGATGAAGGAGGAAGGAAGGGGGGGGGGGGGTGGGGGGACAAGATTGAAGAGAGGTATCGTTATCGAAATGAAAATCAAGAATGTTTAGGTCAACTATGAAATATTAAAAAGAGAGGGAAGGACGAAGTGAAAACAAATCGATTGATACATAGAAGAGAGAGTATCACTTGAAATAAAAACTCCAGAATTTCGAAGTCAACCGAGAAACTTATAGAAAGGAAGGCATGGAAGAGTTTTTAACCAAGTGATTGGGTATGTCTGACGGGAACTATAGAGAAGGTTGAGAGCAGTACCAAAGAAGAGGGAGTGGCAGATGCGGCAGCAATGATTACAGGTACGGTGTGATTGATTAGATAACATCGAATGCTGCACAATGAAACAAGCTGGGACTTATTTGAGAAGACAAAATGGGAGATAGCAGAAACAAAGCTGTAGGGAATGAAAAAATGGAGATGAGCCACTGAAAAGGAAGGTGTCTTTTGAAATAAAAGGTCGAGAATGCTGACTTGAAAGAGGATGAAGATAACTAAAAGAGGCGGAAAGGAACCTAAAAGGAAGAAGGCATGAAAGAATTTCAAAGAACAAAATATAGGAAGTTATGAAGAGGTATGAGAGCAGTGTCAAAGTGCAGGGATTGAGACAAGAAGTTACAATTGGAACAAAAACGACACGAATAACTTCAAAATTCTTACTTTCTGCGAGACTTCATGATACGGGACTTAGACTGTTTTCTGACTGGCTTAGAAACAGCCTTTCCAGTCTTTTTAGTTGCCGCATTTTTTGCCTTTCGCTGTGCCTTCTTCTTGGCTCTGGCTTCATCTTCAAGTTTTTTCAACTTCATGAGTCTCTTCCGCTGAAAAACACAATTTTCAAAACTTTTCCCAGCAAATTAGACATACCTTCTCGTGGTTCACCACGGTTAAAGTGAACTGGACTTCTCTGTTTGTCCACGAAACTCCTCCTGCCTCTTGTGGAAGAAGTTCCGATGATGACATGGCAGCAAAATCTGCAAAAATATTTCCATTAACTTATACATTGTTGAATTGGTTACCTCCATTGTACAATTGCCTCTTAGTTTTATTATTTCTGATATTGCTCAAAGGAGCGGAACTAATGATTTTAGTTCCGTTCCTACAATACCGAAGCACCTCCTTAATAATTCTTCGCATTAAGCAGGGCTTGAAGGCAAAGTTATTTAAAAAGATAACATTCGCCTCTTTGCGAACAATCCGTTTGATATCTTTACTCAAAATATTCTTGTTGAAGAGTTCCAATGGTGCATGCTTCTTCCCAAAGAAAGTCATCAGCCTGAAAAAATGAACTGAATTAAAACAATGTTCATGAGTATTTGGCTCTAAATCGTTGGATAAACATGATATCTTCAGGGTTTGTTCAAATAAATCATATGCAACAAAAAAACTTACTTCTTGTAGAATTCCACCTGGGTCATTGCAAGGTCTGCTGGCAATTTGGCCAACTCCGTTCCATATGCCTTGGCGATGAGTGGTTGGCCAGCGGCAAATGTAACAACCTGGCCAACACCGCTCCCAAGGTCCAGAAAGACCGAGGGTTTTGCGAGGTTCGCATGCTTCAATAAGTTCAGGAAGTAACCGAAGTTGGTTTCACCGTATACCTGCAAAAATTTTTATTGATCGAGACTAATCTGACAAACACAGGTTGATGAATGGCACTACAAACAAAGCTTGTGTTAGATATACTCTCAAAATTGAATGAATAAAAATTTGGGTTTCAAATAAGCCTCATGTTGAAGCCAGCCAAGTTTATTATAAACTATATATAACGTAAAACAAGAGTAAGCCTCGTAAGTTACTTCGAAAATGGAACCTTACTACTCTAATGTAGGTTTCAAGGTTTTTGATGAAGCGGATCTAAAGTACTCAAATTTTGGTTTCGGAAAACTTACTTCTGAGGAGAATCCTTCGTAGTGCTTATTAAGGACCTCCGGCTCCGGGATCCCCATTTTGTAGGCGAGCTGGCAGATCAAATCTACATTAGTTTCATTATCGAACGCCAATGAGATGTATGGGTTCTGTAAAGAGTTTGTGTGTGAATCGGTTATTCAAGTAATTGTATGTTTTTTCAAGTAATTGTATGTTTTTCATGAGTTTCATACCTCCATACGAATGCGAGTGATTCTTTTGACAAATCTCTTTTGATTCCTCTGGAAGTCTTTGACTGTGGTTCCAGGAAGCGTGGAACAAAACTCCTTCAATTCGCTCAAATATTCTGGACACAAATTGATGAATGTCCTGAAATATATATTAATTGTATTGGAATTCACTAACAATTAATCTTACTTCTCACAGACGTCAAGAATGTCATTCAGAAACTCTCTTTGCTCTGGTTCGATAACGAACGCTTTTCCCCTTCCATGAAGAGATGGGATGAACCATTTCTCTTGGGTTTCGTCGGCAGCAGGGAAGTTAGATCCAGCAACTTTACTCATGGCCATTGTCGGCGTGTTGGTGAGCGTAGTATCTACTTCTGAAACAATTATTTATAATAATTTTGAGCAGATTTTGCAGCGAGCAATGACTCATATAACGGGAGGAAACGGGGAAAGTTTTGATAGTTAACGGAAACTTTTGGAAGTTTTTACTGTTGGTTTTTTTCTAGTACAAGAGCAGCTCAGTAAGTTTATTAGTCTAATTAGAATGCTTAAGGTATTGCGCACTTATGTGGAAACTATTCTAGATGTTTTTAATACGCTTTTCAACTGGAATATGTTTAATTGTTTTTGATATCATAAACAAGTTTTCTTTCAGTAACTTTTGTTGGTTCTACGACTCATGCTACAAGAGGTTTTACAGTAACCCAATGTGAAGAAAAGTAAGAAAATGTACTATATTTGACACTAGCTTGACTACCTAACCTGACGACAAAGACAAGGCAATATAACTGCAAAAGGAGAAGAAAAACCAGATAGGGTGCAGGTAAAGACGTCAAGTGGGACGGTGTGAGCATTCATTCATCTTTTCGACAGAGGTAGGCGGATAATTAGTGTCCTCCATACCATACGTCTATTTTTTTGTTCCAGAACTGCCCTGCTCTGGGAAAAACCATTTAGTCGATCCAACGGGCCCCTCCTACAAACATCGAGCCTTATCGGCCTTTGCCGGCATCTCCCGCTGAGCCGGCCCACTAACAGTGCCGACGTTTTGCGTCTTTTTGTCTTGGCTTCTAGGAAAGAATGCTCTTAGTACCCTCAGGTCCCTTCCCACGTTACATCTACCATTTTTAGCCGATTGCTAGTCGCTAAACAAACAATAGATTCTAGACAGTCTGGCACTATCGGCCTTCGTCGCCACCTGTATCCCGCTGAGCCGGCCTCATATTCATACCAACTCTGCCGACGGTTTGCACCTGCCTCTGTGAGGGACCAACGTGGGCAGCGATGTTTCTCGGTACAATAATACAATTACATACTTGGGGATCTTTGAATAAACGAACGAGTTATGGTTGATTGTAGAAGTTGGAATCCAGACAGAAAAATGAGGTAATCATTATTGAAATTTGGGCACATTTGACACAAAATAGTTCAATAAAACCATTGAAAATAGAAACAAAAAGCATACCAAATTAGCTAGCGATCCGAATAGTTTTGGACTCAATCTAAAAGTATAATACAATTATTCTACAGTAAATTCAGGGGCACAATACTTATCTTTTGCACAGTATTGATATCAACAAACAGTTTCTCAAAACCTTTTAGACGCATTCAAGTCTGTTGATTTTAACATTTGATGTCGGTATTTGTGAATGAGTTTTCAAGCCTATCAATGTTTGGAAAAACTTGGTAGTAAACAAAAAATAGTTTCAAAATGAATCCTTGTTGTTTTTATTTCTATTCGATCTTCAGCAGAACAAAACTCGAAGAATCTTACAGTTTTTTTAAGCGACTTTCTCTGAAATAGAAAAATCTTCCTGAATCACATTATAGCCCATATATCAAGTAGAAGGCGTTTCAATCTCTAAGAACGAAATTAATCAGTCTTAAGGTGAAGATATTTCTGATGAAGAACGATAATTGGTTCAGATAGTGTGTCACTCCACCGCAGGTTTTCACAAATTTCTATAATGTAGAGTTTCACAAACTCATACTGTTTTCTATTCTCTGAAAGATTTACCATGAACACATTTTTCCATGATTAGGTTTATCCATTTAGAGATCAGTATTGTTTTTTGTTTTTTTTTCCTTTCAGGTTTGCTAATTGCTCATTCTAAATAGTCCGTTACAGTTGACAGATGCAATACTGTAATACTGTGACCCCTCGCTGTGGGTAAAAGGTTCGTGAACAAGTAGGCAGATGCCGACGAAGGCCGATAGACAAGAGCAATGCCAATAGCTCACGAGTGCAGGTGGGACACGAGAATGGATCGGTCTCTTCCCAGAATTCCCAGGACTTCCTAGAACGCACAATCAAAAATTGAACAGATGTTTCGCACTTCCACAACCCAAGGAAAAACTGGACTAAGATACATGGTCTTTTCAGATGTCAAATCAATCCCTTGAAAATGACTGATCCTGAATTTGAGCTTGAAAAGAATGGTAATCTTTATTCAGCTAACATTAAGCGAACAGACACTCCCACACACACTAGCTATTGTAGACCTACTGCACACAGACACGCACACAGACCCACACAAAAACTCGATTCTAACCTGGTTGTATTCCCATTCCAAACTTTCGAAAACTGTGCTTTTTCTCTCAGAATTCTTCATGTTCCAGGAATGATAATATGAAATCTAGAAAAGCAAGATCAATCTTCAGAAATATAACAGTTTTATTCGAACAATCGCTGTTTAAAGACAATAGCAACGGTTAAGTGGAGAATTACTAAACAAAAATAGATGGGAAGTATCACAATTGATACCGATTAGAAAAAATGTGATGATTTGGAACAATAGGGATCGGGGGATGAGTGATTTTTGTAGTAAAAAAAAAGAAAAAGACTGGACAAGTTTAATGGATTAAAGCAGAGCCTGTGAATAAAGGGAAAATGTTTGAGTTTCATAAAGTTCCACTTTTTAAGTCAGACTAATTATTATGCCGTTTGACCAGAACGGTATTGTTGACAATTGTGATAGTGAAGTGATATCGGCGTCTATGAATGGTGATTGTTGAAACTTCCTTGTAACGGATTGGGCCACGATGGTTCGGATAAATAAGGTTTAGTTCAACACAAACGACATCAGTTTGGAGAGCCTGAAAACAAATAAATTGGATCGGGAAAACAATTTCTCAAGAGAACTGAAACTTACAAGTGTCAAGTCATTGATATCGTTAATTGGGTTAACACTTGACGCAACTCGAGCATATTTGAATTTGACAAACTTTACAGCCGGAATTCGAATCAAGAAATCGGCCAAGTTGATCTGCTCAGCTTTGAGCCACTGTTGGGTAGTCATCAAGTTATTTACTTCCAGAATTTGATGCTGAAAACTGATGGCTATTCAGGTGAAGCGATATTCAAAAGTTAACTATTATCTCACACGATCAATCCATTCTTACCTTAACATCACTGAGTAATTTGATATTCTTAATAATGTCCTTGTCAAACATTGAAACCAACATCATCGCTTCCATTTGTCTGGGTGCTTTCAAAGTGATACTCGTAGCTGGATAAAACGACTTTCTGACTCTTCGAGCACTTATTAACGCTCCCACAATATCCGTCAAATGCTTTCCATCGGCATCATGAAAGAAATTGAAGCAAGTGAGTGTGGTTCTCAATACTTTCATAATAAACTTCAAGTCTCCCAGAAATACATCAAAGAATTTCGTGTTTTCCATACGGCTCACATGATTCATGCGTACCACCAAACAATCATTTCCTTGAGGCAAATAGCCAATTCCAAGTTTTTTGGAACCAATTCTCAGCTTCATTATTGCCTTTACATTAGAAGTTCTGACTTCAACAATATCAAAGGGTACCGATGGTACTGTTTCGACCATCGCACGAAGATAGTGGTTGGTTTTGTGGAGGGAAATTCTGGAAAAAAGTAAACATCCTGACTCACAGGTCCTTCGCGGACGCGTCCCTTATGTGTTGATATGGTTTCTGATGTGTAACGTGTCCGTTGCCATCCGTTCGCGAAAGTTTTGTCCGGGAAACTTTGGACTCCGGAAACAACGGACCCGTTACACATCATGAACTTTATGATAACATAACGGACCCGACCGCAAAAGACCTGTGCTGAGAGAAGGAAAAAAAGAAACTATGAAAGCAAAGGGAGTTCACTCACATCGCTTTGAGATCTAATTTCCGAAAAAGAACTTTCATCACTTCTTCGGGCATTGTGTCAAGATTAGCCATTGTTCTAGCAGATTTTTGTTCCTTTCTTGAATCTGAAATCCGTTTTCTCAAATCCAAAAGTATCAGTTTTGTCATTTTCAAAAAGGAAAACAAGCAGAGAATAAAGCAATATCTCCATTCCAAAATGGAAAGAGCATACGAGAAGATACATGTGCACCTTGCTTTGTCTTGTGCCACACCTTCTCCGTCTCTTTCTAATCCTGCCCTCTCTTCCGTTTTAGTCCTAGAAACCAAAACCAGGATACAATGTAAGAAAGAGGGATTAGCTAGATTTATATCTTATACACATGTCCAGATTTGACTGTGACGTCCGTGAGGCAAAGAGCACTTTCAATTCACTTCTCATTTTTGATGGGAAATATTATACAGAGTTTAATTTGAGAGAAGAGAGGGGATAGTGAGTAGGAATTTGCTTATTGCGACTGAAAGATAAGGTCAAGTGAAATTGAAAAAAAATAAATGAAGAACTCATTTTTGTTTCAAAAATTGATATATTACATTCACAAAAAAAAATCAAGCTCCGCTATAGTTGATGGAACCGAAAAAGTGTCCAGATTTGACTATAGCGTCCGTGAGCCCAAAAGCACTTTCAATTCACTTTTGATCGTCAATGGGAAAAAATCCTATGAAGTTCAGTTCAGGGGAGCAGAAGGAATGTTAAATAAAGATTTGCCTAAAAACTACAAAAAGCTGAAAAAAACAGCAAACAATCCGTTTTGTTTCAAGCCATTTATACATTTTTCACAAAAAATAAACTCCGTCATACTTGGTGGAGCCGAAAATGTGCAACACATGAGTAAATTAACAACGCTACTCGCACACACACAGATAGTAGAGAGTGCAAGTGATATAGGAAAGAAAAAAGGAAATGAGCTTTTTGCATAATGCACTCCACATTTCCATATAATCTCAATCTTGTCTTGGAGACATTATGAATATGCATTTGCTGTTGAGAATGACCAATAACGCATCGATGATATGGAAAGTGTTGAATTATAAAAGATGAACTGTGGATTGAAGACAGAACACAAGGGCATGGAGAAAGAAAGCAGAATAACATGTTAAAAAATTTGGGTTGTCGGAAAAAAGATTCCCACATTAGTTCTTCTTCCCTCATGCTTTGATCTATCAGAAACGTAACTCCAAACAAGGATACTACGGTAGGCTCACACAACTCCAATTTGTTCGACAGTCTTTGTTCTTTATCTCATTCGCATTTTGTTTCGAACAGTAACAAGAGGTTCAAATGATCGTCCCAAACGGCGAATAAACAAACAATCGGAAAGAAAATTTTCGAAAACATTCGTAGTGTTTATTATCATGAAAACGAGAAAAACAGAAGAATTGATGAAAATGCCTCGTAGAATATTCACGAGTAGAAAATGACTCAACGAATGGCGATGGCCGATGGAGCCGGCCACCTCGATGGGGAATGGTTACAAGACAAACAAGTCATTCTCTAACACAGTTTATCCACGATTGAAGCGCCTTTTTTCCTGTGACAGACAGGGGAAATTCTAATAGAAGATCACTTTGTAACTTACCATAAGATTCCCAACTTCAGAAGGAGATAAAAACATTTTCAATAACTCCTTTTTCTCGTTCTTCCTCATAGAAAATGCCAGTTCTAGCTTCATTTTTTCACGATTCCCTTTTTCATGTGCGTGTATTTTCTTTCTTAAATTACGTGCACATAGTTATGAATATGTATTTGCCGTAGAGAAGGACCAAAAACGTATCATTGATATGAAAAGTGTTGAATCACAAAAGCCAGAAGGCAAGAGCATGGAGAAAAAAGCAGAATAAACTTGTAGAAGAGTTGTCGTAAAAAAATCAGACTTCCGTTTGGAAGCTAAACACTGGTAACTTTGAATATCAGTTCCAGATTTTTTCGAAGATTCGTCTCTTCTT
This sequence comes from Caenorhabditis doughertyi, assembly GCA_963572265.1. NCBI lineage: Eukaryota > Metazoa > Nematoda > Chromadorea > Rhabditida > Rhabditidae > Caenorhabditis > Caenorhabditis doughertyi. Next base: position 27,474,794 of record OY751558.1, on the reverse strand, counting down.
TTTTGTTTTCCCACATTAGTTCTTCTTCCCTTATGCTTTGATCAATCAGAAACATAACTTCAAACGAGAATACTCCGGTAGGTTCGCACAACTCCAATTTGCACGACAGTCTTTGTTTTTTATCTCATTCGGATTGTGTTTCGAAATGTAACAAGAAGTTCAAATGATCGTCCCAAACGGCGAATAAACAAACAATCGGAAAGAAAATTTTCGAAAACATTCGTAGTGTTTATTATCATGAAAACGAGAAAAACAGAAGAATTGATGAAAATGCCTCGTAGAATATTCACGAGTAGAAAATGACTCAACGAATGGCGATGGCCGATGGAGCCTATGAAGTTCAGTTCAGGGGAGCAGAAGGAATGTTAAATAAAGATTTGCCTAAAAACTACAAAAAGCTGAAAAAAACAGCAAACAATCCGTTTTGTTTCAAGCCATTTATACATTTTTCACAAAAAATAAACTCCGTCATACTTGGTGGAGCCGAAAATGTGCAACACATGAGTAAATTAACAACGCTACTCGCACACACACAGATAGTAGAGAGTGCAAGTGATATAGGAAAGAAAAAAGGAAATGAGCTTTTTGCATAATGCACTCCACATTTCCATATAATCTCAATCTTGTCTTGGAGACATTATGAATATGCATTTGCTGTTGAGAATGACCAATAACGCATCGATGATATGGAAAGTGTTGAATTATAAAAGATGAACTGTGGATTGAAGACAGAACACAAGGGCATGGAGAAAGAAAGCAGAATAACATGTTAAAAAATTTGGGTTGTCGGAAAAAAGATTCCCACATTAGTTCTTCTTCCCTCATGCTTTGATCTATCAGAAACGTAACTCCAAACAAGGATACTACGGTAGGCTCACACAACTCCAATTTGTTCGACAGTCTTTGTTCTTTATCTCATTCGCATTTTGTTTCGAACAGTAACAAGAGGTTCAAATGATCGTCCCAAACGGCGAATAAACAAACAATCGGAAAGAAAATTTTCGAAAACATTCGTAGTGTTTATTATCATGAAAACGAGAAAAACAGAAGAATTGATGAAAATGCCTCGTAGAATATTCACGAGTAGAAAATGACTCAACGAATGGCGATGGCCGATGGAGCCGGCCACCTCGATGGGGAATGGTTACAAGACAAACAAGTCATTCTCTAACACAGTTTATCCACGATTGAAGCGCCTTTTTTCCTGTGACAGACAGGGGAAATTCTAATAGAAGATCACTTTGTAACTTACCATAAGATTCCCAACTTCAGAAGGAGATAAAAACATTTTCAATAACTCCTTTTTCTCGTTCTTCCTCATAGAAAATGCCAGTTCTAGCTTCATTTTTTCACGATTCCCTTTTTCATGTGCGTGTATTTTCTTTCTTAAATTACGTGCACATAGTTATGAATATGTATTTGCCGTAGAGAAGGACCAAAAACGTATCATTGATATGAAAAGTGTTGAATCACAAAAGCCAGAAGGCAAGAGCATGGAGAAAAAAGCAGAATAAACTTGTAGAAGAGTTGTCGTAAAAAAATCAGACTTCCGTTTGGAAGCTAAACACTGGTAACTTTGAATATCAGTTCCAGATTTTTTCGAAGATTCGTCTCTTCTTTTTTGTTTTCCCACATTAGTTCTTCTTCCCTTATGCTTTGATCAATCAGAAACATAACTTCAAACGAGAATACTCCGGTAGGTTCGCACAACTCCAATTTGCACGACAGTCTTTGTTTTTTATCTCATTCGGATTGTGTTTCGAAATGTAACAAGAAGTTCAAATGATCGTCCCAAACGGCGAATAAACAAACAATCGGAAAGAAAATTTTCGAAAACATTCGTAGTGTTTATTATCATGAAAACGAGAAAAACAGAAGAATTGATGAAAATGCCTCGTAGAATATTCACGAGTAGAAAATGACTCAACGAATGGCGATGGCCGATGGAGCCGGCCACCTCGATGGGAAATGGTTACAAGACAAACAAGTCATTCTCTTTACAAAGATATTCACTGAATGAAACGTCTTTTTGCTGTGACAGACAGGGGCAATTCTATTAGAGGATCACTTTCTAATATACCATAAGATCTCCAGCACCTGAAGGAGGCAAATACATGTTCAATAACTCCTTTTGTTGTTCTTCATCATAGAAAATATCAGTTCTCTACTCTCAATTTGTAGCGATTTCCTCCTTTATATGCACGTACTTTCTTTCTTTAAGTACGTCCACATAATTATGAATATATATATTTGTCGTAAAAAAGGACCAAAAACGTATCATTGATATTGAAAGTGTTGAATCACAAAAGCCAAAAGGCAAGGGCATGGAGAAAAAAGTACTTTCTTTCTTTAAGTACGTCCACATAATTATGAATATATATATTTGTCGTAAAAAAGGACCAAAAACGTATCATTGATATTGAAAGTGTTGAATCACAAAAGCCAAAAGGCAAGGGCATGGAGAAAAAAGCAGAATAAACTTGTAGAAGAGATGTCGGAAAAAAAATCAGATTTCCGTTTAAAAGCTAAATACTGGTAACTCCGAATATCAGTTCCAGATTTTCTCGAAGATTTTTCTGTTCTTCCTTGTCGTTTTGCTACATTGGTTCTACTTCCCTCATGATTTAACCTATCAGAAATATAACTCCAAACAAGATTACTACGCTGGGTTCACAAAACTCCAATATGTAAGACAGTCTTCGTTCTTTATCTAATTTGGATTTCGTTTGTCTCAAACGAAAATCAAACATACTATTTGAAAGAAAATCGTTGAAAACATTCGTAGTGTTTATTTTTATCAAAACAAGAAAACAGAAAAATTTATGAAAATGCCTCGTAGAATATTCGCGAGTAGAGAATGACTCAACAAATGGTGATGGGGACGGCCACCACGATGGGAAATGGTTACAAGACAAACAGGTCATTCTCTTACAAATTATCAAGAAGCGTCTTTCTCCTGTGACAGACAGGGGCAATTCTATTAGAGGGTCCTTTTTTCATTTATCGTTAGATTTCCAACATCAGAAGGAGAAAAGAACATGTTCGATAACTCCTTTTTTTGTTCTTCCTCATAGAAAATGTCAGTTCTCTACCTTCATTTTTTAGCGATTTTCTCCTTTATGTGCATGTATTTTCTATATATACTCTATATATACTAATATACTTCTTGGATGTACATTTCTTGCTTGTTTTTTTATGGGATAGGTACTGATTATTGCTCTAGAACTTTCCTCCGATGTTTGAATCAGTCATGAGGTATTTGGAATATGCCGCCACTCCAAGCCTTTTTCCCCGTGACAAATTTCAAGTGTTACAGATGTAGATTTCATTTACATCTGTTGTTACTGTCTAAGGGTCATGTGCGCCTTTCCCATCACATGCTTCAGAATTAGCTTTTCCAAACTGACACAGATGCATATGTTTAGCTCCTCCTCTTTTTTGTCGCCAGTATAAATCTGCCATTTTCTTTTTCAAAATAATCAATTTGCTTTGTTTTGAAACCGTTCCTCGGGTCGTCCCCTTTACTATTTGCTGAGTCATTTTTCTCTCGCGAATATTCTGCGAGGCAATTTTCTTCATTCTCTCTTATTTTTCTCATTGGGCTCAGTTGCAAAACACTTTGTCTCTCCGTAAGGTGCTCTTTTTTTTGAGGGTTTTTATTTGATTTTCTTCTCCTTTGTACCTATAACATCTGTTTTAAGCGATGTCGCTTGGACAATCGAGTGATTTCGAAATTAAACCGATACAACCTTCTCAAAACAACATGGATCTGAACCCAACGGAACCCGTCGTGGTTTTCCAAAGCGAACTGTTAAATTTGCAAGGTCAGTGACAACTTGTTATAGTCAACGCAAGCGTCTGCATACGCGCTCTAATGCCAACCCCGCCCACCTCGGCGAAACAGTTCTCCCTTTGCGAAAAGCGGCCAGAGGCGTTACTGTCTGCGTGTCTGACCAAACTCTCCAAAGTGAAAACTATTTCGCCGTATGAGAAACGTATGTTTTTCGTTAGATGACCTTGCTTCAAAAGCATGTTTAGTCGACTTATTGGAGTTTCTACGCTACTCAGATTTTTGTTCAATAACTCAAAAAACACTTCATTTATTGATTATCTGACTTGTTTACAGTTCCATTCATTTGCAAAATCTGTCAAGCCCAATTCATTTCTGGAGTTCGCCTTTTTGGTCACTGCCAAAACAAACACAACCTTCAAAAACATTGTTTCTTGTGCAATAGGGACTTGGAGGCGAATGAAACCGTGTTCCAGCATATGAGGGGAATTCACGGAATGGCAAAAGTGATTTCGTGTGGATGCTGCATGACTGTGTTTAAAAGCGAGCCGGATCTTATTAGCCATCTGAAAGCCATGAAAGGTTTTGGTACACCAGGCTCCGCTCTTGGAGTTATGACGACGGAAGTGAGCAAAAAACAAAAACCCTCTCAATTGGCTTCTAACAAGAAATTACAAGTCATGAGAGAAGCCACCAAAAGAGTGTCTTCTCGAGTGTCTTCAAAGCCGCCGCCGGTCGCCAGACCACAGGTTCTACAAGGAACCCCTCGTCAACAGGTCCCATTGGACCTCACGAATGTTAAGAAAATCTTCGATTTCAAAAACCAGTGCAAACCTGAGGATTGGAAAACTTTCGAATTGTTTTGTCGTCTGTCTCTCGACGCGGGAGTATTCACTATGGAAGAGCTGGAAAAACCAACGGCATGGCTGAAAATCCTCACAGAGTCGGACAAAGTGGTTGATCTCCTCAGCAAGGCTTACCCGGTAAGGTTACAATGAAAATTTTCTTTTGAAAATACCTGAAAATGTTTTAATTGATTTCAGAATCTGAGTGAAACCGTGGCCAAGATGAATTGTCAATCAATCCCAAAGCCAAAACCGCCACGCGTTGCAAAGAAGAAAGTCTGCCCGCCTCCAATTCCTCTTTTCAAAAAGCCAAAGGTCGATTCAATTGCCCCACAAGCCGTTGGACGCAGAACCAAAATGAAGCTTCAGTCCAAAACCGAATCAAACTCATTGATCAAAAGCAACAACAAAACCACCTCGGATGTTGAAAGTGAAGATTCCTGGAAGGCACTCAACGTTGCCGTCGAATACATCTTGGGTGACACTTTCTTCTCCGATGAAGATCTCGTCAAGCCGGAGACTTGGGCAAATATCGCCATGATGGCGCATGACACCATTCTTGGAGTTGGTGGAGATGTTCTTGACTTGACGGTTAGTTTTTTCAAATTGAAAGTTTATTAAATATGAACAAGTTTTTTTCAAATTTGAACCAATGACATTTCTTTCAGGATGATATCAAGGAGATGAGCACAATCAAAACCCCAAAGAAAAGTGACAAGACTGACTAATCAACAATGTTCCATCACTTTCTCCATCATTCCATTTATGTGCTGCTTTGCTCCTGTCAAATTGTTCTTTCAATCCATAATCTTATATTATGTTGCCATTTTTTACTGCTTACCAAGAAGAACAAATAAAATTATCAAAAGAAATAAACATGTTTTACCTCTCTCTCAGACAACTTAAAAGATTGTCATCTGTATTCATTATGTAGATTGTTACTGCGGCCGCTCCATTGGTTAAATATGGCGTGCAACCCCTCTACCACTCTTCGCCAGATGAGTCATCTGACCATCAAAAGTGCTGTCATGGAATAGTCGAAAACTGTGGAGAGCATTTAGGACGTTTGAAAAACTCTTTACAAGCTGAGAACACCCTGATTACTAATTTGAAATCCATTTTGCCGCCAACTCTCTAAAAAAGATTGTAACCTCGATTTGAGACAACTCAATTTTTCACATATTCAAAAAATTTCTAGAAGTTAGCTTCTCATTGACCATTGACCATTAAAGTACTTTCTCTCGACGCTAATGATTAATAAAATCCAGTATGGTCCTTATGACATCACTAGTTCTTCATAGATCATGTTTCTCCCCATAAACTAGCATGTTTATTAGTTTTTGTGGAAAGTTTAACGCTTGTACTCGTGGTTTCTAATTATAGGTTGAACGAAAATGAGCAAGCATCAAATACGGGAAAAAAAATCTTTTGCCGCAGCTTTCATCAAATTATAATTTGAAAAGCGTCTTTAATAATAGTTTTCTTCCTTGTATAATATTAAAGTGTTTCATCTTTTAAACTTTTCAGAATGTTGGGAGCAAATAGATGGCTTATAGAAGATGTTCATGTAGTTGTCCTAGGTTTGTTTAATTTGAGTTTAAAGCTAAACTGAAATCCATAATTCAGACTTGGAAACTATGAATGTCAGTGTCAATGGGCACAATGTTATTCATACTGTAAGTATTTTAAAATCTTCCTTCAAAAACCAATCAGCTCACTAATTAATTACAGAACGTCTTCACCGACAACGGAACCCTCATCACTTTTTATTTTCGACAGTTCAAGTGTGAAATTGAAACTATCCACAACAATGACCCGAATAGGTAAGTTTATTCCTAAAACAACAAAGCCTTGTTAAATTCTGGTATTTCTTGATTCAAAAGTGTCAAGTTCATTTTCAGAAAAGTTATCAATCGCCAATTCCGTTATCACGAAATCAATCCCGAAGAGGAAGGAGATTTGGCTCATATATGATGGAAAAAACAGCTGTCATCAAAGCAATCTTCCACCAACCTTTCCCTCAATTGCCATTTTCCCTTCCTATCTTGTCGACATGTTTCACCTTCTGTTGTGTCAATCGTCTCCTACAAACCCGTGACGTAAGAGGCGCTCATTATTCCTGTTGCACTCACACACAAACACACTGAAAGAAACGAGACCTGCCATTCATTTTTTTTTGTTCCTTTTTTCCAAAAATTTCTAGCTCACGCAACAGGAAAGACACTGATGTATGTTCATATCATAAAGGCAAAACATAGTTTTATAGTCAAAATTCACTTCAAAATTATTACATGAAACCATCAATAAAACGTTTTCTTGCAGGAACCAGACACCGAAAGTTTCGACTTCTTGTTGAACCATCTTTACAAATTTCAACCACGAACCAATTTTGATTTTGATAGTGAAGGTGGCAAGACTTGGTACGTTCCAAACATTTTCAATACACTCACTTTGTAATATTGGCACTGTTCTGTTCCAACTATCTGTCATTTCAGATTGTTCTGCATTTGCACACACTTGATAGCTTCATTTGGAGATTTCAGAAGAGATCAGAAAGTGGTGAATGATGGCAATGAATGTTATGAATGGCCAACTTTTGATCAATTGTCTATTTCACACGTCAGGAAAGCACTACTGTGTGTTTTTATAGAAAGCCAAAACATAGTTTTGTATGCTTAACATTTATTTCAAAATAATCACACGGGATCAGCAATTAAAATTCATTCTTGCAGGCACCAGACACCAAACGCACGGACTTCTTGTCGAACACCATCTTTGCACGTTTGAGCCACGTTCCAATTTTGATCTTCATTGTGAAGGTGACAAGGTTTCCATTGAGTTCATATGTTCCGATTGGTAGTGACACAAAACGACGAGGGATTGATACGAGCTTCTTGACAATTTCATCTGAAAAATCATGAATGCTTTTATAGCCCCTTTTGCTGTGGATACCTCTTGAAAAAACAGATTGATCGCAGTCGCGGAATGTGAAGGTTGGCTCGAAGTACTCTTGAAGTTTGTTAGCGTCGCGAACCAAGATTTCGTGAAGAACTTTGTCCATGAATCTACCGAGATTGCCATGCGGGTCATAGTCGAAAGGGTCCTTTGGATTGGGGCAATCAATGGCACGTCCCTTGGTGAACTTTTGGGATGAGTTGCCCATTGTCAGTTTAATGAGTCTGTGTTTCGATCCAGCAGTCACATTGAGAACGATGATTGTATTATAACTGGAAGCAGTTGAGTTCTTCAATTCAAATTGATAGTTTGACTTGGCCAATCTGCGCACGACAGTGGCTGGAATCAATGTGAGTTTGTAGGAGACTGAACTAATTTGAACTTACTGTAGTTGTAGAAATCATTGCATCCGTCAAATACGAAAGTGTCATGGAAAAGAGTACTGATGACATTTGGATCCTTGGTGTTCATCGCGTTTCGAATTCGACCAACAATTTCCTCGGCTCCATTTCCGGCAGAAACTGACAGGATTGGAAAGAACAACAGGAAACATGCCTTCCAAATCATCTTGGGGAAGGATACTGAAGGTGACAAGAGGTCTCCTTTTATATTGTTTTGCTTTTTCTGAAAATTCCCATAAAATTGTGAGGGTGCATCGAAAAATATGCAAATCAGATTGAAAAAGAATGTTTGGTGGGTTTCGATGAATCATCGAAATATGGAAAAATTAAAAAAAGGAAATTTTGAAAAAAATTGAAAAATCTATAGGAACAAGGGTGTTTATCAACTACCAAGAATAGAGCACAACAAAACATAACTGGTCTCATTAAAAGCGGCTGATCCTAAGAAAAGACTCCCAAGCAATTAAGAAATGGCAGGCCTCAATATCCACGGAACCACAAATGACCTTTGAATAAAATAGGGATAGACCCTCTATATTAAGTTTTTTTCTAAGCAAACTTTTTGTTAAGTTTTCTTTTTAGTGTTAATATTTTCATTTAATTCTCAACTATTAATGATCATTGAACTCTAACAACAGTTCACCGTCAAAGGCTTGTGAATGTCATTTGTTCCCATCCCCACCTTTGAGACTTTGACTGTTTCCCATCCTTTGTCGGCTTCGTATATAAAAGCGGACCCGAGAGTGATTATTATGATTCTTGAATTGTTTTCTGATGTTAGGTGTAGTTATTATGAGAAAAAGCATTGTCACCCTTGAGACTAAGGGGCAAATAGTTCATATTTGGGACCAGTCATGTTTTTGGATCCTTTATTTTTGATATTTGATTTTAAAAAATTCGGTCCTCCATTTTAATTTTGGGCCCTTTATTTTTATTTTGCGTCCTTTATCTTTTGGCTCCGGTCCTTTATTTTAAATTAGTGCCGAAAAATCTACAGGCTCTAACACTATATAACGGCATGTTTTCCGCCTCATTTTCACAATCCCTTTTGTGCGAGGTAGTATTACACCTTCAGTTTTGATACTTTACTCGGTGTGAAACTTTTTCTAAATGCTTTTCGATGAGTTTTGGATACAACTTCTTAAAACCCAATTTAATGAACATGTCCCATTGGCGAGTTAATTATCTCCATTGAATGAACTTTTGATAATCGGAAACTATTTTTTCGATTTTCCCATTCCGATTCCATACTTTTGAATTCTCATGAAACACGTCCTCCACTTTTTTTATGATTCGATTAGAAATATTCACCACACGCCCCTTTTTTCTCCGTATAAAAGACAAAGATTTATTCTTCTTTATCAGCCTTCCCGAAATGTGGTCGATGAAGACATGGGTCTTGCTATCTCTTTGTGCATTCGTATATGGATCAGATGACCTAGTCAATAATCTGACTAGGTTTGTCAAAATAATCTTCTATGACCCAAAATATACCTTCGAACTTTTGGATGACAAGTTCGTTCTGGAAGGCTGCATTCAAAACTATACCAGAGGTATATTTAAAGTGAACTAATTAGTTTTCAAAATTGACAAATTTTTAGTGGACGTTGCCTGGGCGATCCGCTTAGAACAACTTACATCCAACATCACGCTTGAAGTATTGTCTGCAACTGAAAAAGTAGAAACTACCGATTTCCTTCTTCATGTGACCAAGAACATGAAAGAGGAGTGGTTTATCAATATGACTATGAACAACTCGAATTTGAAAATTATGAAAGGAAAGATGATTGAATGCGAAAAACAGAATGCCGGCCGATAAGTTAATTAATTGAAGTTGTGAAATAAATATTGAGGGCATTGTTGTATTTTCATCAAGTAATAGACCATAATTGAAATATTCATTGTTATATTTCATAGTATCAGTACATGGTTGACTTATACGTTCTATTGATTTCAAGTGCTGTGACCGAACAGACGTGAAACGGAAGAATTGTTTGTGGTTTCATTTAGTATTGTTATCTTCAAGTTTACAGCAATTGGTTCGTCGAAATACAGACCTCAATCATTCATAATCGTAACTCAAATTGGTGACATAACTCAAATTGTTTTTTTTTTTTTTGAAAATTCAGAAGAATTGATCAAAAGCAACAGGGCCCAGTCTATAACATTCTGAAATTTCTTGATTCAAGTATTTTGAACTTATTTTCAAAAGATATCAATCGCCAACTCGGTTGATAGTAAATTAACTAAGAGGAGGAATGAGATTTGGCCCAGATATGATTGCAAAGAGAACAGCTGTCATCAACGCAGTCTTTCACCGACCATTCATTCAACTCCCCTTCTTTTTCTCTTTTCCTTATGTCTCACCTTTCTCTGTTTTTTGATCGTCCCTTATAAACACGTAAAAACATAACGGAGACACTCATTATGTCTGTTGCACACCTACAAACACACTTGGAGAAAGGAGAGGGTCGTTCACTTTTTTTCCGTTTTTGTTTTTCTGGTACACTCCAATCAAAAATTTCCGTAAACATTGTAGACTGAGTAAGTTCCTTCTCATTAATTCAGATTAGCTTGTTGAAGACTAATCAAAGTATTATTACAGAATCGACTGGCATTTAAAAAACTTCATTTTCGGTAAAATTGATTTTGAAAAATCGTAGTTTTAGGCAGTACTCTAATCCATTTCAATTGCCTCAAGTAAACTTCGAAACATCGTCAATGAAAACCAATTTTTGATGCGTTTAACAGGGACTATTTGACTTTCCAATCCAATGTTAGAAAATGGAACAAACGTCCATATGAGTGTTCAAATGGATTTAAAGAGGCAAGTTTTTATTCTTCTTTTTAGGATCACGTTCAATGAGTACGCCTACACACTTGATAGCTTCATTTGGAGAGCTCAGGAAAGATCAGCACGTGGTGAATGACCTACTCTCAATCATTCGTCTAATTCATACGTTAGGAGAAAAACTACTGTATGTTTTTATATAAAGCCAGAACATAGTTTCATGTGCTTAACATTCATTTCAACTTCATCACACGGAATCAGCAATTAAAATTCATTCTTGCATGCACCAGACACCAAACGCACGGACTTCTTGTTGAACACCATCTTTGCACGTTTGAGCCACGTTCCAATTTTGATCTTCATTGTGAAGGTGACAAGGTTTCCATTGAGTTCATATGTTCCGATTGGTAGTGACACAAAACGACGAGGGATTGATACGAGCTTCTTGACAATTTCATCTGAAAAATCATGAATGCTTTTATAGCCCCTTTTGCTGTGGATACCTCTTGAAAAAACAGATTGATCGCAGTCGCGGAATGTGAAGGTTGGCTCGAAGTACTCTTGAAGTTTGTTAGCGTCGCGGACCAAGATTTCGCGAAGAACTTTATCCATGAATATACTGAGATGGCCATGTGGGTCATAATCGAAAGGGTCCTTTGGATTGGGGCAATCAATGGCACGTCCCTTGGTGAACTTTTGGGATGAGTTGCCCATTGTCAGTTTAATGAGTCTGTGTTTCGATCCAGCAGTCACATTGAGAACGATGATTGTATTATAGTTGGTAGCAGTTGAGTTCTTCAATTCAAATTGATAGTTTGACTTGGCCAATCTGCGGACGACGGTAGCTGAAGTTGATGTGAATTTGTAAGAGATTTAACTAATTTAAACTTACTGTAGTTGTAGAAATCATTGCATCCGTCAAATACGAAAGTGTTATAGAAAAGAGTACTGATGACATTTGGATCCTTAGTTTTCATCGCGTTACGAATTCGACCAACGATTTCCTCGGCTCCATTTCCGGCAGAAACTGACAGGATTGGAAAGAACAACAGGAAACATGCCTTCCAAATCATCTTGGGGAAGGATACTGAAGGTGACAAGAGGTCTCCTTTTATATTGTTTTGCTTTTTCTGAAAATTCCCATAAAATTGTGGGGGGTGCATCGAAAAATATGCAAATCAGATTGAGAAAGAATGTGTGGTGGGTTTCGATGAATCATCGAAATATGGAAAAATTAAAAAAAAAGGAATTTTTGGAAAAAAAAATCGTTTTTGATACACTCACTTTGAAATATTGGTACCTTTCTAAACTAAAGGACCAAAGCCAAAAATGAGAGGGCCCAAAAAACAGAGAACTCAGAATTAAAATGAAAACCCAAATGAAAAAATAGAGCACCTAAAAACATAACTGGCAAAGCGACTGGTCCTAAGAAAACAGTCGCAAACACTTAAGAAATGACAGGTCCCAATATGAATAGAAATAGAAATGACAGGTCCAATAAGAAATGACAGGTCCCAATATCCACGGAACCTTTCTGTGAAGTTTTCTTCTTAGTCTTGATATTTTCATTTAATTCTCAAATATTGATGATCATTGAACTCCAACATCATTTCACCGTCAAAGGATTGTGAATGTCATCTGTTCCCAAGCCCACCTTTGAGACTCTGACTGTTTCCCATCCTTTGTCGGCTTCGTATATAAAAGAGGAGCCGGCGAATGATTATTGCATATATTCTTGAATTATTTTTCGATATTCATTAAAGTATTGAAAGAAAGCATTGTCACCCTTTAGACTAGGGGGCAAATAGTTTACACTTGAGACCAGTCATGTTTTTTGGATCCTTTATTTTTGATATTTGATAAAAAATTTTTGGTTTTCCATTGTTCCTTCCGGTCCTCCATTTCAATCTTTGGTCTTCTTTTTTCATTTTGAGTCCTCTATCTTTTGGCTCCGGCCTTTTATTTTAGAACAGTGCCAAAATATTCACTGTATATAGGCTTTAAATGAGCAAGCATTGTCCCATTGGAGAGGTAATTATTTCCATTGTCTGAAATTTTGATAATCGGAAACTATTTTTTCGATTTTCCCATTCCAATTCCATACTTTTGAATTCTCATGAAACACCTCCGCCACTTTTTTTGATTCGATTAGAAATATTTAACACACGCCCCTTTTCTTCTCCGTATAAAAGACAAAGATTTATTCTTTTTTTTCGGTCTTCCCGAAATGTGGTGGATGAAGACATGGGTCTTCCTGTTTCTTGTTGTTTTTGTATATGGATATGGATCTGTATATCCAGGAAATATGACTAGGTTCGTCAATCAAATCTTCCATTCTGGTGACCAAAAAATAATATCTAAACATTTGGACGACAATTTCATTTTGGAAGGCTGCACTAAAAATTATACAAGAGGTATATTTAAAGTGAACAGATTATTTTTTAAAATTGATGAATATTCAGTGGACGTTGCTTGGGCGATCGGATTTGGACGACTAAATTCCAACTTCACGCTTGACGTAACGTGGGTAACTGAAAAAGAAGAAACTACCTGGTTTGTTCTTGATGTGAAAAGGGACATGAAGGAGAAGTGGCGTATCTATATGGCTATGAATAACACAAATTCGAAAATAATGAAAGGAAAGATGTGGCAATGCCAACCTAATGAAATGTTAGAAATGGAACCTGACGAGAAAGATGCATGGAGTGATGACATGCATGAAATTGCACGAGATAATGCCACTCTTATGAATATTTTCCATTCTTGTTTTGGGTTTGTAGATTGTGGCGGACATTATCTAACCAGAGGTAAACTATCTGACAAAAGAAAAATGAGAGAACGTAATTAACTTTCAGAGAAAATCCTCGAAAAAATTTTCGCGAATCCTCAAGAAAATTTCTTGGCGTGGCCATTGAAATATGCTGAAGATAGTATAAATTACGTCAACCTCATTTTCGAATTTGACCAAACAAAGATGCACACTGGCCGAGGTTACAGGAAAGTGAAGGTTGTGCTCGACCGATATAAAGGCCGTTTTGATAGGGGATATGCTTTGAAGTGTTGGCCTGAGGCGTTTTTACTGTGAAATAAATATTGAGAGTTTAATTGTGCGTTTAAAATAGACAAGAATCGGCTTCACAAAAAAACTTTTCGGATGCTCATATTCTTTCAGGCTCATCTTGTGCCTTTTACTGAAAGCTTTTTTTCCGTCATCAGATTACATCTCATACAGTAGGCAACATTGCTTTCTGTATCAATTCTTGAGAAACTGTTTAGAATGAGTCATACGATTCTAGTTTGAAGATCAAAGAGCAGCACTCAGAATTTGAAATCTTGGTTTTTTTTCTGAAAATAGAGAAAAAAGCAATTATCTTCTAAAGTGTTCTTTGCGTTTTGAATAAATGGTTTGACTCTATCATTAAACTTCTTACCTTTATCGTAATTGCTTTATGCAATGTATCATTTGTGTGACGGAAAATGCCAGAGGCGAAAAATCTTGAATAAAATTTTGTCTTCGATCTTTTAACCACGCCCCTTCCAACAGTTAACAACTTTTTTACATTCGAATTTCAATCTGTATTTCTTGAAACGTTGAAATCTTTATAATCTCTCTTTCTCTCATTGTCCTATAAGTCTTTACTCAACAGTCAGTTAATTCTATTCAGTTGAGATTTCACAGTGACTCACAAGGCGCATGAGGACACTGATCGAAACCTTTTTGAAAATTTGGAAAATCAGTGTGGTCGAAAGTACCACAGTTACTTTCTACCACGCTCACTTAATTTCTGAAGTCAAAACCTGCTTAATGTAAGTTCGTTTTAATCCGTGTCCTCGCGCCTCCCTTGTCAGTATATAGTGCTAGAATACATAACCTCCCTTTAAACTCTCGAGACTAGCCCGTATCCATGACTCAAGATCTATGGTTTTCTAATTGTCAGAATTTTCTCAAAAGGGTAGTGTTTCCAGTTTAGCTTTTGGAATATCAGGTATAATTGTATCTGATTCATTTCAACTAGATAAAAATTGTTTCTTTTCAACTAGATGATTCGATTTGATAACAGGAGCAGTATTCCTTTGTAGTTGCAAAACTGTTAATTGAGAGTGACGATGTTCACCGTCATAACAAAAAGTTACTCGACTTGGTAACTCTGATTGAACGTGGCTTTTTCGAAGTTTCTGACTTAATGACATTCTTCAAATGTTTGTAGACGTTACTATGGTCTCTTTCTTTCTTGGTAAGAAATAAAAGAGAAAGTAATACAACTGGGTGACGTTCTTTCCTGAATTCTCACTATTCACGTATCTTTACACAACTTGTTTTTTTTTTTCAAAACGGGTGCCTTCACTCTATAATTATCTTTGTAATAGTCTACTGTTTTTTGGTGTATCAAAATTGTTTTCGTTCTCTATCGAGCAAATCGTTTTGCCTGCAAACAGTTCAACATTTCAGATTGGATCCTATTTATTAAAAAATCTCTCTGTTCACTTGTCTACCTTCTATAAAAGATTCCAACTTGATCCAGTTAAAAAACATATTGAATTTCTAAACCTTAACGGGGTATTTTCTAGTTAAGAAACTTTCAAGTTAAGACATGAGTTATTTTACTGCGATACTAGTTTTTGGTCCTCTTATTTATGCAATAATATCATTCATTTTTGTCTTTCTATCTATAAAGTGGATGTTCAAAGACAAAGCAACATTCTCGAGAGTATATTTCGGAATGTTTATATACGATGCATTTATAAATTTTTCAACATTTTTTAACGGATTCCTATTGTTACGACTCAATACGCTTGCATCTTACGAAGGCATTTTTGGTTTCTTTTATAGAGGTTAGTTTGTTTTAGAGGTGACGTCTCAGAAGCATCACCTTTAAAAGCCATTACAATTAAATTTCAAGTACTAAAATGAAATGAAAAATCAGTCTTCAGAAATATTTCTTCCGCGTTTGTCGACTATGCTGTCGTACTACTTTGCATACCAACAATATGGAAATGTTCTGATTTTATCCATTCATAGAGTTTTGATAATGTTACTTCCAGGAGAATGGAGCACGGTAAGATAGATAAATTATAGGTAAAATCACTCTTAATGTTTCTTTCAAGAAAAAAAAGATGATTGCAATAATATTCTTTTGTATCCATGTTTTGGCCCCTTTTCTTGAAGTTCACCGATTTTTATCGAGCCACGTTTCGCCAGAATACTCCGAGGTTTCGGGATTCAGTTTCACTTTTGATATCGTGAGTTGAGCTGATAGAAATCGACCTTTATCAATGAATTTAGCCCTTATACTACCAGCTTCTTTGTTTAATCGTTTTTATGATTGTAACGACTGCTTCGAATTTTGCGCTCAACGTTTATTGTTTCATATCTGTCACGAGGAAATACCCAAAAAGAAGTGATATTAGAAGAAGAAAAGAGACACACTTTCTTCTTTATTCATGTTTTATAACAGCCGTTCAAACCTGTGGTTGTATCCTGAGTGTTTGGAGATTTGTAGCAGATCTTGTTCCTATTAGTGTCAACACGCTTATCACTTTGAACAAGCTCTTGCCCTTCGCAAGCGATGCGCTCACTCTTTCACAGTTTTGGATCCATTGCTGTGGGTGTCAGGCTGTAAGTACTTGAAAATCGAATAATTAGGAAAGAGTTTTTCTTCAGATGGGGGAAAAATTCTTGAACCTGATATGCTTCAAGAAAAAAGCAAGAGTGGAACAAGAGTCAAGATTGTTTTATATACGAATTAGGCCGCTTATCTCTTAGTGGTATGGTTCCAACTATCCAACAAGGAAAACAGTCAAGTTGATGTTGTTCTATGAACTGTTTTTAAAGAGTTTACAAGTTGTTTGAAAACATTCTTCTTAATTCAGCTAGTTGCACAGCTATTTTTTTTTGCTTTTACGATTACATACTAAGACAGTCAAATTGTATCTATAGGTTAGTTTGATTTTTTAGTTATGCTATGTATCTTCATCGTTCTAACCAAATCATTTAAAGGTATACCAATTGTTCTTATCAAAAGCTATCTATTTTGCACTTTCATGTATTCTACATGTATTTTTTTCGCTAACTTGTGATTAGTCGTCTGGCGCGGGTCTAGATTCCAAACATTCATCTCACTGTTTCTGAAAAACAACTTTTCAAATGCAAGCTGCTTATTGAAATAACTCATGTTTACCTATTGATTATTATGTGCCTCTCTTCATTTATTTTTGTGTAGTCTTTCAACTCGTGGCAATAAACTTTTAAAAGTCTACTCTTCGGCCAACAAAAAATGAGAATAGGCGGCCGCTTTTTTGAAAAGACTTGAGTATACAGTTATCCATTTTGAATCAGATAAGATAAGATATTTGAAATCTTTGTCGGAGAAAGTACAAAGCAAAGACGCGCAGACGCTGTGCATTTGTAAAGACGCCCGATGTGGTTTACAACCAATCGTGTCCCAGTTCTAGGCTAATAATTACCAGTCATTGGCAGATCTTCTGTTTACGTCTATTACGTCTTCATTTGAAAGGACTCTTTTTTGGTTTCTTCAATTTCTTGCTCAGACTTGTTTCACGGATTTCAAATGACACAGGTAATGCGTTTTCAGAGTTTCAGGCTCACAAAAGCAGATATTTGCAGAGTTTTGGATTGGAAGATATCACTGAAATGCCGAAATCTGACAATTTTCATAGCTACCAATGTGCAAGAAAATTTGGTTTGGGTGGAGCGTCAAAAGTAAGTTTATACTTGGTTTAGGTTATCTTCTAATATGTTTTCACTTTTAGAAAACCGACAGCACTTGCCCAGTTTTTTCATCACAAAACACCAAAAAGTACACAGATTTACTGAATGTTGAAAAGAAAGAAGTAAAGCCCACAGAGATGAGACAGAGACCCATTACTTCTCGAGAGTATCCGCCAAGAAGGGAACCAACAGCAGAAGAAATTGAAGTAAGTTTCATCTTCTCTGTCTGTTTTTCAAGACCTAATTTTTATTTTTCAGGACGCTGTCAATTATTTGAAATCAATTTACGCTGAAAAAGAGTTGAAACAACAAGCAAGTATTTGGAGGAAGCTCCGATCATTCTTCCGTCTGAACAAAAACTACTCAAAGATGTCCGAAAGTCTGACTGAGTCTGTCAAATTTGGAAGAATCCCAAGAGAAATTCGAATTATCATTGCTATCAGAAAATATAATGCGGCTCGCGGGATTTTTCAATGCAAAAACTAATCAAAAAGGACTCCGTAACCCCAATATCGGTCAGAAAACATCCTATTTTTTAAAAATAAGTTTTTCATCATGATATGCCCCCTCTGATCAATCCCACGTGTGATTGGGTATCTCCCACTTTCCATCCATTCATTTATGCAACATGACCACCTTGTTTTTTATGCATCTAAATAAAGCTTTAATATCAGTTCTCATTTTCATTTGGGTGAAGAATTTGTTGAAATAAATTAACCTCTACAGTTAATAACGTTGTGCTTGGGTTGAACTAACTGCATTTTCTATCGGAATATCAGCTGGGACCACTTCCACTTGTGGTCTACATGGACAATAAACCAATTTCCAAGTTTTTCTTGATTTCAATAAAGTTAACAAAGTATCCACATTCCTTTTGTTGCAACCCAAGTAAGAAATTTGAATAATTAAAGGGAGTGTTAACACATCCAATATTTTACACTTGGAAAACCATACATATAGAAACTTGGCATCTCCTTCAAACATGTCATCCAAGTAAAACTCAGAGTTGTCCGTGAATACCATTATTAAAATGAATAGAATCCAAATCTGAGAAAACTCTTTTTGAAAAAATAACTGCTAAATTGAACTTACAAGTTTGGCAAACACAACAGCAACCACTTGCCACAAGACGTATTTTTGTGGTTTATGAAGTTGAGCAGAGGCTAGATGACTTAATTTTTTAATACTCTTGATGATAGGAAAATATAAAAAAGCAGTAATGAATAGTATCATGTTTTGCAGTACATAAATACCCTGAAAGCTATTATACTATTGCAAAAGGGTCAGTTCAATAAAGAAACTTACTAACAGAAGCTTCACCGACAGTCCTTCTAAATGAAAAATAACCAAAATTCCATAAGCCACCATTGTCATTATAGTAAAATAATGGATGGATTTTACTATCCTCTTCATTGTATTTTCGGAAAATGTCAGATACTTCTCACTACCACGGAAAAAATAAAGAATGAATCTTTGAATTGAAAGAAAAGAAATCAAATAATAATTGGTTTGTGATAGAGCTAGTAAATAGAACGCAAAACCTCCTCCCACAAAATAATAAGGAATAAGTAGATATTCGATTTTTACTATTAAGTTCACTAATGCTAAAATGAAAAGTACGTTTGCAATCAGCCAACTTGATTTAACAAGCTTATAGGAATGATTGACTATTTGGAATATAGGAGTTGCCTCATCCCGTTTCCTATTGAGTGCATAAATATGTACATAGAATGGGAACAGAACGTTCATCAGAGAATAATTCATCGATAAGAAAACAGTCGTACTATTGAACTCAATTGGCTCAAAAGTCTTGTTCTCAAATTGAAACTCCATTTGAAGATCTAGAAAAAAGGTTATTACAAAATCCTTATATATAAGGTGCGTTTGTGTACTATGGTCGTTACGAACAGGTTGTTTTTTAGTAAACAGTTTTTCAAAGGTTGAGATTCATCTGTTCACATCAGCATAAAACACCTGTTGAGACACTCTTCGGTCACCTAAACTTGAAAGTTTAAACAAAATCAGAAACAGGTTTTTAAAAGACTAGGAATGGAAATTTCAATGTAACTTCGGTTTGAAAAGAAAAAGGTGGGAGAATGCATACTTGTCACGGGCCGGGCCGGGCCGCTGGAGAAATTTCCATCGGCCCGGCCCGGCCCGGTTTTCGTGGTTTACCTTCTTATTTGGCCTATTTTTTCTAGAAGGAACTTTTCACCATTATTTGAGTATGAAGCTCAAGGAAAAAATCCGAAATTGAGCTGCGAATCGAGATTGATGAGCTCGAGAAAAAACATTTTTGAATCCCGGACCGACGCATTCGACTACCGGCCGGGCCGATTTTTGACAAGTATGAAAAAAGGGTATTCTTTTTACTTTCACTCCTCCTAAACATAAAGATTCACTTTTCCTACCTACTTTGAGTTGTCATAGAAACAACAAAGGTTCCACATGACTCATTTCACTAGATTTTCAAAACATTCAATTAGTCACTCAACCTGCCTAGTTGCCTAAATACACAATGAATTCAGTTGAAGATGCGCACTAAATTTTTGATTGTGTTTTAGTTACCGGGTCACATGTAACTTTCTGATTTTGAACTTTTCGTTTACCGGGCCCAAAACTTTCCGGGTCGCACATTTCTCTCATTTTTTCTATTCGTGATTTCAATAGTTTGATCAATCTTCTAATACATCATTTATTTTATGATATCTTCTTTGGTTACACCTCGGGTATTCCAACTACTTTCTCGATTGCCATCGCATTTTGAAGAACACGGGCGTACAATATTTTGAAGAACACGGGCGTAGTAGTATATCGGGGGTTTTTTTTGACTAGATTCAGCATTCTTTTCCCAAAAAAACTGGTATTTTTTGAATGCTTTAACTTCTCGAGTAGTACAAACTAGTTTTTTTTCCAATTTTCTTTTTTTTTTTTTCATCAACCAATCTCTTCAATCACTTTTTATTACACTCAATAAGTACGGAAATTATAGTTAGACGAACTCCGGAGGTGTCATTCCCAATTCGAGTGATGACGAGCTGCTACTAATGTATCGATGGTATGGTGACAACATTGGTGAGTTCTGTTTTTGATTTCGAACTGGCTCCTCAACTTGCTCCGGATGCTGCTTTCTCATGCAATAGTACTGCTTGCAGACATTGATGAGACAAAACAAAGACGCGGATCCTAATGTGAAAATCGAGAAAATGACGATACCGGTAATCACAATCGATAGATCCATGGTAAGTTCTGAAATGATTCTGTATAGTAGATAAGGAAATATATGCTAAAAGTAAAGAGCTATAATATTCTGAACAACTCAGAGACGCAAAACTCGAAATGAAACATCAAAACTGATAGGTTAAGTGGGAGGAGTTAGAGTTCAAAACGCATTAATCTTTTCAAATAACTCAAGAAAATGAGTGGGTTGTTAATCATCTTTTCTTTCAATTAGTAATAAATTAAAAGAGAAAAAAACTTGAATAATCCCAAGAGAGAACTCCTGTTCTTTTTCGTTCTTTATTCACCTATCAAACCCAATAGCAATTGTGAAAAACTATAAATGAGAAGAAAGAATAAGAGGAGTTTTTTGGAGTGGTGTACAAAAGAAATACAAAATATGTTTTCAGACAAACTTTGATTTTGTAGGGATGACATAGAAGATATGCCTCCAGTCACGTTTCTCAATATTTGAAAGTACAAATGAAATTGTGCCTCGAGATAAGGAATCCGATAACCCAATTCAAAAATTAAGACAGGATAATCAAGAGGAAGGCTGGCAAAAAACTAGGATTCGATAATTTTCAGAGAAAAAAAAGTAAAGAAAGACTAGTAAGATGAAAAAAAACGGAATCCGAACACACGCTGATGACAGAAAAACAACGTTTTGTAGTTATCAACCGAGACTCTGAACATGATCGGACACCATAAAAACACTTACCTCTTTTTGACATTTTGAGAACATAGGAACATTTTATAATCTTCTCATGACCTTTTTTCTTTCACATTTGCCGAGTTCCCAAGTTTATTTGGTTCTGAAAAACGTTCTATGTTAAAACATTATATCTAAAACATAAGTTTGGGTACTTAGTTTTCAGAACAGCATTGAATTGTGACATAATCTTTCTTCGGCGTCAATGGGTGGGCAGTGATTTCCGTTTATGTTTCTGTTTGAAAGAATTTCCAAGACTGGTATAACAACTGGTCAAAGACTTATTCGAGTCAAACAGAATGTATAAAGATTCTATGCAATCAAAAAAGAAATCGTGTTTGTATGCCCGGAAGGTGAGAAATTTAAATTTTTTTGTCAATTTTAGCCAATTCACAATCTTTGATGTTCTGAACTAATTTCATTCCAGAAGTCTGTATTTTTGTGTCAGTCAATTATCTCCTGGCCAGCTACAACGTACTCCTTACCAGTCAGGGGCTTATCAGTTCGATGTGATTACAGATGCCGGACAAATGATGTAAACTTAGAAGAAGATCTGCGAAAATTGACAGCCACAGTTACTCCGGGTTTGGATCCAATGGAAAAACGGTGAGAGTGTTCAAGGAAAAGAAACGTTTCATGGAGAAATTGACCAAGTGTCGATATCTTCCGGTTAGTTTCAGAAAGTCATACAAATATCAACTTTATGATAACAATATTGCAGGTACCACAAATGGCTCTCGGATTTGAAGATGGATATCAGACAGCGTCGTTGCGCTTCTGTCAAAGCACTTTGCGATCGCGATGCCACGTGGACGTTTTCTGCTAAAAAGCGGCAAAGAGATGGACTTGTGCTGGACCATCGGGAATGCGAAAGCGTCCTCAGCAAGGAGTCACTCAAGGTTTTCGTCCAGCATTAACTTCCCTTTCCCTGTTCTTGCCTGTATTACCCCCTTTTATTGTCTTCGTTATTATTATATTGGCTTTACCGATCTCCGGGCGGTTTATGACAATAAATGGGTCACTGAGCTCCAATGTGTTTATTGTTTTACATTGCTTATCTTACACTTTATTCGCAGTTATCGTGACACTACTCTGGTTGATAAGTAATTCATTAGTTGGGTGGTTTTCGGTGACCTTTTGACCACCCACTTTCGGCAACACACACACCAGGCTCAGGGTGTTTCATCCATTGATTGATTTACCTTGTTCTTCCAATCTCAGCAGCTCTCAATATAATGTTATACAGTCAAGCAGGCAATTGTTTTATGTGTCTTTGTTTCAGCTTATGTTGGATATGCAAAATGAAGAATCGGTAACCCATGCTGAATGTTTCAACATTCGATCTTTCTAACATTCCGTCTCATCACAAACAGTTGCACATAGTAAGAATACAACTCTAGTATATGTAATGCTGTTTAGATTAACCGTCTTCTTCCGCAGCCACCGTATCAGAATAATGCTCTGGTTACCAACAGAATGTTGAACAACGTGTCCCAGCTCTCATTGTTTTTATTTCTGTTTTTCTATTCCCATGAAAATTATTACAAAA
The DNA here is from genome assembly GCA_963572265.1 of Caenorhabditis doughertyi. Lineage (NCBI taxonomy): Eukaryota > Metazoa > Nematoda > Chromadorea > Rhabditida > Rhabditidae > Caenorhabditis > Caenorhabditis doughertyi. Next base: position 27,451,802 of record OY751558.1, on the reverse strand, counting down.
CTTAAGTATATTTTTAGATGTTATACTTAGAAAACGAAAATTATCCAGACTAGTCATCCTTCCTGGTATCATCGGTAATCAGTTTTCTACTTCCGGGTTGCTATTGACGTTCAATAATCAGAAACCGCATGATTTTAGAATTTCGCCATTTAAAATGTCTTTGATGTCTATGTTACACTTATTATTTGAAATGGCAAAAACCTCGTGCTCGAAAAGTGACATTCTCTTCGATATATAAAAGAGTATACATTCTGTCTGTAGTGTGAGCAAAATGAAGATACGATTAAAGGAACTTGACGAAGAGCTGATAAATCTGAAAAGAGTCAATGAATCTAGAGACGACTACTTTGTAGACAATGAAATGATGTCACGAATCAGTATGAAGTGGATGAAAAAAAGTGAGCGATGATCTTTCAAAAGGATGATGAGATCATTTTGTAGTTCTTCACGATTTGATATTGTCGACTTCCAGCATAAAAGTTAAACGAGTTTTTAAAAGTATTTAGCCCAAGGTTCACTAGGATCAACAACTTCCAAAAGATACGAAGGTTCGCCACAACTCTCGTACCAAACTAAACGTTTTTATCGTAACTATGAAGCCTTCCAATTTGAAATTATTTCCAAGACGTTTTGGAAGTAATTGATTTCGAGAAGCATATCAATCAGCAACAATTTCAAGTACAACCTTTAATTCCGTTTATTGAAAGTTAATATCGCTAGTTATATACTACACTAGATGATTATTCGGCTTGTTTTCCTCATTCTTACTGATACTTTATCAATCCAACTTCCCTCTTCTCTGCTCATAATGAATTCAAAATCCATCACTGACGTAGAACATTCAACATTAAAAGTGTTGTTTACAAGTTTTCCAATAAGTTCTCAAAAATAATTCACCTATACTTGTAAACTTCTCACGCCAATTGCGATAATCTCTCATCTCTATTTCTGACCATTACAATCAGAAATTTTTGAAACTTGCTTGCTCTCAACCTTTATATCATTTTTCAGATAGAAGTTGTCGACGAGACTGCTGCCAATCAACTTCCGGAACAGCAAGCTCAAGTTGAGCAGCAGCTACCGGTAAGTTTAAAAAATTATGTATACTGTATTCCCTCTAAAAACATGTGCGGTGTCAGTTTAAATTTGATTTATTCACACTTTTTTGTTAGTATCTCCCAAAAAGGGACAAAATTGAGAAAAACGTTGATATTTTTGCACTTCTAACACACAATTATTCCAGGTCGCTTCGCCCCTAAAGCCGATACTTAAAAAAACACCGGCAGCAAAGGACGAACTTCCAGAGTTAGTTTTCTTTTCAGTAGCACTATTCGAATACGCTTCCGAAATATTGAACATTATTTGAAGAAAAGAGAATCTTTGGTTAAGCAATAGGCATCCTACTTATTTTATAAGACACTAGGAACTCAACTGTTGGTTTATGATAACCTCAAAACTCGTAATATTTCAGGGTCTGACCACTTCAGTTTTATCCGATGCTCAACTCTACTCCTCATGTCTTCTCTCCTTTCTTCAGTCCTCCATTGTGAAATTTCTTCCTCTATTTTATTCCACCTCTCCTATTCGACTTTTTCTCTTTCAAGATAAATAAACTAATGTAAAAATAGAAGCTAATGTGTTTTTATACTGTGGAAGAAACGATTTGCGTCAGCAGATAATTGCTTTCTGATTTTAACCTTTTTCTGAATGACAAACAGCACTGAACCAACTGAAACATCACATTTTGTCCACTCGGGAACGAAAAACTAAAATAGCATACTTTCCGTAAGAACAACGTTGAAACGATGTGCGCTGTGTAATAAAATCAGAATGATGTTTTCCAAAGAAAGAATACACGGAGAGCTCATCATTTAGTTGATGAGCAGTTTAGCATTTCAGGGAGCCTTGAGGTCAAAGTATCTTTAAGCTCGGTTTCCGCATTCCTACTTTCGCTTTCCGTGAAATCGGGTTTTCTCTACAGTACATTAACCAGTTATTAGCTCACAAAACTTGAAAAATGAGACCGGTTTCTTATGTTTTTCTCAGAACATGGATACTCGAAAACTGCTCGAAAACTAAAAACGAAAAAAAACTGCTCGAAAACTGGCAAAATTATGGGTAATCAATTCGAATTTATAATTCTTTCCGTCAAAATACTTGCGTTTCGACTTCCTTCTCCCGATCCTTACTTACAAGATCTCTTCGATCCATTATTTGTTCGAGTAGTCATAACAACAACGATTTCTAGTCATATAATTTGCTATGGGCATATTGTCTAACCTGTTGTCTACTTCACCTTGCTCTTTGGAGCACTTCCAAACTACACACTATTCTTGGAGACATTTAAGACGAGCCTCGGTTGTATCTATGGCGATTACTCATTTCACTCATTCAACATGTGCTTCTAGGGTGTGGCTCGCGAAAAAGCCGTGATTTGGTGAGGAAATAAGTACAAAATGAAAGGTGTGGAGTGGGCAACAGAGGGCTCATTTGCATTTATTCTCTCATATCCCAATGAAAATATACCTTTGTGAGCAGAGATTCCTAATATTCGAAATGACTTTCTGGGTTCACTTTCCTCTCGTTTCTTTCATCAAGCAATAGTTTGAAAAGATGAAAGACGAAAGGGTAGTCATCCCAGCATAAGACGTTCACTTGAATTTTATCGTGTAAGTTTGGGAAATAATTTGCAAGTCAGGTTATGATGACTCGGCTCTACTATGGGAATGTCAAATTGACCATGGACACTCCAGGGATAAATGTAACCTTTGCGGGAATGTTATCAATGATGAAAACACTTCCATAGAATCACTGACTATCAACTGTTGTAACTGTTTGGAGCCCTGTACCTAGTAACGTTGAGCCTTGGCTGTGCCCGAAGTACAGATCTTGCCACTGTTACGGAAACTCCGCAGGTACACCTAACTACCTTTGTCTAACTTTTGAGTTGACGTCCCTTAATGAGGCCTCCTATTGATATCAGTACCTTCAGCCAAACCAGGAAACAAATTTTTGGAAAATTTGTAACGTGAAATCCGCTGACTTCAACTCTTTCCAGGATTATAGTGAATCGAGAGGTACTACAATTGGTATATCAGAAGTCAGAAGATTCAATAGTTATATTTAGTTCTACGGCTAGTTAGCTCTGTAGATGTGTCATATTTCAAATCAGAGTTCATCCTACCTTTTTTATTTTTAAATGGAGAGTATAAGGATTTTTTTGGTCAATGAAGATGCTCCACGAAACGAGATTCCGAGCATTTTAGAAGGGGTGAGGTACTTTTTGTGAAAGTTACCTAAATTTTCGTTCTACAGACTCATCCAGTCCAAGTTGCTGAATCTATTCAAAAACATCTCCACAATGGTCTCAGTCTCGTAAGTCTTTTTAGAATCTGTTTTCCATAGAATTATATTTTCCTCAAACGTTTCATTAGTTTTTGACATTCTGAGGTATTTCAGAAACCAAAGAAAAAAGCTTCTGGACGAGTAGGTCCAGCACCTGTGTGGGCGAGAAAAAAGTACTATGAGGAAAAGATGACCCGCTATCAGAGATTAGCTTCCAATACTGTCATAGTGGTCCTTATTATTGTTTTTGTTGCAGTAATTATAATGACACATATATGCCACGTGGAGCAAGTTCAATAAAAATGTGAGATTATTTTTTATCTTGACAAACGAACATTAAACGACTAGACTCGCATAACACATCTTCATTGGGGTGAGAGAAGGAAAATCATGGTACACCTGTCTGTCAATAATATCTCAAACATTGGGCCCGTGTTTACGACTTCACAAAAAAATAACAACCAAACCGTACTGCAAAAAACTCAACTCGACCAGGTGGGATGTAATGAACCTGCTGGAAACTAGGTGTTCCAATAGTTTACAATACATTCCAAATGGTTTTTCAGTGAAGTCTATTAGAATAACTAGTGTAGAATAAAGGGAAGTGGAAAACTGTCTCCCAAAATTTTTTCATTGCTATTGAGACAAGTGTTCAAATGACGTGTTGTTTGTCGTCTAGACAAAGGTCACAAAAAAAGGAGGCAACTTGTTGTTACAATTTTTGACAGGAGAGAAGCAACGTAAATAGCTACCGACACAAGGTCATCTGAGTCATGAAAATTTTCGGCGAAAAAAAATTTCCGTGTAAGTGAAGCCCGACGAGAATTGAAAAAACAGATATAAATAAAAAGTGGGTCGAAAAAAGTCGGTCGAGATTTGAGGGTTATTGGTGGGTTCTGTGAGCGATTAAATTGGGGGACCTTACCAATAAACCGGATATTTCTTGGTAACCTGTTTATGTCCATACTAATAATTAAAGGACTAGGGTTCCCAATTTGATACCGTCTACTTTGCCATAAATGATTTTATCGGAAAAAAAATGAAGATTTTAAAAAAATACGGACAACATAGCAGAGGTGCCGACGTCATAGTCACAAAATTTTATGTCATATGTACACGTTTCCAAGCTCATTTGGATTCTTTCAAAGTTTCACATTTCATTTCATTAACAGTTGACGATCTTCTATATGACAACCACACTTAATGTAATGAAACAAAAGATAAGCACAGGACATTTAGAAGGTGACAAACTTTGAATTGATCATCACAAAACAGTATATTGCCTTACATTATTTGACAACAATTTCCCCGACGCTGCATTCTATCTGTTCTACTTTCTGGTGAAGGTGTGACTATAGTTTGTGAGGGTTCCGAGCTGCGAGGAGTAGATATTGCAATATCTTGATGATAATACCACCATTCCTGAAATGATTTTGGGAAAAAGTTTCACTTTAAGTCACTCTAATTCTTTGTTACCTGGATCTCGGGAAAATCTCCTGTTGTTGGAGCCATCTCAACCGGTTGTCTTCCGAACTTGTTGACAGTGTTCTGAAATGACAAAACTGAATTGAACATGTTTTGAGAATCATACAGTTGAGCTTTGCCTGGTCACTGCGGCAAATTTATTAGACGGAACGTCCTGCAAACACACGTTTTCAAAATACATAGCTTACTGGGAAAACTATACCAATGATTTAACGAGCTCACTCAGACCAATTTCTACTGACATCACACCGATATCCTATAATGATTTGTTGTGATAATGGAAGAAGAATGATGTCCAGTATTACTTGCGGGTTATGATTAGTCCGTTACACTCGTTTTTCTTTTGGCTGAAAGAAAGACAATTATGCACCTTCAAAGTTATAGGTTTATACCACGGAATGAATTGATCCCGAATTGACAAGTTGGTGATTCAGAGAAGCTGCGATGTCAGCAAAATTGTGAAATGAAAGTCTGGGAAATAAACGATTGGAAGTAAGCTGAATTAGTTCAACAGAAATATTTCACTTCAACTTTATTAGCTTTCATCAATTAACACCAGAAGATGTCCCTGCCACGAGGAGAGAGTGTGTCAAGCAGGAAGGACGTTGTCACGGTGATGTTCCCTCGAGGGAGCGCGACGACGGTTGAATTTGATGTTAGAATGTAATTGTTCAAACCAAAGAATTTTATTCACCGAGCACTTCCAGACATAGAAAATATCCATATTTCAAAATTGGGTAATCAGAAGTTTTGATATTGAGTGACCAAAAAAAGATAATCCAATGGACATTTGAGGTTTTTTTTTCTGGAGATTGGGGGAGGAGGATGGGTGGCTCACTATAATGTACATGTTGCATTGAAAAGTATAAAAGAAGGGGCTGGAAAGCAACAGAAAACTAGGTTGAAATGGGATTGAGAATTAGAGCCGGGTCAAAAAAATGCAAGCCCAGAGAAATTTAGAATTCAATTGGAGTCATAGGCATGATTTTGCGGCGGCGATTTTGAGCGACAAGTGAGATCTGAAACATTTCGCTAATAAGAAGGTTTACTCTATGAAAAAACACATACCGAACGCGGTCGCACTTGTGTATTAGGGATTTCCTTTGAACGGGAGGCTCCCGACATATTTGCTGTCGACACAGGAGACTTTGGGGCCGTGACAGAAGTCTCCGGTACTGGAGTGGCGGCGCTCGATCTTGGAAGAGGAGCATCTTGGAAGTGAGTTTGAACTTCTTTTCCAAGAAGTTCAGCCACTTTTGATCGTGAGCGTTTTTCGATTACATTTCGAGCTAGTCGATTGCTGACCTGAAATAATTGACATTAGGTTAAAGTTTATGGTTTTTAAATCACAGTAGCTATCTGGATATTTATTCAGATTTTTTCAGGCTTACCTCTCTGGCTTGTCCGGACTCCTGGTTCGACATTTTTTACAGGAAGTTTTGCTTTCAAGTCTGAAAAAAAGTGAGTGATGAATCGAAAGCTTCCGCCATTCAAGGCGGATAAAAAGAAAAATACATCAAAAACAGAAGTAGCGGGAAAATAATTAAGTCCGTTAAGCTCAGTCTATTCAGACAGGTTAAATAAGCCCCGCCCTTTTCCTTTCGGTTCTCTCACAGCTCCTCTTCTAGAGACAACGCGGCAAACGCCATGATCATGACGTTAAGCTAATTAAGAGTCGATCAGACGTCACTGGATTGTAACCTATGTATAAAAACTGGTTTACAATGAAGAAAAATCGTAAGTTCTAACTTGAAAATCTTCTCATTATTCAAATTTTTTGAGATTCCTTGAACTGACCATGACAACCTTAAACTAATATTGCTAAACCTAGATTTAATAAACTTTTACTACTTGAAAGAAATCTTGTGAGATCAAGGAGACTACCCAAATAAACACTAGGTTTGTAACTCCGGACTCTCCAGTGCTCTTAGGCCGATTGGATCTTCTTTGACTTGATAGCGTTGCACCTATAACCTATACCCTCTAACTAACAAAAACATATAACTTTTTTAAACTCTAATAACTAAACATCCAACTCGTACTCAAACGTGATAGAAGAAATATTGTTCAAAAATTAGTAATTGATAAGACGGTGGGCGGGTTTTGCTCGAGACAGGGTGTAGAGCTCGATGTATGAATCACGAAGTGTGTGTATTCGTATAATTCTGTTCTAATTAAGATGATATTGAAAAGCTCGTGTATTAGTGAATGATTAGACTTTTTGGCAAAAGGGCATTTTCCCCTTGTACTTTAACATCTTAATACCGTAGGAAAAGCGTAGGAAGATTAGCTGGGGAAAATTAATAAGTTGCTAAGTGTTGTTGGTATGAGGCTCGATTATTTTTCTACATCAAAACCAATTACGTCATTGTACCATAACTTTTTCACTGGAGGATAACAATCTCCGTTGGTATGATCAAATGATGGCACAAAGCAATGAAGACAAACCTCATGAAAAAAAAATGAAAAAAAAAACGCTTATTGATTCTGTTGGAGAGATCGGAGTGAAACTATATCATCTTTTCGTAGTATTCATAGTTACATGTTGTTTTCACAATCTGTATCTTCGCTTTGACAAGTTCACACTGAAACTTCTGACAGAAGTTTCTAACTGTATAATGTCTTTATATTTTTGTAACCCCTATTAAAGTTCAAACGACAGTTTAGAAATAGACAACGTTTTATGGAGAAAGTAATTCAATTAAAGCACTACACAATTGTACATCGATATTTCGAAAACATTATTGTGTTGTTTATCATAAACTATATTGGCTTCAAATGGCTCCGATGTCATGCCATACACGGTGGTATTGAAATAGATGAAATTGTTCAGAGATTCCTTCCTTCCGTGGTGGGTTGCGAAAATTCCAGTTTTCGGTGAAATGGATACGACTTTTGGTAATATTTTGTCTGCAATATGCTGTTTATGTGATTCAACTAACCTTTTTATGCACTCACCAAGAAGGTAAAGCTCCATACATGACTTAAAGTGGAATGTATCAGCAAAAAATGCTCTGATCTTGGTCTCGTTCCTTGTAGCGACTGCTTCAATCAATTTATTTAGGAAGACGTACGATTTTAAGAAATCGTCATCGCATGAACTTGGCCCAGCAAGTTTATTGATAATCTGAATGAAAAATTGTGATTGTAGAAACCATGTTTTCGAAGTCTTACCAGATTTTTCTTTGGTTGTACGTTTTGACGGTTGACCATTGAGCGTTGTCCAAAATCAGCCGGAAGACTCTCTTCCGTTGTACAAGGAACATTTTGGAACACATGACCTTGTTTGAAATCAGGAAGTGAGGGTTCTGTGCTGCACGGGGTTCCTTGTTGCATTCTACGAGGATTAAGAGGCTTGTGGTTTCCCGCAAACTCCTGGTAGATCATTTTCTCATTTTCATCAAAATTTGAATCCGTCGGAAGATGATACTGGGACTCAATGAAGGTTTCCTCGACTTGATTTCCAGTAGCAGAAATCAAATTGATAATAGATAGTAGAAGAATCGAGAGAATAAAGGACTTCATGTTGAAATCACAGATGAACTGTGAAGAAAAGTAGAAACCCTTCCCCTTTTATATGCAACAAATCAATCAGATCAAATTTTATGAGCACATAAAAAGAACCAAGAAATCACTTTTTAGTACTCAACAATTGCAGTTTTTAGTACTTCATAAAAGAGTAAACTAAAAGATCAGATCCAATTGAAAAAAAGGTTACGGTAGTATTTTGCAGAGGAAAATGAAAAAAGGAAGCGAATGGGAAAAGGAAAGTAGTATTGTGTGATCAAAGAAGTGAGAATAATTGTGTTGGGTTTGGGTACTGGGATGACAGCCTATCACAAAAAAGTTTGATTTTCTCATTTCGAGCCGGCCCATTTCTGGCCTGAATTCATTGACATGAGGCTCAAGTTATTGGTTTTCAAATCTCAGTAAGCTCTTTGGATAATTATCAGGGTTTGTTCAAGCTTACCTCGGCTTGTTGTGAACTCGGAATTTCGGACATTTTTTCAAAAGAAGTTCTGGAACCGAGCCTGAAAAACAAATGAGTCATGAATCAAAAGCGTTCACAATCAAAAGCGAAAAAAAAAAAGAAAATACAGCTTCTCTTTTACACCCAACGCGGCTAACGTCATGATCATGATGTAACCTAATTCGGAGTCAATCAGACGTCACTAGATTGTAATCTGTGTATAAAACCTGGTTTACGGTGAGGAAAAGTGATAAGTCTTAACTTATCAGTTTTCCCCAAAAATTTTCTGAATATTCGAAACCTTTGAGATTTCCTGAAGTGACCATGACAACCTTGAACTGATATCGCCTAACGTAGATTTAGCAAACTTCTACTACTTTAAAAAAGTCTTGAAAGATCCTGAGGACTACGCAAGTTATCACTAATTTTATAATTCCGGACTTTTCACTGCTTCTAGATTGTTCAAAAATTAGTATTTGATAGGAAGGTGGGCGGGTTTTGCTCGAGACAGGGTGAAGAGCGCAATGTATGAGTCACAGAGTGCGTGAACTTGTATAATTTTGTTCTAATTGGGAAGATTTTGAAAAGCGCATGTAGTAGTGAATGATTATAATTTTCGGGAAAAGTGCATTTTCCCCTTGTACTTTAACATCTTAATACCGTAGGAAGAGCATAGGAAGATTAGATGGAGAAAATTAATGAGTTCCCAAGTGTTGTTGGTATGAGGCTCGATTATTTTTCTACATCAAAACCAATTACGTCATTGTACCATAACTTTTTCACTGGAGGATAACAATCTCCGTTGGTATGATCAAATGATGGCACAAAGCAATGAAGACAAACTTCATGAAAAAATGTTTGATGATTCTGTAGGAGAGTTCGGAGTAAAACCAGATCATCTTTTCGTAGTATTTATAGTTACATGTTGTATTCACAATCTGTAAAGTTTTCGCTTTGACAAGTTCACATTGAAACTTCTGACAGAAGTTTCTAACTGTATAATGTCTTTATATTTTTGTAATCCCTATTAAAGTTCAAACGACAGTTTAGAAATAATCAACATTTTATTGAGAATTCAATTAAATCAAATCACAACGCACTCTAACATTGATACCTCAAAAACATTATTTTTAATCTTATCTAAGACGAAATTAGCAACGAAAGGCTCTTTTGTTAGACCATACACTGTGGCATTGAAATAAATGAAGTTCTTCAGAGAATCCTTCCTTCCGTGGTGGGTTGCAAAAATTCCAGTTTTCGGTGAAACAGATACAACTTTTGGTAATATATTGTCTGCAATATATTGTTTATGTGATTCAACTAACCTTTTTATGCACTCACCAAGAAAATAAAGCTCCATACATGACTTAAAGTGGAATGTATCAGCAAAGAACGGCTTTATCTTCGTTGTGTTCCTTGTTGCCACTCCTTCAATCAATTCATTAAGGAAGACGTATGATTTCAAAAAATCATCATCGCATGAACTCGGCCCAGCACGTTGTTTAGTAATCTGAAAAAAGAATTGTGATTGTAGAAGCTATTTTTTGAAGTCTTACCAGATTTTTCTTTGGAAGCACGTTTTGACGATTGGCCAAGAAGCGCCCAAAATCCGAAGGAAGACTCTCTTCCGTTGTACAAGGAACATTTTGGAACCCATGACCTTGTCTGAAATCAGCAGGAAGAGATGCTTCTGTGGTGCACGGGGTTCCTTGTTGCATTCTACGAGGATTAGTATTTGAAGATTTGTGATTTCCCGTAAATTCCTGATTGATGGTTCTATCATTCCCATTAAAATTTGAATCCGTCGGAAGATAATTCTGGGGCTCAATGAGGGTTTCCTCGGCTTGATTTCCAGTAGCAGAAATCAAATTGATAATAGATAGTAGAAGAATCGAGAGAATAAAGGACTTCATGTTAGAAATCACAGATGAACTGTGAAGAAAAGTAGAAACCCTTCCCCTTTTATATGCAAAAAATCAATCAGATCAAATTTTATGAGCACATAAAAAGAACCAAGAAATCACTTTTTAGTACTCAACAGTTGCAGTTTTTAGTACTTCATAAAAGAGTTAACTAAAAGATCAGTTCCAATGGAAGAATAGGTTACGGTATTATTTTGCAGAGGAAAACAAGAAAAAGTAAGCAAAAAGAAAAAGGAAAGTAGCTTTGTGTAATCAAAGTAGTGAAGATAGATGTGTTGAATTTGGGTACGGGATGACAATCTAGTACATGAAAAAGTGTAATTTTCTTAAAAATAGGGCATCATGTATGTTAGAAAGACTGGAAAGTTGCTGAAAATCCTGTCAATTGGAAAAAAACGTGTGCTTATTTCCACTGATTTATCTTTTTTCTGATTTCTGAACTTTTCTTCTTGATAAAATTTCTCAGTGAAACACAATTTTGTTGCGCAAAGTCTTATAAATGGCAGTAAGCTTATGAATTTGAAAGCTCTTTCACTTGTTTTTTCCGTTTATCTGGGACAAAGTATTTAAACCCAACAACTCAAGTCCTTATTTATTTTCGTTTAGAGACCTACGAAACTGGGCGAGTTTTTGATCAGGACAACAATATCCTGGAATTAGCGATGATACTAACAGTAAGTTCTAAAAGGAGTTTTATAAGAGAATGCACATTAGGAGGGAAGAATGTACATGATTCAAAAACGCGGCCGGATCAATCAAAATTCATTTTGCATGTATCGAAATCTCGAGTTGGACAAAAACGACCTTTATAGTACTTGTATGCCAATTTCATCAAACTTCTACTAAATTATGAACACCTGTCTTCAAATAAATTGTTTTTTCTTTTCATTTCCCCGCTCTCAAATTACATTGTTACTGTTCCATTACTATCTAATAGCTTCCGTTCACGGATCCTATCTTTTCTTTTGCTCTCCGTGTCTTCACCGTGCACCCCTAATTATGAGATTAAACACGTCCTCTATCCTTCTTTTTCCTTTTCGTATGTTCTTAAGAAGGACCCTCGAAAAGCTGAGATTATCTATATTCCGTTTCGATGTGAGGTGAATAGAGCATCTTATAGTAACTAATGTTTTCTAATAATAATAATACGTCTCCAGGGCATTTTCCTTATAGATTCACCTCTTTGGCTATCTTGTTTTTGTATTCTGTTTTTCATTTCCGTTGTCTAGAAAGAAATCTTCAGGAAATGAAAGGTTCTGGTGATAACTGATGAATTACCTTCTTTTTAATATTTGTTATTCTTTGTTCTGTTTCAGTCAGCTTCTATCGAATATCTGGTAGAATTTCACTCTTACTCAAACAATTGTCGGAATTCATAAAATCAAAAAAAAAAGTATTTTAGGATTGTATCACTCTGATTTGATTTGTTTTGTGACCTCAACAGGAATAGACAGAGTGCATTCAAATGCTTTCAACTCATAGACATCTAAAATTTGAAAAAAAACCACGTGGTCTTCTGATTGATTCTTCTCTCATTTTTTTTTCTGATAGCATGTAAGTCTCATAGTTGTTTGAAACAAAAAAGATGAGATGGTAACAGATTCTGTGGAACGTTAGGCACCCAATATTTTTTGTTTTAACTACAAATTCGTATGAATCATTTTCTTCAAAGAATGAATATACTTCAAATCTGTTGTTCAGATATTTGAGCCTTGGCAACCGATAACAGCCATTAGTCTGTTATCTATAATTATCTTGTTATTCAAACTTTCTTATCTCGCCTCTCGTTATTACTCGTTTCTCAAATTTTCTTTTTATTTTTTTAAAATACCAAATCACTAATGCAAAGATGTTGTTGTTACTCGTTTCCACCTTTTTTGTGAATTCTCATCGTTTTTTTTTCCTAAAATACCTAACATTAACAGGTTTCAGAGAGACCGAACACGAGCTCACAAAATGAGCACCACAGAGATGAGATTGAAGGTATTTTTTCACAATTTTTCCGATAAAAATGTCACAGTTTTTACAGAACGGAGATCCAGAGTTTTTATTGAAACCGGTTGTTCATGACACTCGGAGCATACCACCGATTTTTCATAAGAAGTGAGTTTTCGCTTTTTTTCTATAACCTTTATGCTTTATAGAATCTACGGACCACCTCCATATCCAATTGGCTTTTCTCTATGCAAAAGTAGCGGGCATTATGGTAAGTAAAGAAACATCGGATGAGCCCAAAAGTTATTTTCAGGTGCTTTATTCGCCCCAATTCCTGGATACAAGTATGCAGAACCTGAGCCAGAACCAGAACCGGAGCCAGAAGTCAAGGAACCAGAGCCATCTTGCCAACTCCAAAACCAGACTAGAACAGCAGTGGTACATGGTGTTCCAAGACGAGCGATCCCTCCATTGTTGTTTCCTCCAAACTATGCGCCACTGCCTCAACACCTTCAGAGCATTCAAGAAGATATTCTACGAGCATTGGCTCCTTTTAATCTCATCAGGTAATGAGAAATCATAGAGTTCACATACAAGAAAATCACCTATTTTGTTTATATTTCAGATCTCACAATGTCCGTTCACACATTCCACGCTTTCCACCACCTGGTTTTGAAGACACTTATCATAATCATGGATAGAAATTTTCGGGATTTTACTGCTTGAAAATTTCATTTCTTAAAGTGCAAGTCATTCTCATCCGCATTATATTCCCTCTCTCTCTCCCTCTCTTACTATCTCATACGTATCTATCTCTCTTAACGATCTCAAATCAACTCTCTGCTCTCAAAACTCTGTGTTTCTTTTCTCTAAGATTTCACCTTCTAAGATGCATTATATTTCGAAATGAAGTCCAAATGATAGACTACAAAAAGTGCATTTACATCTGACATGAAACAATTACCTTGTAAAGATTTATTTCGATTATTTCATACTATGCTCCAAAATCTTATTTGTAGGTCGAAATATACAAAACTCTGCACAGAATAGAAACAAAAATATCATAAGAAAATTTGAGCGTATATAAACCTATTCATCCCAAACAATAAAGATCACTCGGTTTATATATGTGTGAGGGAATACAGTAGCCAGTCGTCCATCTATTCTTCGAATATCAAAACCACTCGTCAATTCGTATCTCAAAGTTGCGGCATAGTCATTTTTTAAACTGGAAATTATGAAGAATATTTGAAATTCATCTGGAATGTAACTCACTTGAGACTTCGTGGACTCATTACACTATCCCATGGCTCCGCATTCAAAACTGCCAGATCAAGTTTCTCTCTCCCGGAAGGATGATATATGTCCATATAACGAACATTATCCAATTCTCCAGTTGAATCTCTCCATTTCAATAGGAAAGCCATGATATCACTTTGTGTGAATCTTGTTTTCAAAAGTCTCACGATCGAGGAATTAATTCTCAAAAGAGATTGACGGGTCATCCATGAAGCATTTTTAAAGAAAATGAGCTCTGTACAACCCAATCGGTCAACCACATCTTTATATAGTGTTGTGGTAAAGCATCCGACAACTGATTCAGTTATTCTGATATGTTCCAGAATAAATTTAGAACTTTCATTGAAGTGCTGTCCTGTCAAATATACGTGTTTCACTTCATCGACTAAATTTAGTGCAGTCTCTAATTTGAAGTTTTGATCAAGGCCTTCATAATTAACATAAAGGCCAGCGACAACACATTGGTGGCAGATGTAGAAAAAATGGGAAATTACGGTATTTATCGTAATTGCCATATTCTTTCTGCACAGTGTGTAGTACCTCTTTTCTGAACCTTTGGTTTTCGTCGACCTAAAAACATTAATTTGTTAATCTGATAGTGGGATTTGTTCCCACTCACCATGACATCAAAATCATATCATTAACCACCCAACGCAACATGTTTTTCCTTCTTGAATTTTTCAGAAAAACCCATTCTGCTCGTTTATCCGGGGAGCTTGTCTTGTGAACTCTTATTCTGATACACTCGGAAGTTATAAGAATGTACATGTGTATAGGTGGCATTCTCGATAATCGAATAGCGGTTGCAGATTCTTTTGAAGACAAGGAGAAGCCGATTCTGTAAAAATTTGATTGTTGCAACCCGGAGCAAAGAGTAAGATCAAGAATTATATGGGAGTCAGACAACCTGAAACAGAACTGAAGTTCTCTATCTCTTCATCCAACTCTGCAGTTGAATCTTGCATTTACTTTGATTTCTAACTTCCGGTTGGGATTTTTGTGATGTATGATGTATGTCAGACAAAAATGTTTAACGAAGAACTACTATAAAGTCTCAAAAACTGTGTCAAAACGCGCATCTTTTGTATTTCGTGTTTTTTTGTGTTTCAAAACAACCAAACATTGAGAAAATTGATGAATGTCGTTTGACACACCTTAAACCGAATGATCACACTCACTGAGCATACTAGACACAAAAGGCGCCCCGTTTTGTAGTTTCAAACGTGGGTAGCTTTTTTTTTAATTAGTGACTGGCAAAATCACAATTCTAACTTGGAAAAGATTTCTTCTTCAAACGTTATTGATGTAATCTCAAATGAACATTTTTCGCCTATCGAGTTCGTGATGCCCATCTGTTAACTCAGCTTGAGCCATTCGGGAGCTATTTATTAAGGATAATGTTCCAAATATATCAAGCGAACTCACATATCCGAAATGCTCAAGTGATTGATAATGACTTTCATAGGTACAGATGGCACAATGGAGAAGATGTGGTCAATGTCGATTTCCGAAAGATTCATGTTTCTCGGTTTGATATTTTCTGCAACTAGTACATCAGAAATGAAAACGAAATGTTTGAATTAAAACATAGACCAATTTATGGTTCAATACAAAAAGCGGTTCAGGTGCGAGCTCACCTGCAGTGGAAATAGCAAAAGCGAACTAATCCGCAACGCCTAATTGGAGCATGTGGATATAATGATGTGAAAGATGAGACAATTTGATCTCATGGTAGACGCTTTCGGTGACAATTTTATTTGTATTTTCGCCAAGTATTTTGAGGGATCTGATATATGATGGAAATTTCTTGGGCAGCTCGATATCTTCATTCTTCCTCTTTTCCAATAGATGTCTTTGTTAGTTTGAGAAAAAAAATTTATTGATTGTACTCGGGCATCATAAAAACAGAAAGGAAAATAAAATCAGGCATAACATTAGAGGCACAGAATTAAAATTATGATGAAATAAAACCGGAAAAATTTGTATAGAGTAAAAAATTAATGGGTGAATATTGTGCAAAGGAAGATTGTCAGTGGATCAGTAGGCGGTGTGTTGTTGTATGGTCCTGTTGAACTTTGAAACAAGCAGAATACCTGAAAATCCATAAGTTTACTAATATCACCCTCTTTCTCATCTATGACTCTTCCTCTTTCTTTCTCTCTCTCTCTCTCTCTCTCTCTCACTTCGCACAAAACTAACCAACTCATTTCATTTTGGAGTAGCGAACAGTCTGTTTGGTCCAATTAACAACAACATTCTCCTCCTCATCTTCCTCTTTTCCCTCTGCAACATCATTGGTCTCTGCAGTTGAAACAGTGCCATTGGTGTTGGGAGACGGAGACGAGTCGCCCATTTTTCTTGCCTTCCTCTTTTGAACAGCCCGCACCACGAAATGGCAGATTCCAATCACGACTCCAACGCTCAACAAGATAGCCAAGCAAAAGAGGCCAGACTTGGTTAGCTCCCAATCACTATTCTCTTTGGAGATGGGGGCATTGTTGAGGTAGAACTTGACATCCCCAATGACTCTTTGCGTGGAGTATATTTGGAAATCAAAGCTGAAAACATTTTTTTAAACTTCCAAGTTTCTGAAATTTAAACTAACGTTTTTTCCATCCTGTCCGTGGAGCAATACGTGTCTTCCATTCTCAAAATATGATGGAGAACTTCTGGACTGAGAGTAATGCTAACGTTGTGGAGAACATAGTATCCAACGGCAGTAAGGTTACATTTAGTGAACCAAATATCAATCGGATAACGCGTATATTTAGTTTGAGTGACCGTCATAACCAGATCTCGACCGCTGGACTCGTTGAGGGCTGAAACAATAAGAATTTTTATCAATTTGCTCAATGAAACTACAATAGCATACCTACTGACTAATTTGAATTAGTCCACAATTATTGTGAAGAGAATGTGTAAACTTACCAGTCAGGACAAGGCCGTGAAGAGCCGGATGATGAAGAGCAATTTGCTCAATGTGCTGTTTGATTGGAACGGTTTGATTGTCCAGTCCATGTTCTTCCTCTCTTTTTTGTGTGTGAACTGGGTACGCCAGTTCAATTTTGATTGTTCCAGTGGCGTTGAGGGTGGAATTCACGAGAAGAGAGAGCCTAAATTATAGTCCATGTTTTCTATATTTTCAAGTAAAGTGAAAACATACTCATAGTTCTCATAAAGGCAGCTGTTATCCTCCAGCTCAGCCAGATAATGTAGCCAGTAACCAGAGAGATAGTAGTCTTTGTTCGTGACATTCCAACTCTGCAAGACCTGGTTGTTGCACTTGGAGAACTTGAAACCAATCGGTTTATTTGAAGTGACATCGATCAATATGAAGAGGTTCTTTTGAATAGCTGAAAATAACTTAGTTAAGCGAAAGTAATAGAAATTTATGCGGTATAGATGTTTTAAAATTCCAAATAAAAACTAACCCCATTTGGCTTCTTTTGTGATGTTCACCTCATAGTATTGTGAACCAGCGAGATCAGTGAACTCAATCAATTGGTGATAAATAAACAAATTTTCAAACGCCTGGCGAGGAAAACGAATGAAGGAGTTGGCATCGAGAGTTGAGGCGTTGGAGTTGGCGGTGAGAGTGGAAGTGACGTTGGACAGAGCGGGGGTGATTGCGGCATGGGAGTTGAGGTTGGCTGGGGCTTGGGTTGGAGACGAGTGTGGTGTGGGAGAGGAGTGACTGGTGGAACGAGCGGCACAGGTGGCGAAGAGAAGGAAGAAGAGAAGAACGGCTTGAGGTTTCATGGTTTCCGGAAGCGGCTCTTGCTGGAAATAGGACTCAAATGAGAAATAAAGAGTAATGGAATATAACTAGAGTCGAAAGAAATAGATGTGAAATACAAAGAATGATGCAATAGAAAGTCGTTCTAGACTCATGAGTCATAAGTAATTGCTTGGAATTGATCGATTTGTTCTGTCCTCTTACTTGACTTGTATCAAGTGAGGAAAGTATGAGGTTTGGTGATACAGTATGAAGATTCGTTCTGGACCAATGAGTCATAAGTGGTAACTGCTTGAGATTGATCGATTCGTTCATGCTAGTTTTTTTTTGTATCAAAACTTTTTATGAAGGGAGGAAGTGTTTGGTAATCCAAGATTAGAATGGGTGGGGAACTTTGAGACACATTTTCAGGATTTGTTTTCAAAGGTTCTATGCTAAAAACATCGAGAAGAAGATGTAAACGATATTTTCACAATGTAGCTCTGAATAGCTTGAACAGCAAGAAAATGTTCTAATTGGAAATTCAAAAAAAAAGGAATATTCTACAAACATTCTCCGTAAAAATAAAAGTTTGATAGGCATTTGATAAACATTATGAGATACCAAAACAGTGGGGCGACTGGGACAAAAAATCACTCGTTTCAAAACTTTTGATTTTACTCATATTAATCCGTTAAAACTAAACTGTTAGGAATCAATTTATCACACTGAACTTGACCAAAACAAGCAATCTACATGAGCAGTGTAATTGGAAGTTACTAGAAACGGAGTGTACAATATAAGAAGAACAAAAAATTGAGAAAAGACTGAAGGGAAATCGACGCGAAAGACAGAAAATGATGCAACAAAGAGTCGTTCTGGACTAATGAGTCATAAGTGGGAATTGCTTGGAATTGATTGATTTGTTCTGTTCTCCTAGTTTAATTGTGTCAAGTGAAGAGAGAGAAAGAGGGACAGTGATACAGTATTGGAAAAAGAGGAACTCTGAGAAAAGTATTTGAAGTTTGTTTTCGAGGAGAAATAGGATCAATGATAACTGAGTGGAAACAATCTTAATGCTAAACGTAGATAAATAATTGCGAAAAAGCACTTTTAACATATGCTCTTAACAAATAAAGTTCACAATGTGAAAAAGCAATACAACAGTTCTAACCGAAGGTTTAGAACATATAGGAACATTTTTAAAGCGGTTTCCAATGAATATAACAATTTTACAGTCATGTGATGAACATTATGGATATATCAAAACAATGTTATGTTTGGGGCAAAAGATCACTCGTTTGCGTAATTTTGTTTTTACGAGAATAAACCTAGTCAACAGCTCATAGTCGAATAAATTTATCAGATTTCATCCAACAAATAGAAGAAATCAGCTCGAGCAGTGAAATGGAAAGTTTCGAAGGACCAGCTCAACAATAAGTTCAAAAAAGTCTTGAGAAAATACTTGATGAAAGTATGAGCTATCAGGAAAAAAAACCACAATATGAACCAATTTTCGAGAATGACGCCTGGAGAAGCATTGATAAGAATTGTATTGAAATGAAAATATGTGAATGCAAGAAAAACAGGGAATTATGCAACAAAGAGTCGTTCTGTACCAGTGAGTCATAAGTGGGAATTGCTTGGAATTGATGAATTTATTCTGTCATGTTTGAGAAAGAGAGTGGTCAAGCATCAGAAGGAGAGGAACTCTGCGAAAAGGTTTTGGCTTTGTTTTCAGAAAGTAATGGATGAGGTCTCATTCAAAAAAAGTTGAAAAATAATTGATAAAGAGTCGTGAAATGAGTGCAAAAACGATACTTAACATATGCTTCCAGCAAATCATGTTTTCATTACTGAAACAGCGGCAGAGAAGTTCTAATGAAAAGTAGGGGAAAAATGAGGAATATCGTACAAAAATTTTCCAGTGAAAATAGCAATTTCAGAGACATGTGATATGAATATTGTCGATATCAAAACAGTGTTATTACTGGGGCGAGAGATCATTCATTTCGTAATAGAAGTTTCACAATACAATGGGATGTCCATTCAAGAATCGATAGTTGATTTTTTCTCATGCAGACAGAATTCGCTTAATAAGTGATAATGAATTTATCTGGAAAAAGATGCACCATATGAAAAATAGAAGAAATGGTTGCCACAGGAAAGCATAACGGTGAAGAAGGCGCTGATCGTACCATGATGCTGATCAAAGACAAACCATGGACAGACCCACAAGTCCATAAAGTTTCCCATAATGAGTCATAAGCGGGAATCGCTCGGAATTGATCAACTCGTTTTGTCATATTCGAGAGAGCGAGATAGGTTTGGTTGTGCAGCATTAGAATGAGAGAAAATTTGTGAAAGAAATTTTGGATTTTGTTTTCGAAAAGTAATATACAAGTAATAGATGAATAGATTTTTAGAAAGAATCCGTAAATCAATGCTAAAAACGCGAGCATTTATTGCGAAAAACGACTTCTAACGTATGCTTCCAGCAAATCATGTTTCCATTACTGAAACAGCAACAAAGCAGTTCTAATGAAAAGTAGGGGAGAAATGAGGAATATCGTGCGAACATTCTCCAGCAAAAATGACAATCTCACAGGCGTGTGATCTGAATATTGTCAATATCAAAACAGTGTTATTACTGGGGCGAGAGATCGTTCATTTCGTAATTGAAATTTTATAACAAGACGAGATGTCTACTCTCGAATCGATAGAGTTGACTTTTTTCTCAAGCAGGCAGAAGTTGCTCAATAAGTGATAATAAAAGGTACTAGAAGAAGATGCACCATATTAGAAAAAGAAAAACTCTATCCACAGGATATCATAACGGTGAAAAATACCATGGACAAACCCACAGGTCCATAAAATTTCCCATAATGAGTCATAATTGGGAATCGCTTGGAATTGATCAAGTCGTTCTGTCATATTCGAGAGAGCAAGATGGTTTGGTAGGGCACCATTAGAAAGAGAGAAACTTCACGAAAAAGGTTTTGATTCTTTTTTTCGAAAAGTAATAGATGAAATGATGTGTCTATAAGTCCGTAAATCACTGCTAAAAAAGCGAACATTGATTGCTAAAAACGACTTCCAACGTATGCTTTCAGCAAGTCATGTTTTCATAACTGACAGCGACAAAGCATTTCTAATGAAATGTTTGGAGAAATGAGGAATATTGTACGGACATTTTTCATTGAAAACAACAATCTCTAGGCATGTGATAAGAATATTGTCTATACCAAAACAATGGTACGATTGGGGCGAAAGATTATTCATTTTGAAATTGAAATTTTATAACAATACAAGATGACCACTCTAGAATCGACAGGGTTGATTTTTTTTCAAAAAAAAGACAGAATCCGTTTTTAGCCAAACACTGAAGAGCAACGTAACGGTTTCTACGATAATGGCTTTCCCTGTTTTGTTATTTCACCATAGCAAATAGAACTCGAGAAAGAAGAACGATTTTTCTCAAGTAGATATGTAGAAGGAACAAGATAAGATGGATGAGAAAAGAAACGTTATTCATCAGTCTATTAATCTTGTCATCATGTTTTATTTGATTTTGGCTTCAAGCAAACAGAAATAAGTTATTAGGTAGAAATGATTCAAAAAGTTCAGTACATGTAAGCCCGCTAAATTTGCAGAGTAGAAAAAAATATCAAGAGATGGTCAAGCAAAATATCGTCTAGGAAAAACAAGGAAACCAACAACAGTCTTCCAAAGTCAGATATATGATGATCCAAAAAATTCTCGTAGGTTGCAGCCTGGAAAAAAAACGGGTAATAGGCTATCCCTACCAAATTATTAATTTTTTTTTTGCAAGTTAATATTAGTGAATCTATTGAGAAGTATCTATTTGAAACAATCTGTTTATTTGTTAGATCTCGCCACAATTCAAACTCGTTTCCACTTTGCGTGGTCCTTTCTGGTCCACCTGTGCACTTGGAGGACAATGCTAAGAGAGGCCAGACCTCTCTGTTCCTTTTTCCCAGAGACCACCCCTCATTCTTTCTTATATATTGACAAGAATGGTATATCGTCACATTTCAAATGGTGTATACTACGCGGGAAAAGAATGTCGCTAAGGTCCATATGGAGGTCCCTCTTTCAAAGATGTGCGCGTGGTATTGATTATTCTTTCTCTGCACTCCTGTCAGACTGTTCTTACTGGTCTATCGTCATTCTTTGATTCGTTTTGTTTTCTTCAATTAAACGCTCAACAATCAGAGTTACTTCATTTTCTGCCAACATTTGCCTAGCTGTCACCCTCACACATGGTCATATTTGATATTTGTTAATCCACTGTTTTCTTTCTTTGATTCCTGATTTTTATCTTTCTTAACACCGCTAAGATCACTTTTCTCTTTGAAATTCATTCTTGTTTCTCACTCTTCTAATTAACAATGTCATTTTTCAGCCTCTCTTAACTCCAACTTCAACAAGCGCTCACCGGCCGCTATTAGACCTTGGCCTCAACTAGTGACGTGAGTTTTAAACTTGTTTATTTTGAGTTTTCATAAATGTTTCTTTTTCAGTCTTCCGACTTATTGCAATGGATTCAACACCAAAAAAATCAATAAGCGAGGAGCGTCTGACTGCCGCGTCATCAGAATCTGGAGATTTGTCTCTCGGAGCTCTTCAAGAATCCGAATCGTTGGCTACTGTAGCCTCATCCTCAAGTACTCTCACTGACAATGTGAAGACTCCACGGCCACGTCGAGTGATTTCGCTTACAAATGAGTTGTCATTAGATGAACCAGCTAGCAAGAAAGCAAGACAGGCGGACGCACATGAAACAGTTCCAGAGCAAGATTCTGACCTGTCTCAAACTTCAAACGCACATCCATCGTCTTCTGAAGCAACGCGCAATCAGCTAGTGAGTAAAATAATTATTCTTTCTTTATATCATTTCTTCGTTTCAGACCTTCAAACGTGGCACCGACAGTGATGGATCTGATGATGGACAGTATGCAGCAGGAATCGGAAAGCTTCTTAATGGACGTTATGAGATCTATAAGAAGCTCGGCGTTGGAGGCTATGCAGCCGTTTGGCTAGCTCACGATAAGAAGTTGAAACGATATGTGGCAGTTAAAATCGTCAAATCAGAACAAATTTACTCAGTGTCTGCAGAACGTGAAATTAAGGTAATCATTCAATTAAAGTTTTATGAATGAAACGTTTTATTACAGATTCTGAAAGTTGTGGAGAACCACCGAATCAACAATTCTCGCTCCAACTCTGTTGCAGAATTTTTAGACCAATTCACGATTCCTGGAGAAGATGGATCTCAGCATATTGTGATGGTATTTGAGTTACTTGGACCGAATTTGGATACAGTCATTCAAAAAGGAATGAACTTCCACATTGACAATATTCGAAAGATTTGTCAACAAGTTTTACAAGGACTTGCATTCCTCCATGATACTTGTGGAATTATTCATTGTGATATTAAACCAGAAAATATCATGTTAGTTCTTGAAGATGAAGACATTGAGGTATGTTTTGTATTCAATTTATATTTCCTAATTATCTTGGTTTCAGAAAATCGCAAGTCTTCCATCTGAAAACGCTGGAAAATTGTCTGGAAAGTGGGAGTCTTACAATATCGACCTTAGTGATCCAAATGCCAATGTCGTTGTGAAAATTGGAGACTTTGGACTCTCTCGTCTGAATCGAGAAGGAGCGGAAAGGACTCCAACAACGTGCCATTATCGTGCCCCAGAAGAGTTTCTCCTCGCGAATTTCAACGTCGCGATGGATATGTGGAGCTTCGGATGCTTTGTCTACGAGTTGGTTGCAAGGAGAGCTTTGTTTCTTTGTACACCCTCTAATCGAGTCCAGCATGTTGGACAACATCTTTCTATGATTATTGCTCGTATAGGGGATATTCCATTGATCGACTATTTGACGGACAGTAATGAAGAGCACTTATCGAACTTCTTTAATGGAGACGGAGAATTTGAGCCGCCAGTCAGTCGAGCTGGCATCTTATCGATGCGTGAAACTGGATTGAGATGTTCCCTCTCTGAGCAAGACGCTGGTCTTTTTGAAAATTTTATTCATGGATTCTTGAAGTATGATCTCGATGAGCGATGGACTGCTCAGAATGGTCTTAGCCATCAATTTGTGCAACTTACGGCAAGACTTCCTTCAGACCCGGTAAATTTTTTTGTTTTTTTCAGTTTTAATATATTTCCAATATTTCTGTTTACAGGATCAAGGCTATCTGGTCACATCTCTTCCAGAAGACAAGCCAACTCTTTGAAGGTCGCAACCCATCAACATCAACCTGTTTCTTCTTTTAGTTTTTGAATAATTTTTTCCTGGTAATATCTGCTAACCAGTGCTTTAAGTCTCCTTGCCTTTTCTATCTGTCCCCAATCTATCATTTTGCATTTTTTGCATCTGTTTCACCATCTGATGATTCGTTTTTTACAGTAACACCAACTTGTTTCCCCTTTTAGTTCTTGTATAACTATTTCCTGGTATTATCAGCTAGCCAGTGTTGGCCTTCTTCATCTGAACCCAGTGTCTTTTTTATTTGCCTCCCAGTCTCTAAACATGCATTTTTCGCCTCTGTTTCACCATCTAATGGTGCTGTTTTACTTTTTCTGTTTCATCAACTCTCCTGTTTTCTATACCGCCTGTTCCACTATTCCTCACAACACATACGTTATTCTATCTGGCCTCCCGTTATTTCGACGAATTTTGTCCAAGCATTTGAAATTTTTACTTCCGAAATAAAAATATAGTGTTGTAATCGTTTTGTTTTCTAAAGTATGCATTCATTATCTTTCAAGACAATTGCAAGAGACCTCTGGTACTCCAGATCTCTAAAGCACATCATTTTGCTCAATCAGAACAAATAATTCTCTCTCAAAGTGTCGAGGCGATTTCGATTTTGGATTAGAGTGTCTCCTCTCGTTCTCCTTATGAACTAAACTGCTCTCTGAGAAGGCTACAATAAAATTCAGTAACAAAACCTTTGTTTGATTCCGTTCGTCTATTCAAATCGTCTGAAAGAGACAAGAGAAAAAAAGAGACCATCCCATCTAGAAACATTATCACATACAATTCACATTTTTTGACTTGCTGAATCCTGGATATCCCTGGATGGGTTCCTTGTCCAGAATATGCCGCTTCGAGCCACCAAAGGCCGCTAGCACACAGTATTTCACCAGATCACTCCATTTCTGTATTTTTTTTGCTGCTATTCACATCAGGTACACATGCTCTTCTCATCAGCTTGCATCCTTTCTCTTTTTGTACCGTACTGTATTTTACTAATATGTAATTCATCTGAATTTATTCGTCTTAAAACGAAGGTCTGTCTACCTCTGTGAACAAACTCAATGAGCAAACAAGATACATTTATTGAAGTGAGAAATGATAACATGTCTTTCGATTTTGAATTTTCAAGATTTTGCATGCGAAGAAAAAAGACAGAAAGAAAAAAGAGCGAGAAACAAGTAATGGGAGTATCAGAATTCTAGAGAAAGAAGGAGGATATAATTATATTAGTAAAGGTGGGAGAAACAAGAAGAGTTAGTAAAGCATACTTTGTGAAAAAATATTCAGAAAATGATCAGCTTGAAAAACGAGTGAAAATAAAGTGATTCAAGTACACAAGGAGTTCGTAAACAGAATGCGATGAAACGTGTCCATTTGTGTTTTCATGCTCACTTTACTTTGAATCAACTGCTTATTCTCCAATCACTGTTTCCCCCATAATTAAAGTGAACGCCAATCCAGATCTGCAAATGTTTAAGCGATAAGAAATCAAAAATGTTTTTCAACTCACCCTGCACTTCCACCGCTTTTTGAAACTATGGAGCAGGGTGTCATGCCTAATGCAAATCGGGCGACTGTTGTGAATTCATCACTAAATGCTCCCTGAAAAATTGACTTTGGAATTCCCAGAATGTGTTTCTAGATTCAGAATTCTTATCGGAACAAAACTTGAAACTTACACTTAAAATTGAAAACTGGATTACTACTTACCGGACGAGAAGGAACCTCTGCTCCATTTGCGTAAACAGACATTGTAACTTTATCTGGAAAAGAAACCATGGAAAAAGAAGCTCCAGTCAAAATTAACCCAACTTCCAAATACGAAACAAAGCGGCTCCCTTACCTAAAACGATTCTCCAGTTAATCCCCTTGTCACTGAACTCCCAAATTTGAAACTTTCGAGCGTAATCTTCTTGAAATCGTTGGAAGTCCTGTCCATTGATCTGGAAAGACATATCATCAGTAAAAATATACTTCAAATCACTCACTTTCAAAAAATATCGCATTGTAGACGCTACTTTCTCCATTTCAATTTCAAGTTCATATGAATCAATTTTAAATTTCTCTTTGGTTTCCATTGACATTGTTCGTTGACAAACTTCCTGGAATATATATTTGATAGTCTCCATCGATTTCTATCTTTCAAAAATTTCTTACCTCTCCATCGACTGTTATTGTTCTTCCCCCAAGAAACTTTCCGTGAAACAATTCGATTTTTTTGATTCCGGAGATTAAAGGCACATTCCATTCAGCAACTTTTGGAGGCATTGTGCTCGTGAGAAACAATTGATTTGCTCAAGAAAATTGAACTTTTCTGAAAAAAAAAGAAGACAAAGTGTAAAGGAAAATAAGTGCACGCCAAAACACTGCACGTGTTAAATGGGTAAAGTGAGAAGGTAAAGCAAGATAGAAAATGTTA
Organism: Caenorhabditis doughertyi; assembly: GCA_963572265.1. NCBI lineage: Eukaryota > Metazoa > Nematoda > Chromadorea > Rhabditida > Rhabditidae > Caenorhabditis > Caenorhabditis doughertyi. The sequence continues at coordinate 27,425,412 of OY751558.1, read as the reverse complement.
GTAATCAGAAGAACAAATCCAAGTCTCCCGGCTAAATATCAAATCACTGAGCCAGAAGGATAATGAAGCATGAAAAAGAAAAAAAGAGTCTTTGTGGTGCTGCTTGTTAACTCGTCACCTTGTCCTTTGATCACGTGGGAACAAAGATGAACAAAATTTTATATGAAGTATAAAAATGAAAAACATTATCTCGGTGTTGAATTTGAGAAAGATATGACGCATGTTAAAAAAATGAAGCAGGTTTTGTTCATGTCTAAAGCTGAAGAGAGGGACAGACAAAAAACATGTCATTATAGCGGCCTATTCAAATCAACAAAAACACATAAATGAAGTACTCATAATTTTTCAAAATGCTCAAACAATTCGAAGAATCTTTTCGGCGGGTGACTTTAGAAATTGAGCGAGTTGCAGCTACTTTTCAGAGCGCAGGAAGTGATTCTGCCAGATATGATTGGAATTACTTTCACAACGAACTTGTCTACATCAGTAGTACTAGTACCCAATCCAGTGATAGAGCCGGAAGCTTTCCTACTGCTTCCAACCATTTTGGTACTTCTGATGACTCCGGTGATTTTCTTTTCAATTGGAATTGAAGCAATGACATAGACGAAATCAGCTAAAAATCACGTTACTAGAGAATGATGTATACATAGGATGAGCTTTTGGGACGTATTATAGCACATTCAAAGCCTGCTGATCCCGAATCTGAATTCTGTTTTTGCTGAGCTTGCTTTTGGAAAAAGTTGTGCTCTCAGATATGACCTTTTTTCTACAAAATTCCGACTTCGGAGCAGTCATAGACTATGGTGGTACTATTTTGACCAAAATCGGTCATATCTGAGAGCACAGTTTTTTCAGAAGCGATCTCAGCAAAAACAGAATTCAGATTTGTGAACAACAGGTTTTCAGCGTTCGAATGAGCTGTAATACGTCCCAGAAGCTCATTCTATGTGAGGAAGATTCTCTAGTTAGACATCAATAGCATCGGATTCCAAACCACTGAAAGATCCGGAGAATATGAAAAAAGACAGATTTTTATGAAAAAAAAAACACGTAAGCAGGATACCTTCTGAACTCCAGCTTTTGAACTTTTTCATTGAGTATCACAGCGGATTCTCGATGTATTCCATGTGCATCCAATAACAAAAGATAATCTCATTGAGTTGAAAAAAAAGCAGAAGAAAACAACTGACTATGGTATGGACTAACATCATGGTTAGCTTTTGACACGTGTTCTAGGTCATTTGAAAGCTGAAAACATGCTGGTCACGAACTTAAATTCTATTTTTGATGATTATTATTTGACCTGAAAATATTTTTAACTCTTGGTTTGAGCAACAAATTTATTTTCAGGTCCAGACAAATTACGGGGATCGTACTGCTACCGCTTCACTGTCCTTAACACTTTCAAAGCACTGATTTTGGTGAAAATGGACCATACCTGAACGGATAACATTTTTCTGGAATGCATTCAGCAAAAGTCAGTTAATACTCTTGCCAAATGTCTCCTATCATAAAGATTTGATTGTGTAGACTAAATAGAATCTGGAAAACCACACGGGACTTTAACTGTTTTAACTGAGTTTTTATCACGTTTCAAAACCGATGTGTATTATGGGTAAACGGTATGAACAGAAAAGTACCACTCGTAAGTCTGGTCTTTCTGTTTTTTCTCCCTCCCGGCAACGCGCGGAAAACGAAGACCGCTCTCTTTCCCCCTTTTTTGAGACACGCGTAAAGATGGTCCCTCTTTTTCTCTACCACTCTCTCACTCTGGTTTATCATACAGTTGTTGTTGTTTATATTCCTCATTACCGTTCTTTCTCTTCTGCGCGTTTCCTCGATTTCTTCGTATTCGTCTGAGCAACGCTCAATCAATCGACTTTTTTGGATTTTTTCTAACTCCTTCCTCTCCTTATTCCTCTCCTTTGTCTCTTTTCTTTATCATTGCGCTGTTTCTGTTTAGCCTTTTTGACAGCTTTTTTCAAAATCATTCTTCAATCCCATTCATGAACAGAAAAGTACCACCCGTAAGTCTGGTCTTTCTGTTTTTTTTTCTCAGAAACGCGCGGGAAAAGAAGGCCGCCCTCTTTCCCCCCTTTCAAAAACGCGCGCCGCCCCTTTTTCGAGACGCGCGTAAAGATGGTCCCTCTTTTTCTCTGCCACTCTCTCACTCTGGTTTATCATACAGTTGTTGTTATTTTGTCATTATTGTCGTCTCAAGAACGCTGGATGGATCGACTTATTGCGACTTTCTTTCTCATTATTATTTTTTTCGACTGCAGTCTCTCCTTTATCATTGAGCTGTTCCAGTTTAGCCTTTTTACCCATCATTCTTCAATCCTATTTTCTTTCCTCTGCGCATTTTTGATCCGTTTTTCCTCTTCCAAAAACAGCCAAAACAAAAAAAGAGTTTGTCCGAGTTCCTGCCTCCGTTTTGCAATCATTTCCACTCTGCGTACTGCTTTCGCTTCATTGTCCTTAACAGCTTCAAAGTACTGATTTTGGTAAAAATGGACCATACCTGAACGGATAACATTTTTCTGGAATGCACTCAGCAAAAATGAACTTCAAACTCGTGATCATCAAGTTTTTAGCATTGTTATAGCTGAGTTTTTGTCACGTTTCAGCCGATTTATTTTACGCATAGACAGTATGAACAGAAAAATACCGCACGTAAGTCTGGTCTTTCTGTTTTTTCTCTCTTTCGGCAACGCGCGGGAAAAGAAGACCGCCCTCTTTCCCCCTTTTTCGAGACGCGCGTGAAGATGGTCCCTCTTTTTCTCTACTGCTCTCTCACTCTGGTTTATCATACAGTTGTCAAACTATCATTTGAATGTGGAGAACGCTGAGCTGTTCTGAGGTCATCATTTACCGTTTGATGTATGTTACGTGGGAAGAAGAGAGACACGTGTGTGTGTGTGTGTGGGTGCCGCCCTCTTTCCCCACTCTTTAAAGACGGTCGGCAAGATGGTCCCTTCTTTCTCTGCCCCTCTCACACTCTGGTTTATCATACAGTTGTTGTTGTTTTTATTCCTCATTACCATTTCTTCTGCGCGTTTCTTTAATTCGTTCGTATTCGTCTGAGAAACGCTCAATGAATCCTTTTTTCGAGTTCCTGCCTCCATTTTGCAATTATTTTCTCTTGTTTTCTTTTGTCGCTAATGTTGTCTGGCTAAGACAGTATTTGCTATCCCAATTTCGTTTCAAATTCTTACTCATTCTCCTTTTTTACAATCTCCATAAGCTCTTTTTTCTTTTCTTATCAAAATTCGTTTACCGTTCAAATCGATAATGTCATTTTTCAGCTCTACATTACTCAACAAGCGCTCACCGGCCGCTATTAGACCTTGGCCACAACAAGTGAAGTGAGTTTCAAACTTGTTTATTTCGAGTTTTTATAAAAATTCTTTTTCAGTCTTTTGACTCATTGCAATGGATTCATCACCAGAAGAAAATCAAAGGACTTCACGTCCACGTCGAATGGCTTCCCGCCCACTTCCAGAGTCTTCTGGATCAGTTCCAGGGACTTCACGTCCACGCCGAGTGGCTACACGTCCACCTCCACGTCGAGTTGCTTCTCCAACAAGTCAGCTCCAATTGGACGATCCAGTTAGCAAGAGGACTCGACGAGGAAATGCACCAGTCCCAGCGCAGGATCCTCGCGACACTTTACGTCGACGTCGAATGGATATACGTCCAGAGACTTCAGGACAAGTCCCAGAGACTTCAGGTCAAGATCCAGAGACTTCACGTCCACGTCGAATGGCTTCCCGCCCAATTCCAGAGACTTCTGGATCAGTTCCAGGGACATCACGTCCACCTCCACGTCGAATTGCTACTCAAATGAGTCCGCTTCAAAAGGACGATCCAGACAGCAAGAGGGCCAGGCCAGCGGCTGAACCAGTCCCAGCGCAGGATTCTGATTCGTCTTCATCTCCAGCGACTCCCTATGAATCATCTCCTGACTCAGGAAGCCACCCGCTTGTGAGTGAATTCATTCTTCTTCCTTACTTATATAATTTTCCATTCAGATTGTGAGACGTAACAGTGACAGCGAGGAAAGCGAAGAGGGATACGAAGATGGTGGATACTGCGATATCAACGAGGGAGATGTTGTAAATACTCGCTATGAAATCATCAAAAACCTTGGCCATGGAGGTTATTCAACTGTCTGGAAGGCTAAAGATTTAGTAAACAACCAATTCGTTGCTCTGAAAATCGCGAAATCTCATAAGCGATGGGCAGACAATGTCCGTCATGAAATTGATGTGAGAATTTAAAAATAAATTTATTTATGAACCGTTTTATTACAGATCATGGATATTATCGAAAGGCATCGATCCGCCAGCGAATCATCCAAATACGTCCCACAACTCTTAAACTCTTTCGATTATACTGCAGCAAATGGATACGTACATGTTGTGATGGTTCTCGAGTTGGTTGGAGAAAACCTTGATAAAATTCTTCGAACTGGTCAACGAATCCACATTGACAATATTCGCAAGATCTGTAGACAAGTCTTAGAAGGACTTCAATTTTTGCACGATACATGTGGAATTGTCCATTGTGATTTGAAGACTGATAACATCATGCTCCATCTCAGCAGTGAGGAAGAGACGGTATATATAGTTTGCAAATCGTTTCTCAAAACAATTTTTTTTAGGAAAAGCACACTGCCCCGGATAACTCGGCATCCAATTTGGGAGGTAAAACCAAAATTTACAACATCGATTTCAAGGACCCAAACGCTGAATTCATTTTCAAAATTGGCGATTTTGGTTTAGCCCGTACCATGCAACAAGGAGAGAAAAGAGTTATGCCCTCGTGTAACTACTCTCCTCCTGAAGAGTTCCTCAAGGGAAATTACGGATTCGCGGTGGACATGTGGAGTTTTGCATGCTGTGCTTACGAAATTGTTACGAGAGATGCTATGTTTCCTTGTCTTGATAGGGTCGATCCATCGAACACTTATCAGCATTATCTCTTCCACCTCACCGATATCATCCAGTGTTTCGGAGATCTTCAAGTTGATCACTATCGAACGGCCCGCAACAAGAGGCATCTCTCATCGTTCTTCCGTGCAAATGGAACGTTCAAGTTCAAAGATGGAAAAACGTCAGAATATTATCGCCTCCTTCATGAGCCGGACCTGATGAGCTATATGGCGAAGGAGAGTAACGTGAGCATTCAAGATGCTCCTGTCTTCCAAGACTTCATGCTTGGATTCTTGAAAGTCAATCCCACCGAGAGATGTACTGCTCAAGATGGTCTTGATCATCAATTTCTTCGGATTCCGGCAAGACTTCCGACGGACCAGGTGATTTTTTTTTGATTTTTCTCAAGTTTCATTCAATTTACTGTTTCCAGGACCAAGGAAATCTTGTCAGACCTCGTCAAAAAGAAGGAATCGCAGAGTCGTTTGATGTCTTTCCAACTGATTACACTTAATCTCTTTCTGGACTATCAGCTAACCAGTGCAAACTTCCAAGGACCCCTTCAAAACTTTTCAACCCTATAAACCCCAACGTTTTTGCTTTTGAATAATTTTTTTCTGGTACTATCACCTAACCAGTGCTCACCTTGACTTTTTCTAATTTACCCCCAACCTGTCATTTTGCATTTTTTGCATCTGTTTCAACATCTGATGGTTCTGTTACAATTTTCCTGTCTTTTTTTTACATCAACACCAACTTGTTTCCCCTTTTTGTTGTGAATAACCATTTCCTGGTACTATCAGCTAACCAGCGTTTTACGCCACCTTTTTTATTTGCCTCCAATCTGTCATTTTGTCTTTTTTGCACCTGTTTCACCATCTAATGGTGCTGTTTTACTTTTTCTGTTTTATTAACTCTTCCGTTATCTATACCGCTTGTTTTACTAATCATGACAACACATCCATTACTCTATCTAGCCCCCTCGTTATATTATTTCGACGAATTTTGTCCAAAAATTCTAACACATTTTATTCCGAAATAAAAGGATAGTGTTGTAATAGTTTTTTTTTTGAAAGTTTGCATTCGTTATCTTCACTCCAGAGCATTCCCTCAATCAGCAATCATTCAGAGTGTCAGACAACTTCGAACTTGGATAAGAGTGTCTTCTCGTTCTTCTTATAGATTACATTGTTATCTTCAAAGGACACAATCAAAGTGAGAAACAGAATAAACTCAACTTGATTCAGTTCTTCCATGTTTCTTTCCTCAGAGACACGACAGAAAGAAAAGATTGTCATTTCATCCCATCTAGAAACAATATTCAATTACATCAACAGGAAAAACACAATCTACCTAATATAAAAAACAATTTCTAATAATTCACCAAACTGTTGCTTTTGAAGTCAGCGCCACAATCTGATGCGGAAAAATGAGTCGGAAAGCCACGAAGAAAAATGCGAAAATGAAAATGGTTTCTGTGCAGTCCGTGTATACATGATCTCTAGAATCACCGTAAAATCACGCTAGCCAGCTGCACAACTAGAAATTGTCACTTATGAAGTAGTGACATCTCATTGTGTGAACATCAAATCGTCTGCTGAACAATGGTTTACTTTTCTTGTCCATTTACGTTTCCTTCTTTTCACTTAACTTACTTTTGAATCCACTATTTTTTGACAACTATTCTGATATTCCGATAACTAATTTTTGATTTTTGATTTCGAAAGTTTGCATCCATTATCTCTCGAGACAATTGCAAGAGACCTCTGATATTCCAAAGCTTCAAAGCACAGCACTTTGCTCAATCGGAACAAATGATTCTCTCTCAAAGTGTAGAGGTAATATCGATTTTGGATTAGAGTGTCTCTTCTTACCTAAAACGATTCTCCAATTAATTCCCTTGTCACTAAACTCCCAAATTTAAAACTTTTGAGCGTAGTCTTCTTGAAATTGTTGGAAGTCTTGTCCATTGATCTGGAAAAACAAATCATCAGTGAACCATTCGGAGTTCCTCCGAATGGAAATAAATAATACGATATAAATAACAATAATAAATAACTTACACTCCAAAAGCAGACAGTGTTGGACTCCAAACGTTTGCTTGACGAGTGTAGAATGTAGTTAAGTTATTGTACAAACTCTCATTCCAAGCAAGTGATCAGAACTAAAAAAAGCGTTTAGAGTATCATAAACTAATAACTGCTTACCTCCATAATTTCCATTACCACTGAAACTTTTTCTTCTGGCTCAACAACCTCTACTAACTTCAAGAAATACAACAATATGGTATAATTCCAACGTTGTGGTGCATCAGGATCATATCCAATTGGTTTATCAGTGTCTACTGGAATTGAACTATGAGTTTTATATTTAAAAACTGTTTGAGTATAGACAGGTGAAACTGTTGCATAGTAATCATCGAATAAGTTATTGGTTAGATTTTTTTGAGTTGACAGAAATTCATAGTATTTTTGAACTGCAAACGAACATTTAAAATTTGAATCTCATTGTTTGAAAGTTCATACCATAGAATGATGAATTGTAATAAATTGAACTAACATTTGGAGTCACAACATAGAGGAGGAATAAAAAATGATAGCGATACATGTAGTACTTCTCTGAAAATAGGTAGCAGTCTGAATATAATAAATGTTCACCAAAAACGAAAAAAAGTCAAGAAGAGACTAGTAACTTGACACTTGAACTAGAAAAATAAAAATTTATGTTTGAATAGACCAAATTCATCTAATTGGATTTTTTCCTGATGAATGAGTTGTTCACATTATTCAAGAAGGCAAGAAAATGGGCTCTTCTGTTGAGTAAAATCGGAAGTGAAGACGCATTTACTATCTTTTTTATTGCTTGTCTACATTCTCTAGTACCCGCTTTTCTTGAAAATTTTGCTTTCATCTTTGTTCCTTCCATTGATATTTTTTTTATCGTTAGAGTTGTGGAAATTCGTTAACATATCTTTATTATTGATTTTTATAAGAAGCGGAATAAGTTTATTTCTATAAGCAGTGGAATTGGTTGACTCCTGCAAGCAGTGGAAAAAAATTGATTTCTATAAACAATGGATTAATCGGGAAATCAAGCAAATTGGCATTAGTCCGTAGCAAAAACTATAATTATATAAATCAAGCAGAATTAGTAGAAATCTGTGAATGAATGGTGATCAATAATCCTCAAGAACTTTAATGTCTTCGACAAATTCATTGGCTGGATATCCTTTGTTGTCCAGGATTTTGTTGAATGTTATGGAGACGGAACTGAAACAGTAAGAATTTCAAACAGAATACTGAAATGAATAAATATCTTTAAAAACAGAAATTATCTTACTTTTTCGTTACAGGTTCCTTCTGCACGACTCTCTCAATTCTCTTCTTATTGCCATATGTTGTACAGTTGTGATTTATAAAAATCTTCAACTCATATTCAACCTGAAAAATCAAAGCTCATGTACTCATTAAGAAAATTTACAAATTCAATATGTTTTCAGTGTCACTTTGTGGATAGAACACAAATAATAGAGCAAATAGCTATTTGCAGTTTCCAGAAATAGATATTCTGTTCTTAGTTTGAAAAATTATTTTTGTTGAGATTTTACTAAAAATTTTGTCAGATACAAAACTGAAGGTTCTGAACTTATTCTTCTATGAACTTACATTACTTAGGCCGTCTCCATTCTGTTTACCTTGCATTTCATAATCATACTCCCCTCTAGATGGACATTTGACTCCGAAAACATCAAGACGATCGTGCATGCTAAAAAAAAGTTAGCTGTAAAAAACTCTTAATTTTCCAGTTATCAAAACAGAAATATGCTCAAAACTGTTCGGATTTCTTTTTTAATGAAATTTTCTTTTCTATGATCAACTATTGAAGATAAAAACTCACAACGCTTTATCGATTTCGTAGTATGCAATGAAGAAGCACCAGTGTTTTTGGATGGTACAGCTTACAGTTCCATTGGCATAGAATTTTGTGGGAGCAGCAACTCCAAGCAGTGCAGAAGCAACCAAGAGAGATTTGAGAGCAGTCATCTCGAACGGTTTCGTAGAGTGAATGAAAATGGTTTCGAAGGTTTTCAAGAATCTCAGAATGGGCGGAGTCTGTTCTTGGCGTAAGAAAGGCGGGATATCCTGGAGTTATTTATGGTACCTCTTCAAAAATAATGGGTAGTATACGTTGGGTGAAAGCTTGATTGATGTGAGTTTTGTGTACGAAAATTCCAATTTCCAGATCAAAAAATAGATAAATCTCGTTGGCATTTCCGATGTGCCAACCCATATATTTTTTTTTCTCAGGATGAATCAATCACGTAAGCGACGCGGCACGTTCGGATGAAGTGAGTTCTTCGAGATTGGTGACGAATTCCCATTATTTTTCTCGAAGATTTTTTGGTGGAAAATCGTTCAAAAATGACGATTCATGACATTTTGAGAAAAAGATTTGAAAGAAGGACCAAAAATAGATTCGTTTAGAAACCCAATTTCAAACAAGAACCAACAAAGATGATGGGAATTACAATTTTGGGACGAGATTGTTAGAAGGTAAGAAAGAAAAAAATCCTTTGGTTAGTAGACTGGAGGTTTAAGAAGACAAACTTTAAAGCAAGTGAGACAAATTTGAGAAAAAAAACGCTGGACTCCTGACGCAAAGTTTGAAACAACTCTTGAGGACCCTTTATTACAAAATCGCACACTGTGACATGCTTCATGACTGGATGAATAGAACGTTTTTCTTTCTCATGTCCATGTTTTTTTGGGTGGTAGGAATAGTATCATTCCAAATTTGTAGTCTTTGTTGAGATAATGGTTCCTTTGCTTTAGTATAAGACTAGAATCCATTTCAGAACGGCGATCATGATTTTTTTGTGAACCTTCTGCGGTAAGTGTGGTGTTCAATGCTTTTAATCGATATGTCTGAGTCTATACTAAACTCTTTCCCGAACGTTATGTGCTTCCAATCTTATAAAGTAACAAAAACACAAGAAATAAATGTTCAATGATTTATTAATGATTGGAAATCAACATCAAATTAGACGAAAATGACGCTGGAACAGTTCTGGAACGCTGTGTAATCTTCGCAGGACTGAAATGAACAATTTTCATGAGAGTTGTAATTATCTGTACTTACCGCTACGAATAAATTGACATCTTGCTGGGAGCACGCCTTCTTCACATCAGCAACAATAGTGTCGAAGACCTTCTTGTGGTTGATGAACTCACAGGTGTGGTCATCGTTGCCAAGGACTCTCTGAAATAAGAAGAATGCACTTCAACTATTAGAACTGAATTAACTTACTGTGCGACATTTTTTCTCAAAGGCGGAGGCGAGACTGTACTTTTTGAGTCTTTTAAGGCAACGTTTTGACACTGATGATGGCACCATAGGAACATTTAAAGATGGAATTGTAGCAGTTGTTGGAGCAGCAGTAGTCGTTGGGGACTGAGTATTTTCAGGAATCAAACTACATAGCTCTTTGGTAACTTCTCTTGGTACAGTCGTACATTTGGCACGGACTTCCTCGCAATCCTTAAAAATTAGAAATTATTGAAGAAAATGAATTTATATTTCAAAAGCTCGCCTCCAACAATGGGCACAATTCGGTCGGTTTATCCGGATGAGGGAGACGGTAGAAATGCGCAGCAATGTGGATATTTTTTCGGCATAAGGTAGAAGTGTCCTCCTCACAAAAGAACATCGGATCCTTTGGCGGAGCAGCTATATTAGCTTTCTTGGCCGGAAGCCCGACAAAGAGAGCTGCGAAAAGGACGACGAGACAGGTGAATAGTTTCATGACTGAATGAAATGATTTCGTTCTTTCCCCTTTTATAGATGTGACTATTAGGAGTGGGCGGAGCAAATATTGGGAATGAGCGGAGCGAAATTTAATTCGGCGGGGGTGGTAGATGGAAAACTGAAAACTGATGGAAAAATAAGAAAAAAAACCGATTCCGATGTTTGATGTGCAAAGAAAAGATCAAGAAATCAAAAGAGTGGAACACGTGGAGATGGAACAAAATACTTAGAAATGATTGCTGAAAAAGGAAACGTTAGATAAGGATTAAAAAAGAAATTGAGTGATCAGATGAAAGAAAGGCTTTGGTTGTAAATCACAAAAATGGGAATCGGTGATGCACAATATGATTTTTTTACACGAAGTAAATGAGAGTTCTCTTGCATTCGGATAATCCTCACCATGAGAATTAGGTTTTCAAATCAACGTTAACAGTCATTAATCTAACGTTTGAAAGATGAAAAAGAGTTATTGTAAACATAGAAATGTTGGAGCTACAATCGTCATGTCTCTAAGACCTGTGTACAATGAAAATACTCAATATACGCAACAAATCTTAGGGTAGGAGGCATTTATTGCGTTCCAAAAGTTGATTATAATCGTATACTTTTCAAATTGCCATTCAACTTTTTATTCTAGATTTGTGCTATTAATTTTGCTTGATGCAATACATTCATTTTAATTAATTAGTCTTCTTTCATTTGAATTATATATTTTTTCACCGTCTCTTTTAGTTTCTTGATCTTTTCTCTATACACCAAAAATCGGAATCGGTTTTTTTTTATTTTCCCATTCGTTTTCAGTTTTCAATCTACCTCTCCCGCCGAATCGAATTTCGCTCTGCCCATTCCTAATACTTGCTCCGCCCATTCCTAATAGTCACAATTATATAAGGAGAAAGAAGGAAACCATTTCATTCAGTCATGAAGCTTTTCTCCTGTATCGTCGTCCTCTTCGCAGCTCTCTTTGTTGGTCTTCCGGCCAAGAAAGCCGAGGTCTCAACCGGTCACACTGACCCCATGTTCTTTTGTGATGAGCCATTTGCGGCTCTCTGTAGAAAGAATATCCACTCGGCTGCTTACATCTCCCGTCTTCCCAACTCTTCGAAACCTATTTATTTGTGTTCCCTGTTAGAGGTGAGTTTCAAGTAGAAAGAGTGTATTCTTACACTAACAGTTATCAATTGCAGGATTGTCAAGAAGTTCAAGAGAAGTGTACTACCGTTCCAATGACCGTTACTGATGAGCTGTGCAACCGTACTTCTTCAACTACTCCTACAACGACCCAATCACCAGCTACAACAACAACACTGTCGACAACGAATCAAGTTCCAGAGGTCCCCTCAACTGTCTCGAAAGAATGTGTGGAGAAGTTGAAGAAGAACAAGCTCCCATGGCTCATGGAGATTTTCTGCCGATTGGTGAGTATTCTCAGCTTGAAAAGCGTAGTATCATCCATTATTTCAGAGAGATTATGAAGATGCCGATCAAGTCTGTGAGATTGTTCAACATAAAACTCTGTTCCCACCACTCGTCGACGAAATCAAGAAGAAATGCACACCACAAGATGCAAATCACTTCAAGATGGTAAGCTGACTAAGTAAACGTATCATTACTTCTAAATGTTTTATTTCAGCAATGCGAGGACTTTGCGGTGGCCCATAACTGCTCCACAACTATCTACATTTGAGTCTTCTGTTTTAATATATTTACCTAATAAACTGTGAACATTCAATCATTGTTTGTTTAAGCTGTTGATACAAATTCAATCACCTTTTTGTGACTGGGCTTGTTAGAAGAACTTTTGAACTATGGAAAAACGACTAGCTTCCCGAGGCAAACTTTGGAGAGTGAGAAAATCCAACGTTTTTTGAAGATCTAGAGTCAAAATGAAATGCAATTTTTTCATCAATTGTCCAAGCATGGCAAAACTGTGTATTGTTATGGGTAAGACAAAAAATAAAGAAAACACATTTTAGAACTACAGGCTCGTGTGGCTCAGATGAAATTCCACTGAAGATCTTATCACCGAATCCTCCGTATGATGACTTGTCCCCAAATCACTCAAGCCCATCACTTTTGATGCTTTTTATCTTCTTCAAAAATCTTTCCCATCTCAAAAAAAAGCATTTCATATTTTTTTCATTTCCTTTCTCCTATTGAAAAAAAGAGGTTGAGAGAAAGAGGATAGCTAAGATGGCGGCTGTCCTAAGAGTATATATATATAATCATTATTCACTTTCTTATTTGAGATGGAAACGAAAGATAGAACTTCAAGGAAAAAAAATGATTGCTTTGTGCTGGATGAAGTAAGCACCTCCGGTCCGTTAAAGAAGACGCATGCGTAGGTTTGAGCCTACTAAAAGTGAGAAAAACGCGAAAACGGTGAATTCCAGAAGTGGCTTCAGAATAATGCCTATAGCTCGGCTCCTGGACGTCAGAATGCTTAAAAAATTTTGCCGCCTTATTTCGAAAAGATTTTCTGTCGAACAAAGAAAAGATCATGTAAAATGACTTTCTCCGAGCTGAGAAACTTTTTGGGACACATTTTGTTGGACATTTTCACGGGTTACGGTAACATTTGCTCGTAAGTCATGCTTTCTGTTTTTCAAGAGAGAGGAGGGCAGACATGATAGCATGTCTTTCAATTTTGCATTTTCAAGAGTTTGCATGCAGAGAAAAAGACAGGAGAGCGAAAAACAAACAGTGGAAGTCTCAGAATGCTAGAGAAAGGCAGAAGAGTAGAAAGGAGGATATAATAACATTAGTGAAGGTGAGAAAAACAAGAAGAGTTGATGAAGCAGTTTGACAAATTGGGGAGAAAAAAGTGATTCAAGTACACAAAGAATTCGTAACAACAATGCAATGTCCGTTTGTGTTTTCATGCTCAGAAACTAGAATAGCAGCTCAAAAATGAGTTAAATGAATTCAAAGCTTTGGAGTTAATCTCTTCTGAAAATTAGATATTCACTTTGACTCCGCTGCTTATTCTCCAATCACCGTATCCCCCATGATTAGCTTGAACGCCAATCCAGATCGGAAAATGTTCAAGCAATAAGCAATCAAAAGTATTATCTTTACTATTATTACCATAAGGATTCCGTGTGTCTGTTTGTCTGTGTATCCAGAGCCATAGCTAAGCTTCTACTGAACCGATTTTCATAAAATTTTGACCGATCGATAGAGAATACTGACGTGATGATGCCCGTCTTTTTCGTTTTCTGATAAGATCACTGATGAGCTCTCTACTATCTATGAACATAGCCGAAATCGCGTTTCTCAGCGGAAGCCAGGCGGTTGAGGCGCGAAGCGCCGGAAACCGTCTGGTATAACTTACCCTGCACTTCCACCGCTTTTCAAAACTATTGAACATGGTGTCATGCCTAATGCGAATTGGGCCACGGTTGTGAATTCATCATTAAATGCTCTCAGACCCTCTATTCACCATTATCCTGTGAGCCCTAGGCTCGTCTACAAAAGTCATCTGACATGCTTCATCATTTTTCATAATTTCTCACTTCTAAATAGGGGATGTTCTCTAACTCATGATGAATTTGAAGCACATTATGCCGTACAAAACCCAAGAGAAAAATAGAGATGCTCAGATGAATAATTTTGAGATATCGGTGGAAGAATAAAAAGGATCATATTGCCACAATGACAGCTACAGGAAGAGGATCAAATCCGATCTTCTGGTAAGAAATCATACGCAAGAGTAACTACTTGTAACACTCTAAAAAACTTAAAGTGTTGAATTATTAATTGACAGACTTTCAGTTGAGCCTTTTTATTTGACCTCCGTACTCCTGAGACATTGGCTTTCTGTAATTGATTTGTTTCCCAACTTGAATTTCATCTCAAGGAACGGCGGGCTGAAACTCATGGGATGTTTGAAGAAGAGGTCTCCTCATGTTTCTTCTTCTAGCAGTCCGCATTTCGAAGGTGGAAATTCCTAATGTTGACTACCAGCTAGGAGTATAGAGAACATAAAAATGATTAACAAATCAGCATTTAGGAGTGCTTCTTGATCGAGAAAACTTTCGGATAAAAAGTGGGTAGAAAATTACTTGCCAACAAGAAGAATGACAAAAATCTAATGTGATGAAAATATTAAAAAGGCTGGGAACAATTAGAAAAAGAATATGAGAAAATATGAGAATACGTTTCTGGAGCGCTGTAAAGAAGCGTTGTCGGAGTTATTTCTTTTTCCTCTTGATTGCGACGAGATAATTCCAAACCACCCAATGCTGAAAATGGCTTTTGGTTTTATGAATTCGATTTCGTAGTCTCCAGTCTGTTCAGCCAATACCCTTGCCAAATGTCTTCTATCATGAAGAATTTATTGTATACACTATGTACAGCCTGAAAACGACACGAAATCCGATCGGTTTTAGCTACGTTTTCATCACACGTTAACCGATGTGTATTACGCGTAGACGGTATGAACAGAAAAGTGCCACACGTAAGTCTAGTCTTCCTTTTTTTTTCTTAGAAACGCGCGGGAAAATTAGGCCGCCCCCCTTTTCTCCTTCCTGGAACGCGCGGGAAAAAGGGCCGCCCTCTTTCCTTCCTTTCCAATACGCGCGCGGAGATGGTCCCTCTTTTTCTCTGCCACTCTCTCACTCTGGTTCATCATACAGTTGTTGTTGTTGTTTTGTCATCATTCCTCAATACCATTTCTTCTCCTCTGCGCGTTTATTGGTCCGTTCGTCTTTGTCCGCGAAACGATCAATAAACAGAGTTTTTTCGAGTTCCTGGCTCTGTTTTACAAAATGAATCGCTTTTTTCGATTTTTTTCAAATTCCTTATCATTCTTTTTGGGTACAGTATTGAGCTGTTTTAGTTTAGCCTTTTTTCTAATTTCCTTTCTCAGCAACGCGCGAGAAAAAACGCCGCCCTCTCTCCCCATTTTCAAAAATGCGCGCGGATATGGTCCCTCTTTTTCTCTGCCACTCTCTCACTCTGGTTTATCATACAGTTGTTGTTGTTTTGTCATTATTCCTCATTACCATTCTTCCTCGTCTGCGCGTTTGTTTTGGTTCCGTAATCGTCTGAGACAAGCTCAATCAATCGATTTTTTTCGAACTCCTTTCTTTCCTGTTCGTTCTTTTTGGGAACAGCCTCTCTTCATTATAATTGAGCTTTTTTAGTTGAGCCTTTTTATAGTCTTTTCTGTCAACATCCTTCAATCCCATTTTTGTTTCTCTGCGCATTTTTGGTTCATTTTTCCTTTTATTTGAAACGCCCCTCTTTTTTCTTTCCGTTTCTTATCAAAATTCGTCTACCGTTCAAATCGATAATGTCATTTTTCAGCTCTACAGTACTCAACAAGCGCTCACCGGCCACTATTAGACCTTGGCCTCAACTAGTGAAGTGAGTTTTATACTTGTTTATTGCTAGTTTTCAATTTTTCTTTTACAGTCTTCCGACTTCCGACAATGGATTCATCACCAGAAAAAGATCAAAGTACTTCACGTCCACGTCGACAGGTTGGACGTCCACGTCGAATGGCTTCGCGTCCGGAGACTTCAGGACAAGTTCCAGAGTCTTCTGGATCAGTTCCAGGGACTTCACGTCCACGCCGAGTGGCTACCCGCCCACCTCCACGTCGAGATGCTTCTCAAATGAGTCAGCTCCAATTGGACGAACCAGTTAGCAAGAGGACTCGGCGAGGAAATGCACCAGTCCCAGCGGAGGATCCTAATTCGCCTACACCTCCAGCGACTCCTCGTGATCCATCTCCCGAAGCAGGAAACAACCAGCTTGTAAGTGAATCCATTTTTCTTTCCTATTCATATTATTTCCTCATTCAGATTGTGAGACGTAACACTGGAAGCGATGAAAGCAGAGCTGGCTACCGAGATGGTGGATACTGCAGAATTAACAGGGGAGAAGTTCTAAATGGTCGCTATGAGATCATTGAAAAACTCGGTTCTGGAGGTTACTCAACTGTCTGGAAGGCTAAAGATGGGTTTACCCACCAAAACGTTGCTCTCAAGATCGCCAAATCTGATGCGTATTGGTCAGACAATGTCAAATATGAAATTGAGGTGAGGATTCAAATATGATTTCAAGTATGAACTGTTTTATTACAGATCATGGATCTTATTGAAAGACGTCGAGCCAACAACGAATCTTCCAAGTACGTTACAAGACTCTTGGACTCCTTCACTCACACAGCAAGAAATGGTTACGAACACATTGTGATGGTTCTCGAGTTGGTTGGAGAAAACCTTGATACGATTCTCCGCAATAATAGAGAAATCCACATTGACAATATTCGCAAGATCTGTAGACAAGTCTTAGAAGGACTTCAATTTTTGCACGATACATGTGGAATTATGCATTGCGATTTGAAGCCGGATAACATCATGCTCCAAATGAACAGTGAGGATGAGACGGTATATAGATAGTATTCAAATAATTTCTCAAAACAATTTATTTTAGGAAACGACCGCTAAAAAAGGCACAGGAAAAAAGGGTCGGGGTAAATCATCAACCAAGTTGGGAGGTACAACCAAAATTTACAACATCGACCTCAAGGACCCAAACGCTGAATTCATTTTCAAAATTGGCGATTTTGGTTTAGCCCGTACCGGGCGACAAGGAGAGGAAACAGTTCGGCCCTCGTGTAACTATTGTTGTCCAGAAGAGTACCTTGAGGGAGATTACGAATTCGCGGTAGACATGTGGAGTTATGCTTGCACTGTTTTTGAAATCGTTACAAGAGAAATCTTGCTCAAATGCAGTACATATGAAAGATCACCCAGTCCAGTGCATCATCTACATCACCTCACCGATACATACCGTCACCTCGGAGAAATCCGAATTGATGACTTCCGAACGGCCCACAACGAGGAGCGTCTCTCTATGTTCTTCAATCAAGATGGAACGTTCAAACAGAGTGCTCCGTACACTGAAGAATATGTACGCAAATATGTGCGAGAGCCGGATATGTTAATTACTGTGGCGACTGATTGTAGCATGCCTGGCCAAGATGCTGCTCTCTTTCAAGACTTCATGCTTGGATTCTTGAAAATCAATCCCACCGAGAGACTTGATGCGCGAGATGGTCTTCCCCATCAATTTCTTCAACTTTCGGCCCCGGTTAGTTTTTTGGTTTTTATTGAGTTTCAACTAATTTTTCTGTTTGCAGGGCCAAGGATATCTGGTTACACCTTCACTCCCAGAAGGAGCAAGGGAATCGTTTTGGGACTTTCCAATTGATTACGACTAACACTTTCCTGGTACTATCAGCTAACCAGTTCAAACCTCCAAGGACCCCTTCAGAACTTTTCAACCCCATAAACCCCAACTTGTTTCTCGTTTTTGCTCTTGAATAATTTTTTCCTGGTACTATCAGCCAACCAGTGTTTCACGCCACATGGCCTTTTTTTTATTTGCCTCCAATCTGTCATTTTGCATTTTTTGCACCTGTTTCACCATCTAATGGTGCTGTTTTACTTTTTCTGTTATATCAACTCTCCTGTTCTTTATACCGCCTGTTTTACTAATCATTACAACACATCCATTACTCTATCTAGCCCCCTTGTTATATTATTTCGACGAATTTTGTCCAAAAATTCTAAAACACTTTTTTCCGAAATAAAAGTATAGTGTTGTAATAGTTTGTTTTGAAAGTTTGCATTCGTTATCTTTTGACATTGCAAGAAATGTCCGGTATTCCTGAGCTTTCGCCCAATCAGCACTCATTCAAAGTGTCGACCAGTTTAGAATTTGGATTAGAGTGTCTCCTCTCATTTTCCTTATAAACTAAACTGTTATCTTTGAAGACTACATTCAAAGTGCGAAACAACAAAACCAACTCAATTTCAATGGAACCAGTTTTTCATTTTTTTTTCTTTTCCCAGAGACACGAGAGGAAGAAAAAATAAAGACAATAGAAAAAACAGAATCTATCTATCTATTCAGTAGAACAGTTTATATTGCTCCACCAACCTATTGTTCTTGAGATCAGCGCCACAATCTGATGCAGAAAAAATGAGTCAGAAAGCCATGAGAAGAAATGCAAAAATGGAAATGGTTTCTATGCAGTCCGTGTATACATGATCTTCAGAATTACCGTAGTGTGAACATCAAATCGACTACTGAACAATGATCGATTTTTGTTGTCAAATTACATTTCTTTCTTTCCACTCATCTTAGCTTTGTATCCACTATTTTCAAAAACTATTCTGATATTGTTTTAAAAAATTTTGATTTTCTTCTGGATGTGATATTGGCTGGACAGTCATTTATCCTTTTCAATTCTTCAAAACCATCTACGGTCTATTGATCACTATAATGGAAATCGGAACTGGACTGGAGTTGACTGAATGCGACAAAAACGTTCAACTCCGGTTTTTCAGCAACGATGAAACTGCAAAAAACCAAGGAGTATTTTCAAATAGACACAGCAAAGACCAATTATTTTAAAATTGAATCTTGTTCTTCAGTGTCACAAAAAGATTCTGCTCTGAGATTCTGCTAAAAACGAGCAGAAACAAAAAGATTCTGTTTTGTTCGACAAAGGCGGGACAATGAAGAATGAGTGGGACAAACGAAAACAAGCGGGACAAAGAGATAATGAATGGGACAAACACAAAACTAACGGGACAAAGGTCATTTGGACGGGACAAACAGCCTTTGGAATGAAGGAGCTCGATTTAGATGGCCAATGTTTAAACCTGACTTTCTGGAAAGGCCTTAAGCGTATGAGTTGCTTGTTGGAGCCTCACGAAGAATGAGCTTTGCAATCAGAACTTGGCTGGCTCTCAACTCCGAAAGATTAAATAATTTTCAGAAATGTGGTTTTGATGTTTGATTTCTGATTTCTTAAATTCCGATTTGCATTTTCTTCCTCTTTTTCAGCTCTCGTACCCATATACCACTACAATTCCCATTGTTTTGCATACACCTACGCGATCCTTCCCAATATAAAAGCAGCATCCCTTTTCTTTCTTTTGCTTACAATGCATTATCCCATTCTTCTTCTTCTTATTCTTCTTCTGATTGCAAAACAATTGAAAGAACCTGGAATCTTTGTTATAGAGGATTTCAACGCTGCCGTTGGTAACAAGGATCATGCAGAGGAGCCAAGTATTGGGCCGCATGGCTTCGGTTCAAGGAACAGCCGTGGACAGATGCTGTTAGATTCCTGCGCTATGAATGGGCGGCTCAAAGTCGTCAATACCTCTATCAAACAAAGAAAATGTAGGAAGTGGACGAGAAGGTCTTCAAATGAAACCGCCCTGAAGGAATACGATATGTGCTTAGTTCAGTTAATGAAAAAAGTACAAACGGTTTTTGCACTCAATCGGTTCGAATTTGCCTCTGATCATCGCCTTGTCAAGACCGTATTGTGTGTCAGGGACAAAAGAAAAAACAAGCATTTTCGACCACAAGGACACCAGACAGATTGGAGCGGGTACATTGAGTTTGTTGCAGGAAATGAAGAGATTCTGAAAAATTAAGAGGTCACGTCAAAATACGACAAGATCTGCAAAATCCTTAATAAAGCTCGAGTATCCTTCAGAATCACATTTATAAGACCGCTTCGGTTCTTTCAGGAAACAACAGTCTTGTTTAAGTCAGGAGCAGTTGTGCTAAACAAGAGAGATCCCAGATGCCAAATCCAACTGGTAGATATTCAATTCTCTAGAATGCGAAAAGAAAAAAGACTATGGAACTAATGTAAACGGAGATAAACTCACGAACCTTAGGTATGCAGACAATGTTGCACTGGTTGCTTATGACAATGACACATTATAGAGGATAATTGATAGATTGACGAAATCGAATGAACAATGAACAAGAAAAAGACAGTGATGATGATGATTTCTTGAAAAAAAGACAATAGTCACTAACAATTTCACAAAAAATAAGAAAATTAATAATTATGTTGATTAAGGTAAAGAAATTTGCTTAAGTTAAAAAGTTCTAGACTACTCCGAAATACAATTGAGGAGGGTATAGCAAGAAATAGGGAGGATAGGAGGCTGTTCCAGCACTTCACAATACGGTTAGAAAAAAATTGGGATTGAATTTTAGAAGTTGGTTTTAAGGTACAGCGGATATAATGGGGGTGTCTGCGTAAAGAGGGAAAAGGGGAAGATTTGACAAATATAGGGTGATTAATAATATTTTCTTACACTACTTTCTCACACAGTACGTGTACACTATGTTGAATTTTTTAAAACAACGGAAAAGAAATAATTTTTGTACTGATTCGAGGGCCTTAATGTGTTCGTTGCTGACTGAGGGAAAAAAACAACGGAACCGTATTCCAATAAAGGTCGGATGTAAATTGTGTAGCATTTTAGGAAAACTTCGAGGTCGGCGTGACGGAGAACATTAAAAAATATATTAACTAGTTGATGAGCCTTCCGAATAATATTGTCGATGTTATGAGAGAATGTAAGGTCAGATTGGAAGATTACACCCAAGTCTCGGATTCTAGTAGTTTTGGGAACAATTACGCCATTAATGGTAAAGTTAGTGTTAGCATGAGGAGCACGCTCAGTTTGTGAAAACTTAATAACTTCACACTTGTTTGGTGCCACGGCCATTTGCCACGTTTTATACCATTCAGAAAGATTGTTAAGATTATTGTGAATGAAGGATTTGCTAGTGGAAAAAAGTTTCAGATCGTCTGAGTAGAGTAAGAAGACTGAGCAGAAGTTATCACCAATATCATTAATGAAAAGCAAAAAAAGTAAAGGACCAAGAACAGATCCTTGGGGAACCCCTGACAAAACTTCTGATTCTCCAGAGAAGGATCCATTTACGCATACTCGTTGTCTACAATTAGACAAGAAGCACGACAACCAAGCGAGAAGCTTCCCACAAACTCCATAACATTCAAGTTTAATTGCTAACTTGGGCAAGGAGACGGTATCAAAAGCTTTTTTAAAGTCTCTGTAGGTACTGAATGTAGTGTTAGTAGATTTGTTAGAAAGAAGAGATGCTTGATAGAACAGGAGTTGGCATTCTGTTCCCATTTTTGATCGGAGTGATGATGAAAAAACCCCGGAAACCACACCGGACAGTCTCAAAGTGCCGTTAGATGGGCAAAACATCAACCAAGTTGACAATTGTGTCTATCTTGGAAGCAAGATCTCCTTCGAAAAAAACAACAAGGAAATCCGAAAACTGATAGGATCAGCGCAAGGTGCTCTCACAAAACATCGAGAGTTTCTCACAGACCGCAGAGCAGCACCACACCTGAAAAGAAGGGGTATTCATTTCTTGTCTAGTCCCCTGTTTCCTCTACGGATGTGAAACCTGGGCTCTCAGAACTGAAGACAAGAAAAGGTTGGATGTAGCACAACGAAGAATAGATTGCTCCATGCTTAGAATAACCCGAATGAACAGAGTTCAAAACGAAGATAATGCAACAAAAAAACAAGACTGTAACGTGTATTCGTACTTGGGTGGAAGAGAAAAAGAAACTGGGCAGCGCAGGTTGCCAACGCGAATGCCAACAAATTGTCACGCAAAATTACGGAGTGATGCCCGATGGGATACAAAAGAGATCAAAAAAGACCTTGGCTGAGGTGGGAAGACGAACTAAAGAACCGAATGAATGATGCAAGGCTGCAAGGTGTGACGTGAATGATACTCACGAGATGTCAGAAGAAGGAATTTGCAACAATCATGGCTCCAGAAAGTCATGTAAACATATAGAACTCAATTTTGAAGTTCTCGCTCCTGTCTTTGAATCTGGCTTTAGTTGGTTCTGTTTTTGAATTTAGAATTAACTTTCTGACAAACATTTGTAACCTTTGCAGATGACGGTATTTGAACTTTCGTATTATTAAAGCGATAAATGGTTGAACGACCTTTTTTGTGCTCCTTTTAAGCAAAACTTTACTACCTCATTCTGTAGTTCATGAAGTAAATGTTTGAAAGAAAACCCTCTTGTCCAAAATCCGAATCGGCTTACAAAAATATCGAGGCGTGTAAATAGGCATGATAGAAAAATGAGAAGATCAATGTTATGGGAACTGACAAAAAGAACAGAAGAATAAGTACCAAAACGTGTCATTAGATTGAACAGAAACAATAAGAATGACAGAAGTCTAATGTGATGAAAATATTAAAATGACTGGGAACAATTAGAAAAAGAATATGAGAATAAATATTAGGTTGAACACTAATTTTCTTCAATTTTTGGTGTTGATTTCAATGTCAAAAATTTCCGAGAAGAGAGATAGCAGGAACTGGTATTTTTGCTTTTGGTTTATGACAAAAATATGCTATTGTTACGACCAACTCACTAGTCGCTGCTTGCAGTTTAGAAAGATTTAGAGATACTTACTCTTAGTGCCTCATTTTCAATATACCGACTTCGCTCCAATTTTTCGAACCGTTAAACATTTGAATTCTGTTGGTAATGTTTTTGGTTATATAAACCATTAATCAAACTTTATTTATGTCAAATTTAATTATTTCTACCCACTGAAAAATAATATTTTTTCGATTCCATAGGAAAATTTTCAGTAGTTGGCCTTTTCAGTTTGATGAACTCAGTTTCGCTACTCAAAGAGGATAAGGGTCATGAGTCTTAGCTATTTTACAGTACAGGCATGCCTCACTAATATCATGAATTAAGATCTCAATCCCCTTTTATGCGTTTTGTGGAAAAGAGCTCAAAGCACAAGATATGCAAAAATCATCATTATGGGCGATTATCACCGAATACACATGTATAATATACAAAGGATTGTAGTATATTGTAGACATATGAGTACACATTCCATCCACAAAAACATTGAAAATTTTGTGATTCCTATTCTCAAGATAACTAAAACTATAGGCTACTTGTTCACTACAACGCACTTCTAGGATTATGCCAGAAGTAAACAATGATTTTTTATTATATTTCCCGATTTTAAAAGAGTTTGGTTTGGGTTTATTGTTTGCATAATAAAGTGCAATAACTGTAATTACTAATACATAATTGAACCGTAATCTAGGTCCACTTTCAAAGTTGTGATATCCCACCTAATATGGCATCTAGAAAATTGCTGTCAGTTGTAGCTGCCTCTGCCACTCTTTTCTACTAGCTTTGAAGACCGAGTGGATTTGCATGTAAAGATTAAGGAAATAGTATGTCACTTTAGGCTAATCACCTTCAAAACTTATCTCCATCTGATAATTTAAAAAAGTGAAAGAAAAATCCTCTTCTAAACACTGTTTCGATACGTTTAGTTGGCATGTGAAAATCGCGAGATCTGAAGGTTGCTGAGAGCTGTTATTAAACGTATAGAGGGAACCTATAAGGGACTATTATAACCAGAAACTTCATGGCATTTCATCAACTCATTGTCTCATGACAGTTAGTCAAAGTGACAACACTTAAAATTGAAGAAAATTAGTGTTCAACCTAATACTATTTTTCTCTCAATATCACACTTGAGAAATCCCTCCACAAACTCTTCATCTCAAAGAAAAACTTTTTTGGACACGATAAAGGAGCGTAGCCATCTTTCCTCTTGATTGCGGCGAGATATTCCAAAACAACAAAAAATGCTGAAAATGGCTTTTGGATTTATGAAATTGAATTTGTAGACTTCAGAGTTTCTCGGCAATACTCTTGCCAAATGATTGCTATCAAAAGATTTCATTGTGTAGATTATGTACAACCTGGAAAATGACAAGAAATCCAATCGGTTTTACCTACTTTTCATCACATTCCAACCGATGTGTATTACGCGTAAACGGTATGAACAGGAAAGTGCCACACGTAAGTCTAGTCTTCCTTTTTTTTCTCAGAACAGCGCGGGAAAATTAGGCCGCCTCCCTTTTCTCTTTCCTGGAACGCGCGGGAAAAAGGGCCGACCTCTTCCACCTCTTTCCAATACGCGCGCGGAGATGGTTCCTCTTTTTCTCTGCCACTCTCTCACTCTGGTTTATCAGACTGTTGTTTTTGTTTTGTCATTATTCCTCATTACCATTCCTTCTCTTCTGCGCGTTTCTTTGATTCGTTCGTCTTCGTCTGAGAGACGATCAATAAAAAGAGTTTTTTTTTTCGAATTCTTTCCCCTGCTTGTCGTTTTTTTCGGGTTTCTTTTCTTTATCATTGAACTTTTGTAGTTCAGCCTTTTTCCAGCTTTTTTTTCAACATTCTTTGATCCTATTTTTCCTCCTCTGCGCATTTTCGGTCCGTTTTTTCTTTTATTGGAAACGCCCCATAAACTTTTCTGCGCGTTTCCGTGATTTCTTCGTATTCGTCTGACCAACGCTCAATCTATCGATTTTTGGATTTTTTTTCCAACTCCTTCCTCTCCTTATCATTCTTTTCGGGCGAAGTCTCATTTCTTTATCATTGAGCTGTTTTAGTTTAGCCTTTTTGACAGCTTTTTTCATCATTCTTCAATCCCATTTTTTTTCCTCTCCGCATTTTCGGTCCTTTTTTCCTTTTCTTAAAAACGACCAATAAACAGAAATTGTTCGAGTTCCTGCCTCCGTTTTGCAATCATTTTCTCTTGTTTTCTTTTCACGCTAACCTTTGTCTGGCTAAGACAGTATAGACAGTATGAACAGCAAAGTACCACATTTAAATCTGGTTTTTCTAATTTTCTTTCTCAGAAACGCGGCGGGAAAAGAACGCCGCCCCTTTCCCCTCTTTCAAAAACGCGCGCCGCCCCTTTTTCGAGACGCGCGCGGAGATGGTCCCCTCTTTCTCTGCATGCACTCTCTCACCTTTGTTTATCAGACTGTTGTTGTTGTTTTGTCATCATTCCTCAATACCATTTCTTCTCGTCTGCGCATTTCTTTTGGTTCCGTATCCGTCTGAGAAACGCCCAATCAATCGATTTTTTCGAACTCCTTTCTTTCCTCTTCGTTCTATTTGGGAACAGCCTCTCTTCATTATCATTGAGCTGTTTTAGTTCAGCCTTTTCCAGTTTTTTTGTTGACTTTTTTAAATCCAGTTTTCACTCCTCCGCGCATTTTCGGTCAGTTTTTTTTCTCTTCTTAAAAACTACTACTGAACAGAGTTTGTTCGAGTTTTTGTATACTATATTTGGAGGTGCATCTTCTCTCGATATCACACTTGAAAAGTCTTTCTTTGCATCTCCAAGAAAAACTTTTCTGGAGTAAAAAATGAGCGTGGTTGGAGTCATCACTTTTTCCTCTTGACTGCAATTTTTATCACTTTTCGACCGATGTGTAATACGCGTAAACTATAGGAACAGAAAAAAAACTTTAGTCTGGGTTTTTTTCTCAGAAACGCGCGGGAAAATTAGGCCACCCCTTTTTTCTCCCTCCTGGAACGCGCGGGAAAAAAGGCCGCCCCTTTTCCCTCTTTTCGAGACGCGCGCGGAGATGGTCCCTTCTTTCTCTGCCTCTCTCACCTTTGTTTATCAGACTGTTGTTGTTGTTTTGTCATCATTCCACAATACCATTTCTTCTCCTCTGCGCGTTTATTGGTCCGTTCGTCTTCGTCTGAGAAACGATCAATAAAAAGGGTTTTTCGAGTTTCTGCCCCGTTTTGCAATCATTTTCGCATTATTTGTTTGCTAGTAATTGCTATCCCGATTTTGGCTCAAATAGTTACTTACTCTCTTTTTTCACAATCTCCATGAGCTCTTTTTTCTCCGTTTCTTATTAAAACTCGTTTGACGTTCAAATCGATAATGTCATTTTTCAGCTCTACAGTACTCAACAAGCGCTCACCGGCCGCTATTAGACCTTGGCCTCAACTAGTGAAGTGAGTTTAACACTTGTTTATTGCAAGCTTTCATAATCATATTTTTTACAGTCTTCCGACTTCCGACAATGGATTCATCACCAGAAAAAGATCAAAGTACTTCACGTCCACGTCGACAGATTGCACGTGCACGTCGAATGACTACGCGTCCGGAGACTTCAGGACAAGTTCCAGAGTCTTCTGGATCAGTTCCAGGGACTTCACGTCCACGCCGAGTGGCTACACGTCCACCTCCACGTCGAGATGCTTCTCAAATGAGTCAGCTCCAATTGGACGAACCAGTTAGCAAGAGGACTCGGCGAGGAAATGCACCAGTCCCAGCGCAGGATCCTGATTCGCCTACACCTCCAGCGTCTCCACGTGGATCATCTCCTGTAGCAGGAAACAACCAGCTTGTGAGTGAATCCATTTTTCTTTCCTATTCATATATTTTTTTCATTCAGATTGTGAGACGTAACACTGGAAGCGATGAAAGCAGAGAAGGCTACCATGATGGTGGATACTGCAGAGTTAATATCGGAGATGTTCTAAATGGTCGCTATGAGATCATCAATAAACTCGGTTCTGGAGGTTATTCAACTGTCTGGAAGGCTAAAGATGGGTTAACCCACCAAAACGTTGCTCTGAAGATCGCCAAATCTGATCCGTATTGGTCAGACAATGTCCAACATGAAATTGAGGTAAGAATTCAAATATGATTTCAAGTATGAACTGTTTTATTACAGATCATGGATCTTATTGAAAGACGTCGAGCCAACAACGAATCTTCCAAGTACGTTACAAGACTCTTGGACTCTTTCACTCATACTGCAAGAAATGGTTACGACCACATTGTGATGGTTCTCGAGTTGGTTGGAGTAAACCTTGATAATATTCTCCGCAATTATGGAGACATCCACATTGACAACATTCGCAAGATCTCTAGACAAGTCTTAGAAGGACTTCAATTTTTGCACGATACATGTGGAATTATCCATTGCGATTTGAAGCCGGATAACATCATGCTCCAAATGAACAGTGAGGATGAGCCGGTATATAGATAGTTTTCAAATGATTTCTCAAAACAATTTATTTCAGGTAACGACCACTAAAAAAGGCACAGGAAAAAAGGGCCGGGGTAAATCATCAACCAAGTTGGGAGGTACAACCAAAATCTACAACATCGACCTCAAGGACCCAAACGCTGAATTCATTTTCAAAATTGGCGATTTTGGTTTAGCCCGTACCGGGCGACAAGGAGAGGAAAGAGTTCGGCCCTCGTGTAACTATTGTTGTCCAGAAGAGTACCTTCAGGGAAATTACGGATTCGCGGTAGACATGTGGAGTTATGCTTGCACCGTTTACGAAATCGTTACAAGAGAAATCTTGCTCAAATGCAGTACATATGAAAGATCACCTAGTCCAGTGCATCATCTACATCACCTCACCGATACGTACCGTCACCTCGGAGAAATCCGAGCTGATGACTTTCGAACGGCCGACAACGAGGAGCGTCTATCTTCATTTTTCAATCAAGATGGAACGTTCAAAGATAGTGTTCCATACACTGAAGAATATGTACGCAAATATGTGCGAGAGCCGGATATGTTAATTGATATTGCGACTCGTTGTAAAATGTCTGGTCAAGATGCTGCTCTCTTTCAAGACTTCATGCTTGGATTCTTGAAAATCAATCCCACCGAAAGACGTACTGCTCAAGATGGTCTTCGTCATCAATTTCTTCAACTTTCGGCCCCGGTTAGTTTTTTTGGTTTTTATTAAGTTTCATCCAATTTCGCTGTTTACAGGGCCAAGGAAATCTGGTTACATCTTCGCTCCCAGAAGGAGCCAGAGAGTCGTTTTGAGACCTTCCAACTGATTACAACTAATATTTTCCTGGTACTATCAGCTAACCAGTGCAAACCTCCAAAGGACCCCTTCAAAACCTTGCAACCCTATAAACCCCAACGTTTTTGCTCTTGAATAATTTTTACCTGGTATTATCAGCTAACCAGTGCTCACCTTGCCTTTTCTAATTTACCCCCAATCTGTCATTTTGCATTTTTTGCATCTGTTTCACCATCTGATGGTTCTGTTACAATTTTTCTGTCTTTTTTTTTCTACATCAACGCCAACTTGTTTCCCCTTTTTGTTCTGAATACCCATTTCATGGTACTATTAGCTAACCATTGTTTTACGCCACATGGCCTTTTTTTTATTTGCCTCCAATCTGTCATTTTGCCTTTTTTGCACCTGTTTCACCATCTAATGGTGCTGTTTTACTTTTTCTGTTATATCAACTCTCCTGTTCTTTATACCGCCTGTTTTACTAATCATTACAACACATCCATTACTCTATCTAGCCCCCTTGTTATATTATTTCGACGAATTTTGTCCAAAATTTCTAAAACCTTGTTTTTTCCGAAATAAAAGGATAGTGTTGTAATAGTTTTTTTGGAAGCTCGCATTCATTATCTTTCAAGACAATTGCAAGAAATGTCCGGCGCTTTAGAGTTTTCGCTTAATCAGCACTCATTCAAAATGTCGGGCAATTTAGAAATTGGATTAGAGTGTCTTTTTTCATTCTCCATATAGACTAAACTGTTATCTTCAATTTTGTTTTTAAATGTGAAAAAAGAAACAAAACTGGAATCATTGCAGTATAAAACTGGAATCCTCAATTTGTAAAAAAACTTCTTCCAACAACTCCAGCAGTTGTCTGTTTTAACACTATGGTGTTGGAGAAAACAGGGATCTACTGTATTAAACTGGAGAGGTGTATGTGTGAAACCTGAAAGATAAGTACAATACAAGGCTTTTTATTTACGTGGACAATTTCCGAAGGACAATTTTGTTGGTCTAAATACTGAAGAAGATCTCTTCAAGACTTAAAATTCTACCAAGAGAAAAAAAACCACATCATGTTCAAGGCTGAGTTACAAGTTGATTTTTAATGGTTTAATCAAAAATTTCCACGTATTCTGAATTCTTCGTTGATGGTGGAAATCAAATAAACTTTTGGAATGAAGGAGTTCGATTCAGTTTAAATCTGACTTTCCAGAAACAATTCAATCGTATGAGTTGCTTGTTGGAGCTTTCCAAAAAAAAAAAACAATGCAATTTTCGGTAAGAAAAGAGTTGCTCAGAAGTTGATTCTCAACTTCGAAAGATGAAATCATTTTCAGAAATGTGGTCTTGATGTTTGATTTCTGACTTCTTAAATGCTGATTTGCATTTTCTTCCTCTTTTTCAATTCTCGTTCCTATATACGGTTACCATCGTTTTTTATACACCCACCCGCTCCTTTTCATTATAAAAGCAGCATTCCTTTTCTTTCGAATCATTCGCTTACAACGCGCTCTCCTATTTCCCTTCTTCTTTTACTTCTTCTCTGCATTGAAGTCAGTTCTGCTCCAACGGATAATGTAGATCGGATCCGCAAGAATCTTGCTACATTTTTGAAACAGTTCCAAAGTGCTCTTGCAACTCGAGACAAGGATAACATCGGAAAGTTTTTCAACTCAAGGTTCGAATTCGAAGACTGTAGCCGTAACATGAGAAGAGGTGAGTGAAAACGGATATTTTTTAGGTTTTTTGTTCCAGATGAAGCGGTCAGCTTCCTAACTCATATTCCACCAGCAAATAATATTTCCATTCTCTTGAAAGAAGGGCATCAAAAGCAGCAAAATGACTGGAAACAGTATGAAAATTTCTGGCTCTATCACTAGATTGGGTGCTAGTCATTGATGTTGACATGTCCGTGGAAAAGGGACGTAAACTTCAAGTCAGATCTGGAAAAATCACTTCATGTGCTCAGAAACGTTGTTTGAACTCGGCCAATCCACCAAATCGCGCAGCAAGAAGTTCTTCTAAGTGTTTTAAGCATTTTAATAAACTATGTGCATTCCAATTATGTGTTGTTTGTATCATTTGAATCGGAAAAAAAACCTAAATGCTGATATGAAATTTTCCGGGAATCTCTGTTCACCTTTCCTACAGTCGTGGTTGTCAACTCTGGATGTACGCCATATATTTTTAGATTCAAAACTGCAAGAAAATATTTTTCGTTACCTCTCTTCATGCAAAAACATCTTTGTTGCCGCGAGACTAGAGGGAAGTTTCATTTTATCATTCTCATTTTCATTGTTCTGAATCGTACTGGGCACACTTCGATTTATTGTAGTGGACAATGCGGACAGAGAGGAGTTGGTTTTGTGATTGCAAAATACTTGACGCCGCATTTGGTCAGGTTTAACCCGGTAAAAGAGAGAACCTGCAATCTTGACCTGGAAATAGGAGATACCCGTCTACGGATAATCCAAAATTACGCACCAACACAGGTCTCGAATGATGACGAGTATGAAAACTTCCTAGAAAAAATTAAAAACCAAATTCAGAATCCTAGGCCCGCGGTTGTCATAGGGGACTTCAACGCTGTTGTTGGTAACAAGGACCATGCAGAAGAGCCAAGTATCGGGCCGTATGGCTTTGGTTCATGGAACAGTCGTGGACAGATTCTGTTAGATTTCTGTGCTGCAAATGGGCTCAAAGTGGCCAATAATTTCATCAAACAAAGGAAAGGTGAACGTGGAGGTCACCAAATGGAGATACGCTGTAAGGATTCGATATGTGTTTAGTTCAGTCATTGAAACAAGTGCAAAAAGTATTTGCACACAATCAGTTCAAATTTGCTTCTAATCATCCCTTGTCAATACCGTACTGTGTGTCAGAAACAGAAGTAAAAACAAGCATTTTCGACCACAAAACACCAGACAGATTGAAACGGCTACCGTGAGGTTGTTGCAGGAAATGAAGAGATTTTGAAAAATGAAGAGGCCACGTCAAAATAAGACAATATCTGCGAAATCTTTAATGAAGCTCGAGTATCCTCCAAAATTACACTAAAAAGACTGCCTCGGTTCTCCCAGGAAACAGCAGACTCGTTTAAGTCTCGATCAGCTCAGCCAAACAAGAATGATCATTCACAGAGGAGTTTGTCGGGGTTGTGTTCTCTTGCCGCTCATTTTCAATGCTGTTCACCAGCAAATATTCAATTCTCTGGAGTAGAAAAAGAAAGAAGACAATGGAATCAATGTAAACGGAGATAAACTCACAAACCTCAACAATGAACAAGAAAAAGCCAGTGATGATGACAAATAGCCCGGGAACCACACCGGACAGTCTGAAAGTGTCGTTAGATGGGCAAAACATCATCCAAGTTGACAATTTTGTCTACATCGGAAGCAATATCTCCGTCGAACAAAACAACAAGGCTCGATGGGATACAAGAGAGTTCAAAGAAGACCATGGCTGAGGTGGGAAGACGAACTAAAGAACCGAATGAAAAATGCAGAGCTGCAAGGGGTGACGTGTATGAGACTCAAGAGATGTTGGAAGAAGGAATTAGCGACAATCATGGCTCCATCAAGCCATGAAAATATATAGAACTCAGGCTTGAAATTCTCGCTTGCTCCTATCTTTGAAACTGGCAAATAAATTTCAAATATCAAAGAGAAGTAACCATTTAACAACCATCCACAGTCTGATTTATTTTTTTAAAGAAGAATCAAATAGGGTTTAGTTGGTTCTGTTTTTGAACTTAGAATAAGCTCTCTGACAAAAATTTGTAACCGTTGCAGATGACGGTATTTGCACTTTCCTATTTTTGAATCGATTTTTCGTTGATTGACCTTTCTTGCTCTTGCTCTTTTTAAGCAAGACTTCGCTACCTCATTCTGTAGTTCACAAAGGGAAAAAATGTTTGAAAAAAGTCCCATTTGGCCCTGAAATTTGAATTTCCTCACAAATATATCGAAGTATGAATGAGCATAATCGAAAACAAATATGTTGTAAAGATTCATGTTAAGGCGACTGACAAGAAAAACAGAAAAATAAGTACCAAAACGTATCATTCGATGGAACAGAAACTAGTAGAATGACAAAAATCTAACGTGTTGAAAATATGAAAAAACTGGGAACAATTAGAAAAAGAATATGAGAAAATATGAGAATAAATACTATATTTGGGGGTGCATCTTCTCTCAATATCACACTTCAAAATCTTTCCAAAAATTCTCCATCTCCAAGAAAAATTTTTCTAGAGCATGATAAAGGAGCATAATCACCTTTTTCTCTTGGTTGCGACGAGATAATCTAAAAACACAGAAAATGCTGAAAATAACTTTCGAATTTTTGTAAGTGATTTTGCAGAATTCAGAGTTTCCAGGCAATACGTTTGCCAAATGTCTTCTATCCTGAAGATTTTATTGTGTAAGCCTAGAAAATCACACAAAATTCGAATTGTTTTAGCAGAGTTTTTATCACGTTTCAATCGATGTGTATTACATGTAGACGGTATGAACAGGAAAGTATCACATTTAGGTCTTGTTTTTCTGTTTTATTTCAAAGAAACGCCCAAGAAAATAAGGCCGCCCTCTTTTTTCATTCCTGGAACGCGCGGGAAAGGAGGCCGCCCTCTTTCCCCCTTTTTCGAGACGCGCGGCAAGATGGTCCCTCTTTTTCTCTGCCACTCTCTCACTCTGGTTTATCATACAGTTGTTGTTGTTTTGTCATCATTCCTCATTACCATTTCTTCTCTTTTGCGCGTTTCTTTGATTCGTTCGTCTTCGTCTGATAAACGCTGGATGAATCGATTTTTTCGAATTCTTTTTTCTCCTTATTTTACTTTCCGGATTCAGCCTCTTTTCTTTATCATTTAGCTGTTTTAGTTTAGCCGTTTTCCAGTTATTTTGTCATCATTCTTTGATCCTATTTTTACTCCTTTACGCATTTTCGGTCTCTTTTTACACTTTTTAGAAACGACCAACAAACAGAGTTCGAGTTCCTGCCTCCGTTTTGCAATCATTTTCGCTTTTTTTTTGTTTTCACACTAAATTTTGTCTGGCTGAGACAGTATAGACAATATGAACACCGAAATACCACATTTAGGTCTGGTTTTTCTAATTTTCTTTCATAGAAACGCGCGCGAAAAAAACGCCTCCTTTTCCCTTTTTTTTAAAAACGCGCGCGGAGATGGTCCCTACTTTCTCTCCACTCTCTCACATTTGTTGATTAGACTGTTGTTTTTGTTTTTTCATACCTCGTAAAAACCATTTCGTTCCTCTTCGCGTTTTTTGGTTCGTTTGTTCTTTTCTTAGAAAAGATCAATAAGCATTGTCTGACTAAGACAGTATTTTCTACCCCAATTTTGTCATAAATTGGTTCTTTTTTCCCTTCTTTACAATCTTGGTAATCTCGTTTTTCTCTCTTCATTTATTGAAATTCGCTTACCGTTCAAATCGATAATGTCATTTTTCAGCTCTACAATACTCGAACAGCAACTCATTGCGATGGATTCATCTCCAGAAGTCATCACTTCTTCACGTCGAGAGACATTACGTCCACGTCGAAACGCGACACGTCCGGAGACTTCAGGACAAGTTCAAGAGACTCCACGTCCACGTCGGATGGCTTCCCGCCCACTTCCAGAGACTCCAGAATCAGTCCCAGGGACTCCACGTCCACGCCGAGTGGCTACACGTCCACCTCCACGTCGAGTTGCTTCGCAAATGTGTCAGCTTCAATTGGACGAACCAGTTAGCAAGAGGACTCGACGAGGAAATGCACCAGTCCCAGCGCTGGTTTCTGATTCGCCTATACTTCCACCGACTCCCCCTGAATCATCTCCTGAAGCAGGAAGCAAGCGGCTTGTGAGTGAATCCATTTTTCTTTCATATTCATATTATATTTTCATTCAGATTGTGAGGCGCAACATCGGAAGCGATGAAAGCATCGATGGCTACCATGACGGTGGATACTGCAAAATTAGAAAGGGAGAAGTTCTGAATGCTCGCTACAAGATCATTGATAAACTCGGTTCTGGAGGTTATTCAACTGTCTGGAAGGCTGAAGATAAGTTAACCAAGCGAAACGTTGCTCTGAAGATCGCCAAATCTCATGAGTATTGGTCAGACAATGTCAAACATGAAATTGAGGTGAGAATTTAAATGTAATTTCAAGTATGAACTGTTTTATTACAGATCATGGATCTTATTGAAAGACGTCGAGCCGACAACGAATCTTCTAAATACGTTACAAGACTCTTGGACTCCTTCACTCACACAGCAAGAAATGGTTACGAGCACATTGTGATGGTTCTCGAGTTGGTTGGAGAGAACCTTGACACGATTCTCCGCAATAATAGAGGCATCCACATTGACAATATTCGCAAGATCTGTAGACAAGTCTTAGAAGGACTTCAATTTCTGCACGATACATGTGGAATTATCCATTGCGATTTGAAGCCGGATAACATCATGCTCCAAATGAACAGTGAGGATGAGACGGTATATAGATAGTTTTCAAATAATTTCTAAACGATTTTTTTTAGAAAAAGCCCGCTGGCCGAGGTAAATCATCAACCAAGTTGGGAGGTACAACCAAATCTTACGACATCGACTTTGAAGACCCAAACGCCGAATTCATTTTCAAAATTGGCGATTTTGGTTTAGCCCGTACCGGGCGACAAGGAGAGAAAAGAGTTATGCCCTCGTGTAACTATTGTTGTCCAGAAGAGTATCTTCATGGAAATTACGGATTTCCGGTAGACATGTGGAGTTATGCTTGCACTGTTTTCGAAATGGTTACAAGCGATATTCTGCTTGGTTGCAATGAATCTATCAGATCACCCGGTCGAGTGCATCATCTTCATCACGTCACCCAGACATACGAGCGTCTCGGAGAAATCCGAGTTGATGACTTTCGAACGGCCGACAACGAGGAGCGTCTCTCTATGTTCTTCCGTGAAGATGGAACGTTCAAGTTCAAAGCTCCGTACACAGAAGAATATGTACGCGAATTTGTGCGAGAGCCGGAAATGTTGCGTCATAAGGCAACTGAGTGTAACATGTCTGACCAAGATGCTGCTCTCTTTCAAGACTTCATGCTTGGATTCTTGAAAATCAATCCCACCGAGAGACGTACTGCTCAAGATGGTCTTGATCATCAATTTCTTCAACTTTCGGGTCCGGTAAGTATTTTTGGTTTTTATTAAGTTTCATTCAACTGTTCTGCTTACAGGGCCAAGGATATCTGGTTGAACCTTCGCCTTCGCTCCCAGAAGTAGCAAGAGAATAGTTTGATCGCTTACCAACTAATTACGACTAATCTCTTCCTGGTACTATCAGCTAGCCAGTGCAAACCTCTGAAGGACCCCATCAAAACGTATTAGCCCCATAAGCCCCAATTTGCTTCTCCTTTTTGCTTTTTTATCAATCTTTTTCTGGTAATATAATATATACCCCCCAATTTTCTATACGGCCTGTTTTACCTATATGTATACCGCCTGTTTTACCCAACAACACACCCAATTCTCTATTTGCCCCCCTCCCCCCTCGTTAAGTAGTTTCGACTAGTTTTATCCCAAAATTTGAGAGACAATATCTTCCCAAATAAAATAATAATGTAGTAATAGTTTTTTTTTTGAAAGTTTGCATTCATTATCTTTCAAGACAATTGCAAAAAATGTCCGACACTTCAGAGCTTTCCAGCTTTGAACCACAACATTTTGCTCAATCAGCATTTATCCAAAGCGCCGGGCAATTCAGAAATTGGATTAGAGTGTCTCCTCTGTTTCTCCTCATTGACTAAACTGTTATCTTCAAAGGCTACAATAAAAGTTGGAAGCTGAATCAACTCAATTTCAATTGAGCCAGTTTTTCAACGTTGCCTTTCCGAGAAACACGAGAGATAAAGCTTCCTATCTGGAATAATCAGCTTAACCCATCAACAGGAAGAAAAAAGTGTATCTAATAAGGAAAACAATTCATAATGCTTCACCAATCTGTTTCTTTGAAAATCAGCGCCACAATCTGATGCAGAAAAAAAACGAGAAGAAATGAAAAAAAAAACGTAAATCGCACAGTCAAGCCTAGTCGTCTTAACTTTTTGTCCATTTTTCAAGTTGGCTGGTGTCAAAGATGCGAAGGTTTCTGTGCAGTCTGTGCAGCATACATGATCCTGGATCTTCAGGATTACCGTCGAAGCACGCTAGCCAGAAGCTGCACAACAAGACAATTTTACCTATGAAGTAGTGACATCTTGTTTTGTGAATATGAAATTGTCTAGCTCCGTTTGATAATCGACTTTTTTCGTAAAGTTACGTTTCATTTTTTTCTATCCATTCAAATGCTGCACCAGCTAGATCAGGATTGTTCGAAAAATATGAGAACAAAGACTGGAATCCTCAAACAGTAGAAAACTTCTTTCAGCAACTACATCAGTGGTTCATCTCAAAAAAATGTTGGAGAGAACAAGAGTCTACTGTTTCGACTCGTGAATCTGTACAAAGTACCTCTCGGATATCTTCTCATCAATACAGCTCTTCTATATTTCCGACAGAAAAAAATCCTGAACCGTGGCTTCGATGATTTGCAAATAACTTTGTCACCTGTCGTTCGAAGAAGACTTTTAGTTCATAAGGAAATCAGAGTAGCATTGGATGAAGAATTGAAGAAATTTAACAATAACTGCTAAACATATTCTCAATTGAACGAAGGTAATCAAGTAGGATTATACGAGGAATGGAGGAACGGAGAAGAGATTGGGATTATTGGAGTCTAAGGCTGGAATCCTCAATTTGTAGGAAACTTCTTCCAGCAACCACATCAGTTGTTTATTCCAAAGGAATATGATGTTCGAGAGAACAAGGATCTACTGTTTGGAGTTGGAGAGGTGTATGTGAGAAGCCAGAAAGATAAGTATAATGGAAAAGTTGTCATTGACATCGACAAGTTCAAAAGTAGAATTCTGTTGATTGGAAGTGCCACTGAAGAAGCTACTCAAGACCTTCAAATGTTACAGGAGAACAAATACCGCATCACACTTGGTGGTGGAACTCAAAGAAGCTTTTGGAATTGAGGAGTTTGATTTAGATGGTCAATGTTAGAATCTGACTTTTCTGGAAACGATTCAAGCGTATGAATTGCTTGTTGAAGCTTTACGGAGAATGAGCTTTGCGATTTTCAAAAAGAAAAGAGCTGCTTATGTGTCAGAAGGTAAAATGAATCAATTTTGGCAGATCATAGTAATTTGAAGTTCAGAAGTCCCGTTCTCCACTTGTGCAATTTTTTGGACTTAGTGAAATGATTAATTCCGACCCCATTGTGACCAGACGATGTGCAGAGATTGTATCAAGAAACTATTTAAATTATCGATAAATAGTTTTTTGTTATTATGGCACGTGCAGTAAAAGAATACAAGTGTCATGTCTCTTCATCAGAGATTGTGGTGAGTTCTATTTTATCACGAATGATTCGTTGGTTCGATAGAATAACACCTTTTGTCTTTTGAATAAAGTTTCTTTCGTTATTTTCTTGGTTTTTTCAGAGCATCGTCATAGGAAACTTCAATCCATGCTACTTCCTGTCTTAAGCTCAAGGTGCTATCCGCTTGAATCAGAACAGCAGACATTGTTCACAGGAAAAATGCAACAAATAAAGCAAAAAATGTACCGTGTGCGCCAGCAATTTTATTGGCAAGGTTGTTGGGGAGCTTATCACAGAGGAATAACGTTTCAAGAACCGCAGGAAATGCCGATTCTTGACCATTCCATTGCCGATTATAAAAAAGACAACGTTTCAAGAAGTCCCTAAAAAGCAACTGTCGAGTTGAGAAGTCGGCAGGATGCACTCACATTCTCTGTCATTGCGGAGCTTATTATTGCTGGGGTTGCCTGTTTCTTGCTGATAGCTTCGGGGACTGTTATCGACACATGTTAGAAATTCATAATGGAAATAGATTATAATGTGAAGCTCGGAGAATTCCTTCTGTAAACTGTCTTTTTTTTAGTTTTTACATACGTATTTTCACAGGTGTGCAACGTTGATGATTCGTGTGAACTGCTTCTCTGGACCTATCTCGTCTGCAACAACAAAAAGCAACATGTACTGAGAGTCGTTCACACGTTTTTTTTGCATTTTTTGTTTCATTTGATTTACTTCTTTCTGTTAATTCTCGGATTCTCGTCTTCCTTTTATTCTCCTTCCAGATTATAAAGTAGTTATTTCTTAGCTTTTGCCATATTATTAAACTTTATGAGAATACAATTTGTGAAATGAAATTAACTTAGCAACAAAGAGTACAATTCAAGATTTAACAAGTTCGAGTTTGACATCCCGACCAAGAAAAGTGGAGCCGTTTCAAGGGAAAATTATTAAGTGCGTGCCAAGAGCAAATCATCTAGAGCCGAAACCACTCGATTTGTAGTGATTTATTTCATTTCTTATTGTAATAACTACTTTTCGGGTGACTCTTCATCATTTTTAATTACCAATGAGATCATGCAAGAGACAAGAATACACCTGCAATATAACTACTATCCAACTTGCACAGTCTTAGTGTTCTTATTCATATTATAGATCCGAACAGGGAAATGGACACTAAAACCGAGTCCGATCAGGTTTCCTATGACTGTTTTTCACCATGTTTCTGTTGGTATGTACTACGAGTGGGACAGTGGAGTCAGGTCTCCCTGTCTCTTATTTCAAAAAAGGGCGGGAAAAGAAGACTCGCTATTTTTTTGCACAGAAAGGTACAACCCCCCCCCCCCCCTCTTCAAACTTTTTTTAATGTATCGTCATCTTTATGGTCATTTTGCTTATCGGGTACACTGTTCTTTTCAAACTATCATTTGGATTTGGAGAACGCTGAGCTGTTCTGAGGTCATCATTTACCGTTTGGTGTATGTTACGTGGGAAGGAGAGAGACACGTGTATGTGTGGGTGTGTGCCGCCCTCTTTCCCCACCCTTTAAAGACGCGCGGCAAGATGGTCCCTTCTTTCTCTGCCACTCTCTCACTCTGGTTTATCAAACAGTTGTTGTTGTTGTTTTGTCATTACTCTTCATTACCATTCTTCCTCGTCTGCGCGTTCCTTTTGGTTCCATATCCGTCTGAGAAACGCTCAATCAATCGATTTTTTTCGAGCTCCTTTCCTTCCTCTTCGTTCTTTTCGGGAACAGCCTTTTTTCATTATCATTGAGCTGTTTTAATTAAGCCTTTTTCCAGTTTTTTTGTCCACATTCTTCAATCCCATTTTTGTTTCTCTGCGCAATTTCGGTCCCTTATTCCTTTTCTTAGAAACGCCCCATAAACAGGGTTTTTTCGAGTTCCTGCCTCCGTTTTGCAATCATTTTCTATTGTTTTCTTTTCACGCTAATTTTTGTCTGGCTAGGACAGTATAGACAGTATGAACAGGGAAGTACCACATTTAAGTCTGCTTTTTCTACTTTTCTTTCTCAGAAACACGCGGGAAAATAAGGCTGCCCTCTTTTTTCATTCCTCGAACGCGCGGGAAAAGGAGGCCGCCCCTCTTTCAAAAACGCGCGCGGAGATGGTCCCTTCTTTCTTTGTATTCTCTCACTTGTGTTTATTAGACTGTTGTTGTTGTTTTGTCATTGTTCCTCAATACCATTTCTTCTCCTCTGCGCGTTCCTTTGATTCGTTCGTCTTCGTCTGAGAAACGATCAATAAACAGAGTTTTTTCGAGTTCCTGCCATTATTTTGCAATGTTTTACGCATTTTTTGTTTGCTATTCCAATTTTGGCTCAAATAACTCATTCTCCTTTTTCACAATCTCCAGAGGCTCTTTTTTCTTTCCGTTTCTTATCAAAATTCGTTTACCGTTCAAATCGATAATGTCATTTTTCAGCTTTACATTACTCAACAAGCGCTCACCGGCCGCTATTAGACCTTGGCCTCAACTAGTGAAGTGAGTTTCAAAATTGTTTATTTCGAGTTATTATGAATAATTTTTGTTTTCAGTCTTCCGACTAATTGCAATGGATTCAACACCAAAAAAGTCGACAAGCGAGGAGCTTCTGACTGCAGCGTCATCAGATTCCGGAGATCTGTCTCTCGGAGCTCTTCAAAAATCCGATTTATTGGCTACTGAAGCCTCATCCTCAAGTACTCTCACTGACAATGTGGAAATTCCACAACCACGTCGAGTGATTTCGCTGACGAATGCACTCACTTTGGATGAGCCAGTTAGCAAGAAGACCAAACTGGATGATGCACTTGAAACGGTCCCAGAGCAAGATTCTGTCTTGTCTCAACCTTCTAACGCACATCCATCGACTTCTGAAGCAAAGAGCGACCCGCTTGTGAGAAATCGGCTTGTAAGTGAATAAAGTATTCTTTCTTATTCATATTATTTCCTCATTCAGTATTTGCAACGCGGAGATGATAGCGATGAAAGCCCGAGAAACTATGGTGAAGGTGGATTCTTGCAAGTGAAAACTGGAGATGTTCTGGGTGATCGATATGAGATCAAAAACAAACTTGGTCACGGAGGTTCTGCAACAGCCTGGATGGCTTATGATAAGAAATCGGAAAAATTTGTTGCTCTGAAAATCTCCAAGTCTTCTGAGCGTCACACGAATTTTTCACTACGCGAAATCGAGGTAATCATTCAAGTAAACTTTTTTGGATGAACAATTATATTCCAGATCCTGAAAGTCCTTGGAACCCACCGAGCCAACGATCCTCGCTCTAACGCCGTTGCAGAACTACTCG
Source organism: Caenorhabditis doughertyi (assembly GCA_963572265.1). NCBI lineage: Eukaryota > Metazoa > Nematoda > Chromadorea > Rhabditida > Rhabditidae > Caenorhabditis > Caenorhabditis doughertyi. The sequence goes on along the minus strand of OY751558.1, from coordinate 27,384,407 downwards.
ACGATTTCAAAGTTATTGGAGAGAATGAATCGGAACATATTGTCATGGTTCTCGAATTAATTGGTCCAAACCTGAACACTGTCCTTCAAAATAGCATCGATATGAACTTTCACATCGACAATATTCGAAAGATCTGCCAACAAGTTTTACAAGGACTTGCATTCCTTCATGACACTTGTGGAGTTATTCATTGTGATATTAAGCCAGAAAATATTATGCTGGTTCTCAAAGATGAAGACATTGAAGTATGTTTTGTATTCAATTTATATTTCCTAATTATCTTGTTTTCAGAGAATGGCAAACATTCCATCTGAGTCTTCTGGCAAAGTGTCTGGAAACTGTGAATCTTATGATATCGATTTCAGTGACCCAAAAACCGAGTTTATGGTTAAAATTGGTGACTTTGGAATGGGACGCCGCAATGAAGTGGGAGAGAAGAGACATCCGTCCACATGTTATTATCGTGCTCCAGAAGAATGGCTTTTGGGAGGTTACAACTTCCCGATTGATATGTGGAGCTTTGGTTGTCTTGTATACGAACTGGTTACAAGATGCATTTTGTTCAATTGTTCTGACGTAGACGTAAAAAACAAACCACTGCATTATGCACATCACATCTCCAGTATCATCGCCCGTCGTGGAGACATTCCATTAGATCTCTTCCGGAGTTCCAACAACGAGGAACATTTGCTGACCTTTTTCAGTAAAGATGGAAAGTTTGAGCCGTCGGTCGATCGAGCTGATATCTCAACGATGCGTGAGGTCGGATGGAGTTATTCCATGTCTGAGCAGGACGCAGGTTTCTTCGAAGATTTCGTTCTTGGATTCTTAACATATGATCCTGAGCAAAGATGCACTGCAGACGATGGTCTTCGCCACCAATTTGTCCATATTCCGACGAGACTTCCTTCGGAACCGGTAACTTTTTTAGTTTGATTTAGTTTTATCCAATATTTCTATTTACAGGACCACGGATATATCGTTGGACCTCGTCTCCCAGAAGGAACCAAAGATGACCAATGAAGGTCGAAACCCAACCAACCCCACATTGTTCCGTCTCTTCGTTTTTGAATAATTTTTTCTCTGGTGATATCAGCTAACCAGTGCTTCAGGTCATCTGACCGTTTTTATTTGCCCCCCCCCCCCCCCCCCCCCCCAGCCATTAATTTTACATTTTCCCAATCACAAGTTCCACCATCTAATGGTTTTGTTTTTTTTTCAAAATTTCTTGTTATTCATACCGCCTGTTACACTTATCTTTACAACACATCCATTACTCTATCTAGCCCCCTCGTTATATTCTTTCGACGAATTTTGCCCAAAAATTCTTATACCTTGTTTTCCGAAATAAAATGATAGTGTTGTAATAGTTTTTTTCCAATTTGCATTCCTTAGCTTTCGAAACAATTGCAAGAAACATCCGATGCACCAGAGCTTTGGAGCTTCAGAAGACAGCATTTTGCACTCCTTCAAAGTATCGAGCAATTTTGAATTTGGATTAGAGTGTCTCCTATCAAACACTTTCCTTATAGACAAAACTGTCATCTACAAAGGCTCTCGATAAAATCAGAAACAGGCTAATGGTGATGGAGAACACGAGGTCTTCGCACCGATTTTCAGTCCAGATTTCGCACTGAACCGTTCAATGCCTGAGAGAAAAGCTACTCTCTTTGCACATTTCCTTAATGGATTCTTAACAGACGGTCCTGACGAGAAATGTACCGCTAGAGATGGCATTCACCATCAACTTGTTCAACTACGGGCACGACGTCCTAGGGACCCGCTAATTTTTCTTGGTTTTTGTATATTTCTTCCATTTTTCCGTTTGCAGAACAATCATTTCGAACTTCCAAAGTCAGCAACTTCTAACACCTAGAGACCGGAAAAGAAAACAGAAATCCACAAGTAAAAATGCGAAAATATAACTAGTAGTCCAGCTTCGTTTTATTGATTCTGATTCAGTTTGAGATGATGTGGACTTCAAAAGAATGAAGTTGTCATTTTCCATTCTGGGTCGATCTCCTATTTGATTTAGAAAGAAAACTAACTATTCTTCATGACAATTGCTGAAATGATTGCCAATGAGCAGTGTTTGATAAAACTGCTTTGACAAAACCAATTCAAAACAATGTGATCTGTATATTTGTCACACATTCGTTTATTTTAGAAGACCGAACAAGATCTTCGATTTTCTTTTGATATTTAGCTTATTTCCAACCACATTTCTGGTTCTTGATTCCTATCAAAATTCTTATCATCTTGTCTACTTCTATATATAAATCTTATGAGCAAACAAGATATTAGGTTGGCTAAAAAGAAATGCGCGCTGTGTTTGCAGGCGTGCGGTTTTCGCAAAACGAAACATTTTCAGGATCTGTTTTTTTCAGTTAATAGAGGGGATTATGGGGGTTATTTTGATATATATTGTGTCTAGGTTTTCATTAAATTCTATTGAGAAAAGACAGGCGAAAAATGTTTTGTCAAAAATCGCGCTTCTCAATTTGGTCATCATTAGAATTCCTGAAAGTTCAATCAATATCTCAAAAATTAATTATCTTGTTTTCATTAATTGCGTAACTTCTTCTATCAAATTATTTATGCTGGCAGCGACCCCACCTATTTCAACAAAGAGTTGTCGATTTGTAGATAGCTCACTTTGAATTCGTTTCTAGTTTCCAATAACGAAATAAAAACAATGTTTTTGTTTGTATTTTAAATCAACCACTCAAAGTCATATTAAAGTTAATGTAGTGTCGTTTTAGTCTGGTCAGAAAAGTGATTAGACAAAAAAATCGGAGTAAAATGAGTTTTAGTTGATTTTTTGAGGCCTCAAATTTGCTATCGCAGTAACTTGGAGGATTGCTGAAAATGAGAGCAGCTATCTGAGAAGCTCCAATTTTGGCGCTGAATAGCCTAAAATATATACTATCTGAACCACATTTAATCTCGTCAGTATTGCCCTCAGGAGTCAAGAAAAACTCACGATTCTCAGGAATGTCGAATTCTGGCTACAGGTTTTCATTTAATTACAATGGACCTATTCCTTCATTTGAGGCTTCGAATCTTGGCTCGAATGTTGCCCATGTTAGGTTAATACTAATGCAAAAAACCGTTCGAATGAAACTCAACAACATCCAATTTTATAATAAAAGAACTAAACAGTAAAAACGCGCATTTCTTTTTAGCCAACCTAATATATTCATTGAAATTGAAAAGTATAATAATACTGTGACTAATAAGTTTACATTATCAGTATTTAGGTGGTAAAAAAAACGAGACGAATGAAAGAGAGGGAGGACAAAGTGAACATAGTGTGCTCAAGAAAAAAAGAGGATGGAAGAGAAGGGTATGATTATATTTAAAGAGGATAGGATATGAGAAGAAGGAGGAAACATAACATTTTTTGTATAGAAAATTTAAAGACAATCGAAAATAAGAACAGCCATTTCGAGATTTGAGAGAGTGAGAGAGAGAAGAAGAAAAAGGAACCAAGCGAATGAATTGACTTGACCAAGGTTGCTCTCAACTAAATTTTACGAGTATAAGAGAGCATTACAAATGTTTTTTGACTGCAAATTGTCTCGATCATTGCGGCTTTTCCAAAATTTAGGTCTAACATTAGTTTGAGTCAATTTGTTGGTTAGGAATGATTATTCCGTCTACATTCAAAATAAATGTGATTCTGAAAACAAACAAATAATAAAATGAAAGGTTTGGAAAACTCACCCGATATCGTCACTACTCTTTGTACATATATAACATGGTTTTCTTCTCTTTGTCAATGTGAAACGCCCAACTCTTGTAAAATCTTCAGTAAACTCTGACTGTAAAAATTGTTTTCAAATGTGTGAAGTAAAGATGGAAATTATTGTTAGTGATGCAATTAGATGTAAACAAGTGTGGTCGCTAGGCCCCGTCCATCGTGTGCAAGGTTGCCGCACGTAGTTTCAATCCCTGTGAGGCTTTGCTGGAAACCAATGATTACAAAAACAGTGTGCGGCAACCTTGCACACAATGGGCGACGCCTAGCGACCCCACTTGTTCGCATCAAACTAAATTCGCGGGGTCGGAACTATTTTTTTTTGACAATTCTTACTCCGTGTTTTTCCTTTTCTTCCCCATTCACGTAAATGGCCATAGATGACTTATCTGAAACAAAATAGGAGACTTGTGCCATTAGTTGACTGACCTAAGACAATTCTCCAATTTATCAAACCATCTCTGACTATCCAAATTTCATATTTTCTGTTGAAATTAGTCGTATAAGTTTCGAAGTCTTGGCCGTCGATCTGAAAAAGATTATCAATTGGAATACACGACATCAAAGACATTCAACATCTTTTTTGTTGCTTACTTCAATCAAAAACTTCAACGGCGAAGATGATTTATCGATCTTTATTTGGAATTTGGTTGATTCAATGCTGAACGTCTCCACGGTTTCCAGCGAAAAGCTTCGTTGAATCATTTCCTGGAAAAGAACTAAGTTTTCGCTTTTTTCAGAAGGTAAATTTGAAAAAAAAAACAATTACATCCCCATCCACTGTTATTGTTCTTCCTCCAAGAAAGGACCCGTAGAACAACTCGATTTTTTTCACACTCGATATGAGCGGAACATTCCACTCTGCGACTTTTGAAGGCATTTGGGTAGTGATTCGACGCGAAGCTGTATGCAAAAAATGAACTATTAAACGAGACAAAAAAGTGCGGAATGAGAGAAAGAGAGATGAATGTCAATGCAATTTTGAAAATGAGAAGAAAAGGGAGGTAGGTAGTGATAGGCGTCAGAATAAACAAGTACAAGTCTTCCGGATTAATTCAAAATCGTTGAGCCAATTTCATATTCAAAAGAAATGGAGCATGAAAAACAAAAAGTGAAAAAGAGTCTAACGGAGACTGCTTGTTTACTGGTTACCTCACCTTTTAATCACGTGCAAATAGCGATGTACACAATCAAGAATGAAGTAAAGAAGTAAAGTGCACTTCTCTGATAAATTGAAAAAGGGAATGACGCATTCTGAGGGAGAGTAGGTTCTGTTGACGTCTACAGCTGAGTGGACGGATAATTCTCGAGAGAGAACATATCATTATCGTGGTCTCTTTTGATTCAAGTAACACTAACAACGCATTAGAAAACACAATTATAATTCATTCGAAATGCTCAAAACAATTAGAAGAAACTTTTCGCCAGGCGATTTGGTGGATTGGCCGAGTTGAAACGACGTTTCTGAGGACAGGAAGTGATTCTTCCAGATCTGACTTGAAGTCCAAGTCCTTTCTTCACGAACATGTCAACATCAATGGTATTAGCATCCAATCCAGTAATAGAGCCAGAAATTTCCATACTGTTTCCAACCATTTTGCTGCTTTTGATGACTCCAGTAATCTTTGTTTCCATAGGGATTGATGCTATGCCATATACGAATTCAGCTGAAAATCACTTTAGAGTACTTATTACTCGGAACGAATGCAACTCACTTTTGTTGTATGTTCCTTGACATGTCACAAATTCGAAATCATCGGAGAAGAATCGTTCCATATCAATGTAGTCTCTGGCATCAACTGGTTTCTTTATCAACCTCACGAATACCTCTGGTTTTGGGAAACCGGTGAATTGTCCATAATTTTCGCATGTTGTGAGTTCTCCGCTTTCAAGTTGTAAATGCCTCTTGTTCAAATAGAACTCAACGTCGACTCCAGTCAAAGAGGCTACCAATTGTATGGACGATCCTATGTCCTTAGCAGTCTTGATTGTGAGGGAATAGTCTCTTCCAGATTTGAGGAGTGAATCAATAAAATCCTCTGAAATTAGAAAATAGTTAAGTTTCCAATTTCTACCGTTGTTCTTACTTTGATCACCTCTTCGCCGACAATTGTCGTGATTGAAATCCGGCCGAAGGAGGGTTCCAATGATAGATCTGCTCTTTGATGAAATTGCTTTGGTCCACTTGTTTTGGAATTCTCTAACGTAGTCATCAACCGATTTTGAGCTGTTCACAAAATAATTCTTATTTGCAAGAAAATCTATCTTTTTGCAGGATAGGTTCAATCCAGATTTGATTGAGTTTGTAAGACTATCGTAAAAAGCTACCACGACAAGGTTTGGTCTACCTGTCGCCTGAGCGACAAATTTTATCATGTTGTTCAGTGATAGGGAGATTGATCCTTCTTTCAAATGAATGGATATATTATTGGTGGGTGGAATGCGAGTAAGGAAAGTGATCACTTCATCTGAAACAAATGTTGTTCTTTAAAAAAAAATATCCACTTTCACTCACCTCTTCTCATAAGGCGACTGCAATCTTGGAACTCAAATTTTGAGCTGAAGAACTTTCCGATTTTATCCTCGTCTCGAGTTGCAAGAGCCCCTTGAAACTGTTCCAAAAATGAAGGAAGATTCTTGGAGATCCAATCAGGATTATCTGCTTGAGCAGAGCTGACTCCAAAGCAGAGAAGAATAAGAAGAAGAAGAAGAATAGGAGAGCGCATTGTGAGCGAATGATTTGAAAGAAAAGGGATGGTGCTTTTATACTAAAATACTTCACGATTTTATACTTCATAAAACCATTCATTTTATACTTCATAAAACATAAAACATAAAATCATATAGAAATGCAAATCGAAAATCATAAAATAAGAAATCAGAAATCAAAGATCAAGTCCATATTTCTGGAAATTCTTAGATATTAGATTTGTGTGAATGTGTGGTAAAAGAACTTAAAACAGCATTTCAACTGTCTATAATTATTTCATGCTTGATGATACAGAGCACAGGCAAAGTATTTTTGTGTATAGGAGAGCTATGAGACAGTGTGATCAACCATTTTTAGTGCTAATTAAGTGCTCCAATTGCAAATAGTGGAGACAAATGGGAATTATTAGTTACTCGCTGATTAGTCTGTAGTTCCCTCGAAAAACAAACAGTTTTTTTTTTGTTCCAAGAATGGAATAGGTTTATTGATAACAGCAAACGTTTTATTGAGAGCTCAGATTTTAACAATTATTTCATATCGATATAGCAAAGTGAAGTACACAGGTGGTGGGCGATGAACTCGATAGAGAATCAATGTGTACCGGAAACACATACAACAAATTCAGTACATCTTTTGGGGACACTTTGCACTATGAACACGCGCGGATTCCTATAGCTGACCGAATGCGTTCACGTGTTATCGAGCATTTTTATGTGTCAAATGTGTGTTTTTAATGTGTTGTATGTGTCCACATATGCGGTACACATTGGTTTCCTATCAAGTTCATCGCCCAACATCTGTGTTGTTCCAATGGCAAATTATTTTCTGGCTGCCAAGCGCAGACTATTTACAGCCGACACAACTCGCTCAGTAGCAATTCCCTGTAAATAACAAAACGTATTTAGGCTACTTATCTTTGATTCTTACCGTGACGGCTCCTGGCAGATGAACTTTTTCAATTTCATCACGGAGCGAATTTTCGATCTCTTGGAAGCATGGATCATTAAGAGTGTGAACCAGATCTAGCAAAAAATGGAGATACGTTTCCAACGATGTAAATTGCTCTCCCGGCAAAAAATCATCGCTCATGCTTGCTTCGATACTGAAAAGCAAACCAGGGAGAACTTTACTGAATCCGTCGAGAGAAACTCGGTATTCACTATTGTGCACAGCGACAATTGCATTTTCAATCTTGACCTGGAGTGTGTAGAATGCAACTGAATTGAAAGACAATACTCCGTCCTTGAGACACCGGAGAATGTCAAACTTTTTGCATCCTGAATGCGCATTGATTCCTCCATTTTGAGCATCAGGATCTGGTTTGATTGCACCAGTGTTTTGGAGATCCGGTTGTGCCTTTTGCTCATTGTTTTGATTCGGTAATTGGATTCCTACCGGCATCTGAAGGGCATTGTGATGCACAACAAAAACCTCTTCTCCAATGCATTCAAGAGTTGGAGACTTGAAACTAACAATGCGGTCTTCATCATCAAAATCCACATCTCCAGCATTCTTGATCCTACAATAATGGAATAATTAAGCGAAAAATCAAAAGCAAACTTACTCCTCCTTCAGAGAAGTTGCTTTGCTGCTGAGCAAGAAAATCAAATGTATGGCCTCCTCAATGTTGAAAGATTTTGTTAGACTTTTGTCCTTGATCTTCTTCGCAATCCTAAAGTTTTTTTTTTCAATTAGCATCTGAAAAGTTACGAAGGAACTTACGTAGTTTGGAGATTATGCGAAGCCTCTCGCTTGCCAGTTTTGGCTGGTCTGTTTGACTTGATGGCAGGATGAAGTTGTTGATATTGTCTGTAGAGAGCAATCGCCGACTCTGGTTTGCGGAAGACGTTGGTGATGATCCATTCAACAACGCGAACATATTTGCATGGCTTTGCAGTTCTCATTTTTAGTTGTTTTCAAGCAAGACGAATCTGAATATAGAAAACTGATGAAGATTATATTGAAAAAAAGAAAGACATGAAAAACCCTGAGCAGGAAATCTAACTTGCAACGCTCTCTCTACAAAAAAAAGTGGAAGGGATACAGGGACAAAGACGCGGCGACGTTCAAAAGATGATAGAGCACATAAATACACGGTGTGAAAAGGGCTCTTTGTGTTTGAGAAAGGCAAATCCACACATGGACCCGGAGTGTTGATAAGAAAGCCGAATTCAAATGATGAGAACCTTCTCTATTGATCGTATGCCGAATGGGGAATGATTTTGAGCAGAAGACAAATGAATGATTCTACAATGTTGGCAAAGAGGAGAACAAGAAGGGGAATACAAGAAGGAGAGTGCATAGCGCGTCCCATTTCGTCACAGACCTCACAGACGTCGCATCGTAAATCTTAAAACATCGAATGTCGAGGGTGAGACTTCCAGATGAACAAAAAGAACAGTTTTTCCGTTTGCTCAAACAACACCAGTTAGTTGAGGTGAGAAACGATTATCTTGACATTGACGTTTTTATGACTGTTTTCAGAAACAAATGGCAAAAGGTGTGAATTGAGACCGTTTTCTATTGAAAAATCTGAAGGGTTTCTTTGGGTGGAATTTCTTATAAGGAAAATTTTATTATAAATATTGCTCAAGACTCTCGATTTTCAAATCGAATTTTGCATCAGGAATCCGAAAAGGTAAAAAAAACTGGGTTGAGTCAGTAAGTACTCGGTGAGACCTAGTAAAATTCATTCACAGTAATTCGTAGCCGCTGTAATTTTTTTTTATGAGTAATAAGTTATTTGATAAGAACAGAAATCTGAAGATACTTACAGTGAACATATTCATTTGTAGTTCTGAGTATCTGGCAAAAAAATAAACAAGAAAGGATTGAAAAATAAGTACAGGTTTGATACAATAGTGTTCAAAATTCATATACAGGAAGAATAAGGTTTACCATCTGCGTTTGATGATGTTAGGAGTCACATTAGCAACTACCAAACAAATAAAGATAGCAAGAACAAACGCGAAAAAGAACATAAAGTACATCCTGATTTGACGAAGTATGTCTACAGCACGTTGTAATCTCTCGAGTCGTTCAGCTATCATTTCACGCTGCTCTATCCATCTTGGCAAGTTGACCTCTCGTGGAACTCTTCGTCGGATTTCGTTCAGCATTTTTGAATTGGTTGCCTGAATTATTTGCGATAAAATAACTTCATTCGATGCGTAATCAAGAAAGAGTAGAAACTTCAAAAAACGATAGTTTGATTACCTGAGTTCTGATTTCTCCACGTTAACTGATAGTGAGAGAACACTGTTGGAGAGGATTCTGCAGAATGAAAACGTCTTCAAATTAAATTTTATTGAAGCAATAACTAGTAAATCACACCTCCAAAACTCAACTTAGTTACCTGGGCAAGATAACGAAATGAAAAACATCAGATAGAACTAAGCTAATGATACCCTTGGAGAATAGTCATGTGGATGGTGGGCACAACCAAAATAATATTTTGTTCAAAAGGTCTCATACTAATTCCAGAATTTGTCATACTCATTGAAAGTTGTGTGTATATAAGAATTCAGAATTAGAAGGGGAAATGAAAATATACTCGTTGCTCCACATGGAGGTATGTTATTACCGATCAGCATAGCCAGCTAACAATTAGTGTTGAAGAGCTTCAATCTGTCTAATCTAAGGTTATATCTGTCTAAATTCGCTTCTTCAAAATTTAGAAAAAGAGTCTTGGGAATATAGGATTTTACCTACATTAGGGGAAAATCTCGGATTTCCATCATAACTTTCGGATGTCTCGCGTATTCCCATGATTTCTGTTTGCACTTGAAAGTTTAAATCTGCATGAAAAAAAAGCACAAAAGTCTGTGCTTAATCACGTTTTCCTTAAAATACAGTTTTCATTGAATGCTTTTCTACAAACTGTGGTTGGTGGTTTCCCTGAACTTCGAACCACACCCCAAAAGGGTCCCACGAAATATCTATAACAACAAATAGTGATGCAGTCTTTTTTGATAATTGATGTGAATCTCAGTACTCTATCTGTATGAAAGCAAATTGCTTTTGCAAAATTATGGTAAACGAACTCAAACAAATAAATTATAATAGTTCATGTTGACAGAGACCTTTCATGATACCAACCTATATTTCCATTAGGAGTACTCACACAAAGGATGCGAAATATGCAATCAGACAGTCTGCTTATCTGTTCTACAATTATTTATACACATGTAAGATCAGAAAAAGTGGAATTTATGACTACATTTCGCTGGAGGATCACAGCGTCTGGTGGAAAAATGAATTAATGTTCCAGCGACGAATACAATTCAATACCCTTGTAAGTTCTATAGTTCTATGGAAAAATGCAGTGCTAGTTCAAATGAGCAGGATTGCAAATGACATCTGGTGTGTCGAGAATTGTTTACATTTACTTTTTCAGCGTATTCTATGATGAATGATGTAATTTAAATGGGAATTCAAGCATTGAAAAAGTTGGCAACTACAAAAACAAGAAATTTGATGAATAGCATTTGTCTATCTTTGACAGTTTCATGTTTTACAGAAATATTCATTAAGTTCTTTTTCCTAACACCACTCTTATGAACCAGTATGCTCTTTTCGATTCAGTTCTTCCGGGCAGCCTCCTTATTCAAATTGAAGAGAGACAAGGACAAAATAATGTAGTCAAATCTGTCAAAGTCCATCCACGCTTGCTCTGAACATCTGCCGTTTTTTTTTTTGTTTTCCGGGAAATGAGCTAAACCCTTTTCACCGATTTTTCATTTCGAGGTTTTCGTTTTCATTTCTGAAAGGTCAAATTTTTCTTTTGTTTATTTGTAATTTCAATTCGATTCTGGTTCGTGAATTAATTTTCTTTTTATTCCTCGATCATTGGATCAAACAAAATCAAACGTAGACTTGTTGAACTCTTGCCATCGTCTCGGTTTTGTATGAAACAAGAAAGTCACCAACAGGATTAGTGTATTAGTACAAAAGATGATTGGTTTTTAGTTCACCCGATGGAGAGGATATTGAAGAGAGCAATATTGGCGGGCACTATTACATCATACCATTTTACGTTCTAATCGACACTTCTTTCTAAAATCCGCGCAACCGCCGTGCACAATTTTATTGATGTGAGAGAGTATGGGGGAGACGAGAGACGCATATTAATCTCATACAGTCAAAATGTTCAGGTCAGTTAGACCCCAAAGAAAAGACATAACGTCACAAAACAGAAGGAATAGTCTGTATAGGTTTATATAATGAGTAAAAATAACCAATACACTTTCATAGAGTATCAAATGACTTGCGCGTAAGGTTATTATTCAATACACGTTAAACGAACACTGTGGAGCTTCAAGTTTAACCGAGTGAAAAGTGGGAGGGAGCATTGACAACATAACTCAACTATGTGCTTTTAATTCTTTAGTCAGTTGGAGCCAGACTTGCCCAACTTCGGCAGGAATTTGAAATATGTTTTGATTCTCTTCAACCCGGGTTGACAGACCGAGCAGGTGGCATTCCTCCAACGGCCCGGCCCGGCGCGCGACAAGTCTGTATGTATCGAACTTTTCCCCTCTTTTTCTTCAATTTTTTCCCGGAACTCAATCCCGTAGTTTAGTATAACCTTTTTTATTCTCTAAAACATTCTTCCGGAGAACATGCTAAATCTTCTCCAATTTCTCATTAATTTTACATCCGGTTTTTTTCAAAACACATTCCAAACCTGAATTTGAATCAACTTTCTCACCTTGTTTTTCACACACTGTCACATTCATTATCTATAGCCCAAATAGTGCAGCTGTCGGCATTACTTCCCATTTCCTACACAGCTTAACGACAAGGGACAGGGTTGTGTGTTCTTCACCTTCGCATTTAACAACCAATGCAAAAGAAAGCCAAACTGGAGGTCCTTTTTCTCGTCGTCTATTTCTCTACTAGCAGTTATCTCTGTTTGTTTCGTCTCCATTTTTGCTGTTCCTTCTAACTGACGTGTCTTTTTGTGCTTTTTTCATTAAAAAGTCGATAGCTTAAGAAATCCAAAAAAATACTTCCGGCCGCATTCATTTTAGATTATCGGGCTGAGATAATTCTAATTATTTTATTTCACTTTGCTAAAAGTTATCAACGCCTCAGTGGTTTCAAGTTTCAAATTTCGTGTAAAGTGAAGTATACTCTAACTGCCTGCATTGATGAATTTCTTATTATATTACTCACAATAGTTTTTTCTCTGAAAGCATTCATTCCAACTCAGAAATCAATGTTAACTATAATTTTGTTAACTTGAATAACATTTCGTGTGACCCACATTCGTTTGTTCATTCTAGCTTATCTTCACTTTCTTTTCTATTTCTCCTTGTAGAACATTATTCAATTTCAGTTTTTTTTTCAGAAATGCGATCTTTAAGCAAAGAAGGAATCGAAGGATTTCTCCGTTGTCTTCATTTCCAAAGAAAAACGGCTTCGGAAGCTTTCGAAATGCTTTCTGACTACATTGGAGGTCCACTGGAAGATCGGGAAAAATTCGAGACTTTCTTCAATCAATTGTACGATGATCCTCTCTTGTTGGCGAACCAGCCGGAACCAATCCAGAAAAATCTTATGAAATTCCTGGATCTGAAGTCTAGGTATGTTGAGAGAAGCAAAAAGCTCAAAACTGTTAACTTATTGCAGACTAGCTCTCCGTTCAACAACAAAAGTCTATCGTCAACTTGTTGATTCGACTTCATTTCATATCGAAAAACTCACACTTCGTTTTGGGACAGATTGGTTTGAAGTTGCGACCAGTGACGGCTATCGCTTGCGAATGGACACTATCGATGATTACGAATGCACTAAATGTGTTGTGTCTGATGGGAATCAAAAATGGAACTGTGATGGTATTAGATTCGACGATATTGTGACAAAAGAGTTCAAAAAATTCTTGTTCAACAAAAGGCTCACAATCGGAACTTTGGAAGTGTTTCAAGAGGAAAGTGAAGTGTGGATGGAATACGCCTTTCCAATAATATTGTCGGATATGTTTGGAGGACCATACGGGAATCCTACAATCAATATTCAAACACTAGATATAATTGATGATTACGATATATATCTTGATATATATTTGTCGGTTGTTGATGAGACTGCGGTGGAAGGACTTTTTGTTTACACCTATCACGAGGAAAGAGACACAGAGGATATTTCCGACTTGTTCTCTACTCCTCAATGGAAAAATCTCAAGTTTTTGGGGAGCAACTACGAATTCGATGCTCGAGTAGAAAATATTGTGGACAATTTCACTCATTTATGGCAGGCCGAGTTCAAACTCAGCAGAACCCTCACGCCAGCCGGAATTGTCAGGATGAAAGACGTGAGAAGTTTTGAGCAAAACAATGAATGATATAAATTCAATTTTCAGAGACTACTCGAGAACTGTGAATTGAGAGAAATCAAAATAACTCACGAAATGAAAAAAGAAGCGTTTGATGAGATCAATGTGACACTGGGAACCTACAACATGGTCGACCAGGAGAACCCTTCATGGGCTCATTTTGTGTATCCGCATTTGAAGAACAAAGTGCTCAAAGTTTGTGTTACAAATAAGTATGTTTGGTTCAAAAGCCCATGTTATGTGGAACAAGCTGAACAAGAAGAGGCGGTAAAAAGACGTAGAGGTCCTCCAGGATGTCGTGGCTGCGTCCAATGTTAAGGCTCACTAGGGAATGTTCTACACATAGGATGAGCTTTTGGAACGTATTATAGCTCATTCGAACGCTGAAAACCTGCTGATTTCAAATCTAAATTCCGTTTTTGCTGAGCTCGCTTCTGAGAAAAGCTGCTCTCTGAGATATGTCCGATTTTCGTCAAAGTTCCGACTTTGGAGCTGTCATAGACTATGTTCCCATGGTACTATGGTCCTCAAAATGTGTGAAAATACGAATTAGATCACCCTCTATCCCCCCACAAATTTTGGAAACTTTTTAAGAAAAAAATTTTTTTGAGCTGAAAATATGTTTAACCCCTGGCATGGGCTTTTCAGCTCAAAAAATTTTTTTTCTTAAAAAGTTTCCAAGATTTGTGGGGTGATAGAGGGTGGTCTAATTTGCATTTTCACTTAATTTGAGGACGACAGTACCATGGGAACATAGTCTATGACAGCTTCAAAGTAGAAATTTTGACGAAAATCGGTCATATCTGAGAGCACAGCTTTTTTCAGAAGCGAGCTCAGCAAAAACGGACTTCAGATTCGTGATCAGCAGGTTTTCAGCATTTGAAGGAGCTATAACACGTCCCAAAAGCTCATCCTGCGTATACACCATTCCCTAGTCAGGGAAATTATAATTGACTATTTTCTCATGTCCTGAATGACAGGAAACATTATTTTGAGTTTTCTTTTATCAGAGATTATCAATCCAAACAGTGTTTTGTTCATTTCAATTCAAAATGTTTAATATTTTGCTGTCTTCCTTCAATTCATCCACACATGTTCCTCGCTGTTTCATCCTTTATTACTGATGCCCTCCACATTATCATTCCCCTCTCCTAATTTCTGACTTTTCTCCTCTCTTAGCTTTTTTTTGTGGAAATTACGTCCTAATAAAAGTAGCAGATAATGTCAAAATGGTTCTTTTAATGGTAGAATAAAGATGGCTAGAAATTGGGTTTTCCCACTGATTTGTTCTGAACAACATGGAAAGTTATTTGGAAAATCGGGGTTTTCTGGTTCAAGTTATTCTTGTGTGTATTTTCTTACTCCGTTTCTTTAACAACATAAGTCGTTGACCACAATTGAGACCGACATCCTTTTCAGCGTGTTCTTCAGGTATAAATATTTCGTAGGAAACTAACAGGGACCAACAGGATTAGTGTAGTAGTACAAAAGAAGATCATCTGGTTCCATGATGAAGAGGATAACGAAGAGGATATTGAAGAGAGCAATAATACTGGCGGACACTGTTGCATCATTCCATTTGACGTTCTGATCGACACTCCTTACTAAAATGCACGCAACCGCCGTGCACGATTTTATTGAGGTGAGAGAGTGTTAGGAGGTGTAGGAGACGCATATTAATCTCATACAGTCAAAATTCTCAGGTACATTAGACCCCAAAGGCAAGACATTACGTCACAAAACAGTAAGGATGACCTGTATAAGTTTATATAATGAGCGGAAACAAGTTATAAATTTCAATATTAAAAAAAAAACGAAAGGCTGGTAAGAACATTATACAATGTGGTGAAAAATTGTTGTGAATTGTTTGGGTTATTATGTAGGGGTAAGTGAACATGTGATACATGTGAAAAATATAATTGAGATTCAAGATGGTATGGTTGAAATGTAAAACAATCTGGGAAACAAGGAACAATAAACGTTGATAAACATAAAAGTTCAACACAAAGATAACATGAAAATAGAGAGTTTGGGTAACAGGTAGTGGGAAAAACACCAAAATTACCTATGAAGAAGGAATGGGCCAAGGTCTAACAAAGAAAAATTGGATTTTTAGAAATTCCAGAGGCTCCATTTTGCTTTTCAATACCGAATTTGGTTTGTTGTGAATCAGAATGCGAAGCGGAAGGTGGCTGCTCCGAAAGGGAATCGCGATAGCAGGGTCCTAAATACCTGACGAAATCTTCTTCAGTGAATACTTTACACCTTTTAGTGTTTAAGTTTCGAGACGTCTTGTTGAGCCTGAAAAGCATTTATCTATTACATTCCAGACATCCACGTTTCTCAAAACTTACACTGCTTCTGCCTCCAATACTTTGAACATGTGTTCCAATTCAAAAGCACAGAGCTCAGGTAACACAACTCTGACATTGGGTGTCATTGTTCTCTGCTTTTTAACTTCCAATCTAAGCTTTTCCTGACGATTACGAGCTTCTTCCTGCTCTTGTAGTAATTGCTTCGCGAGCATGGGATTGGGTAGTTGCCTGTAAGAAAAACATAGTAATGATTGAAAATCATAGAATAAACTTACCACTCTGGGCTTTTTTTGGCATGAGTGTGATGAGCTATTGGAATACTTGGGTAATGTGGCTGAGCACTGAAAGTAATTGAATTGAAGAGCCAAAACTAGTTCAAAATCTTACAAAATAGTTTTAGAGTAGCCAGATAAGTTGATTGGGGTAGCCAACGAAGGGCGCTCTGGTTGAGTCACAGCTGACACCTCCAAAACGTTACCCAACTTTGAAATTTCAGGCGTCTTTTTCGTGCTGAAACATAAAATAATTTAGATGTTTGCTTCCTTATTACAAGTCATCTGTAGCCAATTTATTTCTCCTCACCTCTTAGTCTTCTTTGATTTCTCCTTTTTCCCAGAAGGGTTTTGATGGAGTCTGGAGCGGACACGCTTTACTTTCGGTACGACATTTTCCGATTGGTTTTTCGACTTTCGCGTCACAGTAGCCATTATTTCTTTCGATTGAATTGATGGGTACGATACTGAAAACATTGGTGTGTACAAAAAAGAGAAGAATAAATCATGAAAGAAAAATCCCAAAAAACATGATAATATAAAACGTTGATTTGTGAGGTTAATGGGAACTTTATTTCCTATTCATCTACTGTCTTCTCTGGCTCCGCCCACTTTACGGTAGAACAGATGGATGGGCGTGTTATTACGTGTAGTAATGGTGGCATTGCACACGTTCCTCTGGATGACCCTCTTCGCGGTTTTTTGTGCCGATTGCGCAAAAAAACCCCCATCTGCAACTCACACCAATGTATTGCAACTGATAGATGCCTCGAAAAAGAGGTGTATGACCATTTGTTCCCTGAAAAGAGTGAAAAAGAGCCTGAGAACAATCTGCATTTGAAATATATCTTTCTCGGATGAGGTTAATTTGAAAAAAAAAATCTTCATTTTGAAATGTAATAGTTGAGAGATGAAAATCAGATGAGAAATGAAGTTGTATTTAAAACATGTAGAACAGAACTGCGAGTGTAAACACATGAAAGTGGATGGAGAGAGCAGGTAAATCTTTGAAAAATACTTCAAAGTTGCCGGAAAACCAACAAATGGACAAAAAAAGCGGAAAAATTATCGTACGTTTGATTAGAAAAAGTTGAAAAAT
The DNA here is from genome assembly GCA_963572265.1 of Caenorhabditis doughertyi. Taxonomy (NCBI): domain Eukaryota; kingdom Metazoa; phylum Nematoda; class Chromadorea; order Rhabditida; family Rhabditidae; genus Caenorhabditis; species Caenorhabditis doughertyi. The sequence goes on along the minus strand of OY751558.1, from coordinate 27,366,918 downwards.
GATGGAATCTCAATTAAAAAAACTTTTTAAAGTGGAGCAAAGGGCATCTGAGGTTTTGGTTGATTCTGTGTTAAGCTTGGAATTAATCTGTTCACTCCCGAATCATTGAAATTTTGTACCCCAGTGAGCAAAATTGGAATAGGACGGATGGGTTGGACAGGAAAAAGTGATTGAGGATAGGAAAACGTGTCAAGCCTGGAGTTAAACGTTTGTGGAGTTAAAAATGGAGAAGAACTTTGAAATGGAAGCGGGGATCCAATTGGGAAGAGTGGAGGCATTGGATCATGTACGATAGGAGCCAAAGAGATTGGTTGGACTTTTTGATGTTGTTGGTTTTGTTGTGAAGGAACAGTTGAATGAATTACTTGAATATCATCATCTCTTTGATGACGGTTTTGATGAGTTAGAGCTGCTGAACGTTCCTGGCTTGGTATTCTAGGATAAGGTCTTTCAATTCTTAGTTTTCCTCCTTGCTGATTTCTTGGTCTTCTTGGCTGAACAACAGACTTTTGTGGATGCGTTGAATGAATTATTTGGATATCAGGATCCTCCACTTGCTGATTCCTTTGAAATGGGATTTCACGCGTTGGCCTCCGTCGCTGGTTTGGATCTGCCAGGGGTTGGTAAGGACGAGCTTGCCAGTTTGGTTCTACCCGTCTCTCATCAGATGATGTTGGGTGAAGTGGTCTATCTGGATCAAAAGGGAGAGGTTCCGGTTCTATTGGTTTATTTGGTTCCTTTGCCACAGCCGCTCGTTTAGCTAGCTCTTTTGCCGCATTTCTTTTTCCCTGCTTTTGTTTCTCTAGTTTTTCTTTTTCCAGGTTTTGTTGATGATCTTCAAAGAGTCTCTCGAGTTGTTGAGGCGAGCATCCAAATAATGGTGTACCAAACTCTTGCAAGGAGAGAACATATCGTTCGAAAGAAGAGGCGTGAGGCATCTTTTTCGGTGGATCCACGAGTGGAGTTATTTGATTAGGATCTAGTAATCTTGCAGCCAATATTGGGCTAGAAGGCAACAGAGGATTCATTTGTCCTTCATTTTTTACTTGTTGTAGTTGTGATGTGCTTGGCTCATTCTTTCCTTCTTCTTCAAGGCCCTTTTCTTTAGGATTTTGCCATGGTGGTATGTAGTATTGTCCAAGTTTATTGACGGAATAGTAAAGAGGTTTTTTGGAACGAACACCATCCGGACGTAATGTTTCCAGCATTTCTGGATCGATTTCCTGGAAAATGTTTTTGTAAAACAGAAAAGTAGTTTAAACAGTGACTTACATAAAGCTCTTCTTCTTTTTTATCAATGTTTCTCATTTTATCCATTGTGTGACTTGTGAACATTTTGATTGGGGGAACGGGTTGCTCAAGTGGTTTATCGAAATGATTCGCTGGGAGTGGAGCTGAAAAAATACTATAACTTGTTTCCATGAACACTAACATCAGCTCCTTTCACTTCCTCGAAAACACCCTTTTTTCAACTCACTTGAGATTCCAGCTCCATAAATTGGCGCTTTAAGCACATCCGAATAGTCAGCCTTTGGGTGTTTGCTGAAACTTTTACATGGCTTCATAATTATTGTACCGACCACTAACCGAAGTTTATTGAACATGCCCATGAGGAATTCAACATCTGTTTCCGTTTCCACGTTTCTGTAATTGAGAGATAAGAATATGAAAGTGGGATTAACTCTCACTTGAATGGTAGTTTTACTTTTGGTCCGCAGCGTAACTTCTTTGGGTCAAACTTCTTCTGAAAAATGATAATATATAGGAGCGATCCTCAAAACAATCTTACTTCTGGTGGCGGTCTAGGCCTGGGTGGCTGTGGTGGTGGTCGTGGCCTTGGTGGTTGAGGGGGCGGACGCGGTCTTGGAGGCTTCACTTCGCGTTTTTTAGAACTTTTGAACACCTGAAAACATTGTAGATCTAAAAAGCTGAACGACATCCGCTTACCGGTGGATTAGGTGGTGGTGGCATCAGTTCTCGATCGTCCATGATGTTATCAGTTGACAATGTTTGGTTCTGAAAAGCCTTCTTTTGTTACTTAAAAGTTTCAAGACAACAATAAGAACAAAAATTGTGTAGACAGGAAGAATTTTAGTGTCTTCCTGTTCTACGGACAGGAAGACACTAAAAACAGCTTCAGATACTTCCGGCTCACGTCACATAATACTTTCAAACACGTCTACTTTAGGAGATTGTGCATTCTCACAAAACAAGGGATTATAATCACGAGGGCATGAGAGCTTTAGTTTTGTTTCTACATGAGAATATCAATATATGAGTGCGAGAGATATAAATTTTGTTTTGTCTTCTGACTAGGTTCATCTAGAGTGGTGTGTTTGGAGCGTGTTAAAAGCGGATTTGATCGAACTGGGAGGGGTGAAGAACAGAACAATTCAATGTGTGTTACAAAGACTTTCAAAGTGTTTTCTTTCAAAGTGATCAGAGTTTGGAGCTCTAAACTATGTGCACTGATATCAAGAAACACATCCAAAAACGTAATTGAAGATGAATGCCTATTCAAGCAAGAGCTGACACCCTAACATCCGCGTCACAAATATGATTCTGATGTTCACAAACTACGGAACATGATAGAAAATACTCTACTTATCAAGTGATCAAGGTATTCTCAATAACAACTTAAGCAGTAAAGCGTAAAGCGGGTGAAATGAGAATCGTGATTATTCCCAAAAGGTAGTCTTGGGAGAGGCAGAAGTTTGATCATAGTCTAGCAGCAAATACCAAAAAATCAAGTTTTTTTTAGAGAACTGAGGTGAAAAACCAAAATTGGATTCTCATAACTCAGCTTTTAAGTAAGATGTGGGAAAAGATTTGGTTTGCATCATAGAGAGTTTGACACTTGTTATAAGCTGTTTTACATCTATGGCAGATGAGTTCAAAAACAAAGTCTTTGTCGAAAGCATAGATTGTTATTTGGGTAATTGAACATTTCACTGTCAGAAACTACAAGAACCACAGCTCGTCATCACATGACAACAGATTCTCCGACTTCCGGAGATGACAACTGTTTACGCACTTTTTTCTTATCCGCTTCAAAAAAGTGCACTCTAACGTATTGGAAAAAATGACCTAATCCGTATCAACTTCAATTCCAAAGGAAATAGAGAAAATAGATGTACTCGAAAAAAGGGAAATTAGAGTTCAAAGTTCAGAACAAAAAGGCATAAACAGAAAGGGTAAGTGACAGACAGGTGGGGCTTAAGAGAGCTGAACCAGGTATCTGGCAACCACTAATTAGAGTTTATGCTGCTTGCACTTAATCCTTCCATAATAACCGGAAAGAAGAGAAAAAAAGAGCAAGGAATCAAAATGAAACCGAGTTGAGAAGAAACGTATAAATAAGTCCATTTGTAATTTATTAAAACATTTATAGTTTAGATCTAAGGCTTCAAAAAAAGGCTTCAACTAAAATCAAAACACACTAAAAACGCACCATGCATAGTTTAATATTGCTCATAAATCCGTGTGCAAGATTTATCAAAGATTAGCGGTGCCACTTTTGGGATTTGATAAGATTTTTTTTTTCTAAATTGACTGAAAAAAACGTAACATCAGTTTCGATTATTCTTAGATCAGATGGCATAAATGAGTGGTCAAACAGGAACATCGGAGTTGGCTGTAAATGAAGTGATCTGAAATATAAGGGAATCAGCACATTGAAGGTTTGAGACAGTGAGGCAGAAAGAAAAGACATTGTAAAACAGCGCAAGAACAAATCTTGAATTGGATGTCAATGAAACTTGAAACGACTCGATGAAACTATCCTTATCGTCTCATGGATAAAATTGGCGTTTTTTTTATTGACTATTGATCTTCCAAAGTGTTTCATCTTTTGGCTCGCTGGCTCAAAATTTCTTCACATACTGTTTTATAACTATTCGATACAGCAGTTTTTACATGACAATGTTTCTCTCTATGCTGTTATAAACCAAAACCTGGAAAAAATACTGCAATTGGAGCCTGTTCCATAAGGATATCTCAATATCGATGCTGTTCTAATGGGAAAGAATACACTTTGAAATGTTTCTATTATACATTATGTCACTATCATGTGAGCCTTTATCACAACTCGAGTTATGATATTGGACAAGAGGTTCTTGTCAAATATATTCAACAGTTTTTCATCTCAGATACTTCACTACCTTTAAAACCATCTAACAGCCTTGACTATTCTTATTCCCATTCCCAGTTTTACCACAAATCAGTGCACTTTTCCTACATTAATAAAAAATTGCCAATTTTCTCAGTCTGTAAGCAGAACACACTTGTATCTAAACCGCATTCTTCTTCCCCTGTCATTTTCCATGTCTTGTTCTTCATCGACCACTCGCGTTGGCTCTCTTCACCCCCTCTGTTTTCTGGAATGTTCTTCTTCGTCGTCGCCCTCGACCTCCCGGCCGTTAGACCAATGGAGAGCAAGAGATGTGGGAAGAAATAGTGTGCTAATGGAAGAGAGGCAGGCGATAAAGACGACGTCTTTATGTCTTCCTTGTGTGTGTATGCCTTCCAATGCATGTTGACGTCATACGAAAGGGACAGTTCTCAGCCGGACTGACCTAAAACGAGAAGATCCACAGGAGAACGATTGTTCATACCGTCACTTTCACCATCTGGATGTCTGTAACGAACGAATCCAACCAAACAAGACGAACGACTCAACAACGTTAACAAGTAGAATTTTATGAGATTTATTATGGGAGGAATTGAGATTCTTGGGCAAGCCATAGTAAAATTTAATAAAAAACAAAAAAAAAGAGATCGGGTGGTTAACGTGGTGACGGGGAGCGAGATGGAGTACGTTGAGAATCACGTTTTGGAGATCCATCGCGTTCCGAACGCGGTGAGCGAGATTCCGAACGAGAGCGATCGCGTGGGGAGCGATCACGTGGGGAGCGATCACGCGGGGAGCGAGCACGTGGAGATCTGGAGCGAGATCTGGAACGTGATCTTGAGCGAGATCGGCTCCGATCCCGGCTCCCACGACTCCCGCCACTTCTTCTTCTGGAATCCGAATCCTCCCGAACTCGAATATAAGCAGTTTCACCCTGAAAAACAGACAGAATTAACGTCATGTTAAAAGGAAATGCCAGAAAATGCGGCATAGTCTCAGTGGCCAGAATAGAAAACTCACCTCGTGGGATCTGAACTTCGTGTCGTCAAACTTGCGGACGGCATACTTGACGTCTTCGTAACGCATGAACTCAACGACTCCGGTTCCGTTACGATCGACGTTGGCGTAGCAGATGTCGCCAGCATCACGCAAGTGATCTTTAAGATCTTGCCACGATCCAGTTGGTGGGAGATGTTCCACAATCACTCGATAATCACTTCTGCGTTGTGGACCTCCGCGGCCACGTCCAACACGATATTCGCCATGGCGAGTACCTCCTTCACTCAATGGACGACCTCCTGGTCCACGGGGTCCAACTCCACGTGGAAACTCAACACGGATTCGACGGCCATCAAACTCGTATCCATCGCGACCGCTTACGGCGTCTTCGGCGTCTCTGAAAAGTCGAAATGATTGCATTTTCTTACAGGAAATGGCTGAACTTACCTATGATCATCAAATTCAACAAAAGCAAATGCTGGTCCACGTCCAGACTTGATGTCGATGTACTTGATTCGTCCGTACTTATGGAAAACATCATCAATTTCTTTCTCACGGACATCCGCCGGCAAATTTCCAACATAGATCTTGGTTTCGTCGCGAGTCATTGATAACTCCCTGAAAAGAAAAAAAAATTTGAGTTGCGTTTCGAGAAAGAAAAAAAAATTCATAAGAACAGAAAAGATTATTCAAACGAGAGTAGATTTGAAAAGAGACGTGTAACAAAAAAATCAATATACACAAAGAGACGTTTGGACTGGTCCGTCTTATCTGCGCGCGCACAGAATGGGCCAGGAAGGGGGAAGGGGGTTCACCTAGAGCGTTTTTGCACAGTCTGCGTAAAAAAGGCGCGTAATGTGTGTGGAAAGACGCAACGCGACCGCGACGCATCCAATGGAAATGGGACTGTGCATACCTAAATGAAGATGTAATATGGGAAGATTCTGTGGGAAGAAAGATGGTATGCTGAGAAACCATTTGGCCTTTGTGTGGGAAGAGAATACGTTTAAAAGTTAGGTTGTTTATAGAAACGAGAAGGTCTGCTTTTTACAGGCTCTATGAGATAATGGAGAGAAAAAGGAAAATGAGTGGAAAGTTATCAGTTGGAACGTTTGAATAAAGAAGATCATTTGCATTTCTTAAATCTATCTCAAATCGAGTAATATCTCGAATCGAGGCGCTATTTTTAGGAGATAAGCCCGTTGCTGATATGCACTTGATAGGGCTTCTAAGGTTTCTTGCACGAAAAATATTGTTGTATCACTTCCGGAATAGTTCAAAACTGACGGAAACTAACACTATAACTATCGATACCGCGGAAAAAACCAAATTTTAGGCCCTTGGCCCTGGTTGAAAACATTTTCTTTCTTGACTAAATCACCACGGAGTCATGCAGCATTTCTTTAACTACTTGGAAAATCAAAGTCCCATGGAAAAAAAAAATGGAAAAAGAACAAAACGTTTCATACTAATATCTATTCTTCTTGACGTCAAATTCGTTGGAAAAATATGGATTTCGAGTGTCCGTTAAGAAAATAGCGAACGCGCTCCACTGTCTTCTCCGTGTGTACGCTTGTCGGACAAAATGGGGCAGCATAAAATTCTAATCTGGGGATTAGGTAAGATGCACGTTGGAGAGAAAAACAAACGAAATGAATGTATATGGAATAAGGTGGTGAATTATAAAGTTTATGAGAATTTCCGACATTGAATGGAAATGAGTTGCAATGAATAGAAAAATAGTTTTATGTTCCTTCTTTTCGACTGATTTTACGGGCTGAGGGGCGACAAATGAACAACCTTGAGGTGTTTCCCATATCAGTTCATGGCATTTCTTTGGAATGAAAAGACGGAAGCGCTACAATTTCCCCTTATTTCCAAAGAAGACTTTCGAATAACTTACCATTCGGCATTTGAATATTCATTATCTTCTTGAACTCTGTATAACCCTCTTGGCATTAAAATTTGTGAACTGGATTGTACTATATGTTTGTAGGTGGCTAGACAATCTTAATGGCAAATGTTCATACGTAAATGAGCCAGACAATCTCTTTTCTACATTTGTGAATGTTTATAAACGGGTTTCTTGACCCTCATAACATTTATATTCGTTTTAGATTTTTAGTTCTAGTTGGGTAGCCAGAAATTATTTTTTGGGATTTTTAAAGCTAGAAGGTCAAATATATGAAATATACAAAACCACGGATTTATGGCCTGGTTAAGCTCATCAAAAAGCCAATGGCCCTAGCTCGTTTTTCCAAATTGACACAACGAATTTTGTTCTCTTCCTGGGAGGTAGCCGCCTGACAACAATCATCGTTGTTCTATAAGTTATATTATCTTATTTGGCTTGTCTGTTCCCATCATCTGTGGCTAAAGATCAACAAACTTTTTTCAATTCTATTTCCTGTCGTTTTTTTGGCTCTGTCCGGGTATCGGAGGCCGATGGGTGTTTTTTGGGTGCTCAAAAAAAATCGGAGGCCGAGACGGAAATCGGAGGCCGAAGTAAAATAAGAGGCCGAACGAAAATCGGAGACCCAAATGACCTAGCTTTTTTGATGTATACTTATCAATTAGTTGTTGTAAGAAACTGTAACACAAACAGTCTGAGTGACATCCTTAAGATGATCTTTTGTCAAGACTCTGTCAGAGCCATAGGGCTAAGCCTAAAGCAGAGTAAGAAAAAAGTTTAGCTTTAAAGTTTAGCTTTAAAACGAAAGATAGCTTTATTACAAACTCTATTACATCTTCGGCCTCCGGTTTCCGTTCCTTTCAAATAAGTCTCTTCGGCCTCCGATTTTCTTTTGGACGGTCCAATGATTTTTTCGGCCTCCGATTTTTTTTCTCGGCCTCCGATTTCCGTTTCGGCCTCCGATACCTGAACAGAGCCGTTTTTTTTTTGTCTGAAATAATTTCGGCAACATTATTCTCCATGACTGCATTTTATCACCCTCATATCTTCTTTGAAAGATTTGTCAACTTTTTTTTTATTCGACTGGATTAACTAATCCGTAGTTCTATCAAATTTCTAAACCACACTTTATGTGTAATGTTTTATCCATGTGAATAGAGAAAAAAAACAAAAACTACATGCTCCCATTGTTGCATTTGAGGGTGGGAATATCTGTTTTTTTTTTCATATGAGTTTGCCCGATTCCCTTGAGTTGAGCAGTTTCCTCATTTTTTTTTGTTACATTCATATATACATTCTCATTTACAGCTTTTTATTCAGCCAGCTATGACCAACTCCGAAAAAAGTACGGCAATTTGGCGATTCTCAATTGGCAACCAGATTCATGTTGTCGAAGTGCAGAATGCCGACAAGCTCGGAAAAAGGATCTTGATGATTGACGGAGTTGTGAGTCCATGTACATCTAATTTTGAAAGATTCCTAGTAGGAAATAATCTCGAATTCAGACTTTTATGGGAAATAGTAATTGTTTCGCCCGATAGTTACCAAGATCAGTGCAAGGGGTGTGAAAATGCCAGTTCATTAGCAGAATAGGTAGCACAACAAAAAGTTAGGCTCATAGAAAAGTAATCGTTTGGTCTAGTACTGTCGGTCCAAAGCAAAGAAGAATTAGATCAAGTTCTTAAAGAACTGTTTGCTTTGTCTAAACTGTTGAAAGAAACTGACAATGTGTGTAAGACAGTAAAACTTTGTTCACTTTAAGCAACGCGATGAAGACCGCCATTTCTTTCGAAGATTGAGAACTCAAGACTACCAAATTGGAAAGGATATTGTTTCAGTCGATATCGATGATGACGATTCTATGGAAATTAAATACTCGTTGAGCGTAGGTTGAAAGGAAAGTCGCTAAGCATTAATTCAACATCATTCAGGTTAACAGTCGGCCTCTCAAAGAATATCAGGCAAATCAACGGAAGCAAATTTGGTTTGCGCCAAAGAAAAAGGATAAGTCAAGCGAATTGATGGGTTTTAATGGAAAATTCCAGATTCTGTTTGGTGAGTTAACTGTAGGAGGTTGTTAGAAGTATAATTTTTTTCATGAAATCTGATGTAAAACTTGATTTATTTTTCTCATTTATATCTTATCCTTTGAACTTTCAGATCAAAATTATCTTGAACTTTTTGTTGACGGGGATAAACACAAATTTGATGTGAGTGCATTTGTTTTTTTCTAGTTCTTGTCGTACTGTTGTTTCACATTCTCGTCATCTTCAGTGGAAATTTGGAGGCTCCTCTTAATATTCATTATTGTTGTAGGAAGTCAACATAGCTTTACGAGGAAATAGGAGATACTTTCAAATCGGTAATCAAAATTTCAACATTTGGATGCAGAACAACAAAGTTGGAAAGTAAACATTTTCACTTATTCTTCAGGGAAATCAACCCCGAAAAACATATTTCAGAATCAACTTTACGGCTTCACTCTACAACGAAGGAGAACTGGTCCCTGTGATTGCCGATCCAACAGAATATGTGTTTGCAAAGGATTGAAGTACGCAGTTATATTATGGGTAATATCAACATTTTATTCTATGCAAATAAACATTGAATTGAAACGTTTGAATAGATTTTAAAAAACCGAAACAAAGTCGAACAGTTTTTTCGAATTCGCTAACTAGTTTTTTTGATTTTAAGGGGTTATATTGGTATCAGGGATCTCTGTTTCTTCGAAAACTCAAACAGTAAGTTATTCGAGGATGAGAAAGCGGTAGAACGGTATTATCTTTTATCAAATCTTTGGTATCATGAAAAAATTTTTTTCATAAATGCTTATAATAAAAAAAGAAACTTATTCCCATAACAAAGGTATTAATTATGAAAGTAAAAATGAGCGTGCCTAGGGTATAACCGAAATAAAACAAATCTGTTCACGAAGCTGAAGCTTCAAAAAAATTGTGAGACAACAAACTCTAAAAATTGGAGAACTGTGTAAATGAGATTGACAATGGGCTTGGGAAATCTTTTGTGGGAGGATCAAAAACAATGCGGAGTGGGGTGTGCGTTTGGAACCGAAACATCTTGGATGAAATAGAACCAGGTTGTTAATGGCGAGAAGAACCTGAAAGTATTAAATTACGATGAATCGAGTGAAATTCACAATTACCTCGTCTGTACTCTCTGTTTTCTCTTTCTTCTCTATCATCATATCTTCTCCTCTTTGGCGATCTGGCTTCATTATCATCATATCTTCTCCTCTTTGGCGATTTGGCTTCATCCTGATATAATCTTCTCTTAGCAGATCTTTCTCTTGAATAAGAACGACGATCTCTGTCAGAGTGTCGGTCACGTGTTCTGAGGGGAGATCTGAGAGGGGAACGACGATAAGAGTTAGACGAACGGTCTTTCTGAGAGCGATATGAGCCGGAACGACGGAATGAATCTCTAGAAGATTTTGAAAGCTGACTTTCTTTGTTGTGGGACCGTGATCTTGAATCTCGTTGTTCTTCGACTTGTTTAGGAGAAGATGGTTCCGGTAAGAGCTTCGCTGGTGGCACCTTTTCCAATTTGTAAATCGATATTGGGAATTTCATCTCTGGGCGGGGCGAACTCGAAGTCACGGGTGCGACTGGAGAACAATTGACCTTGTCGGAAGCCTTCTCTGTTCCGACATCGATATCTCCATCCGCTGTCCTTTTGCTCATTTCTTCATCAATCACTTTTTTCTCAAACTTCAGCTGCTCAATGCGGAGTTGTAACTCCAGCATTTCGCTGAGGTACTTCTCGTGCTTTGATTGTGAGTCGCACGGTGGATTTGGAGCATCAGGAATGATTGGTTTTTCTACCAAAATCACTTCATCGGTTCCTCTTCTTTGTTCTTTGTTGAATATAGTCGCATCAAACAAAGCAAAATATTGGTCTCCACACAATAATTTGCTATGTGTGAAGTGATGATGTGTATATTGCCGCATATAACTCTCCATTCGAGCATATGCATGCCTATATTCCGGTGGAGAATCTTTAGATTGAATTGGAGCAGTCGGTAAGCCTGATGGCAACAATTTTCCAAGACAAAAAAGTGTGCTGCTCAGATTCAATGATTCATAACAATCCGAGTTATAAATCATTAACAATCCGCGCACGAAGATTATATTCAATTTAATATTTTCTGGGAGCTTTAATGTTTTCTTCATATAGTGGACCATTCCATCTACAGGACTTGAAAAGTGTGGCTCTGAGTCCAAATCTTCTGCTCGAGGCGCGGCCCTTTCCAATCCGTAGCTAGGATAGATTTTTCCAATCAGATCCGTTTCATTCTGAAAAAAAGTCTTTTCGGAATAGGTCAGTCCAGTAAAACAAAAAAAGTTTGATTTTTTGAAACTGGTAGACCTATCTTATCTTGGGAAGCGCTCTTTTACTGATAACTTCCTAAAGTTATGTGAATTTTGTATTCAAGTGAACTTCTGAAACATTTCCTTATCCTTATGAAAATAAGGGAATGCTGGGTAGCCCTGATATAACTTTTGCTCTATCTAATAGAAATTGTCAGAAGTAAAAATCCGATTTCCCGCGTGAGAAAGACAGGTGCCTGCAACCCGCCCGGGGAATGAATTGCCTACAATACTGAGCCAGGCAGACGAATTGTCGCCAGGTAGCGGATTTGGCTCTAGTCGGGAAGAATGGACCCAAGCAAAAAAGAATGGACTCGAAAAAAAAAGAATGGACCCAAAATGAAAAAAGAATGGACCCAAAATGAAAAAAGAATGGACCCAAAATGAAAAAAGAATGGACCCAAAATGAAAAAAGAATGGACCCATGACCAAAATCAGTAGTACCTAAAACTCATTTATTTGAAGGCTTAGGCACTGTCGAAGCACTTACGTGACCGAAAGTCTCATTCCAGAGGTACACCAACTATGAACAGTTCAGAAAAGTGTCTTGGGATTGCCTTAGCCTTCAAAATAATGATATTTTGGTTTTTATCTGAGTCCATTCATTTTTATTTTGGGTTCATTCTTTTTCACCCGGGTCCATTCTTTTTTCTTGGGCCCATTCTTTAAGACGGCCAACCGGCAAAAAAGGCTAGATCCTGTTGGAACTAATTGGAATTCTTTTTTTCATTATAGCAAACTAGACAGATCCGTTCTTGAATTTCTATTTTCAGTAGAAGTATAGAACATAAGCAAGCGAGAAATGAGTGGAAATTTTGGGAACAAACTTTTGTCTATGAACTATCATAAATAAAATTACCTCTTTCCTCTTTCCGGCTTTGTTTCCTTGCACATTCGGTGTTTTTGCGTTGCTGATGACTTGATTTCCTGTTGTTTGTGGTGCCATTTCGTTCGCGGTCTAAAAAACGAGAAACTTCAAAACGTTGACAGGAAAAAGAAAGAAAACTGATCGTTAACAAGCTGATATGTAGTAAACGTCACGTATTAAACAATCCGAAAGGTGTAAGACAAAAGGAGTGACCTAAAGGTACGAGATAAGTGAGTGACTAATCCTTTGGAGGTGCATTCAATGTATGACGGTCCAGACGACACGTAATGGTTTCAGAGAGAAGGGAGATTGAAGAGTAGACAGACTGTGTGTGCAAACAGAGCTAATGTATCTTCCCGACACACAATAGAATAGACCCCCTAGATTGGCGGACCGTCCTCATTTAACGACCGGGTGGTAATAAATTGCTGATAAGCGGAAAAAAATTGCTGATAAGCGCATTTGATAAGAACATGGAAAACAGTATTGGGGGATTCAAATGGCCTATCAATTGAGAACGTTGCACTGTGAAGGAATAATGTTCATGAGCTGATTCCTACAGAAGGTAGGAAAATTTCCAAGCGAGTGTGATGTTGAAAATCTCAAAAGTGATACTGATGGCACTATCTATTTCACTGTTCCATTAACAATAATTAACAACAATAGACAACATTCAAAAACTTCCTAACAACTGATGACACTTGTGAGAAAAGACAATCCATCAAAACAGGAAGTATATTCGACATGCTCAACGTTAACACGTCATCCAAACATTGCGTTGATCGAAAAACAAATAAATAGGATGTTGCGGTATTTAAAGGGCCAGGTTTTGTCGGCCCCCATCCTACAAAATCCGTTCCAGACAGGTGGCTAAAAAGAGAGAAAAGAAAAAAGGAGAGAGACTAGAAGGGATAGGGTTTGTCAGTTATAACGTTGCAATGGAACAGTCGACAGTCGAGGAGGGTCACACCTGTCATACATTTTGACACAATTACATAGAATCATAGAAACCTTTAGAAGATCATACTTAGATAATAACACCAAAGTTTTCAATATTTTTATTTTTGAAAGCTAATTTGATCCAAACTGTTTTGAGATATTGAATTTATTCATTTGAAAAACGGTTGTAAGGGAAAACAATGCAAAAAATGATCAAAAAACAAGCATCTGCGAAAGAAAAACAGAAAGAAAATGAGGAAAAAACAATATTGAAGATATACATTGATTGTGGTAAAAGTCAACAACGGGGAGAAAACAATAAAAGCATTATGAATCATTGCTAAATGCCTATTGATGAAAGAGTGAATCATATCTAAACTGGATCTAACATATTGAGTATGAAACAATGAACTATTAGGAAAGTGGGATAAGTTTTAATGTTGAAAAAGTGAAGAACTAGTAAGAATACAATCAAATTATTTGGAGAGAATGTATTTTCCAATTTGAGCCCAATATCAAGATAGATTAAAATAACGAGGTTGTTGAAGATGAAGGTGATTGATAGAGAAATTATGCCATCAATTTGCAAAAAGCTGAATTTTTTTCAATGAAAGGCAAAGCGATGAATGTTTTTTGTGTCTCACAGTAACTCACAGTTAAAAACAATTTGTGAGCGTAACGGACCCTTTTGGACATCTAACACTACGTTTTTTCACCGGGGTGACATGCTTTAGCAAATATTAGGTTGGCAAGTAAATTTCTACCCACTTTTTATTCGAAAGTTTTCTTGATTGAGAAGCACTCTTTTGTTCTGATTTGTTTATTATTTTTATACCCTTAATACTTCTAGCTGATAGCCAAAATTAGAAATTTCCAACTTGGAAATGCGGACGGGTAGAAGTGGAAACATGAGGTGACCTCTTTTTCAAGTATCCCATGAGTTTGAACCCGCCATTTCTTTAGATGAACATAAAGTTGGGTAACAAATTGATTGCAGAAAAGCCAACGTCTAAGGAGTACGGAGGCCAAAAAATAGAGGCCTACTGAAAATCAGTCGAAAGATATTTCAACTGTTTCACAACATGAGGTCATAAATGAGGCAGAAAAAAACAGCGAAAATTGGGAATAGTGTTCATGACCTAAAATTTTTACCCTTTTAAGTTAGTTCTGAATGTTTTTTATCGTGCCACAGGTAGTTACTATTGCATGTTATGTTTTACCAAAAGATCGGAATCAATCCTCTTCCTGTTCCCATCACAATGGAGATATGGGCATTTTTGTTCTTCCACCGATATCTCAAAAATATTCAACTGAGCAACTCTATGTTTCTCGTGGGTTTCGTAAGGCACAATGTCCTTCATAAAACTCACCAAGAGTTAATGAACATCCGCTATTTAGGAGTGAGAAATTTCAGAAAATGTTAGTGCAATTCAGGTGGCTTTTGAGCACGAGCCTAGTGCTCACAGGAGAACGGTGAACAGAGGGTCTGGGTTTTGCTATCGGACGTTTTGACACCCCATATACCTTTTACTGTTACCCTTTTGTCAATGCGCCTAGCCGGTCTCAAATAGGAGCAAAGTCAAAAGTGTGTAGAAAATTACTTGCCAACCTAATAAGTAATGGAAACACCTAGCACAAATATCAACTTAAAGGAGGGGAAGGGAGAAGGTCCAAACTAGCAGCGACGGCAATTGTAGTACAAATCTTTCTTTTGTGAATCTTTTTCCTCTCTCTTCTGAAAATATGAATTCAAATTTGTTTTTGAGTATTCTAAACTCTACCATAATACGACGACGTGCCTTTATAGTGATAACAATTTTTTCCAGCTTTCCTGGTTTCAAAATTTGGAGTTTTTCCCACTCATCGTCTTTGAAAAGGCCTTTTTTCAACACCTCTCGGTGTTCTCTATTGCCTCCAGCGTATTTGCTAATGGGGAGGGTTGCCGTGTACTCCCCGTCATACTGTACCACTCCCGCATTATTTTTTCCGCCAAATATATGTGGCTCCGAATAGAGGAACTTATTGAAAACAATAATTTTCGCCTCTTTTCTAGATTTTGCGATCTTCCTGAAAACAGATTAGTTGATACCTCGGTTTTGAGTGTGAGAAAAAACATACCGATCGATGTCGTAAATCGTGTCATCTCCATAAACACGACCATCACTCCAGCCGAAAATGTTTATGTCGAGCTCCTGGACGATTTTGGCCTCTGTAAAATTGAAACCTCGTCAATTTCAAAAACAAGGAAAACGCTCACTTTTGATCCGCTTGCTGCTTGCTTTGTGTGTTGCCAGACGGGGAACGGACTGTTGCGTCTGCTGCTTTGGCAGAGCCGGGTGGCGAAATGGAACCCCTTTGTTTTGGCAACGAGTCATATCCCGGCTAGGTAAGTTCGTGAAGTTTCCACTAGTCGACCACCTGATGGGAGATATGGGGTAGTTCGCAATAGCCGACTTGAACGGCATAGGAGCCACTCGCTCCTGATCTGTCGATTCGGCAAAAATAATAACAGGAATTTCCGGGGTTGTCTGTGCCGGTCCAAATAATTCAATAGCCAGACACGAGACAATGCCTCTGATGAGGCTCGTGCTCTCTCCTCTCATTACTTTTTCTCTCAACTGTTGGTAAACCATCATTTTTTCCGGGATTGTTGGATAAGTCCGCTGAGCCCATTCAATTGAATCCATGGAAATTGATTTCCTAACTAGAGTAACTTGGTCTAGGCCAACTGGGAAGGCATCGAAAATTCCACTGTCGTACATTATGAAGTATGCATCTCCTGCCACGAGATGTGCCTTCGATTTTTCCAATCCCAGCATCTGCATCATGTTGAACTCCAATTTATGGAAGGAAGAGCAAGCATCTCCCTCATACGTGATTTGTTCCATCGTGTCGGCCGCTCTCTTATGAAGACAAAATTGAGCATCGCTAACTTGGTTTCCAAAGTAGTGTTCTGTGGAATACACGCAAATGACTCCTTTTAGAACCAAGACATCTACTTCTGAATCGACGGGAAGCTTCACCGCCAATCTCATGAAGTGCTTGACTCTGTCCTGTGGGAGAGACGGCTCAGAGGTTTTCTGCTTTTTTGGAGGCGGTGATCCTTTGATGTCGAAGGATGGGTCGATTTTCGATATAAGATCCTCTTGTTCGACCTGAAATTACGAATTGAGTTTCATGAAGCTGCTTTTATTTGAGCTTCTCAGTTTTTATCGAATTTTCCAGTTCCAATTGTTCAGTTTAAAATTGATTTTGTATCTTATCTTTATGTATAAGTCGGTTGGTTCTAACGAATCTTGGTTTTTCAATCCAGCTAGATAGCTAATGTTGCGCAGCCGTGCTCGTGGGCAATTAGTGTGGGGGAGAAAGACAAACGAGTTGCCTCTTCACAGGTGGCGGACCGGCAAAGCAAGGAATTAGGTCCCATTTGGATATGATAGGCAATCCAAATGGTTTTTCTCAGTCTGACAGTGCTAGGTGAGGATGCAGCGTAAAATAGAAAGCTATTGTAGATAATATAGAAAAGTAAAAGTTGTGGAACTTTTGTACGAGAGTTCCTTAGCTTTCTCAAATCTCTGGGTTTCGCCAAATTTTGACAGAGTCGCATTGTTTCAAAATTCTCTTGAAAGACAAAACTAAGGTTGAATACATGGGCTCATTAAATTAAAATTTCAAAATTTTACCTTCCTACAGTTTCTTGAAGTGACAATTAGAACCCGCCTAATAATTTTTGTTTCAAACTATATGAGACTTCGTGACACGTATCAGTTCAAAACTTCTCAACATAATTCCGAGAATGTTTTGAGAAACGAAGTACCAAAAAAAGTCTATGACACATTTTAATTACGTAACTCACAACGCAACTTCAAGATGCCTACCCCTTCCTACTTTTCAACCCAAAAAATTCGCACGCTTTTTCTATTTGAATCTCATGATAAAGGGTCTAAGTAAGGATGTCTAAACGCGATAAATGAAACTATAATCTCGGGAAACATGAAAGTAAAATTACCTCTCTCTTTTTGGCATCCATCCCGTTTCTCATGTCTGGCATTTTCTTGCTGTTTGATGGTAGAATCTGGGAATCCTTCATTCTTTCGAGCGTTTGATGGGCGTGCGAGACTGAAGTTAGAAAATAAAATATTCAATAATGATATTTGAGGATAAAAGAAAAAATAAATTGAAAACTTGAAAGCAGAAAAAAACGCTCCAGAATGAACAGAAGCAGGGTAGGAACATCCATACTCTGACCATATCTTATGGGACAATGTTGCCTCGAGAGAACGGAGGAGTGTCAACTACAGGTCAGTTTTGAATGCCCACACGGATAAACGGATAGTCATGGTGTTCTGGCAGGTGTTAAATATAAACAATTTGTAAGTGTGACCTTTTCCTCTCTGATAGTTTCTGAGATATTATGTTACTCGAGTTTAGGTGGTCATCCTTTTGTATATACAAATGAGCAGAATCATACGTCATTGTCGCAACCAACAGCTGGTAAAAGCGCCACACACGATAACTTCTGTTAAGGTTTTGAGTATGTTCTAGGTCTGAAATGAGAAGATTTCCAGATAACAGCATGAGGAAACCGTACTTATTTGAAATCTGTTTCTCAAGCTTTCTCAAAAGTTTCTCAAAAGTGTGGTCAAAACCTGCTTTCCTCAATTATTCGGTTCAGCTGAGACCCGGAGTGAGTTCAATTATCCTGGAATCATCAACACTTTATCCTTATGGTAGGTCCTTTTTTGGAAAATATCCCGGAAATAGCATATATGGAGGGTCCAGATCAAAACCAAGGCCCGGAATTTCGTCGTTGATGTGAAATTAGGTGGAGTCCCGGGGGCTGCTTCTTATTTCAAATTCCCGGTTTTACTTTTTTCGGGATGCTATTTTTTAATTCCGGGGGTTCGAAAAGTTGTACTAGTGCTTTCACTTTACTCATTTTTTTCTTTTGGCTATTGCCAGACGGGTTTCGGCGGTCAGAGAATGAGAGACGACCACCTTTTTCTCTTAATTATGGTTCCAACCTATTTAATTCATACTTGTCACAGGCCGGGCCGGGCCGGGGTTCAAGGCGAAACATGTTTTTTCATTTCGAAATTTTTTTTCGCGGTTTTTCAGCTTCTAATTTGGCCAATGTTTTCTAGAAGGAAATTTTCAACATTTTTTGAGTATAAAAACCCAGGAAAAGTTTTGAAATTGAGCTGAAAATCGAAAAAAATGAGCTCGAAAAATGATAATTTTGAAACCCGGGCCGGGCCGATTTTTGACAAGTATGATTTAATTTTGGTACCGAAAATTCGTTTCTCTTATTTTCCTCATACTACTTTCTGCTTTCTCAACTTTTCATCAAACTTTTGTACTACAGTCTATCAGCATTTGAGTCATTCACAAAACCACAGGTAATATTACATCAGGTTCTCTTATCAACATGATAACAGTGCAGTTTTACACGCTGATTCCTTCACGAACTGTTTCAAATTTTCACGTTTTTAGGACACAAATGATCAACATTATCTAGTTTGTACAGTGAAATGACAAATTGTCGTGCGTTGCCGGTTATAGAAGACAGATAACGAGCCAAATAAAAAGAAGTTCTTTGTGCACAAAAACTATCACGCCTAGCTATTCTAATGCAAAATCTTTTCAGGATTTCAGATTATCAGAGCACTCAACCCAATCAAAAATAAAACTATCTAATGCTTCAATTTCAGAAATAATTGTAAAATTTTGATTCAGGCCCTTGCACTCCATCCAGCCCTTCAACATTTTTGTTCGCATATTCGAATGATTTCCATTATTGGACTGTTGAATCATCCATCGATACCTTAACAAATAAGTTTCAAAAAATCAAGAAATATGTCAAGTTCGCAAATGTGAGATTTGATCTTCAACAACCCGAAGAAATTCTGTATCATGATGATCTTAAGTGAGTTTTTTATGGAAAGTAGAGCCTTTCTCATTGTTTTACAGAAGTTTCAATCAATCCGTATATGCACATTTTCCCAATGACAAACTCAGTCTTAAAAGTGATCAAGCTGGAAGTGATATTATTGATATATTGGAGGTAATGATTTGTCACAGTAATACTTGAACTGAATGTGACTAAACAGAAATATGTCAACAACGCTCAACAACCACTTTGCGGATCCCTGATATTTATCATAATGAGGCGAAATCCAACAAGGACTGATACACAAAGATTGATTAAATTGCTGCAAAACAATCATATTTATGTGCGTGTCATCGGTTGTACTTCCACACTAGGAGGCTCTGATACATCGATTATGTATAATTTGGCTGTCAGCACCAACGGGATCTACGCCTTTTTTGACGATAACGACGGCGACATTGCCGATTACGTACGTATTTAAACTTAAAAATGAAATTCAAGGAACTGTTTCAGACTGTTAAAGAATTAGTCGATGCACCATCAGATCTAAGCTTATGCTATGTGGACAACCCGAAAGTATCTGGAACAGGAAGCACAAAACTTGCTCCATTCACTATTTCTAACCAAATGCAATATCAAGTTCAACTTGTCTATGCCGAGATCAACGTGCAAAACCATGGTAACCAGTGGTTATTTTCGAAAAGTATATATTTGCTCATTTTTTCAGATTTGTCCAGTGATTTCAATGAAGTGATTTTGTCGATTGGAAACACATCTTCATCATCGAGTATCAAATTGGACTGCGATAGAGCACATTTGGTAAGATTGACATAAATACATTTTCGAAACAGAAATCAGAAAAGAAACTTGCAAAAACTATTAAAATTGAATTCAATAGTAATTCACGTGCTCAGGGACAACAAACATTTGCTCTGGAAGCAGGAAGTATGCAGAAAGGAATGACGTACGACGTGAAATTAGATTACAATTATACTTCGACGGATTTGCAAGTATTGGAAGTCAGACTATGGATTTTAGAGTAAGTTCTGAATATGAGCATAGTTGATTGATGGTTTTTTTCAGACCCATCAACTATTGGCCACCATTTCCAAACTGATTTATTCGACAGTTATATATTTTATAATACCCTTCTACATCAGTAATATAACCATAGCATACAACAACCTATAAGACGTTTTTGGTTTGAAAAATAGGGGTTTCAGCGATTCCAATTCGTGTTTGGCTTTGAGCTTGGCTTTGAATCTGGCTGAATTTCGTTTCGCGCAGACCACTTCATTGGTTCTCATTAACAAAATGACTGTTGTCCTGTTTTGAATATGGGTTTTGGTTTTTCCGATTGTTTGAAAATATCAAGACATAGTTCGCCAGATTCTTAATTATTGCTACTACAACTTTTTTTTAGAAAATGTTCAAAAATATGGATATCAGAATTTATGTGGTTTTCCTGTTGTTGTAACGGACTCTACTTCTTTCATTGTTGGTATTATGTTTGGCACAAAAACAAATCAAACTCTTATTTTGGGATAGAACTTCTCAAATTAGAACCACTTTATTAACATAGAAGCAAAACGTTTTCCTATGTTGTTGTGTCTATAAAAGGCTTTCATTGCCTGGAACTCATTTTCGTACTACAATGGAACTAATTTTTGTACTCCATCAAAATGTGAATCATGCACCTATATTACATCAGGGTTTCTTATCATCACGCTAACAGTGAAGTTTGAACTATGTTTCCTGTTTCTCACGGTGATTCCTTTTTGAACCGCTTTCGATTCTCACGTTTTCAGAACTCAGAGTATTAAAAGTTTCTAAAAGTTTGTGCAGGGCAATGACAAATTTTGTGTCTTGCCGCTTACAATGGACAGATAACGATTGAAATAAAAGAAGGACAAGAAACCTGCCTCACCCGTCAATGGTTCTAATCAGTATTCATTTCAGAGTTTCAGATAATCAGAGCACTCAACCCAAAACAGGAAAAAACTATCTAACGCTAAATTTCCAGTTAGAGTTCTAACTTTTCTATTCAGGTAACTGCACTCCGACCAGTACTTCAACTTTTTTGTTCGCATATTCGAATGATTTTCATTATTGGACTGTTCAATCATCCATTGATACTTTAACATATCGTCTTGCAAAATTCAAAAAATATGTGAAGTTTGCAAATGTTCGATTTGATCTACAACAACCAGAGGAAATTACGTATCATGATGATCTTAAGTAATTTTTAAATGAAAGTATAGCTTTAATCATTGTTCTACAGAAGTTTCAATCAATCAGTGTATGACCATTTCCCCGATGGGGATCTGAGCCTGAATAGTGACAAAGCTGGAAGTGACATCATTGATATTTTGGAGGTAAGGGTTTGTCACGGTTAGTCACAGCCTATATTAAACTAAACAGAAATACATCAACACTGCTCGACAACCACTATGCGGATCTTTAATTTCTATTATAATGAAACGAAATCCAACAAGGACTGATACTCAAAGATTGATAACATTGCTGCAAAACAACCATATTTATCTACGTGTTATCGGTAGTACTTCATTGCTTGGAGGCTCTGATCCATTGATTATGTACAATTTGGCTGTAAGTACAAATGGAATCTACGTTTTCTCGGACGAAAACAATGGTGACTTTGCTGGATATGTATGTTACCAATTATTGACAAAAATGATTACAACTGGATTTCAGGATATTGAGTATTCAATCTATGCACCAGCTGAATTGAACTTGTTGTATGTGGACAATCCAAAAGTATCTGGCACTGGAAGCATGAATCTTGCTCCATTCACAATTTCAAATCAAATGCAAAGCTCAATTCAACTTGTTTATGCAGAAGTCAATGTGCAAAATCATGGTTGCCGGCTCTTAAATCATAACAGAATAAATAACTTTTTTCCAGATTTATCCAGTGATTTCAATCAAGTGGTTCTGTCTGTGGGCGACACGACTACTTCCGGGAGTATTGAATTGGACTGTGAACGGTCATTCATGGTAAGATTCCAGAACAAAACCACTGTGAAGTATTTCCATTTTTCCAGAGAAACCAAACATTTGAGTTGAGATCAGGAAGTATGCAGAAAGGAATGACTTATGATGTGAAGTTAGATTATAACTACACTTCGACGGATTTGCAAGTATTGGAAGTCAGACTATGGATTTTAGAGTAAGTTCTGAATATGAGCATAGTTGATTGATGGTTTTTTTCAGACCCATCAACTATTGGCCACCATTTCCCAACTAATTGCACAAGCGGACTTTTATAATAAAGTTTTTCTGATAACAAATAAACCCTTCAAAACAACATACAACCTCAACCTTACATGGAGAAAATCTCTGCATTTTCTCTACACTCAACATCACTTATAGACCACGCTGTTCGTTCCCGTATTTTTACATGAAACACTCAAACGTTTGGATCCACTTGTGTTGTTCCAGGCTTCCGAGTTTTCGATTTCTGTGACACGTTTCTTCGAGTTTCACCTTTGAAATTTTGCAAATAAAACCGGATGTTGAGAGCAGTAATTTCAGAAGGAAATGACCGGAAATCCAAAAAAATAATTGACTGAAAATGATGGGGCTTTTCTATTAAAAACAAAGTGATCAACTACAATACCAACTTATTTTTAGTTTACTGACAGATCCTTAGTTTTGTTGCTAACTCGACTTTTCCAATACTTACACACATAGCTCAAATCTTATGACTCATAATTTGTGACTTGTCGTGACGACAACAGGAAGCGATCAAAGGTTTCAAACGTTGAATTGTTTTTCTCAGGGGATCTTCATTTTGTAGTTGGTAATACACCTTATGACGTACTTAACCATTTCATCGTCTGAAGGTTGGTTCATGAATCATACTCGATTCATAATTGTAGTCCCAAAAGACCAGAGGTAAGTAGGCAAATCAAAAACGGATCTCGATAACGTCAAATTAACTGGGAAGAACGAGAAGACTTCTCGCAACTCTGGTTGTCATAGAGCCAAGTAATGCTACAAAAATATACGACGATTTCGCTTTGCTAGTTGTCGGTTTTTTCTCTTTGCCAGTCTTATTTTGTAGCTACAAAATTGCTTTTTACAGATGCTTCCTTCTGAACTATGGAAATTATACAAGAAGAGTTCGATTCCAATAGAACTGCAAACTCCAGAAGAGGCGCGTGATTGTATCATGAAACTTGTGATTCCTCATCCTCCTGGAAATCTAGCTATTCATAGTAGCACGGATACTGATAACAGTGTTCTACCTGCAGAACTCGTCACGATGGCCATTCAAGAAAAAAGCCCACCATTGCAATCCGAGCAACAGCCGGTGCCAGACATCACCCAATTGGCTAAACCAGTCTCTGAATTGTTCCCACTTGGCTCAGCATTCAGC
This sequence comes from Caenorhabditis doughertyi, assembly GCA_963572265.1. Lineage (NCBI taxonomy): Eukaryota > Metazoa > Nematoda > Chromadorea > Rhabditida > Rhabditidae > Caenorhabditis > Caenorhabditis doughertyi. The sequence goes on along the minus strand of OY751558.1, from coordinate 27,343,391 downwards.
TTGTACAAAAAGCCTGAGATAAGACCAAGCGATGAAATGCCAAATGTGAACCGTGCTGGAAGCTCAAATTCTTTCCATATAGATCACTCACATCTACCGCTGCAAATTCAAATGAGAACTAACATGGGTGAGTTAATCATAAATTGAATATTTCAAATATCAGCTTTTTTCCAGCCATCAACGCTGTGGGCCCATTATTGGGAGAGCAAATCAACGTTCAATTGCCCGAATCATCTATTGCTCCATGGATTCGGATTCGAGCGGGTTCAGTTTGGAAAACGCCTCCAAGCAAAGAAACTGGGACTGTGAGTTCATTTTGTGACTACAGTTATACCAATAAAAGTCTGATGTTTTGAGAAACTTCTTGCTTTTTGTATTCTTTCAGACAATTTTCGACCTTTTAGCAAGCTTCAGACAACTTTTGAACTATATTTCAATAGTATGCGAAAAAAAATGGAAAAGTTTGAGCGGACTTCTAGCAGCTTCTAAAAAAATCCGAGCAAAAACGCTCATACTATTAAGGACATAATCGAATATGTAACAAAATAGCCAAAATTACTTTCTTTTCAGAATGCAACGGCATCTTCAACAGACAAATAATCCGGAAATGGTTATGTCAATGGTTTTTGCATTTTCTATTCTCTCAAACAGACGACGCACCTCATGGCTTCACCTCCTTTTATGCTTTTTCTGAATTCTATTCTGCTCGTCTTTAACTATCAGATACTTCAATCTCCATTATCTTTTCTGTAAAACCAAATAATATTAAATAATACTTTATTAAGAAATTTTATCAAAGCATGAATCAGTTGACAGAAATTGAAAGTGTTTGATAAGCTGAAAACAACCGTTGCTTGTCGAAGATAACCGTTGCTACCTTTCCATCGTTCCGAGTAATTTTGAGGGTTCCTTGTTCGGCGGAATACACATTTGGATCATCGGAAATTGCGTCGAGCCCTTTGAAGACTTCATCGATATTACCAATGAAAATTGTTTCGATTGAGAAAGTTTCCATTCTCTTGTGATGACTTCCTTCCTTCCATTTCTTCAATAAACGGCCGAGCTGAGGTCCGTCAATCGTGATTTTGCCAAACTTTCCATTCACAAAATCAATCTTCTCCAGAATTTCATTTGTTACCCAGGATGCTGTTTCAACAGTGATTGACTGGCATTTGAATGCTTTGAAAGGCATTGCTTTGAAATCTCTATCCAAAAAAGGCATCTTTGTTTTGAGGCAAATGTCATTGACACCTTCTCCAATGTGGTTTAAAAACAGCGATAAATAAGCTGTATAGTTGAAAATTAGGGTGAGATCTCTTCCGGGCACAGTCTTGACGTATTCCAACATTGTAAGATAGTGCTCATGGGGAAGATAAAGTGGATCAAAATGGAATTTTTTCGGGAGACATTTATATACAATTTGGAAGTCCTTGATCTTCTCAATTGTTTTCTCGGCTGAAATACAGTTCGATGGGAAGCATGACGCCAGTTTTTTGTTCTTGAAACAAATGGCAATGTAGAATGCAACTCCACACCTTATTGAAAGGCTAACAGCTTGTTTGTTAAGCATTTGTGCAACATTTCTCATTTCTGCCGAGGATTGTGAGAAGTTATGTCTAAAATCAGAAGAGATTCAGTATAAATACTGATTCAGAATAGTCTAAAACTCACATTTCTTCAAGCTCGAAAAGCCTTATGATACGTTGAGCTGGAATAAGCGGGAGATCTAGTAGACGAAAAACAGTCATTGTCGATTGAAGAGGTTAGCCCTGAAAATCGAGTGGAATGAGAATAAGATGAGAACGACATAAACGGAGAAGGGAAAATGGTATGAGTGACACTGGTGAGATGTGTTCTAAATGCGCACAGCTGTTGAAGAAAAAAAGAGGCATGGGGTCTTGCAACGAGATTAGCAGGTTGTCTGTGGGGTAGGAAGAGTCCGGAGAAGTGAACGTGAAGAAGGATATGACGAGACGTGGTAAAGGGGAGAAGGAAAGGAAATAGAAAGTGACGGAAAACGAGAGCATAGAAGAGAAAAATGCTGAGAAAAGGGCTCGATATGTCATTGCGAGAGAGTCTCGAGACGCGGAGAAGACTATGGAAGGAAAACGCAAGCAAAAAAAAAAGAGAAAATGAAAGGCAATTTCTTTTTTCGAAATGACAGCAGAAATATAGAAAAGATAAACACAACGTGGAAAAAATCGCAGGAAACAATCTTATCTATTTTTTCACATAAGAACAGAAGGCAATAAATTTTGTATCTGTAGCTCACGAACGGTTTATGACTACCAGAGGGAACCACAATAAAACCTTGATACTGTTTTTGACAAACATACAAACCCAACAACAAATTTTACACTTTACATTTTTGCGAGGAACTAATTCGAAATTCAATTAGATCAAAACAGAGAGGGAAGTCATTTTCAACCAATAATTATTGTCACGCAATTTTCGACTTTCCATTAAGAAGACAAAGGTTGGCAGCAGAAAAATCTCGTCAAATTCTTTCTTGATGCTAATGTGAATCTTCGAATAACATTATATACCTTAAAAATCACAAATTTATTGAGATAACACACAAATACAAGGAATCCAAAAAATACAAAGAATTCTTTATCAGTTAATAAGAACGGCAGACCCAGCTGGCATAATTTCCAAAACCAACATCCATGAATTTAACAGTTTTTGCTTTTCTGGAGTCTCGGACCCGTAGATATTCAATTCGGAAGAATGATCGATTGGTTTGGTGTAAGAAATTGGAAAATTTGAGCATCTGAAAATGATAGCTATACTTAAATATCAAAATGGTACAAACTCACTTTCTTGTTTCAATAGTTGCTTCCTGGGTGGGCAAATGACGGTGAAAACCCATGAGAAATTCCCTAACCGATCCTGTTTGCATTGAGAGTGTCGTTCCAATTGCTTTACGAGTTTCAATCCAATATTTGGTGAAATCCAGCAATTCGAGTAAACCTAGCTGCCCAATTAAATGAATGTTCTTATTTGGTAACTGTTTCAGAACGTTAGACCACGTATTGCCAAAGTTCACTGCAATGTTCATAGTCAATATTTCCGCTTCCATCAGAACTTCGTTCTTGAAAATTGGATCGTCATCAGTCAGTGAATTGACCGATAGAGATTTTAATGGTAGACTGGATTCATCCATTCTACGCATTACCGATTCAATAACATCATTACCGTATTCCACATCAATTATCATCTCTTTAACTTTTAGTTTCATTTGCTCTGGAATCGTCTCGAAATCAAAAGCCGCTCCAAGTTCAAGAGTCTTCACAACTGCATATTTTCCACAAAAAGGGCGCGAAAGAATTGTCGAAACGTCTATTGGATGTGAGTATCTCGCCGGATATGTGCATTCATTGATGACAACTTCAGAGCCATTTATTTTCAAGTACTGAACTTTTTTGGGGACCGCTTCATGAAGATTTGCCAGAGTTGGAGCACGAGCGACAAATGCACATCTGGAAGGTTGTGATAGGAATACGAGGTAAGGATAGAACTTCTGTATTGTTATGTTTTGCTAAGAAAGTTATTGCCATGTAGGAGTTAGGATCCAATTAAAAACGTTGATTTGGGTCAAATTCCAATACATTGCCATTAGTATTTGAAAATCTTTCTATTAAGGTCCTAAGGATTTAGCCTAATTTCCAGAATTTGTTATTACTTTCACCACTAACCTTTTGTTTAGTTCGATATGCTCCATAATACATCGAAGGCTTGGATAGCTGATTTGTTTCGAATTTTCCATTTCGATCGATGTGTAGTAATAAAACAAGAACCAATGGAGGGCTAGTCGAGACAATACAATGAGTGTTCACCTACAAACAGGGGTGGGAAACGAATGGACTAAACCAATTTGCGTGTTCGTCTGTTAGATGACGTCAGTTAGGCAGGTTCATATGGCTGAAGGTATCACGTTAAGATTGAGTGGCAGCTGTGTCGTTAGATAGATATTAGGATGAGGTTTATTGTACAATAAGAATCATAATAAAAAGTCAATATTTCTAATGAGACATACCATACAAACATTGGTTTGTGGGATAAAAAACATTGGTTTGTGGGATAAGAAACGAGTAGTTGATCGAAATAGAAAAAATAGGTTTCCTTTTTAAAAGGGAGGAGATGTGAAACGGGGTTCAGAATGAGAAGGGTCATGGGTTGGAAAATGAGTTCGGGCGATAATAGTTTTCATGATAAACTGAGGGAAGATTGAAATCGCATGAGCAAGTTTCATAAGAATACAATAAGAAAATTCAGATCTAGACTGCTGAAAACAGAAAACCCTACGCTTTTCCGAGAGCTTTTTTCAAAGCTTCAAGAATTGCAGTATTGTAAATAACCTTGCATTCCTTTGTGGTCGACTGCTCTGGTTCTTTATCGACACTTTCATGACTTCGTTTGCGAGAGCTTCTGTTGTTGTTGAGTAGTTTTTGCTTCTTTGAGTTGCACAGGTTTGATAAGTCGGGGTTTTTAACTCTTAGGTCTGCATTGACATTCTGAATGATATGAAAAATGATATAAACAATCTAAGTTTATAATTCTCACCTCAGGACACTGGCGAGCAATTATATCCTTGAATTTGGAGTAATCGAGTTCATCATATACACTTAAAAAGCTCCCGTACGTATTGAAACGAGGATGAAGTATCATCAGAAGTTGTTGAGCCGCAATTTCTTTTGCTACCATTCGAGAGTTTCCAGTTCCTCTTCGTATGTAAGAGCCTAATGTCAATTGGACAACAAATATTCCTGTGGAAATGAAACCCTGTTCACATTTCAACTCCATTCCACTCCATTTTCTTAACTTTCTAAGGGCCAGAGTCAAAATATTAAATGGGGATAATATCGAAAATTTGTTGCACAATGGGAAGACGTCAGGTGAACCAATTGAAATCCATTGAAAATGATTTCGGATATTGTCGCGGACTTCAGTTATGAAATGTTCTTCATATACTCCTACACAAACATCTTTTTTGTTCATCCTCATATGTGGGAAAATCATTGTAATCATTTCTCTTGCAGCAGCCCTCTCGGCAAGTTCGATGCTCTCTCCGAAACCAGTACAAACTTCGTAAGTCACTGAAAATTATTGGACGAATAACACCATTGATGCATTATTGTAACAACTTACTAGTTTCTTCATTGGTTCCGACCGATGAGCGTTCTCTCAGTGTCGAAATGTTCCAAAAGGTGGTCATTTCTTGTTTCTCATTATTCGACAATTGAGTGAATCGAGAAAATGGGATTATTAGTCTCAAAACAGCTACGAATCCCTCCTCTTCTAGATCCTCAATTTTGTTTTCTATCATTCCATGAAAGACCCGTTCAGCTAACTCGGCGACGATTTGAGTTGCAGTTTTTCCCTAAAAAAGTTCAATCAAAAGTCTGTGATGGTATTTCAAGTGCTCACCATAGGATTCATTAAATACTTTTTATCGAGAAGACTGAGTGTGAGATCAAGTCTCACTTCTCTATTCGAGAACACTAACATCATTCTATTCATGTTTCTGGACTTTACTCCATAATATTCATCATTCACCATTTCTTCGGTCAACAGTTTCCTAGCTTTCTTGGCCACTGGTTCCTGACTCTCAGGATCAATAATATTTGGAGCAGTAGCAACAAATGCTTTCTCGAATTTGGTTTCAAATCGAAAAAGTTTCTGGCAGTACGAGTGTAGTTCTGTGGTTGTCAAGGTTTCTTCGATCTGAAATACAAAAACTATTTTCAGTTTTCACTAGCACAAATATGTTAAACCTTGCAAGGGACGTCAGGTTTGGAGTCCTTTTTTGCTGCCCCGTTTTGCGCTTTCTTCCGCTGCAAATAACTGTTCTATGTTTTTTTGAACTACACACAAACCTTCTCTTCCATCCTTCTCCAGTGCAAACATGGAATTGCAGTAGTCGGAGGATCAAAGAAACGTAATGGGCTCTCATAACTAAACGGTCTCGACAACGTTGCCACTAGTGTTGCTTGATGCTGAAAAATGATTATGATGGTTGAAAACACATTCAAGGACTCACATAGTACACTGGTATTCCACTTTCATGTGTTATAACATTCCATCCTTCTGGCAATGGTACCTCTGTTTCCGAATCGAGAGACTCCAATTCCAACCTACAATGTACGAATGAAAAAAGAAAGTAAGAATAAACTGACTGTTCAACCAATTTCACTTGTGGGTTCTCGACATTTTCAATGTTTACACTTCCAAGTACATCGGGGGTGATTTCAGAGGAAGTCAAGTCATTTGAAGAATCTTAAAGTTTGAAATTTGTTTATGTAAAACAGAAAAGGAGCCTACCAATGCTCATATCACTATTATCACTAGACATGTTGGAGTTTGATTCTACAGTCAGATCTCTATGATCTGCGAACAAAATAAGAATTGAGATAAGATAAAATCTTAATTAGCAATAGCGAAAGACGACAGTGTATATGTATGAATCGCATTATTCGAATTGCGAAAAGGGGAGAGGTGGTTCCTGTAATCCTCCCATAACCACCTCTTCAAAAGATTAAGATGGAACAAGCACGAGCACGTTTCAAAAAAGATCGGTACTATGGGCTATCTCTACCTAGAAGATACCTGAAGGATTACCGAACTTCCATCTTAGTCTGAACTTTTAAGAAAACCGGTAAAAAACAAACTTTTTTGTTTCCCAAAACCATACTTGTGGTTTTCCGGGCCGGACCGGTCCGAGCCGAGACGGGCCAAGCCGAGCCGGGCCGAGTCGAGGGAAAATTCAGCCGGCCCGAATTCAAAAATATCTGAAAATTTGGGCTCATTTTTTCAACCTTCTTTTGTGGTTTTGATGAAATTTCTGATTTTCTCCTACTAGAAGACCACTCTTACAGTTATCGAAAAAAGACGAACACAATTTTTTTTCATTAAAAAATTTTTTACCATCCTCAGTGACCAGCCAGCCGGGCTGGTAAAAAATTCTCAATAGGCCCGGCCCGGTCCGGCCCAGCCCGATCCATCAGAAGAATGACCAAAACATGCGCTCAATATGCGAATATAATGAATAGCAACCGGAAACGGAAGGAAAAAGGTATGAGAGAGGAGACAAATTCATACGTGTCTACGGCTCATGCCTAATTGGTGGCTAAATTTTATCTGATGGCGGTCTCGGGAAATGTGAGAGGGTTTTCTACTAACGGCAGATGGTGGTTTGTAACCTATTCTTTCTCGGGATAGACAGGTAGAGTAATACCTAATGACAGACTCATTAAGCAAGTACCTCATGGTACTTTCTTTGTCGATAAAAACTTGAACTAAAAGTGAATCCTATACGGGTTGCCTAGGTAACTTTCTGAAAGGAAATGGAAAATACATTCAAATTCTTTGTAAAATTTGAGCCTAATGCACGAATTCACACGTGATATAGGTGTTAGGAGTACGAGTGACAAAAAACTTCAGGGTTCAAAAAGGACAAAACCCAAAAACTCAAAATATGATAGAGAAATGATCAGAATACATTTCCCGGAGCAGACAAAAAGGGACAATGAGTTTGAGATAAGAAACAAAGATTGAATGGGATACAAAAAAGCTGGGAAGTTCATAATAATCCAATCTTGTCAAAACGCGGGCCGGGCCGGGCCGGTAGTCAAAAGTCCGGCCCGACCCGCCCGGTTTTTTTACTTGGAAATCTATCAAAATCTCCTTCTAAACATAGGCCAAAAAAAGTAGAAAGAAAAACCAATTTTCAAAAAAAAAACATGTTTTGCCTGAACCCCGGCCCAACCTGTGACAAATCTGTGTTAATCTGGAACCTGATAAATTCAATTGGATTTGGACTTCTTTTAAGACTTCTTTAAAAAAACAATCTAGTTTGCCCATTTATCGTGAGATCTCACTGTACCTTCTAAAAGTGCAACAAAAACTGAAAAAAAATTCACAAATCCTTGCTCACATTATTAATCATTCTTGAATACTAGGAAATAATGGAAGAATTAACAAATAATACATCTTATCATCGTTCCCCTAAGGGACTGCTAATTATGAGACATCGTTTTCCGTTTCTTTTCGAAATTTTAGCTGAAAATCTTTTCATTCTTTTTCGTTCTAAACTGTTCTCTCGAATTCGTTCCAAATGCTGGGAGTTTTGTTAGTTTTGGGATGCGTCTTATTCGTCATTCATACATTTATTGTCGTTGCTGTTAAGAGGGTATCTGTTCGACGGGTCTTTGTTTTATTTGTTTCAAGTTTCATTGTGGTGAGTGAATGGTTTCCAATAGAACAGAACACAATATTTTGAAAACCTTCCGGATAACTCTGAATCAAACTTTTCTGTAGAATCTTATATCGGCCACAACATCTCTCGTCATCGTTTCGGCCCCTCCCTTCACAACGAATAAAACCCAAAGTGGAAACGTTTTATTGGGAACCAACAAACAATGGATTTTTGCCTCTCACATTATCCACACACATTCCACGTTGCCTCAGTTATTCATCAAAGTCCTTATTTCCACCGATCGATTTATTGTCGTTTCCGGAAAGAAACTACCAGATACTGCATTATACGTTTTTCTTCTATCAAGTATTGTGCTGTGTGTGGCTCTCTCGAATTACATGGCTTGTTGGGATTTTGACTGCCACGCTGCTTTTATGACAAAACACGGAAGTCAAACTCTAACAACATACTACGTAGGTAGAATCCACTAACAAAAAGTTCAAGCGAGGCATTTTACAGAAACAGTATGAAATCAATATGTTATTGTTGATTTGCTCACTGGCTCATGTTGTGATCATTTGGCTACTCAATATTCGATTGCTAACCAGGAAAACGTAAAAAATGTTCGAATCTAATTAAACTTTGTTTTCCTATTCAGATCAGATGAACAAATTCCACTGAATGTTGAAGGAGGAGCACCTTTATTAGAGTGTCGTTCAGCTCAAGAAAGAAAGAGTTTGAAAATACGATTCCTACTCCCATCGGAATGTGTTCTTGTCTTTCTTTCGCTCTTGATTACTTGCTCCAAAACTATTCCTCACATCTGGCCCAGGTTTGATTTCATCCCAATGCCTCATCCTGTTTTTGGGGTTCTCTTGAATTGGGCAGTCATGTTTTGCCACCCATGTCTTATACCAGTGTGCAATTTGAACGTGAGGTTTATACCATGATTTCCTGATAAAAATCAAGGTTGTAGGTCAATAGAGAGTGCTTGAATATGGCCAATTCAGCGAAACTCAGGCTTAGGAATTGGCTATGCAGAAAAATAACCAATCAAACTATTTATGAGGCTCCATCATAGCTAGTCAGTCTGGGCTGTTCTGACTGAAATCAATGTACGGAGTTGAGTTTGAACTTCTAATCTCACTGAAGTCGTTTTTCAAAATGCTCAGTGAGTGACCTTATTTGTTTGTCAAACACATCCTACATCATAGCAGATGAACAACACCTGTTGAATTCACCCAAGCACGAAGTTCTTCTCACTGCCAATAATTTTCTACAAAGTTCTAGATCAAACTTTCCCAGCTTCTGACAAAAGTTTGATTATTGATGTAAGTTTCATTTTCGCAACTTCATTATTTAAACACTAAATGTTTTTGTTTTAGATTTCCCGACGTCATGGTCCTAATTGAGTGTACTGCTCTATTGTCCTTCGCGCTTTTATCAGCATGGATAATTTGGAAAAAGAAGCAAGTCTTTGAAAAATTGAAAAGAAAGGAAATAGAAGAGGTTGTGGTTAATCCAGCTATGAGAATAAATCCGTCTTTCGCAGATTCCGTTTGAGTGGGATAGCATAACTCCATGGAAACCAGATGGACCAAATATTGAAATGGCAGTGCATGAGAAAAAAGATGAAGAACCCGAAGATAACGATGAAACCGTTGAGGAGGTAAAGATACAATTTTTCTGTTTAATTTACTTTCTTACTTCAAGGTAGATTTCGAATACGACGATATAATTCCATGGCATTGATTTTATTCTTCTTCAAAGGGATGTTTTTTTGTTGAGCTATCTTTTTTTCCCGTATTCACATTTTTTAGCGGCTCCCTGTCTTTTTGTAATAGGGAAACATATCTAACAAACTGCCAAAATCCCTTTTTCTTATATGATGTCAGAACATTATGATTTTTCCTTTTACTTGTCCTTTCTTTCCACCAATAAACCTAGAAAGTACATCGATGAAAAATTTGAGGTCCTTTTTTCCTCTGATGAGTTGAAAGACAAGTTGTCTTGAGGAAAGTGCACAAAATTCGAAAGAAACAGAAACAGCTGCGATGAACGATTCGTTTCTAATTTATTTTTTAATCACAACCGTTTAGCAATTTGTTTGTTTTCAAAGAATCAGTGTGTGAAATTATCCAATTTTTAAAATAGAGTAAATATGATAGAGCCTAAATCGAAAATAGAGCCTAAAAAGTGCAAAACTAGCAGAAAGGAAACGAAAGGGTTTTTTCATATGAGTTGTATGAGTGGAGGAGCAACAGTTTCTCAGAAGACAGTTCTGATGTGGAAACAGAGACATACTGCTTATCGTAACTCAGCTAGAGAAAGCTGAGAAAACTAAAAATTGACCGCGAAAATGGAAAACCCGTCTGATCTGTTCCAAACGAGAGAAGGTCCGAATTCGAAATGAAAAAAAAATCTGACTGTGGATGACCATGAATCAGCGAAGCGAGAGAGATGGGAAAGAGAGAAAAAGACTGATGAAAAACAACTAAAACATAATGAGAAAAAGAGAGCGTGGTAGACTTTCAGACAGAAAATCCAATTGGCGTCTACTGTATCGGAGGGTTGGGCCAAAATCATGTTACTATTAGGGTTGTCGGAAAGTTTTAGTGAATTTTTGGTTTTTTCCCCATTTGAGAATGGCAAGGAACATTGACAAAAGGGCCAGTGCAACAAATATATGGAGAGTCAAATCATCTGGTAGTGAAACCCAGACCCTTTGCTCGCCTTTCTCCTGTTCACACTAGGCTTGTGTTCCGAAGGCCTTTGACAGGCTCTAACATTTTCGTAAGCAACAGTTTCTCAGAAGACTTTTCTGGTGTGGAAACAGATCAATTCTGTTTCATTGCAACTCAGCTGGAGAAAGCTCAGAAAACTGAAAATTGACCGCAAAAATGAAAAACCCGTCTCAGCTGTTCCAAACGAGGTCAGAATTAGAAATGACAAAAAATTTGACTGTGGATGACTATGAATCAGCGAAGCGAGAGAGATGAAAAACAGAGAAAAAGGCTAATGAAAAACAACAAAACGCATAATGAAAAAATGAGAGCGTGCTAGACCTTCAGACGAAAATAATCCGATTGGAGTCTACTGTATCAGAAGATAGGATTTGCTCCATCTAACAACGTTTAGAATTATCTCAAAACATCAAAAACTATCATGATCATGAAAAAGGCTATTGGGTTGCCTTCACGACAGGTCAAGATTCGTGTGCCGTCTAGTGTAACTAGAGAATTGATACTAAAAGTTGCTGTAAAAACTAGCGAACAAGATTGGAACTTTCTTGATGGATGGTTATATGTGCACTATTAACTATGCAAATACGTTAATGAAACATTAATTTAAAAACCATACAAAGGCTGCCATTTTTTTCAGTTACAGTTTTCTGGAAGACAATTCTAATAGAAACTGTGAAAATGGCATCAATTTCCTGGCACTTCTCAAGTTTCCTACTGGTTGCTCGAATTCTGATCTAAAGCTTTGCATTGTAACTGAAAGCTCAATCAACATTAAAGCTGTCTGAATTATTTAGTACTGACAAGTTCGAGCTTTGAAGTCGGGTTTCTGTAACAAGAAGTTCTCAGGACACCACGCTTCCTGCAATAGCAGGTTCTGTTACATTGACATCACCCACATTTCCTATATAAACTATTGCACTATATCTTTCTAAGATTTCATTCGATCGTTAAACACAACGAGACCTCGAAATGATCGTTAAATAATCAAATGGTAGGTCACACGTGCTTATACCCTTCAAAAAAAGAAAAGGCTCGGGCCAACTGGTACCATCATGATACTTGATGAACATTGCACTTTTCTAGAGTTGAATTTTGATGGAGACTCCGCCTACTATTATCCTAGGTACCAGAATGAACATGTAAGATCCAGCTCTGCTTTATTCCATTGTGAGAAATCTTCTAATTCTAAACTATGAGCTCCACTGCTATACTTGATCAGGAAGGGATTGCAAACGACGGAGTTTGCGACGCTCTAGGAGCTTTAAAGGTAAGTTACCGGGTTTTAGCTTTGTAGTAGTACCTTTTTTGGGGAGTTTATAGGATTTCTTCCCAACCTTTAAACTGAAATATTCATTAGCTTTTGTGATATCTCATGGTCGAGGCACTTATCAACTTTCCTAGGATTTCAACCAGAACACGTTCAGCAGTTAGCATGATTCAGCTTGGTTTAAGAAAATTATGGTTAGGTCTTCTATCAGTTCTGGTTAAGACTAAATAGCGACGATTTGAAGAAGATTGAACTGTAAATTTGAGATTTGTTTCATGATCATGTTTTCATACTTCTCAACTTATCTAATAGATATAACCTTCTGTTGTCGGACCTTCTCTTTCAAAATTTATTTGCTTAGACATATATGTGGAGCTCAGTATTCTTACAGATTTGCTAAAAACATAAGAAACAGTAGTGAATGCGAGATACTGGACCCTTTGTACAAAATAGCTCAGCTAAGATCTATCGGCTCTATTCCAGTTTAGGGGATTCTTAAATAAATAGGGGACTCAAGTCAGGGGACGCAAGAAATAGGGGACTCTAGAAAAACCAAGGGACTCATGTGAGGGGACGCAAGGAATAGGGGACTCATCGAAACTCCAAAAAAACCAAGGGACTCATCGAGCGTCCAAAAAAACGGAGGGACTCAAAACTAATAAGTTGGAATATCCAAATTTTTCCATTTGTTTTGATCGGTTTTTTTTCTTTTTTCCATAGGAAGCAACATTAGTAACTTTGTTATGATCATTTTGTCGTTAATCACAGGTGTTTCATTTCGACAATACGAAAATTCACAAACTATCCGTAGAAATTATTCAGTCGAGCCTCAAACGGAGCTTGAAGTCTTATTATGAGTGTCCACACCAAAAGATTTCTGGATATCTTTTCTATTATATGCTCGCGGTCGCCAAGACAGAAAAAAGCTTTTTAATCATTTTATCATTGGAATGGGATTTTTTGCGAGGGTACAGCTACAGAGACTGAATGCACGTCCACTGAGCCCATCTTCCCGCTCTACCTCCAACTTCCAGTATGGTTTCTGCTCCTTCTACAGGTAGTGTCACAGCATCAAGTGACTTGATATCTGAGGGCACTTCTCTGACAATGTCTGACTTTGAGGACGTCGTTTTAATATTGAAAAAAAGGAAAAAAACCGATTAAAAACAAATTTAGAACAGTATGGATTTTAAAGTTCAATTGTGTTGAGTCCCTCGGTTTTTTGGGCCCTCGATGAGTCCCCTATTTCTTGCGTCCCCTGACTTGAGTCCCTCGGTTTTTTTCGCCTTTCCTTGAGTCCCCTCTTTTTTTTAGAGTCCCCTATTCCTTTCGTCCCCTGACTTGAGTCCCCTATTTATTTATGAATCCCCTAAACTGGAATAGAGCCGATCTATCATACACCTCTGTTTCATTCAGAACTTCCAAATCTCTCAATTTGAGTCAATCCAAATTGGAAATAGTGGGTTAACGGTGAAATGGCTGAACAACCTTCCCGGAAACGTTCTTGACAAGAAAAACCTGATTTCTGTGATTGTTCAAAACACAGAGTCCGATGGTTTTGTGTCTCAAATTGTGTTGGTTGAGCTGAAATACATCGGAGGCGCGTCAAAACATGTATGTCACTTTAGAACGAAGTTAATAAGAAAATTAGGGATTTCAGATGGTTGTCAAACTGCCGGACGATACCTTGATCAAGAAGGCAATCGCAATTTTCTACAGAACTGAGTTGGCGGAAGGCATCGATGATCAGTTCATCCGAGGATTGCCCGTTTCATACAACAGGGAGATCGATTTCTACGAGATGAAGCCAATTCCAGGACTGAAGATTCCTATTTACTATGGGTCCCAACGTTTTGTAAGTTGCCTAAATGGAAATGAAAATTCAACTGTTCGACTTCAGGTTTATCAAAAGCAAGTTGGTGCCATTGTGATGGAGAACTTGAGAACCATGACGGCTGTCCCATTCCACGTCTCCTTCAACATGAATCAAGTCGCAGCAGTCGGTGATCAGCTTCTCACACTCCAAAAGTTCTCGATTGGAATGTCCGATGAATGGAACAAGAATTTTCCGTTTCCAATGGAAATCTTTGACACGTTGGCCAATATGGTTCAAGATGTGGAAATCTACGTTATGAGAAACCCAGAACTGAAGAATCAGTTTGCCAAAGTGAAGAAATTATATGAAAACCGTGATCTGTTCGTTAATGCTCTTTGCCACTCGCACGAATCGCTAGGTAACGTAAAACAAAATCAATCAAAAACCCCCGATTTTCTTTCAGGAATCCCACATTTCCTTTGTCATGGGGACCTCTGGACCTACAACATAATGTTTGAGAAAAATGCCAACGACACTGCCTCGAACAACATCGGAGCCATCATTGATTGGCAGAACTTCCATGTTGGCAGTCCAACTGAGGACCTTTGTCACATGCTCACGTTCTGCTCTGACACAGAAACAAGACGTCGTGCGGAGAAGGAATATCTCCCACTACATTACGAAAAGTTGAAAAATTGGGCAGAGAAAAACGGAAAGCCACTTGGATTCACCTTGAGCCAGTTTTTGGAGTCGTACAAACGAGGCTTCATCGCTCATGCACTCCACGTTGCATTCATCATGCCGACAATGTTGTGCCTGAAGGTGGCCGACACCAAACATGAGCAGGAAGAGAGAGAAAAGGCATGAAAAATTATTTCATTTTGTTTCAAATTTTCCTTTTTTCAGGCTTTCTTGAAGAAGAACTTCGATCTCTGGGAGGATTGTGCCGCAATCATGGAGAGCTACAAGTTCTGAATTTTTACAAGTCCATCATAAGTCGTGCATTTTGCCCAGTTCTCCAATTGATTCACGGATTCCCTTCTCCCCAAATAATTCACTTCTTTTAGCAAGTTTTCATGATTTCCATTCAACACTCTTCTTCTGAATGGATTTTCATTTTTACATTCTGTTCGTTTTACTCGGTCTGTTCCGTCTCTTCTGTTCTAACTAATTCTAACTGTTTCTTTGAAGCATTATCGTTTAATCTTTCTATTTCTTCACATTTCTGATAAAGTTAACCGATTTTTTGCCTGTAAATGCTTCAATTCTTTTCAATTTTGTTGCTGGAATCTGCAATATCCATCATCGAACCAAAACTTTTGAGAGGTTTTATAACAAATTGCTCAGGAACGTTTGAAGAAAATCAACATCAATTTGGACAACCGCAAAGCAGCAAAATTAACCAACAAATTCTGAAAAGAAATCTGTCATTACTGCCAGTCCTCTCTTCCCAATTCTGTGTGCCTCCAATATACATCGTCCGTTCTCTGCACCTGAACCAAAAATCAATTGAAAAAGAATAATTTGATATCATTTTGGTATCTAAATGCTCGGAAAAGTCTGATAAAAGCCAAAAACTAGTTCAGATATCAGGAAATATCCTTATTATTCCCAAAAACGGGAAAAAGTTCCGTTTCTTCATTCAAAAACGGCAATCGCGGCGAGACCTCTCCTCCTCTTAATTATGTGCGCCTTTAATGTCTCACATGTCGGCTCGTTGCACGCATCCAAGCCGAAAATCAATTGCAGAAAAGCAATTTGTTATCTGTTTGATATCTAAATGCTCGAAGAAATCTGAGAAAAGCCAAAACCTCTTTCAGATATCAGGAAATACGATTATTAAAGGCGAAAAACGAAGAAAAAGGTCCGTTTCCACATTTGAAAAATACAATCGCGGCGAGACCCTTCTTTCTAATTCTGTGCGCCTTCTACGTCTCTATACTCTCTCGCTCATCACTTTCTCTCTCCTGAAGACATGGAGGGAAAATATTTGGATTTTAGGCGTTGGACCTTTCAAACTTTGATGATTATAAAGAAATGATTACAGATAAAATTAGAAAAAAGCAACGTTTTGTGAAAAAGCAATGTTTTTTTATTCTGAAGAAGGCTTTTTTTTAAAATTCTCTTTGGAGACGACGATTTATCGCACAATCTTCTCTCGTGTTTTCCGTTTCTATTCGTCTTCATCTCCCTCATCCGCAGTGTCGGCATTGACTTCGGACTCTTCCTCAACAGAAAATGAAACTTGTGCACAAATATATTAGTGATTGCAAAACAATATTTCACCCAGATTCATGCAACCTCACATTTCCATCTTGCACTGGAGGCGTTGGCAAATAACTAGGAAATTATGAAATCAAAACGGAGAAGACTGTATTATGTTGTGAAATGAACAAAGAGCAGGATCATTTCGAATTGTAGTACAGAATTGAATACAAAACACATGGTACATGGATTCGATATCCAGAACACGATTGAGAGGACCATGAGCAAAAAAGGCTCAGAAAAGTAACCCATTTCAGAAATTTATCGCGGCACTAGGATATGCTACAACCTGGAATATCCACCACAAAACCAAACTCCCTCCATGTCTGCCTGCCTTCGATATACATCGAATGTCTTCGGTTCACCCACATATAAACCGAAAATTGTTTAAAGAAGAGCTATCTTCATGGTGTCTAAATGCTCAAAAACATCTGAAAAGTCAAAACATGTTACAGATTTCACGATATGTCCATACTAACAGGAATCCCTTCCGAACATGAGGTGCTGATTTTCTTGGTCCTCACATGACTTCTGAGAGAAATTTTTCAAAGCTCCGCCTCCTTCTAATCAATCAAATTTGACACAAATTCTGAGGTTATGAAATTTAAACAGAGATTGATAAAGGACTCATTTTTACTCGTTGTCGTGCAAAATTGAAAGTTAGATATTTCCGTCTTCATTTGGGGACATTGCTTCAAATGACATAGTTCATTCAGATACAGTTTCACCCTGACAAATGTGCAGTTGTGCAAGTGTTTACGTGTCTTGTAGGTGTTTGTAACTTGAAGACGATCAAATGACGAGCTGTCAATCTGATGGGTGAGAAAAAGGTCGGCAGGTGTGGTTGCGCAATACATTCATCTAAAACTCCTCGTCCCTCGTGCTCTTTTCTGTGACCTGTTGCACATTAACATATATCCGTGTCGATTGAGTGGGAAGTCACTAGGTCACTGTTTATGTTTAGGTGGGTAATAAGAAACGATTAGGATGACATTGGAAATATGAAAGTGAGTGGAACGATATTGAGTCGGAGACAAAAGAAAACACTAGGAATCGTTGGCTCATCTATAATTTGTTATCAGTGATGGAATGAGATACATACTCAGAATGATAAGAATTGAACCTGACAGTATATTGTATTTACAGATTTTGTTGATTCCGTTGGTCTTATCACCGAAGCCACACCAATCTCCTAATTTTGTAATGAAAATGTTCAGCATATTGAACTACCCAACCGAGAGTTTGCCCGAGAGCCGATCTTCTCTCAATTTTTTCTTTCTTGCTCCAAATGTAAGACTCGTAATCAGAATAAATTGCGGAAAGAGACTATTCTTTCATGACCACATTCAATCAGCCTCGGCTATGTTAGAGCGTCTACTCGATGAGATCGGTCTGAACACCTGTGAGATTTTATCTATGATTTAATTAAAGTTCTTTGACTGAACTAATTTGTCGGTAAGATGATAAGCTTGTAAAAACCCAACTTGAATAGCGAAGCTCATAGGTTTCTGTGTTGTTTTGATCAATCATCATAAAGCTTTTTATTTTGATGTGCATCATCAAGTATCATAAAAATCATAGTCATAAATCTTGCAAAAATGCACGAGTAAACATTGTAAAGATGAAAGACGCGGGTGACAAATGAAATCGGTTGGGTTTGATGATCTCCCGCTGACAGTACAGAAATTGTTTACTCTATCCTTTCACTTCGGTATCTCTCACCGCTCACAGTATCCCACCTGCTACAATTCTGCAACAACGCTCTAGCGTACTTGCTCCGCCCGCATCCCTGTGGTTGCACTAGGCTCCGCCCTCTGAGTCATCTCCTCGTCATTCCTACAGTCTCCTCTGTCAAATGTGCCATTTACTCACCTCCTGTCTTACGTCTTCAATGTTAGAAGGTTTATGTCTTGTAGATTCCGCTTTTTGGAATTCTCGAACTTAAAATCCTACTCCAGATGAAAGTTCCTATTATTTGTGTTGTAAACTTAGGCTAGTTATATAACAAACGTTAAATTGTATTTTTGACTACTAGATTTTTGAGTTTGACGCGCGTTTTTTCTGTTTTTACACTTTCGCATTCTTTTTTGTGAGCTTCCAAAATAAAAAACACCCTCATGACCCAAGAATTAGCTACCGTTCATGTTTATTTCATTAAATCTTGTCTTCCTAAACCCGTTCTTATTTTGCTTAACTTAGCTTTACTGATTCGGAACAATAGTTTTCGCGCCAATGCACCCCGTATTTCAACACAACATCGTGTCGAGACCAGCGACAGGCATCCCGGGTATTGTCCACAATTTTTGGCGCGACATTTTAGGCGAGTTAACCAAGCGCTGTCGTACGATTTTCTTTGCTCATTTTTGGAATAGGTTCATATTTTTATTGTTTTTTGTTCAGTTTGCGTGTCACGAACAGTTAATAAAGCGGTGAATTACAAGCGTTATTCTGTCGAAAATTTTGGTTTGTTTTTGCGCTGCTTTCTTCAAAGTATTTTTATCTTTTTTTGAACTTCCAACTCTGAAAAATAAAAAATGCGGGCGCTTCCAATATTATTTCATCTGCGTTTTCACATTCCATCTTGATATGTTATCCCTTACATTTGCACCAACTCGGGGGGTTTTTTTTTAATTTGACTTATTTTCTCTCATTTTTTCCCCAAAAAAATCAAATTTGTTTTAGCCACCAATGAGCCAACCGAACAACCGCCAACCGCCAGTGATGTTTTCGACTCCGGAGAGCCGGGCAAGACGAGAAGAGGAGAGGATCAGGATGGAGTCATCAAGAGGAGAGAGCTCATCCAGAAGGGATTATGATGAGTATCGACGCACTTCTGGAGTAGGATTCGAGGGACCGGACGCCAAAAGGGAGAAGAGACATGAAGGTTAGTTTTGAGTTCGAGTAGAGGTTAAGGGGGGGGGGGGGGGTTCTAGAGCCGAAGCTCAGCTTTTTGACCGAAAAAACACAAAAATTTGAGCTTTTTGATCAAAAATACGAGCAGTTTGAGCGGTTCCGAGGTGAAGGGGTAGAGCTACCTAGGGTTCAGAGTTCTTAGATCATTTTGGGGGGTTTCAGAGCCAATTCAAGCCAATTTTGACTCAAAATACACCTAAATCAGAACCTTTCGATCACAATTATTGCAAAAAAAAAGTGTTCGAGGTCTACCTAGCGGTCAATCGATCTTAGTTTTGATGGTATTGCTTGAATATCCCAACACAGTCGGGTTAAGAGTTCAAAGCAGATTTTGTTTCAGAGCCAAGTTGAGTCGATTTTATACCGAAGTATACAAAACCCCGAACGTTTTGATCGAATCAGTATCTGATTTGAGTGATTTCAAGCATTTTTAGCCGATTTTAGCTGATTTTTGACCAGAAACACTCAAAAATCCTTGAATTTTTATCAGAATTTTAGTTAGTTTGAGCGAGTTTGAGCTTTTTTGATTATTTTGAGCAAACTAAAGGTTAATCGAACTACGCCACTTTTGATGAAACCGTTTGAATTCCTCATCCCAATACTCAATAACCCCTAATATACCTCTAATATAAGATCCATTTTCAGGCTCATCACTATCGACAGCCGCCGCAATCCCCCGCGAGGACCCAAGAAACGACTCTTTCCAACCCATCAACAAAATCGGGGTGCAGTTAAATTCATGGCCACTGGATATTTCAAAGATGGATCCAGTGGTCAAAAAATTGTTGTTCAAGGTCACTCTAATATGCGGCGAAAAGCGTATAGACCTCTCGGAAGGGTCCTCGGCCCAAGCAGGAGACGCCGGTCGTCAGATAAACCGACGATCCAGGTGTCTCCTGTTCGAGACCTGGTTCAAAAATAATTCCGAGATCTTCAAAGGCTCGGAGAACAGCGCAATTGTCGCCTACGACGCGGCTGATATGGTCTATGTGGGTGCAGACAAAGTTGGCGGATGGCAATTGAAAGACAACCCTGTCTTCACTGAGAAAGATTTTGCTCCAGAAGATTGGAAAATCATAAATAGACTGTCCAGATCACGAAACTCCAAATTCGAGATCAGGTTCGAGTCGCTTGGTAACGTATATACCAGAGGATCAAAGGCACTTACTGAGGAGAATCGCCCAGAACTCACTCGTCTTCTGGAGACGATCTCCAATCAAATTCTGCATACGGATAAGTTCCTGTTGTACAACACAGGAACTTACTCGTTGGATGGAGGAGTTCTGTCCGAAGCCGACTCTGTGACGGAAATAAAAAGCGGCTTCTCAAAAGTTACAAGAGTCATCGAAGGACCAAATGGCGAGCCGCAAGCAATCATGACAGTGGACACAGCCTCTTCTCCATTCTGGAAAGCTACATCAGTGCTGAAATTCGTCACAGCGAAACTGGATGAAGCTCGCAACGGATTCAGTGGAGGCCGTGGAGGACGCGGAGGTGGACGTGGAGGTCGTGGATTCGGAGGTCGTGATGGAGGACGTGGTGGATTCGGAGGTGATCATGGAGGATATGGTGGTGGATATGGTGGAAGTGGACGCGGAGGCTTTGGAGGATCCCATCGTGGAGGATTCGGAGGAGATCGTAGCTATGGAGATCGAGACCGCCAAGAGGACCGAGACCGCCGAGAGGACCGAGACCGCCGAGATGACCGGGACCGCCGAGATGACCGGGACCGCCGAGAGAGCCGAGACCACAGAGACAGCCGAGACCGCCGAGAAGACCGAGATCGCCGAGATGACCGAGACCGCCGAGATGACCGAGACCGCCGAGATGACCGAAATCGCCGAGATGGCCAAGATCGTGATCGTGACCGTAGTCGCGAACACGACCGCCATCATGACGAAGACCGACACCGCCGCCGAGACTCCAGCCGAGATCGCAGCGAGGAGCGCCAACGTCCAGAATTCGGCAAAGTAGATTACGACGAGAGAGCCGTTAAGGATCTCCAAAGAAACTTCAATGACAAAAACCAGAACACTTGCCAGCAGCTCCGCAACATAGCCGCAGCTCTCAAAGGCTTGGATCTCATGCCACTTCACCTGGAGAACGCAGGCGCCAATCGTCGAGTCACTGTCTTTGGAATCTCAGAATGTAGTGCTAGTAACACTGTGTTCATGAAAAAGGACCAAAACGGAGAAGAAAAAGAGATCAGTGTGGAGAATCATTTCTTGGAGGCATATAACATCCGCCTCAAGTATCCAGATTTGCCATTGGTCATCGTAAAAAGAATGGGACACCAGAGTTTCTTTCCCATGGAAGTACTCGAGATTATCCCAGGCCAGAGAGTCAAGTTGTCCAAAATGACTCCGGAAATTGTAAGTTCACATTTCTAAAAGGACCAAAATTTAAAATAAAAATGATAATTTCAGCAAGCTCACATGACTGGCCGTAATGCCTCGCTGCCCCTTCAACATGTCGAGGAAGGCAATCGTATCCTTCAGGACTATCTGAAAATCACCAAGAACAAGTATTTTGAGGCCTTTAACATTGGCTTCAAGAGCATGAGTCCGATCACTATGCAGGCTAAGATCCTGGCTCCACCCAACATCCGTTTTGAGGACAAAAAGCCATATATTATGAATCACCCTGGCGTCCGCTTCCAGTGCAATGGCCGCTTTGTGAAACCCGCCCGCATCCGGAATGTATTCGTTATCAATTATGATGGCAACTTCCGTGATACAGAGTAAGCCCGCATACTAGAAGTCTCCTTTTATTCTTTGATTTTCAGACAATTCACTCGCGGCCTTCAACGTCACTGCGAGGACCAAGGAATGAGCTTCAAGAAAAAAGCCGGAGAGTGGGAGATCCATGAGGTGCACCCGGATGAAATCGACAAGACAAAGAAGCTGGTGGAGAGAGCCAAGGACAAAGATGTCACAATTGTAATTGGCATCGCTTATGATAAGAAGCCAGCCATCCATGGTGAGTGGATTGCTGGGGTGGTATGGTCCGATGGGTAAAAGATTCTGAGACAGTAGTTTCTAGAACACCTTTTAGATCATTTGGAAGCTGAAAACACGCTGGCTTTGAGTCTAATGTTAGTATAGAGCGTAGGTTACCTGAGACCCTTTGATACCTCGACTGAACTTCTAGAAAGGGAGCGGGATACGGTGATAATCCGTGAGAGTTATGCACTAAGGATTGCGACTGTAATTTGCGGTCTAACATGGTGCATCAAGAGCTTTTGATGATTCAAAAACGTCCTCCAAAAGTTACCGAAGACCCTTTCAGACAACTTTTTAATCCCATATTCTTTCCAGACTACCTCAAGTACTATGAGGAAAAATTCGGCCAACTAACCATGCAAATCACCACCGACACGGCTACTAAGATCGGACGAGGTGGAGGAGGAAAACAGACGATCGATAATATCATCCGCAAACTTAATCCGAAGTGTGGAGGGACCAACTTCTATGTGGAAGTCCCCTCTGTCATCAACGGAAGAACCGTTTGCAACAGCAGCGATACCATGGAGAAACGGCTCTACAAACGAACCCAATTTATTGGGTTCGAGCTCTCCCATTCCGGCTCAGAGACCCGGTATAATCCTGAAAGCAAGAAATTCGACGGAGATCCAACAGTTGTTGGAGTGGCCTACTCGATGAGGCACAATTCTCAACTTGGAGGCTTCTCCTACTTTCAAGATACACGACTCCACAAGCTCAGGTAATTTTTTGGCTCTAGGCTTCTGGTTTTCAAAATACTGGTTTTCAGCAACCTCCAAGACAAGCTCCCGATTTGCCTCAAGGCATACGAAGAGTCCTCTGGTAGACTCCCAGAGACCATCTGTATATACAGAGTGGGATCTGGAGAGGGAGACTACAAGGCCATCATCAAGGAGGTCGATGAGATGAAAGACTCTGCGACATCTTTCAAAGAGGGGTATGCACCGAACTTCGTGGTGATCCTCACGCAAAGACGATCCCGAGTTCGTGTCTTCCCCCAACAAATTCGCCCGGGGAAGGCATCGGACCAAAATGTTCCTTCGGGAACCTGCGTGGACACCTATGGATCTGCACATGGACACATGGAATTTGTGTTATGTTGCCAGACGCCGTTGATTGTGAGTTTTGGGAATAAGGCTTTGGAGCTCCGCTCTGAAAAAAATTATGTTCCTGCCAACTTCTACTTCCTTTTTCCAGGGAACCGTTCGCCCCACACGCTACACGGTTCTGGTCAACGACGCCAGATGGTCCAAGAATGAGATTATGAATGCCACGTACCAGTTATCATTCGCTCACCAAGTCTCCTATGCTCCACCGGCCGTGCCAAACGTCTTGTATGCCGCTGCAAATCTGGCAAAGAGAGGACACAATAACTACAAGATTCACAGGTAAGTACGGACGTCTTACGAGTGCCTGATAGTGTCTAGCGGCTAGTACCTCAAGAGGGCCTAGTACCTTAGGTCTAGTAAGGTCTAGCGCCTGTGCTGAGCGCCTTGTTCTTAGTAGGGCCTCGCGCCTAGTGAAGCCTGCCGCCTAGTGTCTAGTAGTGGCTAATAAGGCCGAGCGCCCAGGGTCTATGGAGGCCTAGTAGAGTCTAGGGACTGGAGCTTAGGTAGTGCTTAGTAGGGCCTTGTAAGTCCTAGAAATGCCTGGGAAAGTTTTTGGCCTAGTGATTTCTAGCGTCTAATGAAACCCTGCGCTTAGTCCCTAATAGTGAACAGGTCCTAGTTTCTAGAGGAGGTCTTTCCTTAAGCTTATACCTTGATCTAAATATCCGCGTTTTTAAAATTTTATTGTTTTTTTTATCTGATCCCATTCATACCACTCTTAAACCTGCTATCATTTTCAGCCGCCTCGTCGACACGAGTGTCTACGTGAACATTCTCAAAGAGAAGCACAAGGACGAGATTGCTCCGGAGGATAAGCAAGATGCTTTTATTGACGCCTACATCAATGAAATCTCCAATGAAATCAACGGACTCACAATTTCTGGACGCAATTTTTGGGCTTAGACGTCTTTCACCTAGTTACCTTGATGGTTACTAGAGACCAGGGTATCGTGAAAACCTGTAATGTGGAGTCCTTCTATTAGAGGTGCACTTCTATTACAGGTTGAACGATGCTTTGGTTTTGATGTCTGACCCAGTTTTCTTGTTGTGCATTCTTGAGTTCTTCCCTATATGGATTCGTTTTTTCTGTGTTTTATTCTGAAATTCTTCCCCTAATCTCAAATTATCAATCATCCCAACTGATCCCAATCAATCCAAATTTCCCCAAATCCTTCAAATTTCGAGCTTTTGAGCAATGTTTCTTGAGCGATTCCCTCAAAAGGCCCTCTCTTTCAGCCCCAACAGTCTGATTTTATGTCTGAAGAACTTTCAGCTCTCCTGAACTCTCACTCATCTGAACCTACCCCAGTTATTCAAATTCTGAGCTTTCGAGCCATTTTCTCTGAGCAACTTCCTTAGTTTAAGCTCTTACAATTCTTCTTGTCCCCATCTCCTTTTATTCTCGAATTTCAGCTTTTCAAGGCTTCCTTCCAACTTCTGCTCCGCCTGATTTCTAATCTGTACAGCTCCCTGTCTTCCCCCACCCAATTCATTCTCCCCCATCACCTGTTTCATTTTTGTTATCATTGATTTTGAACTGATTTTCATGGACAAAAAATCCTCACAAATAGTCCCTGATATTTGGATATTTGGGTTTCCCAACTTTTCATTGATTTCATCGATTTTTTGTTGATCCCTGATCCTATCCTAGCCTCCCTTCCGATTTTTCTTTGATTCCCTGTAATCTTTCCATCTTTTCTATCATTGTGACATATAATTTGTCCCCAGATCCCAGAATTTTTCTCCCTAAACACCACTTAATCCCTATCTTTCTCACCCTATTTTTCAATTGCATTTTTCTACCTCTTTTTGATGTAATACATACCTCAAAAAGACCCCCATATGCATCTTTCAATATTGTTTTGTTTTTCGATTTCCAATTTTTCCTTTTCCCTTATTCTGAGCATTTACCAACTCAAACTATCATTATCACTGCTCTTCCACTTTTCTTAAAGTGTTGATTGATTGTCTATCATTCATTTTGATGTGTATCGATTTTGAATAATAAAAAATGGTCATGAAAAAAAATCGTCTTTGTTTTCTGAGTCACAAAAATCTAGAAAAAAACGTTTTACAAAGTTTTCATAAGCAGGAACGCTCGAGCTGAAAACTTCATGT
The DNA here is from genome assembly GCA_963572265.1 of Caenorhabditis doughertyi. NCBI lineage: Eukaryota > Metazoa > Nematoda > Chromadorea > Rhabditida > Rhabditidae > Caenorhabditis > Caenorhabditis doughertyi. Next base: position 27,317,960 of record OY751558.1, on the reverse strand, counting down.
TTGAACGAAAACGAAAGGAACAAAAAGCATAACTAACGGATTTTATAATTGAAAATGTTTTGCTGCCCCGACCCATATACCGTAAACCCCGTAATAGAAGGGTACCTGTAATATAAGGACGCAAAAGCAGAGGTGTGGAGAATAGAAGAGCATGTCCTTATGATTCAGGTTTTTCAATAGCTCATTACCGACAAAGTTTTTTTTCAGAAATATTAGAAAAAAGTGGACGCTTCTCTTTCATTTTGAGAAAAATACTTGATCCATATAAGTTGGTCCTACAGTAACTACCGTAATCCACTCATCTCTTATTTCTTCTAAATTTGTTATTCGGTTTCCCGCACAACACCTACCGTAACCCATCATTTCCAATTAAAAAATAGCGCGAGTTTTAACGATGCGGAAAATTGGCGTCGTTTGTGATCATGTGAACTTTACATAGGTAGAGAACAATAGCAATAAAAATAGAAAAAAAGAGGAAAATGAGGGAAATAATGGGATACGGTATATTTGCTCAGTTTTTGGGGGAAGAATAATAACTTGTGACGGCTCGAAAGAAGAGGGAGGCTCTGGGAGCTGCCGTTGCTGTTGGGGGGCTGTACTACTAGAACACGAGAACACCTTGGTGGGTACACAAACATAACAGGAAAATATATAGATGTGGAGGCGAAAGAAGGGAAGCTCTCTTTGCGGAACTGAACTATGGAAGGGAGTCGGGGAAACAGGAACATTTTAAACATGAATTTTATTTTCCGAAGTGGGTAATAGAAGTTTGTGAAAATGCTATTTCGGAAATGCGTTTTGAAAATGAAAAATGAGAAGTTATAGTTTGAGCCACGCCCCTCTTTCAGAAGCTATTGCCTAAAGCTTACATTTGAAAGCTTGTATCTGTCAAGACGGTTTGAGTTTGGTTCTAAGAAGAGTTGGTAAATTCAAGGCTTGTAACAGCTGAAAATTTTCAGATTCTCACAAATCGAAGCTGAAAAATCAAAAGTTGATGTCAGTTTGGAGGTCGTCAGAATTTCAAGTTTTCTGAGGGCTGGCTTACTTTTGATCTCAAGAGTAAGGGTTCTATTCCAATTTATTCAATTTAGAAAAGATTGTTTTTTGATTTTCGTTTCATATTTTGTCCTAAATTTTGCGCTTGAAGATTTTAATGATCTTTCTGAAGTCGTCTTATCATGTGAATTAGCATAATTTTGTTAATTTTTGATCTTTCTTTGCAGAAATACATCTTTCAAAAATAATTTTGTTTTGGAATATATTTATGAAAGTCACAGCCAATTTAGAATCAATTAGAAAACTTTGTCAATCGGAATCTTTTTTTTTTCGTTTTTTTTTTCAAAAAAATGTTGGTCCTTTCACTTTCACAACTTCCCTTTTTCTTTTGTCACAAATGAAGCCGGAAAGACAAAGAACTGCGGTTGTACCCCAATCAGTGGAAGTTTTGTAGGTCGGGAATTGCTCAAAACGGACGGCATTGTCGTCAATGGAGTATTGTCAATGGACTATTGCGGAAAGAAGGACTATATCCAGATGACCTCATTACTCAAAAAGGTATGGGCGGAGAAACATCTGGCACAACTGTGCTGTAAGTTTAGCACTTGCCAATGAAAGAAGTGCGAAACTTCGCAACGGTCTTATTCTTGCAAAAAAGACAGATGGTGTTTCCCGAAAAGGCAAGAATGAATGGAGAATGGAACAGCAGAGAATGAGGATTTGAAAAAAAACCGGATATGAAACAAAAAGTAGAAAACAGAGAAGGTTGAAAAATCGTGTCTGCGCAGAATTTCACAAATTTTCAGATTCCTGGTGTAGCTCCACGTGAGATTACCTTCACGACCGGAAAAGAACACATAATTCTCAGAGTTTTCAGTTTTTCAGAGTTCAGAATAACTGAAATTTTCAATAACCTCGACAGCACCCATGTTGCTTTTGAAATCAACCAGTCAATTTTAAGCTTTTCTTAGTTCATCTCCAATTTTATTCCCTATTTCTTTTTCACTCGTGGGAGGTGAGTTTATGAAATAGGAATCAACACGTGAAGCAGTAGCAAAATGACGACGCGTGTTCTTAACGAGGAATGGGTCGAGGAACTTAAAAAGGATCTAGTGAAATCAATACAAAAGGGGATGGCTGAAGCGATAACGGAATTTTTTGAAAACCACCTGAAAAGATTTGAAGAAGAACGAGAACAAGTGAAAAATGAAAGGAAAACCGTTGCCAACAATGTGAATGAGCAGAAGAAGAAGTGGGCTTCAGCTCAACGTCGTGTGCAGTTTTTGAGAAGAATCAAAAGAAGAAACTCTAAAAAGCTGAGGAACAAGTGCAGAAGAAAAATGAAGAAAATAAGAAGACGTTGTTGGCTGAAGCTTTGGCAGTTTTTGATCACTTTTTGTGTACAGTACATCACACGGGACAAATTCTGTCATGAACTGAACAGATGGAGAACTGCGGACTCCACTGTTATCCAATTTACAACATGTGGAAATTCAAGAAAGAAGAAGAGAAAAAAACAAAACGTATAATGTAGGATGGTCACGTGGATAAGGTCTCGGAATCGGAAAACTAAAACTTTGAACTCTTGATTTTTCTTTCACGTACTTTATGTGCGTATCAATAAATTAAATTAAATTAAATTTTGTTTCCCAAGAATAAACTCATCGACATACTTTTCAAAAGCTTTATTCGAACGCCTTTGAATATGATAAAAAGTGTTTTTTCTTAATAAGTGCATCACTTAAAACATACCGCTCAAATTGACTTTGCCGAAAAAACGTTTTGTGCCAGATGTCCATTCTTTGAAGGTTGTTTGTTTTATCATGGGTGTGACTTGCCAGAAATGATGATTTTATTGCCATCGACAAAGAAAGTCGTAAAAACCATGAGAAAATGAAAAAACGAGACAACATAGGGATGAGCAGGTGGAGGGCAACCAAGAAGGGACTGTCAGAAAAAGGCAAGAAAAATGCGTCAGAAGGATCAACAAATTGAATGCATCCGATGTTTTCAAAGGTTCAACATGCTCGAAAGATACAAAAGTGATTGCAAAAAAATAAATGGATCACGTGACTGATAACAGTTCACATACTTTTCATACGGCGACTGGAAACTGGTCCAAAATTCAAAATAACTATCCCTGGATCATTTAGATGATTTATTTTAGGAATTTTGTACGTTTTGGATATACAAGGCAAAAAAAGCAAAACTGAGTGTACCTTTTGTTTTTTGCTAATAAATATTAGGTTGTTTCATAAGTCTTTGACACTTTTCAGTAGGATTTTTGAGGAACCTGAATTTTCGCTTTGTGCAGAGGATTCATTCTGGTCTTGAACCAATATATAGGGACACTTATTGTCTTCAAAGAAATATTTTGGCATTGGGCCCCTCTCTCTATCAGAGGAGATACAAAGCTTTTAATGAACATAGTTATTTTCGTGATTGGGGATCATATTACGTTCAGATCTGAAACTACACCAGAAATTGCACCGGGAATGTTTTTATTTCGGATATAGTATACCGCGGATATGTGTATCTTAACATAAAAATCACAAGCTTCCTACTTGCATCATCCATGAGATATCATAAATCGAAAGTGATCACCATGATTTCATGGTGCCAAAGTTTGAGATGGTCTAGCAAAAACTGGCGATGGCCAATCTTCACCTGACCTTGATCATGTTTTTGCCCATAATAATGGTTGTTCAACCTATTTTTTTAAAGAAACTATTGACTTCCATTCCAGTTAAAAATTCAAAAATAATATGATCAGTGTTTTTTTTCACAACATTACGCCACTGAAATCAAGGCTCATCAGCGACGTTTTGGAAAGATCGGGTCATATCTAAAGTTTGAGAAACAAAATTATTGTTTTGTTTTGATTTATTTGTAGCCTCAACACTCCTATTTGCGCAAAAAAGCTTAAAAAGAAAACATCAGGTTCCGGAAATACACTGAATTTTCCGACGCTACTCAAATCCGAGCATAACTCATTCTCTAGGGTGTATCTCAGAGAGTACTGCCTAGATAATATCGAAAACTTGGGGGGATATACTACAATAGTAGTGTATTGTTATATAAAAACTAGAGGTGCATATCTCCTTCTCATCTTGTTGTGGAAGATCGTTCAATATTTTTGTGAAAAGTGTCAAAGACTTATGAAACAACCTAATAGGTCAATAATGATCCGACTTGCCTGAAAAATTTTTGGGGACTCCTGGGTAGACCAGTAATACAATCCCAACTTTTTTTTTATGTCGATGAGTTCATTTTTGGGGAAAAAAATGGTGATGAACAAAGAAAAGTTTAAAGTTGATTTCCGGTTGCTTTCAAAAGCAACATAGGTGATGTCGAGGTTATTGAAAATGCTATTTATTTTGAATTCTAAAAAGCTCAGAACTGAGAATGATATGTCCTTTCCCGGCCGTGAAGGTAATCTCACGTGGAGCTACACCAGGAATCTGAAAATTTGTGAAATTCTGCGCAGACACGATTTTTCAACCCTCTCTGTTTTCTACTTTTCGTTTCATATCCGTTTTTTTAATCCTCATTCTCTGCTGTTCTATTCTCCGTTCATTCTTGCCTTTTCGGGAAACACCATCTGTCTTTTTTGCAAGAATGGGACGTTTCGCACTTCTTCCATTGGCAAGTGCGAAACTTACAGCACAGTTGTGCCAGATGTTTCTCCGCCCATACCTTTTTGAGTTAGGAGGTCATCTGGATATAGTCCATCTTTCCGCAATAGTCCATTGACAATACTCCATTGACGACAATGTCGTCCGATTCGAGCAACTCCCTACCTCCAAAACATCCGTTGACTGGTGCCCAACTACCACAGTTCTATGCCTTTCCGGCTTCATTTGTATGTCAACCCATTGTAGTGCCAATGGGAATAGGGTTTTCTGCGATTCCACTCATGATGCGTGTGCCAATCTTATTTCCAACAAAGTAAGAAAAAATTTATTATATTTTAAATATCCATTCATTTCAGCCCTCTGCAATTCCAACAACCTTTTCCGCACGGTCTTCATCCTATCGATGCTGCGGAACTCACAGCACCTCAAAGTGCCCATACCCTTGCCTTTCAGTCAACAACGATGCAAAAGATTAAGAAAGAAGAAACACGTAAAAATTCCCCCAGATATCACTTAAAAGCTCTCAAAAAACAATATGCGGTCGATCCATACTTGAGCAGATCCCAACTGAATTTGTTGCTTGATGAAACTGGTTTGAATTCACAACAAATTCAAAGATGGTTCGAGAAAGAGAGAAAAAAACAAAGAAAGTCTGGAGCGCAACCTACGAAATCGACTTGATTCGTAATACTATCAATGATGTTGTTTCAATTTTTTTCGTTGAATAAATCAGTTGACTTTCTTTTTTGTTGAAACATTAAGTTGCAAAAAAGTGCAAATGAAATTTGTACTTCCTTCACTTATATTTCAAATAAATCAACTTATAAGCCCACAAGATAAAATAAATGAACAGGCTGCAAAGATAGCAATTCATTTAAGTCACGATTAAGAAGAACTGATTAGCACGGATTCTACAATCGACGATGACATCGATTGCAAAATGTCTATCGGGTGCAAATTGCAAGTTTTTAAAGTTTGTTTACTGTGAATGACTGACAATCCTTGGACTTCAAACCCAGTAGTCCGCCACTCATCAACGTTTTTTAAGGTGCATTTTTATTTTCAGAAAAGTTAGAAAAGAATACAAATGGACAAATTATTAAATAAAAGCAAAAAAGAAACGAGCTAAATATTTTTATAGGTTCTTCTCTTTTTTGCTGTTATTTCCTTCCGTTTCGCGGCATCTTGTTTCTTTGTTTCTTCCTTGTTTTTGCATGGAGCACAACGGCAGTCAAAGGACTTGGACCACATATAACTGATGGTAATCTCCTCGCCTTCATTGATCAACCTTTTGGCAGCTACTTGAATGACCTCGACTGAAACTCCGTTGATTTCCCTCGCAACTGTCTTAACTTCACAATTTGGAGAGCAAGAGTGGTTAATCATCCTGAAACAAATGTAGATAAAGATAACTGGAAAATGAAAAATAAAATCACCTTGTCTGATTCCCAATCACAGACCCGTCGATATTCAAGATTGTGGCAGGCTTGGCAATTTTTGTTTTGAAGGTATAGAATTTTTGTTCACGATCATGAGATCTGAATCCTAATTCCTTCCTTTTCGTTGCTTCTCTGTTTGAAATCAATTCTCCCAAGTACTCTCCAATCTTCGAAAATCTCTTGATTGAGTTTTTGGCAAAGAGTCCATATCCAGTTTCTATCGTGTTTGCAACTTCGACATCTTTGTGGATTTGTAGATCAATGTTCATTCTTGTTGGAAGAAGGTCTTGCATGGATTCATGAATGACGTATCCGTTTGTGAAAACTGGAGGTGTTCGAGGAATTGCAGGGGAAAATTTAGTCCGTTCATCAAAGAATTCTTGAACAAGTTTCAATTCTTGTGGAGAGAACAATTTCAGAACTTTAACTGACAAAAATGTGCATTCTGCTAGTTTTGGACTTGGACAGAATAAACTGTTCGTTCTCACGACATGATATTTTCTTTTTGAAACCAGCTCTACTTGTACCATTCCTAGTTCCGTTGTGTTTTGACTGAATCCTACTCGCCATTTTCCATCGATGTAAACAAGAACCTTGTTGCTGGTTCTTTTCTGGATCTTGAATAAGCAGTCATCACATTGTTTCTTTACAGTTTTCTGTCGAATTGTGACGGTCTCTTGACACTTCTCATGGAAAACATTGCAGCATGTCTCACATTTGATAGGGTCATCCAAACTATCATATCCTCCACATTGATGACAGACTGGGAAATGCTCTCCTTCAAACTTCGATAACTCTGGCAACACTAACTTTCCATCCACAAATTGTGATCCAAGTGGAATGCATTGATAATGGAATGATCTTATGTGCTTCTCAACTTTAATCAATGTTCCCATAGTTGAACTCGTTTGGAAACAATCATCAAAACATGTTCCACAGAAGTGATCAGGACACTTTACATTTCCAACATGTTGCTCGAGTGCTATGTATTGAGGATCGAAGCGGGGAAGAACCTTGAATTTCTGAAATAATTTCAATATTTGAATTTACATTAGTAGGAAACTTACTGTGATACAAGAAATATGGAATTTGTAAGAACATCCGTCATCTGAGCATTCGACAAGTTCATCTTTGCAAATATTCGGGCGAGAAATAGTTGAAATCTTGATGTTTGCTTCCTGTTGCAACTTGACAAACTCTCCAGAGCTTGCACTTTTTGATTCTGATCCTCCACAAAAAATGCACTTGTCGATAAATCTTCGTGGTCGGAGCAATTGAGAGTGACATACTGAAAATTAGAAGGTTAAGTTAACGAAAATTATCGACTTCAGGTCAACTTTTATGAATTTCGGAATAGGTTCGTGAATGAAAAAATAGAAAACAAGTGAAACGCTTCCAAGTAGTTGCGACTTTTAGCAAACTTAGTCTTGGAAACAAAAATTTGGCGAAATGAGGCCTAATATTCCAAAAAGTGCCATTTATTGAAAAAGGATACAGTTGAAAGTTTGGTTCAAAAACGCTTTTGAAGGCAGGTTGAGGTTCTCGAATTTATTGGAAAGGCTACTCATTGAGCTCTTCTTTCTTTATCATTTTTAAAATAAATTGAATTGATTTTTTTATTGCGGTAAATCTACTTTTTCACGAGCTCAAAATGTTCAACAAGAGAAAAAAAGCTCAACCAGGAGCCTTTTCCAATAATTTTGAGAGCCTCAATTTGCTTTCAGAAGAGTTTTTGGGCAAAACGTTCATCCGCCCAATTTTCTGCATCGGTTTGAATGAAAACATTGACACTTTTCGAAATAGTAGAAAATTTTTGAAAATTTTTGCGTGTTTTCTTCGGCCAAAAAAGTAAAAGGTGAACAGTTTTTTGCAGATATAACTAGGGATTTTCTCAGATAGAAAATGCATAAAGTGACACAAAGTAGTAAAGCTTTTAAACTAAAATTTTTGCGTGTTTTGTCAAATCAAAAAAAGTGAAAGGAAAATGATCTTAACTGAAAATTTTTAAGAAAATGGTGCCCGAAGTTACACAAAATTGGAAAATTTCCTGAATAGACTTATAGAAAATCCCACGAAAGTACTATTTTGTAACTGCATGATACGTTCAACTAACACACAAAAACTCAACAAATGGACATCAAAAACATATCAAATGGCTGTTCAAAATGTGTGATATTAAACATCTTTTTTTAAAAAGTAAAAAATGAAAACTTACATTCCATACAGACATCCAACTTTGCCATTTGACGGTATTGAGCAATTGGGAACTGAGCAACCATTTTGAAATTGAGCGAAGTAGTTGAAGCAATTGATTCCTTCCTTGATTGAAACTGGGTTGAAAACAAGAAGAGGCCAGATGAAGAAAAACCGATGAAGACGATGAAGAATTAGATGAATGAATATGAGATTGATAGCAATATGAGATTAGTATGGAACTGACTGAATGAATGAAATGGCGTTGTTAGGAGGGGCGGAGTTTTAAGAGACGCTCTGTTGGTTGGATCACTATATAGATAAGAAGATATTGTCATCATAGTTGTGCACTTTGTATACAGTATCCAGCTGGAGAATACACCACAAACAGTTATATGGGTTACCTGGAAATGATGACAATTGAATAGTCATCATATCCGATAAGGAATCTGAAAATTATAGAGGTCTTCATCTCATTCTGCTGAATATGTGAAAATGAATACACAATGCAAATTCTGATATTGATAAGAGCCTCCAATGTTCTAATCTTTTTGGGGGAAAAATCAAAAAATGAAAATTATCAGTAGCCTGCTCATCCATTGTGCTCGAAGATTCGAATGAACGGAACATAATAACTGTAATCTGAATGTTTTCTTAGAAAGTCAGAAACTGTATGAAATAATAAATGTATCACTAATTCAATTGCAAATTAGACCATGAAATCAAATTTTCACATGGGTTAGCTGCATTTGTGTGTTATACTGAGCCCTTTATGAGTGTTTTGTCTCTAATTTTGTGAAACATTTGAATCAATTTGAAAATAATTTTTTAGAGTTTGTAATCACTTCATCGTCAATCAAAATATTTAGTGTTTTATGAAAAAGAACTACTTCATGATCATTGAAAATGTTAAACCCATTAGTGAAACCAGTGTATCATTAGGTTATACAAACCTATCCAAATATAAACTGAAAAGGAAACCATGCCTTGAAAAAACTATTAGAAGGTGAAAAGAACGAAACAAACAAAACATGTAACCCAGCAAAAATCATGTCGCATAGTTTTTTTTTTTCATTTTGTGGGAGTTGCGATGTAAATACAGGGCTACACAAAAGCATTGCTCTTCTCATGATACTTCTTGGTCGTGCTCTAGTCCGAAAACTAAAGAGAAATATGAATAGTTCCCAATATTTTTACTAAGAGAAAACAAGGAATAAAGGGGGTTTAGGGAAATGCTATGAAGGAATCAAGATATTCAGTCAAAGTAATACAATGTCTAAAATGAGACATTCTTTGTTTTATTGAACTTGGAACTACTCGCAAGGTTTAAAACAAAATTGTGATTGTTGTGAAAAGTTGTGATCAAAAACAAATACTTGTTGCCTTGATAGCAATTTAGAGCTTTGTTTATTATTACTGTGAACATTAGAGACATGTTTATTTCTGGAACAAAAAGTTTACCTTCTAAGAACAAAATAACGAAAAATTCTCTCATAATAATGATGGCATCAATTTTAACTGTTTCAGATGTGGAACCAAGTTGGTGAAAACAAAATCCAGCTCTCAAAATAAGTTTCACTTCCTCCTGACACTTTTTCAATACCTGCAATGTTATTTCTAGACGGTGGCAGTGTTGGTAGTTCAAACTTTCATATTCACATTTTTCCAAATGATAACTTTGTTTGATAGGACTAAGTCAACCGAAATCAAAAGACCGCAAGCTACACTTTGTGTAATTTCAAAAAATCATCATATTCACTAACGTTGATTAGATTAGACAGAGGATTTTTCTGTCAACTGAACTATTTAGAACTGATTTTCCTAGTTTGAACTTGCCTAACGATTCTTCATTTTTTAGTTGAGAATTCGGATCACAAATTGTCAGACTAGCAACTTTTGTCTTGATAACAGGTTTTCAAATCTTTATGATAAGATTCAAACTCAATTGGCAATATTCCTATTTTTCTTTTCCAACCGAAAGCTCTCAACGGACCCTTGAAGGTTCTTATCAAAATAAGGATATTTGTTGTGTATTTATCTTCACATACGATAAAATAGCCAGAAGGACTCTCCTTTTCAGATAGCTTATCGGATATGATGACTATTTCAATTATTATCATTTCTTGTTTTAAGAGTGTACAACCTTATATACAGTATACCAATCCAATCCAAACGAGCGTTTCTTGGAACTCCGCCCATCCAATAAACAATACGACAACCATCTGGTTTAGTTCCATACAGTTACTCAACGTATATTCATTCTTCTCAACTATTCAACGTCTACCATCGTCTTCTTTCATTAACTCTTGTCTCTCAATCGAACCAAAATGTCTTCAAATGGAGTTATCTTCAAGAAGCCAAATATTCCTTATTTCAAAATGCAGAAATCGGTTGATTTTACATTTGCTTGCTTCGAAGGCAGTCGGTACAGAATTGAAGGGAAACTTGGATCTGGAGATTTTGGAGTAGTATCACGAGCAATCGATCATGAACATGGAAAAATCTTGGCTGTCAAAAAGATTTGCTTCCAACCAGAGAAGGAAAACAGGAATCCCAATCCACGTCAGCGGTCTGAATTTGTCGAAAACGTTTACAGCGAACTCACAATTCAGAAATATCTCTCTGATAAGGATAAGAATAATGAGTTTGTAGTCAAAGTTTTCGGAATGAATGAATGCTATCGCAATATTCATATTCTGATGGAATGCGCAGAAAATGGATCTGTTTTTGATAGCTTGGAGAAACTTTCGAAAGACACTCAACTGTTGAAAAACATGTTCAGACAGTTCGTTTTTGGAGTCGAATTTCTTCATAATAATCACATTGTTCACATGGATCTGAAGCCAGGAAACCTTCTCCTCACATCAGTTGGTAAGTTTCAAAAATTACCTCTATATTTTCATAATTTACTTTTTGCAGATCAATTGAAAATTTGCGACTTTGGACTCTCGTGTCCCATTCCAAATGGTGATGAAGAACAACGCAAATATTATGGGACCCGAATGTATGGAGCGCCGGAGACTCATCTTAATGGAACAGTATTTTCACTTTCCCTTGATATGTGGGCTATTGGAGTGACTCTAATGACTTTCATTATTGGAAGCGAGGACTGTTGGGACATCGCAAAAGTGTAAGTGAGAAAGATTTTATCTTTTACAATAATTCAATTTTCAGATCGGACCACAGATATCAAGAATGGAAATATAAAGGTTCCAACTACATGAGTGTGAAACATAAAATCGACCGTAACTGCTTTGGTAAGTCATTCTTATTGAATCTAATTTCTCAATTTTGTATTTTTCAGACCTTCTCTGCAAGCTACTCGAAGAAGATGTCAACAAGCGCCCAACTATCAAAGAAGTGACACGTCATGCGTTCATGAAAGTGCATAATTTACGAAAACGCCGTACTGAACTTTTGATTGAGGACGGAATCAAAAGGATCAAGCACTAAACTCTGAATTCTATGACAATGTTAATTATACGGTTAATAATGTTAACTTTTCATTTATTCTTTCTTTTCATTCTTTTTTTCATTTGTTATAAATTAATTATTATTTATTGATGTTATTTCTATGCAGGCAAAATAAGCGGGAACCAGAAAAAAGACTGAAGAAAACGGTAAGAACATCTCTAGTAAGAGTACATTTCCGAGCCTTTGTTACCCTTCCGAAGTAGCTGAAAAAAAATGGAGTCTACTTCTCTGGATGGTGAGCACTATTGCGCAATTCTATCATAGTTGAGAACAAAACAAATCAAATTTTAAACAAAAAATTTATTGCTTGAAATCGTAGCAACAAATTAAAAAAAGAAACCCGATGAGCAACGGAATTGATTACAAGAATAACAAGTTTTCTTTGAGTGGGAGATTGCTTTTGATGGAAAGAATGTCGTTGACAGATTATTGAGCATTGAAGACTGATGACAGATAGAGGCGGGTTACAGAAGCTGAAAGATTTTAAATGAAAGAACGTCTAAAAAAAGTTTTATCAAACTTACAGTTTCTGCTCAATACAATAATTAGGGCGGCTGACGGTTCTACTTATTAGGCGGCAGGATTTACGGGATCGGGCAGAGAATTGAATTGAAAAGCGGTGTTAAACGCATTGTAGACTGATGACAAAAAGAGGCGGGTTACATGAGCTGAAAAAAATATATGTGAATGCAATGAAACTAGCTGATAAATTGACTTACAGGCTTTGCAACTATGGAGAACTGACAGGCTCACGAATGCAGGTTTTCTTACTTGGCGGTGAAGTGGAAGGGGTTGGAACATCTTTTTGAGAATACTCAGCGGTACCTTCCGCGCTAACTTTCTCCATTGAAGGATTAGAAAAATTTGGAGTCGCCTCATACATATCCTTAAGTGGCTCAGCGTTCTCTTTTTCCTGCTCGGCTCGAATCATTTTCTGCTCCTCTTTGTATTGTCGTCTCCATTCCTTCAAATTATAGTAGAATCGTGTTTGTTGCAGTTCAATCCGAAGGCCGACTTCCATATTAGATAATTTTTGCTCCATGCAACGCTGCTTTTTTCGTGCCTCACGGTAAAGATTAATTGTGGCTTGATCGTCAATTGAATCATCCATTGGGAAGGGAGGTGCCAAACGAATACAGATAAAAGACGACAGGATAGACGAAGAATACAGAAGAAGGTAGAGTTATAATAGAGGGTAGACAAGAAGAATGAGTGGGAATGCAGACGATAACCGAGTGCCTCTCTCCTCCCTTGCAAAACTGTCTGTGGGGATATTCTCATTAGAGCGCGGTTACAGAGGCCCTCCTCTCTCTTGGGAGATAGTCTCGAGGGTGGAGGGGTGTGTATTGTGCGCACTGAAATGGATAGTGGTGTATCACGCATTCCAAGAATAGACACCAGTTGATCTCCTTAGATCAATGAAACATAAACATAAGCTATATGAATAATTATAAACCCAACATAACTGTAAAGAAACCACTGAGAACAGGTAAAGAAATTTCAGTTTTTGTACAAACAAACAACAAAAAGAGATGAACACTAAAAAGAGGAAATTCTTCCAAAGGAGGTAAATGGATAAAGAAACTCTGGAAACTCTAACAAGGGAAGTTCTTGTTGAATGAGGATGGAATCTTCGAATTGATAAATTTTTAGCATGCTAGTTCAGTTTTTAAATCAGAATCTGGCAAATGTCTACCGGATGCACATTGCAAGTTTTTAAAGTTTGTTTTCTGTGAATGACTGACAACGCGGCGTTCCTCAAACTCCAAACACACTTCATAAATTGCCACTCATCAATGTTCTTCAAGACGAATTTTTATTTTATGAAAAGTTAGAAAAGAATACAAATGAACAAATTAATAAATGAAAGCAAATAAGAAATGAACTAAACTTTTTTATAGCTTCTCCTCTTCTTAGTTGTGATCTCTTTTCTTTTTGCGGCATCTTGTTGTTTTGTTACTTCTTTCTTCTTGCATGGTTCACAACGGCAGTCGAAACTTTTAATACATCTTCTTCTTGGAAAAGCTCACCTTGTCTCCGTCAACCAAAATGCCTTCTGACTACGAATCCAATCTCAGACGATGTGGAACTTCAGGTGAGAGTCGCTCGTTTTCCGGAACGATTTCGGAATATTCCAAGTTTTCAGCTTCAAGCGATGAGTATTCTGGCAAAGCGGACGGCCACGTCGGAGAATGGAGCTTGGGCGAAGTCGTTGAAAATTAAAAGTAAGAATATTATGTTTTTAGATTTTAATGTGTGTTTCGACCTTCTATTGCTAGACACGACTTTTAAGTTCAACATTTGAAAGGCAAGGCGAAAGGTTAGGTCATCCTCAGTAGCACCCTTTCACCAATAATTGCCGATAGCTTCAGGAATGTTACTTGGCAAATTGAATCTTTAAAATGATAGATTCAGAAAGATTGGTAAGCATTTCCTGATGCAGCTGTAGTTTCCTTCTTCTGTTGCAATTTCACTATCAAATTTTGTTTGTAGTAAGGTGGATGCCTTGTCTTCTCATCCGGTCATTGGCAATGCAATCCGATCATTCTTTTTTCCATGACAAAACAAGACAGGGTTTAACGAGATCCCACTGTTGTAACACACCACTTCATAACAAGTCCAACTGAGGGTCCAATGAATTCTCGTTGGAATTTTGATGTCAATGCAACTCTCAAACCTGTCTAACTGACATAGTAGAGTCACGCTGAACCTGACATTCTCTTTGAAAATGTATGTCAAAACGGGTTCCAACAGCCTCAATCTTCATGAAGCCATTTAGAAAACCTGTCGACCCTATTTAGAACCCTGCTCACTGTCTTTCTGCATGAAAGATAGTGACAGCCTAATTCGCAAATGCTCCAGTTTTCCCCATGTTGCAAAGACGCCTAAAAAATAAAAACTCACCGAACGAATTTGAAAGCGCAGTTTGGTTTCTTCTGCGCAAGTGGCGTGAGCAATATTTTCATCTTGTAGTCATGTTTGAAACATCATATGTCGTCAATCAGGCAAAGATGCCTGAATTCGAAGCCCGAAAACTATACATACGTCCTCCGTTGTTTGTCAGTTGTTACGAAAGAATGGCACAAATGGAGAGGAGACGAAGTGCCTGAAAACTCGAACTATTCATTTGGGATCAAATTAAATGTTGAAATAGCCGCTCTGCAAAGACGTTTTGAGACTGCGGTGCTTGAAATGCCAAGGCTCTACTGCTGGAACAAAACGGTTTCAAACTGTTTGTGATTCTGTCTACAGAATTTTTCATTATTTTCTGTCATTCCGTTTCTACTCTAGTCTCACAAAACAAGTAGGATTAGCATTGGCTTTCAGAAGCGGTTCCGATGGCATATGGCACGAACAGGCACAAATCTCAACTATATTGATAAGAAGGTGTTAGCAGATTTATTAACACATTTTCAAAATTTGTTTGGAACACGTTTTTATCCGAAAAAACAGATTTGAAAATTACTTCCTCGTTTTAAAAGTATTCGTTTTTTGTATGGTCATATGTGTGGGAAAAAATGTTTATGAATAAGAATGTGCCATTTTCGAAGTAATGTTCACCTATAATTTCAAATCAAAAAGAACCACTTAACAGTTCACCCAAAACGATCATATTCTTCGAAACCATCTTCATAGAAGTCATATCTTATTCCAGGGGAATTAACCCTTCAACTTGTTTCCCTACAGAGCTTCACGGGTTAAGTTTATTCTTTGACTTGAGCCTGAACACTCATAGTTGATCTGCAAATGTTTCCATTTCAGAACTTTGTTGCCACTTTTCTAAATGAAATAGCTACTAAAATTCTTATATAGATAAACTACTTTGTTGTAATTTGAAAAGCTTTTTGGTGCATATAGTCATTTCATCTCGAGAACGATTTTTGATTTTTATGGCCAATTCTATTATTGGAAATTATTCAGGAGTTCAAGAAAGTTTCAAGCTTGTATACCAGAGTATCCATACATTGGACTGCTCAACTATTAGTTCGAAGTTCCAATATGAGTAGTTTGGTTAGGTTGCTACGTTTTATCTAGTCAATTAGTACCCAAGAATGTGTTCCTTTCTCGAGTATCATGTTCAACTGCAAGGCAAGATTTCTGATGTTGAACAAGGTTCAGTGGTTTCACTAATCTGATATATGATGTATTCTTCTTAAACCCCATGTTTTTGGATTAAAAACAACATATTCATGTAGAATCAGATAAGGTTATTCAAATCCGTGTTGTAATCCGTGACGATATTAGATAAAGAAATCGCAGAGTTTTGAAAACGGACGGTTCAAAAATAGAACATTGAAGTCAAGGGCAAATAGTGATTCAAAAGGGGTATTAACTAATTATTATGACTTCTTCTTCAGTATCATCATGTTTCTTAAATAAAGACGATTCTATGTTAGGACTTATAAGGTCATTTGATGCCATTTCAAAATCCGTGACGTGACATAGTAAATCAAACAGTTTTGAAATTAGTAACTTGAGATAAAAACTGGAACATATTCCATCTGAAAAATGATTCGAATTAGTTCACAAAGCATAAATGTGGTCTGTAAAGTTGGATGAGAGCAGATGAATAGTGAATCTAAAATTGCTGTGAGCCAATCTGGTAAGCTGAAACGACTCATCATCAAAAGGAGTTTAGGAATCAATGTGGCTATTAGGTTTTTGATGCCAACCCAAATAATTTCTTATCAATTTTTGTCATTCCATTTCTAGTCTAGTCTCACAAAACAAGTAGGATTAGCATTGGCTTTCAGAAGCGGTTCCGATGGTATATGGCACAAACAGGCACAAATTTCGATTACATTGATAAGATGGTGTTAGCAGATTTATTACCACACTTTCGAAATTTGTTTGGTACACGTTTTTATCCGGAAAAAAAGGATTCAAAATTTACTTCCTCGTCCTGAAAAAATGTGTTTCTGGTATGTGTGGGTAGAATTGTTTATGAATAAGAATGTGCCATTTTCGAAGCAATGTTCACCTATAATTTCAAGTCAGAATAAAAAACCTTTCCGAAGAAACAAAAATGACGAGATAATTGATGGCAAAAAAACTTTCCCATCCGGATTTTAGGGTGATGTGATAAGAAATTTCAGTGGCTAAACTAGAGAAATGATGAAAAAAAGTAAAATAAATGAAATTTTTAAAAAATATTGTTATGCATTGACATGAGAAACTTGTATAGGCACATGGAAATGGCTTTCGGTTGGATATGGTATGATTGAGAAATTGAGACTGAACATAGCCTAGCTCTACGAATTTATGCGTTTTCCTGAGCCATTATTTTCATTTGTTTCGACAATAAGCTCTCCGAGAATTCATTTGTCATGTCTGCAATTTATTTTAACAAGAATGAAATCCAATTTTGGGATTGACATAATTTGCAAAAAACAAAGAAAATCAATCCTTCCAATTATTTTTATCATCAGATCATATAGACCGATTGGTTTTTGTTTGGGCTATATGACATTGAAATTGCATTTGGGTGTAAAAAATGAACCTGCTGGTTGTTTAAAGTTAAAACAGATAAGTAAACTGTAGCATATGGACTGATAAAGATTGGAGAAACTACTTCCTAGACGTCAAACCAAATTTCAAACATATTCTGTTGCTATAAATGTTTTCAATACAAACTTTTGTATCTCCATCCAACTCCCACGTTTCACAATGTTCTATTTAAAAACCATCTGTTTTCAAAACTCTTCGATCTCTTCATCCAATATCGTCACAGATTGCAACACGGCTTCGATTCACCTTATCAGTTTTCACGAAATTCCATTGTGTTACATTCAAAAACATTAGGATTATGGTGAAAAACTCCAATAACAGATTAGTGAATTCAGTGAACTTTGTTCATATATGTTGCTGCTTATTCGGTTTATTCAAATATGAGAAAGAGCAAATGCACATTGATACTGTTACAAGGTAACAAATATCAGTGGAAACGTAGAATCTTTAAAAAGTGGTAATGTATTCTAAATACTTTCCGGCGCACTAAAAAATTTATTATCATTATTAGTTTCAAAACATTCGACTGTATATCATAAACTCTCGAAAGCGGCTTGAATGGTATATGGCACAAACAAGCACAAAACTGGATTATTCAATGATAAGAAGGATTTTTTGAATCGGTTTATGGAAGCCGTTCGAGACACGTTTTAATCCATAAATCGGAACTTCCGGGTGCAAAGAAGTTCAGTTTTATTTTCAGAAGTTCAGAAAGAGACCTCAAACAATAATAAGTCATGAATTCATAATACTTGAACTGAATGACACGTCGATTAACGAAAAACTTCCAATTGAATGAAGACAATCCAAAAAAAAAGTGGGCAGAACATGGTGAATGATAATAAACAAACTCACACATTAGTTTTAGTATCAGGCAATTTTGGTCAGTGTTTGATTCTGGAACTCCATGGAAATATATTTTGAAAAACATGTAGTCGCGTCCATTTGGAACGGATAAATTTGCCTTTTGTTCAGCTATGAATTCGTTCAACTTGAAGTAATGAGTAAATACATATTTTTTGAGAACACAGATACAGAAACTAGATGGACAATTTTCAAACTTTTCCAAACTCCTTTTTTTTAATTTTCACGTTTAATCCGAACATAATCTCGAAAAATTGATTTCATTCCTAACGATTAGGTATGGGAATATGAAGCATTTCTTAGCTGTATGAAATGTTCCAAGCTTTGATTTGTCATTCCTTCCGGTTCCGGGTATCCAAAAAAGCCCAAATACGCCATACATCATTTCGTGTTTCCATGAGTCAACATTCTGAACACTTCTTTGATTCCTTCTTCAGATTTTTGATCTTGGCATACAAAAATGGGCGGAGAGTACGAAGCTTGTACCGAAAACAAACCGATTAGATGGGTGGAGCATCAACATCTTGAGAAAGGGGGCGGAGTTTCAACAAGAAAATCAGTATAAAAAGAGACATTTGTTCATATCAGTATCATCTCATCACCTTCATCACTCCACAATCATCTCTTCATTCGGAAAAATGCTCCGCTCTGGTGCCGTTTTCTTCATTCTGGCTCTTCTCGGTTCTGCTGCAAGCCTGAGCTGCTATGGCTTCAGTGAATACAAAAACCGAGTCAAGGTCGTCCACGAGGCGTCGTATTGTAACGCTCAATTTGGTATCACCACTGGTATGTCTTCATTCAATGGTGTCAAGGTGAATGCTCGCAAGTTGGCCCATCTCAAGGACCAATATGCCACTCACGATTGTGAAAAAACTGTGAGTTTCTACAGATTTTTTGAATTTGGAAGTTCAAACAAAATTTTTTACAGGTCTCGACACTTGGGCGATTCACTGTTGAGGCGTACACATGTTTGTGCTTTACGTCATATTGCAACTTTCCTTTTTCTGCCAGAGAATTCGAAAAAAGAAATTACACTCTTGCTATCTCATTGTAATATTTCGGTGACTGACTCCATTCTCGAAAACTGACTCCATTATCAATGAATCAACAAACAGAAGTATTGTTTTCTTTTTCTCCGAAATTCTGTCAAATATACAAATTCTTTTCTTCTTGAATAAATGATTTTCATTCACCACTGTCTTGATGTTTCACGCCGCTTTTTCAGATACCGCATTCATCCGCCAGCTTCTGATCAGGTCTTTTTGTTCCTCCTCTCAGAGTTCTTCCAATCAGATTACAGATTTCTAGCCCATTTCTAAATTCATGGTCGCTGTTTCTTATAGCAACACTTCTGTTGTTGAATCCTGTTCGCACATGCTATCAACAATTATTTTTTGATAGTATCAACTTATCTATTGAATGAATTCATTGCTTATAAAACATAAATTGATAAACATAGAGATCAGCAAACGTCAACGCTTATTCATCATTGAGTGTTCTCAGAATCTTCTTGGCATCTTCCAAAGTGCTGTTCTTTTTGAAGAAGCAAAGACGGACCAAGTTAGAGTTCTTTATTTTTTCCTCGTGATTGGAGATGAAGGCTGTGTACGGGATCACAGCGAGCTTCTTCTCACTGCAGAGCCATCTGGCAAAAACAAAATCGGCTGGATCCTCTTCGGAAGACATTTCGATTTCTGAAAATTGATTTTCATAAAATCAGGAATTCATTTGATGTTACAGATTTAGATAGGAAACAAGAAACTCACTATGCTTCTGACTAGAGAAATCGGCAAGCATAAAATAGCCGGCTTCTGGTGCAATTGGACGGAATCCAGCTTCAGCGAGCATATTCGAAAGCTTGTTTCCCTTCTTGACAAGTTCTGCAGAAAGTGTGGTAGCCAAGTAGGACTTCTTTGGGTTCTTGCAGAACTTCTCCCAATCAGTTTCAAAGGCCATTGCAAGAGCCATTTGTGTTGGTGATGAACATGTGAAAGCACAGTTCTGATGGATTGCTTTGAGTGGTTTCAGTAGGTTTTCTGGCGCGATGGCCCATCCAAGCTTCCATCCAGTCACTGAAAAGGCTTTTCCAGCACTTCCAATAGAGATGGTTCTCTCGAACATTCCGGGAAGACTGGCTGGAAACCAAAAAAAAGTGAAATTTCATCTTTAGGTTACCGCTGCCTAAGAAACTCCGTAATAATAACTCACCAAAGCGGATCATGTCCTCCTTTTTGTAGACATGAAACTCGTAGACCTCGTCAGCAATCACAATCAGATTGTGCTTGGTGGCAATATCAGCCAACTTTTCCAACTCTTGGCGAGTGAACAATTTTCCAGTTGGATTGTGTGGGTTGTTGATGACCAACATCTTGGTTTTCTCATTAATCTTGGCCTCCAAATCATCAAAGTCGAGGGTGAATTGTCCGGCAGAGTTGGCTACTTCCGGAAGGCTCATCATGATAGGGACTGGAATTCCACCAGCAAATTTGATTTGTGGATTGTAGCAGTCAAATGCTGGCTCGATGACTGAGAAGAAATCTTATTTATTTTTGGATAGTTCGCTCAGCGCTTTTAAAACGATATGATGAAAAAAAAGCGCCTTTCACTCTAATATTCTTATCAAAATCAACCAAAAAACTTACTGATAACTTCGTCTCCTTCATTTATCCATCCAAGAAATGAATAATAGAGAGCGTGATAGGCCCCCACGGTGATCAACACCTCCTTGAAAGGGTCAACGGGAACTCCATAAAATGTGGAATACATCTTTCCCAAAATCTTGACAAGTTCCTGGTTTCCATTGGCTCTGGTGTACTGGTGGGCACCTGTAAGCTCTGGTTCCTTTGCAACTTTCTTCAAGAAGTCCGTGACAAACTGGGGTGCTGCTGTATTGGGGAACCCTTGACCCAAATTGACGGCTCCATGGCGCATAGCCATTCGTGTAAACTCCATCCTGAAAGTAATGAATTAGAGAGTGAAATTGCGAAAAAATGGACATCTTTAATAGAAAATAGTTTGGCACTTACCATACGGAGTCTTCGTGATCGGCGGCTCTTTCAGCTGGTTTTGGTTTGAATAGTGAGGTCATTCTGAAAATACAACTTGAAAACAATAAAAATGTCAATTCATGTCAAAGAAGAAGAACAAAACTGCATGTCTAATTCCTGAACTTTCATTGCAGAGAGTGAGTTTTTTCTAGAAACTTTTTTCAGATAATAACGAAAAAATAATTCAAAAAAACGAACGCTTATTGATAGAAGAAGGTAATGGAAACGTGGGAAATTTGAAATCTAATTACAGACAAGAGGGCACAGAGTGACAAATAAATCGCTTATGGGACAGACATACAGAGTCAAAAGGTTATCGAAAGGGAAAATACGCACTTGTATAACTGTGTTGACAGCCCGAAGAGGAAAAATGGCACCAACAAAATATTTCTGATGAAAGGAAATGAATGAAGGGACCGTGGCTATTTATACCTAACGGAATAAGCTCCGCCCCATTACCAGATGTTCCAAATAGTCACGTCACGTTTTTTGGGATTTAAGAGGCGATTATTCTGATGTCACTGTCTACGAAATCTATGCACATCTGGTGCCACTGTCTACCGATTCCATGTCGAATCTTTGGTCGCTTCAAGTTGTCACGTTTAAACATATGTTTGGATAGAAGTGCACTTTTGAACGGATATTGAGATGGCAAGATTGGAGCTCAAAGTTAATCGTAGCAGGAAGCGTGAAAGGAAGTTTCCAGTAAACTATGGGAGAAAATGGAAGGACATCAGAAATAATGACCAAAAACATTAATGTGCGCTTTGAAAAAAAGTAGGAAATGTTATAGAGTGACCATGTAACATTGTGTAAGTTGAAGGGCTTGACAGTGTGCAAATAGATGGCAGTTTTTCTAAATGTCAGTAATGGTCCGTTGTAAACACATGAATCATCCTACAATGTCTCAAAAAGATGGCATGATGTGTTTGCTAAACTTGTATACATAATACAAAGAAATTACTCCTAAAATTATTGTGAAGAAATTGAAAACTACATCTGTTCCTTTTTTTTCTCCAATCTTGGAAACAACTCTCAATCAGATTTTTCTGATAAAATTGCATTGCATGAGTACCGGAAGAATCCACTTTTTTTTCCAAATATTCAGCTCATGAGCCAGTTTTTTCATTAATTATCACAAAATTTATTAGAAAACCATTCCAATGATTAAAGAGTTCTTACGCTAATGTAGTTTCGGTGTTTTTCTGGATTAGCATGGATCCGTAGAGAAAGCGTTGAATAATATTCACTATTCAGTAAGGTACTTCCATGCGTTGTGTTGCTCCCAGTTTCAAGTTCAGGAAAATTCAAGTCTGGAAAGCGGAAATTATTTGTCACTCGGCGCAAAAAAAAAATTAAAACTCCGTCCAATGATCACCAAATTTGAGCAGAAGGAGTGTCATGTTTTATATATTGTTACAGACAGCCACAACAGCTCAATCTAGTGATATATGGCTCCCTTAAAGCACATTTTTGAAGAGAAAAATGCGTTTTTCTTATCATGTCACTTGCAACTCTGTTGTAGACATGCCGAGTTGGGGAAACTAGCCAATTTTCCAGAACATGTCGAACAAATGTGGCCGCTGGATATGAATCGCCGTACATAACTCATCAAGCAAAATTACCTTCATCGGCAGTACGATCATCAGAAGGTTGTCAGCGGAAAAATTCCGTGGATTTGTCCTTCAAAATTCAGCAGCAGAAGAAATCGCCAGAAAATGAACATAATTCGCTGTTCAAGTCAAGAAACAAGTGACGCACCTGATTCTTAAACATCCAATGTGATTGCTCAGAAATGATTTACCTCTCCTATCCGTGTTTTTTCAAAGCGAATAGAAACCAACCGGTAGAACCCGATTTTATTTGACAAGGAGGCTCTCTTCACGGTTCTGTTCTGTCACCAAGATGCACCATTCCAAATAGTGGTATCTGAAAACTCAAAGCAGCAATTTTTGTTCTTTTCGGCACTTGGTGTACAACCGAAACTAGCCTGATTCCAGCACAATAGCATGAGAGTAAGGTTTCTTACACATGATAACAGGTGAAGAGCATGTCCAAATTTCTCTCCTTTCTTCCACGACAAACCAAGACAGGTTTGATGAGATCTCACTCTTGTAATCCATTGTTTCATAAGTCCAAATGAGAGTCCAATAAGTTCTCGTTATAATCTTGATGTCAATGCAACTCTTGAACCTGCACAGCTGAGCTAGTAAGGCTCTCTTCAAGAACGTATCTCAAAACGGGTTCCAACAGCATCAATCATCATGAAGTCATTTGGAAAATCTGGCGGCCCTATCTAGAATCTTCAGCACCACTACCTTTTTGCATGAAACTTAGTGACAGGTGTAAAGCTTGCAACTGCTACATTCTTTTCCAGGCTCCAAAGATGGGTCACCCCTAAACTGTAAAACACTTACCGATTGAAATTCAACGTACAGTTCGGTTTCTTTTGCGCAAGTGGCGTGAGCAATATTTTCTTCTTGTAGCCATGTTTGAAACATCATGTGTCATCATGTTGACTGGATCAGGCAAAAATTCCAGAATTCCTTGATCGAAGTCCAAGAACGATACGTCCTCCGTTGTTTGTCAGTTGTTGTAAAAGAATGGCGCAAACGGAGAGGAGATGGAGTGCCTGAAAACTCAAATCATTGATTTGGAAGAAAAAGAAATGTAGAAACGACGTTTTGAGACTGTGGTGCTTGGAAGTCAAAGCACTGCAGCTGGGACAAAACGGTTTCAAACTGTTTGTGATTCTGTTTACGGGATAGGAGTAAACGATGTAGTAAAGCAAGCACCACAATCTCACGACGATACAACCTCTAGAACTGAAACAGTTCACTCACCATCTTAACATCAGCACACTGTCTTCTTTCGCTCGTTCGAAGACAGATGAAACTGTCTTTTCGAAGGGCGGAGAATTAAGTCTCCAAATCATTTTCGAAAGAACCTTTCCCTCTTGGCGGGAACGGATTTGCAATTCAAATGCAAATGATGAACCAAAAGTTTTGGTTGCAACCAATACTCATCAATTGCCGCGGTTGAAGACTATCAAAGAAACTGTATTATCAAATTCCTGGAAATTGCGTGTTTCGACCTTTTAATGCTAGACACGACTTTTAAGTTCAACTTTTGAGAGGCAAGGTGAAAGGTCAGGTCATCCTCAGTAGCACCCTTTCACCTATGAATGCCGATAGCTTTAGGAATTATGCATGGCACCTTGAATCTTTAGAATGGTAGATTCAAAAGGCTTGGCAAGCAATTCATGATACATCTGTGGTTTCCAAAACTTTCGATTGAGTTCACTATCAGATGATCAGATGTTTTTTGTTGTCAATTGAGTCTTCATCCGGCCATAGCAATGCAATCTGATCATTCTTCCTTCCACTACAAACCAAGACATGCTATAACGAGATCTCACTCGTTATTTCAGAACAAGTCCAACTGAGGGTCCAATTATTTCTTGTTATAATCTTGATGCCAAAGCAACTCTCGAACCTGTCCAACTGGCACAGTAGGGTGCGCTGAACCTCACGTTCTCTTTGAAAATGTATAGCAAAACGGGTTCCAACAGCATCAATCCTCATAACGTCGTTGGGAAAACCTGGCGGCCCTAACTAGAACCTTCCCCACTGTCTTTCTGCATGAAAGATAGTGACATCCTAAGCGTGCAACTGTTCCAGTCTTCTCGATGTCCCAAAGATGGGTCACTCCTAAACTATGAAACACTTACCGATTGAATTTGAACGCACAGTTTGGTTTCCTTTGCGTGAACGGCGTGATCAATGTCTTCATCTTGTAGCCATGTTTGAAACATCATGTGTCATAATCTTGACTGAATCAGGCAAAGATTTCGGAATTCATCGATCGAACTCCAAAAACGCTACGTCCTCCGTTGTTTGCCAGTCGTTGTAAGAAAATGGCGCCAATGGAGAAGAGACAAGTGGCCTGAAAACTCGAATCATTAATTTGGGAGCAAAATAAATGTAGAAATAGTTGTACTGCGACGACGTTTTGAGACTGTGGTACTTGGAAGTCAAGGCTCTGCAGCTGGGACAAAACGATTTCAAACTTGATATCAGTACACTGACTTCTTCCGGACGTACGAAAACAGATCAAACTGTCTTTTCATGAGGCGGGGAAATCGGTTAAATCTCAAAATCATCCTCGAAAGAACCCGGCGGGAACTGATTGACAAATCAAATGCAAACGATGAACCAAACGTTTTTATTGTAACCAATTCTCATCAATGACCGTGGTTGAAGAATAACGGAGAAACTGTTTCATTGAATATTTGGGAATTGCGTGTTTCGACCTTCTAATGCTAGACACGACTTTCAAGTTCAACTTTTGCGAGGCAAGATGAAAGGTTAGGTCATCCTCAGTAGCACCCTTTCACTTATAAACGCCGATATGGAATTATGCATGGCACCTTGAATCTTTTGAATAATAGATTCAAAAGGCTTGGCAAGCGATTCATGATACATCTGTAGTTTCCAAAACTCTCGATTGGTCTTCTGTAGAAATTTCACTATCAGATGAGCTTTGTTTGTTGTCACGTAGATGCCTTGTCTTCTCATCCTGTCATTGCAATGCAATCTGATCATCCTTTCGTCCTAGACAAACCAAGACAGGCTTTAACGAGATCTCACTGTTGTAATCCATCACTTCATAAGCAAGTCCAACTGAGGCTCCAATGATTTCTCGTTATAATCTTGATGTCAATGCAACCCTCAAACCAGTCCAACTGACATAGTAGGGCACGCTAGGCTTGACGTGCAATTCAAAAATGGGTTTCAAAACGGGATTCAACGGCATCAATAATGCGGCCCAGTCTAGAATCTTCACCACTATCTTTCTGCATGAAAGATAGTGACATGTTTAAAGCTTGCAACTGCTCCGGTCTTCTCCAGGTTCCAAAGATGGGTCCCTCTTGAACTATAAAACACTTACCGATTGAAGTTGAACGCATAGTTTGGTTTCTTTTGCGCGAGCAACATCATCATCTTGTAGCCATGTTCGAAACATCATATGTCATCATCTTGACTGAATCAGGCAAAGATTCCGGAGTTCATTGATCGAATTCCGAAAGCGACAAATTTCCCATTGTCTCTCAGTTGTTGTATAAGAATGGCGCGAATGGAGCGGAGTCGGAGTGCCTGAAAACTCAAATCATTGATGCGGGAGTAAAATGAATGTAAAAATAGCCGTTCTGCAACGACGTTTTGAGACTGTGGTGCTTGGAAGTCAAGGCTTTGCTGCAGAGACAAAACGGTTTCAAACTGTTTGTGATTATGTTCACAGGATAGGAGTCAACGCAGTAGCAAAGAAAGCACCACAGTCACACGATGAAACAATCTTAAGTACTCAGTCAGTTCACTCACCATCTTAACATCAGTACACTAATTTCTTTGACAACCATCCTCCGAAGAATCTTCTGGTCTGGACCATACAAAGATGTCCGTCTTTGCCTTGCAGAGAGGTTGGGAGTTGAAGCAGTGCCGATAAAATTGGCTCTTCATCTGGCCCTATGAACAGTGGAACGGGTTAACATCGAACGCAATGGTGCAGCGGAATGACGAGGATTCTGTAAACGAACAGTCAATACTTTTATCAACCCGTCAAAACTATTAGCATCATCAGAAATCGCACAAAATCGTTGAAAACACTAACCGCATCGACCTCAACAGGCTGTTTTTCTATTCCGCGTTCTCCTGTTGTTCCATCCATACGCCGTTTCAACGGCAAAAATATATCCGAGTTTTCGAAACATCGACATACTAGGCAGCTTTGGCAGCGAAGAGTTGTGGAGATGAGAGAGAGAGAGAGAGAGAGGCCAATCACCTGAAAAAACTTGATTTAGAAGAATATTGCTGATTTAAAAAGAAGCGAATAGACAAGGCATACAAGTGAACCGAACGGATGAACAGAAACAGCAACAAGGAAATGGTCCCAACGAGCGAGTAAAAGAAGGAGAAGAGTGAGAGAGGACAGAAAAGAGAGGCGCAGACGAAAAATTTATATGTCCCGAAACGAACGGACCACTCGCGACCGCATAAAGGTAACCTGAGATACATAGTGGCCAGAAATACTCTTCGTCTCTCACTCTCTAGTGCGTAGCGGTAGAGCGCACATTGACTTTTTTCTGATTTTGCTGCCGTCGTGGTGAGGTCTTTCTGTTGCTGAATGAAAGGAAAAGTTGAAGAAATAAATAATAAACCGTTGTTTCAAAACGTTACGGATGAGCTTTGTTTATATGAACACTTGTTTTTAATTTTAATTAAAATTTATTAAGTGAAAATGAGAAAAATGAAAGCATTTTTAAATCAATACACGTAAAAAAGAGAAAAAACCGCTGAGAAGAGAAGATGAAAGAAAAACAAACCGGTGATGATTGAGAATGTTGCACATTATAGGGAGGAGATAGAGATCAAACAAGAAAAAAACTAAAGGAAACATAACATAGAAAGATTAAAACAAATAATTGAAAACAGATAATTAAAAAATAACTAGAAACAACAAAAAAATTAGTTTGAAGAAAAATAATAAATAAGGAACTAAATGGAAACTAATCAATTTGATAGAAGAATACTAACTATAGAGGACGACTACTAAAAATTACATAGATAGAGGGAGAATTTTAATACAGTTCGCAGTTCCGCATCTGAAAAATTGCCATATTTTTTCATCTTAAAATAATTGGACGACTCTATAGTGTTCCATTAACGAACTTTAAACAAAAGTTCCTTGTTCTCTAACAACTATTAATTATCTATAAAACTTACTTGCAAGCCTTTCCTTTTCCTCTAAAATTATCCTTGACTTGCTTGCTGAAATAATTGATGGTTATTGAGTCTCCCAACTCAATATCCTTCGTTGCATAGACGGCGATTCTCGGAATCAAAGGGTCCGACTCCTTCTTCCGGCTGTGCGTCTCGAAGAAACGCGCGTTGGCATCACAGCTGTGGTTCAAAAACCGAGATGCGTTGCTGTAAAATGTGTTTGTTGTACAGGAAATTTGAAAGAATAACATACCCAATTTTCTCAGCATCGATGATGAGTCGAGGATCCATCATCTTAAACTCTCCATCATAAAACGTCTCCTTTTCCTCTGCCTCCAAATCGTCCGTCTCTTCTTCATCTTGTTCTCCGGTGCGAGTCAGGTAAAATCTACCGACGTATTCGCAGACAAATTCTCCTTTTACAATTCTCGCACCGGCTCTCAGCCCGAACCCTTGAGATCCTTCATAAAAGATCATCAAGGGCTTTTGCTGGCCTCTTTGAAGTTGCCTTCGTGGGCACTTGAGGCTGCACCCACACTCCTCCGAGCATTCCACGACGATTCGATTATCGTCCTCGTGGATTTCATCGATTCTATCGAGGATGCCATCAACGTTTGGCTTGCAGTTGTGAGCTCCAGGGTATAGGATCTCCCACTGAAAAAAGGAGATTTTATAGTTTCTTAAAGCCGTTTCTATGAACTGGAAAAAAGCTCTTTTTTTGGAAAAAGATATCAAAACTTACTCTGAGGTCACAAACACATTGGCCATTTTTTTCGCAGCCGGAGGCATCCTCATTTTTGTCCTTGACCGGCTTGAACTTCATTTTCTTGAGCTCTGACATCGGCATGTTGTTCTTGTGTTGAAGGCACCTCCGTAGTGTCGAGGACATCATCACATTAAGGGCGGAGAACTGAAAATAAATGTTCTTTTAGCATGTATATTACTTTCAAGACTTACTTGAAATGAGGGGAGGTGACATTTTTCAAGCCCAAAATACATGACAGGAGCCATCCGGTACTTCCGTTGAATGGTGGTGTGGAAGTAGCTCAAGTCTTGGAACCTCCAGAAATCGTCGTCGTGAGCGATGAACTTGAACTCCTCATTCCTCTTCAAAATTCGATGCTCACGGGCGGCCTTTCTCATCCTCAATGGTCCCTCCCGCTCCATTACTTGGAGGAAGCGGTCCCTAACTTCAAACATTTCGTAGGCTTCCGGGGCGTGCTCCTTGATCTCCGATGCCCATTGATCGAAGACAGTAGACCACCCTTCATATAGGACGGTCATTCTGTCGTTGGTGTCCTCTCTCTGTAAGAAAATCATGTAACTAGTTGGCTCATGAGTATGCAAATAATGAAGAAATGCACTTTTTATATCCTTTTCCCAAAGTGATAGCTCATTCAAAAACATAAAACACGCTAATACAAGTATGAAATCAAATGTAGCTGAAGGTCATTCAGTGAAAATCGTCTCTCATAGACCATAGAGGATAACTTCTTTCTATAGGGTCTTCAGTAAAAACGGAATTTATCTACTTATCATAATTCTTTCAAGCTTCAAATGAGCTACAACTAAGCTAAGACTGCTCTTTCTCTACTCTAAAAACATGAATAAAATGCTTTCTCACCCTATAACAGGACTGGACGATCCAGTATTCCTCCCTATTCTTCATCCTATGGTATTGGGCATCGGAGAACTTCTTCGTGGGGATTCCTGTGATCGGGTTGGAGCTGATCCATCTTCCTGCAACTGCTGCTTTGATGGCATGAGTGCACTTCTCCATCAGTTTCCAATCCAACACATCGACCAATTTGACAGTGGCCTTATTTCTAATGTGGTTGACATTATGGCCAATTGAGATAATGACAACGACAGTGTGTGGAGAGTGTGATCTGGAAAAATGAAATGTTTACCTATGTATATCAACAAATGTTTGGTAGTTTTCGGGATTCGCTGTCTACTTCTGGGCGGTTGTTTAGTGGCTTCAGGGCAGAAATAAAGTTCATGTGGCTTTATAGCGAATTTTAACGCTAAATATCTCTCATGCGACGGTCTAACAGTTTTTGAGCAAACTTCGAGCGGCTCCTGACAAAATCCTAAGCGAAATTGCACAAGTTTCGCACAGAAGTTGACAGGAATCACCGATTTGTCACAAAGTATGACAGGGTGTGTTTTCATTTCTGACATTATTAGCTATTTGGTAGTCCTCAGAAACCACAAAAAGCAAATTTTTAAAAATATAACTCAAGAAACTTTCTTCGCTAACCTAAGGGCTTGGGTAACTTTTCGAAAAACTTTCATAAAACTTACGACTTCTGAAGTGGGGGACAGCCGATTATGTAACCATCTGAACACAATCCTCCTTGAATTGAAGATCCTTGGGAAGATGAAGAAGACGAGGTGGAAGGAGTGGACGATGACGTGGAAGCGAACGCATTTGATGTTGATGCAGTGACGGAGGTTCTGTAAAGAGAGAGACAGCTGAAATGCATGACTATTTCGATTCTCCAGGTCTCAAGGCTTTAAAGCGCACGGAAATGTATCATACCTGGTCCTTGAAGCTCTAATTGGAAGCACTGTTAAAGATGAAGTGGATGGAGCGGAGAACAAAGATGATGAGGAACTAGAAGATGATGGATCCGCGGCGGAAGTTCTGTAAAAATAAACATTTGTGTGAAAAATGACGCAAACAGTGGAATCTCTAATGGAAATGGTTCAATACCAAAGTGTTACATACCTGTTTCTTGAAGCTCTAGTTGGAGGCAAGGTTGAGGATGACGTCGATGGAGCGAAAGATAGCACGGAAGATGACGTGGATGGAGCGGAAACAGAAGTAGAAGGGAGTCCAGATGCTGATGAAACATCGAATGTTCTGTAAGAAAAGACGTTTGTGAGAAAAGGACGCAAACAGTGAAATCCTTCGATGGAAATGGTTCAACACCAAAGTGTAACAAACCTGTTTCTTGATACTCTGGTTGGAGGCAAGATTGAGGATGACGAGGATGCAGCGGAAGATGGGACGGAAGATGAAGAGGAGGACGTCGAAGGGAAACTGGATGACGATGGAGCCACGAATGTTCTGTAAAAAGAGACATTTGTGAAAAGAAGGACACAGACAGTGAAATTCTTCAGTCGAACGGTTTGAAAATGGAATTCATCATACATGTTTCTCAAAGCTCTAGTTAGATGCACTGCTGAGGATGAAGTAGACGGAGCGGAAGATGGGACGGTAGATGAAGAGGAGGACGTGGAAGGGAAACTGGATGATGATGTATCCGCGGAAGTTCTGTAAAAATAGACATTTGTAAAACAGGAACACAAACAGGGGAATTCATAAAAAATGAATGAGCACTGTATCATACCTGTTTCTCATTGCTCTTGTCGAAGTAGCTGTTGATGATGAGGAGGAAGGAGCTGAAGATAATGCCGACGTAGAAGAAGATGATAATGAAACAGCGGAGAGCCTGTAAGAATGAATGAGTGTGTTATAAACACTAAAACCTTCAAAAAAAGTTATTTTGTCATACCTGTCTTGTAATGCTCTTGTTGAATCTATTGCAGTTGATGTTAAAGGAGCTGAAGACAATGCCGATGTAGAGGCAGATGATGAGAAAGTAGCCGAAAATCTGTAAAAATGAGTGTGTCGAATAGTAAAAACGTGTAAAAAGTTATTTTGTCATACCTGTTTTTCGGAGCTCTTGTTGGACTTTTCATTGCAGGTGATGTCAAAGGTGCGGAAGATGATGCGGATGTAGAGGAAGCTGATGGTGAAGCAACTCTGTAAAAATGAATGTGTCATGAATAGTAAAAACGTCAAACTAAGTAATTTTACCATACCTGTTTCTAGAAGGTCTTGATGAATCCATGCTTGCAGATGATGTAGGAGGAGCGGGAGACGTTGCAGGTGCTGATTGGGAGGATGATGGAACGACGGAGATTCTATAAAAGTGGGAATGTGTAATATACAGTTAAACCTTCAAATAAAGGAATCCTATCACACCTGTTTCTCAATTCTCTTGCTGAATTGACGGTTGTAGATGAGGATGAAACAGCTGAAGATAATGCGGACGTAGAGGGAGACAATGATAAAGCAGCGGAAAATCTGTAAAAATGAGTATGTGTTGTGAATAGTGAAAACGTCAAACTAAGTATTTTATCATACCTGTTTGTTAAAGCTCTTGTTGTATCCATTGTTGCAGTTGATGTTGAAGGAACAGAAGATGATGCGGTTGTAGATGGAGATGATGGTGAAACAACCCTGTAAAAATGAATGTGTCATGAATAGTAAAAACGTCAAACTAAGTAATTTTACCATACCTGTTTCTAGAAGGTCTTGATGAATCCATGCTTGCAGATGATGTGGGAGGAGCGGTTGACGTTGCAGGTGCAGAAGGCAAGGATGATGGAACGACGGGGATTCTATAAAAGTGAGTGTGTCATAAACAGTAAAACCTTCGAAATAAAGTAATTTCATCATACCTGTTTCTCAACTCTCTTGCTGAAGTAGTTGTTGAAGATGAGGATAAAGGAGTTGAAGATAATGCGGATGTAGACGGGGATGAGGATGAAGCAACAACAAATCTGTAAAAATGAGTTTGTCAAATAGTAAAAACGTGTAAAAAAGTTATTTGTTCATACCTGTTTTTCGGAGCTTTTGATGGATTTTTGGGTGCAGATAATGTCAAAGGTGCGGATGATGATGCGGATGTAGAGGGAGCTGGTGGTGAAGCGAATCTGTAAAAATGAGTGTTATGAATGGTGAAAACGTAGGATAAAAATATTGCACCATACCTTTTTCTCATTTCTCTTGTTGAAATGTCTATTGAAGATGAGGTGGACGGAGCGGAAACTGCTGCGGATGTAGAGGGAGCTGATGGTGAAGCCAATCTGTAGAAATGAGTGTGTTATGTATTGTAAAAAACGTCAAATAAAGGTTATTTCATCATACCTATTCCTCAATGCTCTTCCTGGAGTTACTGTTGAAGATGTGGTGGAAGTTAAAGATAATGCGGATGTAGAGGGAGCTGGTGGTGGAGCGAATCTATAAAAAAGTGTGTTATGGATATTAAATAATTCAACTAAAAGTTATCTTATAATACCTGTTTCTAGAAGATATTGTTGACTCTATTGTTGTAGATGATGTTGAAGGAGCTAAAGACGTTGCAGATGCAGATGGAGATGATGGCGAAGCAGCGGAGAATCTGTAGAAATGAGTTTGTTATGAACACTGAAAACTTCAGATAATGTACTCATATCATACCTGTTTAAAGCTCTGGAAGCTCTTGTTGAATCTACTGTTCCAGATGATGTTGAGGGAGCTGAAGATGATGCGGATTTAGATAGAGATGATGGTGAAGCGAATCTGTAAATATTTGTGTGCCATGTATAGTAAAAACGTGAAATGAGGGTTATTTTATCATACCTGTTCCTCAATTTTCTTGTTGAAGAGTCTGTTGCAGATGAGGTAGAAGGTGCTAGAGATGATGTGGATGTAGAAGGAGATGAGGATGAAACAGCGGAGAATCTGTAATAATGAGTGTGTTATGAATCGTAACAACGTCGATCAAAAGCAATTTTATCATACCTTTTTGTCGAAGCTTTTGATGGACTTTTGGGTGCAGATGATGTCAACGGCGCGGAAGATGATGCGGATGTAGAGAAAGCTGGTGGTGAAACGAATCTGTAAAAATAAGTGTGTCAGTAAAAACGTCAAAAAAGGTTATTTTATCATACCTGTTTCTTAACTCTCTTGTTGAAGTAGCCGTTGAAGATGATGATGGAGGAGCGGGAGACGTTGCAGAGGCAGATGAAGAGAATGATGGGACGGCGGAGATTCTAGAAGAGTGAGTGTGTTATAAACAGTAAAAACTTCAGTATGGTAGAAATACTATACCTGCTTCTTGAAGCTCTTGTTGAAGTAGCCGTTGCAGTTGATGTTGAAGGAAGAGAACATAATGCGGACGTAGATGGAGATGATGGTGATGCAAATCTGTAAAAATTAGTGTGTGAAAACGTCAATAAAAAGTTGTTCCATCATACCTTTTTCTCATTTCTCTTGTTGAAGTGTCCATTGAAGATGAGGTCAACGGAGCTGATGATAAAGCGGATGTAGAGGGAGATGATGGTGAAACCAATCTGTAGAAATGAGTGTGTTATGTATTGTAAAAACGTCAAATAAAGGTTATTTTATCATACCTGTTCCTCAATTCTCTTATTGAAGTAGCTGTTGAAGATGATGATGGAGGAGCGGCAGACGTTGCAGATGCTGATTGGGAGGATGATGGAATGGCGGAGATTCTATAACAGTGAGTGTGTTATAAATAATGAAACCTTCAAATAGAGAAATCATTCCATACCTGTTTCTTGAAGTTCTCAGCGTTGCTGAAACAATTGCAGATGTTGATGGTGCGGATGCTGAAGAAGATGAAGAGCGAGGAGAGATGACTGCCATGCTTGTTCTGCAATATACAAGTGAGCTTTCCAACATCACATTTTCAAGATTTTTTGTTTTCAAATAAGAAATAGGCGGTCTCACCTGCTTCTTGACCTGCTTCGAGTTTGTTCTGAAGTAGGAAAGACGACAGAAGATGTGGAAGGAACTGAGGCAGAAGTTGAAGACAAGAGAGTTGGAGCAGGAGAAACAATAGTTCTGAAAAAGTGGCATGTGCTCATATAACCAGCAATATACTTACCTTTTTCTTGACACTCTTTGAGAGAGATCGAATGACACGGTAGAGACGTTCTCATTATGTTTCTTGACTCTCGTCGGTGGGATGACTGATGGTCTGCTAGACGAGGAGTTTGATGTGG
The DNA here is from genome assembly GCA_963572265.1 of Caenorhabditis doughertyi. NCBI lineage: Eukaryota > Metazoa > Nematoda > Chromadorea > Rhabditida > Rhabditidae > Caenorhabditis > Caenorhabditis doughertyi. Next base: position 27,283,218 of record OY751558.1, on the reverse strand, counting down.
ATGGAGTGTTGGAAACTACAGATCGTCTGAAATAACAGTCATTGAAATCATTTCTTACTTTAACCTGAGTTGAAAGGCTTCTTGAATTTCAAACTGTAGGCCTTTTTCCAAATGAACTCACCTTTGGCGAGTGATTGCAGCATCGCGAAGTTCCGACCAGTCTTGCCTGCTCGTTCCTTCAAACAACGCTTTGTTTTCCTTCTTCCTGAAATTTGATAAATTGTACTACACATACATGTACAAAAAAGCTGGACACTAATCGAACAAATTAGTAAAAAGTTAGAAGTTTGGAACCTTAAAAAACCAATATGACTGAGAACCTCTAATAACAGGCTTTATACAGCATACCTTCTCTTCGGAGCAACTTGATAGTCGTCTTCTCGATCACTTCCCATGAAATCGTCTGGTTCGTGACCATTGTTGTTTGCGACGTCATTCACTGAGCTGCCGTTCTGCATGTTTTGGCTAGTGGAAGTTGCCTGAAAGATGTTTTTTTTTTAAATTTTGCTAAGAAAGCAGTCATGGTGTTTTAGATTATGTCTCAAACAGCTACGAACCAAACTTTTGACAAGTCTGGTAATAACATACATTTTTACTTATTGAAACATCATTGTATCTGACTATAAACTATCCTCACATACAATGCTGCCAAGAAAGATTTGATCAAGAGTTTCTGATAGGCAGTTATAGCCTATGTAACTGCCAACGTACCTACAGCCTTGCCCTCCTATCTCATCCCAACATAGATAATCAAATGAGAGCGTGTCGTATAAATATAGTTCTATAGCTTAAAACTTACAGGCTCGTCCGTTTCCATGTCCATCGGTTCCTGGTTGCCGTTCAGAAGAGAAGAGTTCTGCAAAAAATAGGATACGAAAAAAGGTTAAAAGGTTTTTGTTGCCTGAAATGCTATAAAAAGTAGAGTGCTAATGAATTATGTCGTGTCACAGGGCCTTCTTTCGCGGCTATCAATATCTATCTCCAGCTGTATCAGATGATGTAACTTGCCCTATCTTATTGTGGATCCTCAATAACTATGGAATAATGTTTCTGTTGTTCTTTCATATGAACTTACTTTTTGCTTGTTCTCAGGCTGTGCTATGAGATCATCTATTCGCAAACACTATATAGGTTATAGGGAGTTACTAAACTATCAGTTTTCTGAAAGTCTTCGATGGATTCGACGTTTGAAACATGACAGGCTAACCCTTATCTAAACAAAATGTATCATACCTAGCAAAGCATAGATGCCTACAACTATTCCACTTTGCAAATTTTTGTGCCGCTGTTTTGTTTTTCATGATAGGATAAAAACTTACATCCACAGATTGTTGCGGCCTGGAAAAGAATGAAGAGATGCCACTGAACAAGCTGAATGATGACGACGAAGTTGATGGTTGGCTTGGCTGAACTGGCTGGATTGGTTGACTTGGCTGGCTGTTTGCAGTTCCAAATGGAAGCATATCGCCGAGTCCAGACATCATCTGAAATGACATATTGAAAACTGTAGCCGTCTAATACCCTGTAGTTGGAAAAACTGTATTTCGTGAAAGAAACTTTATTTCACAGCTTTTAAGTTTTTCACTAGATTAAAGTGTGATTAAGCAATTCCAACCATTCATTGGATTTTTTTCTTTTTTTTTTAGCTTTCAGTTGCTGTGGAAAGCCACATTCGAAAAGTAAGTAGTATAGCTGATAGATATCATAAAAAATAAGCGAAAAGGAACACTGTTTTTGCTTTCCGTCTCCTACATTGAGAAGCCTAAAATCAAAACAAAATATTCTTCATCAGATAAGAATTATTTTCTCAAACGAGCGGGAGAAAATATATTCTCATGAGATCCAGTTTTTAATCCCATATATACGGATTTATGAAAATTAGTATCCAGATTGAAAGCATTCAAAAGTTGAGCACAGAAAAGTGAAGATAAGGTAGCAGTGGACTTTTTTCTCTATTTCACATCTAAGTGCGATGCTCTACTGCCACTTCCCAAACGTTTCAGAAACTCACTCTCGCAAAGAATCCTTGTGGCTGGACATTGTTCGATGGTCCAGAGCCATTGACTTTTGATTCGGAGGAGTTGTTCATGATGAGAGATTATTGGTGGGAATGTACTAGCTACCTGAAATTCACTTTTTTAATCATTTGAAGTAAGAAAATCGAGGAAAAAAGAGGTTTAGAATTGAAAAATTGATTGAAGTTTGCACTATTTTGTTATCAGTCTACGCATATAGACTAGGAACAAAGAGCCAATTGACGTTTATACAATTGTTAAAACAAAGAAGAAAGCTATATTTTCAAAAGGTCGTTTTTCAACGCATGAACCCTAAAAATGATTTGAAAATAGCCGATAAAGCAGATGTGTAATCTCTTTGTTTCTCGGTATGCATAATGACATTGGTGTACCTTGCAAATGTGGCCAGGAGAGAAAGGGATATTTGATAGAAGAGGGATAGACAGTAACAGATGCTATGTTGGTTTGCAGTATTAGGCAAAAGTGATCTTTGAATATGGAAATGTGTCTTAGAATATGAAAAATAGTACATGATGCTTGTAAAAATATCAAAATCTACACAATAAAAAAGCAAAAATTGATAATTCGATAGTTCCAATCTTCATTAAAAATAAAACCACTGGAAAATCATTTCACAAAAATAATAAATATTCATTTTCTTTGCTATTCTAGGTAAATTTTTGAATTCCCACTCAAAAAAATGTAGAAACGTACTATATGGAAGAGAACTGAAAGAAAGCAAGAGAAAATGAAGAGAAGAGAAAACGAGAAACGGAAGACTAGGCCGACTCAATCGACTGGTCGCCCTCAGCACATAGGGCAAAGCAGAGAGAGAGAAAGAGAGAGGAAGAGAATGAGAAGAGGGTATAAACAGAGAGAAAATGAACTGGGGTGAGAAAGGGTTACGTTTTTCAACACGTGGATTTCTCTATCAATATAATATGAAGTGATTGAGTTCTAATAATGTTTCTGATAATGACAAGACTCACAAAAATTCTTTTTTTTTCAGATTTTTCAGTTAGCATACAAATGGGCAAAAAACTAAAACATGTATAGAAAAACTAGTATTATAGTTGTTTACATTCATATTTGTTTTCATCTCTATTTTTGAAAGCACATTTTTTGAGTTTTGGTATCAGCTACAAATTTTAGTTATATCAAAAATAATTTTTCTCCCACTACACAAAGGAAAGTACTTGCTAGTTATTCTTTTTTAATCAAAATGCCACTTTTTCCGATATATTCAGTGGGTCACACTAACAATTCCTGGACAAATCCATTCTGAATCCGTATATAAATTTCCATATTAGCTTTATTTCGAGAAAGCGACGCCTTTAATCTTCAGATTTTGTGTTGAATACGCATAAATTTCACATTTGTAGTACTAGATTCTAACTAATCTTATCATAATCTTTTCGTAGTATTAGAGGAAATGAGAAAGGCGATGTTGTGCAAAGAGCACCCCTACGTAAATGACCCCCTCTTTTCCTTTCTATACATATTTGCATATTCATATGCAACGGAGGGACGAATGAATGACATTTACCCAAGTTTGAACCAACATTTAGTGTTACACTACAAACGTGTGATATTGAAGGATCATTCTCCACAATTCCCTTGGAGTCTCCCTTGGTTCCATTTTTTCTTCTGGGTGCCAACTGTCACCCCTCTGTTCTCCTCTTTTTTCCGTGTGGTCAGGAAAGACGTGAAGAAAAGACGAAGAAGAGGCCACACCAAACACATCAATCGTTCTTCTATTTCTCTCATTTCAATACGGCCTTTTCTTATACTCATTGCAATCGGAGATAGCGATGAGAGAGATGGAATAGTGTGTGTGTGAGGTGAAGCTACGGAGAAAAGTATGAATGTCGACGGAAGAGGCCGAGTCAAAACTCTGGATGTTTATGCTCATGAAAATCTGAGGAGTAGCTGTAGAAAGTGTTAATGAGTTTGAAGCGTGAGAGCACTTATTCTAAATGCGGGATCATACAACCAAAAGCTTTCCGATCCTTCTCCTTTCCTTGATAATATTCATTCTTTCCCCTCAGTACTTTTCTTGGGGCACTCGACCCTTCTACGCTCTCTTTCGTCCGTTCAATCCAGGTTCTTTCTAATCTAAGCAGTCTTTTTCTCTAATTTCTCATCGTTCTTACACTCTTTTCGTTCCAATACCATGCAATCGGCGGTTGCATAAGACCACGTAGAGAACAATCAAGTTGTAAAGAGACATAGACGACCAGAGCGTACTGGAGGACGATGATGTTGAGCGGGTACCACTGTCTTAGCTCTATTTGGAAGCGGGCAGGCGGACAGTCCCTATTGAGAAATGTGGCCCTATTTGGTGGTGAAGGTTTTGGGTCTATTCTGATCAAGAGAAGCTAGGAATCTTATTGAGTTGGAATACGTTTTTGTTGACTCTTCATATGTCCTTGTTCTTATCACTGTTGATAAAAATAGTTCTTATTCATAGAGCAATCTAATCAATTAACAACAGTCGCTGAGAAATCAAACTTTCATATTTTGCAGGATCAGTTGAAGACCTCATTTTTGGACTCTCCATTGTGTTTATAACAAACTGAAAGCGCTTCTGACAAGATGTCCGAACATCTTCGTATAGTCACAGCTGCTGACAAGGTGAGTCCATATTTTCTCGAGATAAGTCTGAGAAGGTGATAGTGAGACATTCTTTTCATCAATCCCTTGATAGAGTTAGGCTTGATTCTTTATTTGCAGATCATTAAAAAATGTTTCTCTTTCAGGCTTTGTTCACAGCAATGATTATGGCGGGAAGAGATGTCTATGATAAAGCTATAATGACAATGGCAAAGGTAATAACATTTTACAATTGATCCGTGAAAGTAACAGTAGCAGACAATCTGAACAATCTACCTGAACAATCAGGAGATATGAATTGGGAAAGCAGATAACTATCTTTTTTTTCAATCTACATATTGAACATCAATTTCTCGTTAATACAAACGATTCACATTTTCAGAAAAAAGAAGCTGCTAAGAGGAAATCGGTCCCAAGAAGTGTTTCACGAAGATCCGTGATTAATGCGAGTAGAGCTCAAACTCCGAGGCCTGGTTCACGTCAATCTACCCGTGTTCGAGTAGGTCTTTTTCTTCCAACATGACACTCCCCTCTTTGTTACTATATGCTATGGTGACGACTGTGACTGGTTTGAGGTTGAAATAGTTGGTCGTTGTGAGAAACATGTTTACGGTTCTAGAAATGCGGGATGAAATTTTTTCTGTGTTTTTAGGAACCGAAGCTATCTACACATTCAAAAAAAATTCTACATAAACTTTTTCAGAATGCACCAATAGAACTGTCTGCTGACCGTTATGCTAGTCAAGAAAGGACCCAACCACCAGTTCCAGATCGGTCAAAAGTTCAGGTACGTCTATCGTTTACCTGTGGGTTGGTTACCATATGCTATGAAGACAGTTGTGACAGGCTTGAGGTTGACATATTATGCGTACACAAAGAGTTGAAGGTTAAAGGCGCATCGCATTTTTTCAATGAGTCCCTCGCCACGACTTCAATTTATTTTCAACGGCGCGAATAAAAGTTCATGGTAAAAGAAAAACAAACTACGGTTTCACTACAGTTTTTACTGTCATCGTTGCGTTCTGAAAGGGTGGGATGGAAATACGTTTTTTCTGTACTTTTGAGGAACCAAAGACATTCAAACTAGACATGATCTAATCTAGACATTCGAAAAAAAATCTACAGAATCTTCTTTCAGAATGCACCAATTGAACTCTCTACTGAACTTTATGCTGGTCGAAGAAGAACCCAACCACCAGTTCCGGAGTGGGCAAAAGCTCAGGTATGTTTATGTTCGTAATGAAGAAGGTAATGTTTAGAAAAGCTGGCAAAGCTATAAGAATCACATTTTGCATTCATGGAAATCACTATATTCAATCAAATCATTTTCAGAAACCAGGAGTGCCCACTCGTAAAGCTCCCATTTCAACGTTTAGTGGAATTGCTCCTGAGGTGATGACTGCTGTATGTGACGCACAAGAGAAGAACAACGCATTGATGAGATCAGTCTCTGAGAGTCCTCGGAGGGTAAATTTAACTTTCATGAAAAATTAATTTTTAATTCAAACGTTTAGATATTGACAAGGAACCGGAGAACTTTATCCCCAAGCTTACTCAGAGAACAGGTAAGAATGAAACATAACCAACAATTAATTGTATGTTTTTGTATTGCAGAGCCCAAGTCGCAGGAACCCAAAAAGAAAATGTGTTCGGCCAGCCCCTGTAAGTCAAACACATGATGTTATCAAACGAAATTTAAATGAAGCATACATATAAGAACCATTTCGAATATGTGATATGGTTTTTATAGTATTCTAAGATAATTTTCTAGTAAGATACCATTCTTTCAAAGCTTTGGTTTCATGTTGTTCGGAAAAAAGAAAAAAACTGTCCTTTTTCAGATCGACGACGTTGTTCAACTTCCTGCAGACTCCATACCTATTCTTCAACCGGAGGTCAATCCACCAACTAGAGAATTGGAGGATACTGCTTATGAAATTATTAACGATGCTTCAGACGTTCCTCCACAAAATACCTCAAATCAAAACCTTTGCACTTGCTCAGTATGTTTTTTTACACAGTAATCATTTCAAATTGCATTTTCCAGGCTCGTGATCAGCCCAACTCCGAAAACCAACACTCGTCTAGCTGTTTATACATTTTGGTACGTTCATTAACTTCCAATTATATCAACTTTCTATAACATCTTTTTATACAAACCAACGTATATGTTGAAAATTGGAGCGAGCCATATAAATAGGACGATTTCAGGGTCCAATAAGAGATAACCTGACTTGGTTGAAGCTGTTCATAAAAGTACATTCTTGGTGGTCTGATCCATCCGAAGATGTAAAGAAAAAGCTAGCTGAAGCAACAGGGAAAACATATCTTGAAGTGAGTAACACATTTTAAAAATTTGCAAAACATCACCTTTTTCTTGACAGGTATGCGATTGGTTCGCTGCCCAGGAAAAGCCAAAACCAGCAGAACTCCCTGGCAACATGGTCAATCTTTTGGAAAAAATGGCAATTCCTTACTTTCCTGGTGATCCTGTAAGTTATACCTGATACAGTTTACAGTGAAGTTTGGCTCTACTGGAGAAGACGTATTCCGTGGGAGCAAGAAAGTCCCAAGGACTGAAGTTGCTGAAGTGTTCATATAAAATCGTGCTAGTTTTGTATACAGTTCAGTAAATACCTAGTTTATGGGAAAAAAAACTTTCGAAAAACACACATAACATTATAAGAAGCAAGACGTTTACTATATTTCAGGCGATGCCCAGGCCTTATAACGGACTTTTAGGTCAAACGTAGGAAGGTACAATCATGTAGCTTAACTAAACATTGTGAAAATTTAGGACATAGAATACTAATTTGTGGGATGACTTATCATCTACATTAAAAGAGGCCTGGAAGCTACAGAAAAACTCAGAATGGACTGAGATAAGCATCCCAGTAGCTTCAAATCTATGGGACCTTTTAGCCCTCACAGGACCCGTCTTCTCCAGTAGAGCCTGAAATTTCACCTTTTTCAAATTCCAATCTTCTGCTGCATATGTTTTCTAGGAGATAAAGATTAGTTAATGATGTTCTTCTTTCAGCAACTATCTGTAAAAGAAACCTTTGAAAAGTTTTCCAACATCAGTGTGAAAAAAGCACTGCAGAAAGCTATGGTCAACTCAAGTTTTGCTGGAAGAAGAAGAGAAATTGAAGTAGAAGAAAGGGCACCTCAAGAAGAAAGGAGAGAAGTTGTTAATGATGATGATGATACAGATGATGACGAAGGACCTCCAGTGTTAGAAAGAATGGTAGACGTTGTTGAACATGTACCTCAGGTTGGTGTTTTCTCAGTTGTGCTTACCGGAACAAAAAGAGAGAAATGAAAAAACTCCAATTATTGTGCTGCCCACTATATTCCAAGCTCTCTAACTAACCCTCCAGGACATATCTCTTTTTCCAGCAAAATGTCTCCCTTGTTCCAGTCAGAAAACGCGGAAAGACACTGGATCCTTCAACCAAGGTATGTTATAAATCAATTGTGAGCTAGGCAATGGGCTACAAAAAGAAAAATCCATAAACTCAACTTCCTTAGAGTCGAAAAAGACACATTTTTCAGCGCCCAGGAGTTTCCGTGAAGCTAATGGATCTTTTACCACGACCTCGACGATATGCACTTGAAGGCTCCTGGTCACCGGTTGATTATTTGATGGTTGGACCTGATGAGTTTGATGAGTGGCGACATTATACGATTGAAATCTTGAACAAGGTCATTGACTTCTCAGACGAACACCAATTTTTTGAGGATCACGATTTTTTTAAAATGGATTTTGAAGGCCGCACTTATACTCTTAGCAGATATATCAATGTGTGGGAGAAGCTTTTCCCAAATGAACACCCTCAATATAAGGAAACAGAGAAGCAGCTGCGTGAACGCATTTTGAGGAGAAAAGCATTTTTGGACTTTCGTAACATGGCTATCCTCAATTCCACCAAGTTACTGCTTCTCCAATATAAAAGCAGAGGGCATCCAGTTTATTATTTAGGACCACCAGAGATGCCCCATTTGCTCAAGAAATTGGTGCTTCCGAATAATAATAGTGTTGATATTGAGTTTTGGACGGTAAGTAACATAATTTGAAGTTCGAAACAAGTTTCTATCAGAATTTTCTCTAATACTTTTGATTGTATTAGCTATATTGAAACGTTTTCAGGAAGAAAGCTTAAGACAGTTCTTTTCTAAAATTGTCACACCACGAGAGCTGAAAATCCTAACCAACTTCGGAATCCAGCCGAAGCATCTTCATTGGTTTTTTTCTCTCGATACCAAAATTCTTCGAATCTTGAACAGTGGCCGAGAATACTTTGCGGAATCCACTTTTAAGGAGATTTATGTACACCTCAGAAATATTGTTACATATCGTAATATGTATGGTGTGCACTCTCAACCTTATTATTTTTCTAATTCACTCTACTAGTCACTTCATTTTATTATACATTTTCAATTACTTTAACGCCTTTTTTCTTCAGCTTAAATCAGTTTCTCCATTTTTTTCTGTTTTCTTTGTTCTCATATACCAATATACATTTCTGTATTTGAATTGCTCTCAATTGTTGATTATAGTATATTTAATCTGCTAATTCCAGTTGTTTACTACCATTGCTTCATTATTTGAATGTTTCTCTAATTGGAGTCAATTGGTAAATTGAAAGATTATGCATGAATAAGTTCTGAATGGGTAATGAACAGAGCAAAATGACAGATGTCTCCAAAGAACAATGGCTTGATAGTAATAGCTTATAGATAATAGTCAGAAATACATTTCAGGTGTTATCAAGATCTTTGCTTAAGGGGATGAGGGGATAAAGTGTATTGGTTATCGACTACAAGTAATGGAAGTTATTAATTCGATAAGTGAGAGAGCTTTGAATTGAGAATTTTGAGATATAATAGTGGGATGAAAAGATCGGTAGGGACAATATAAGCACAAGAATACAAAAGAAAAAAAACGAGTCATGAAAAAAATTGCGTAAAGATCATAGGTTTACAGCATAATAGTGGAATTGATTAAAAAGAGGGAAAATGCTTGCACGAAAATCACTTCAGTGTGACAGGAACAGTTAATCAGGACAAAATTGGAATAAAGTCATATCAAAACATCGAAAAAAATTGGTTAGAAGAGGTTTTAATTATCCATCAAGTCGAAATCCTCCTTCTGCTGTTCATTGAATTGAGCGTCTTCCTTTTCCAGCTTCTCTCTTAGTTTGGCTCTCTTCTTGGCTTCTCTCTGGGCCTTGACCATATCTGTAAAATTACTTTTCATTTGATTGAATAAATATCCATGAAAATTTTGTCTTGAAATATCGTTCAAAAGTTGCACTTACCACTCATCTTGACTTTCAATTCGAACACTTTGGCATTTCTCGCAACAGCCCCTGAAATTACTTGATGTTCGTAGCAATTTTTTTCTAAAAAAAAACTCACATTTCTTTCGGATCTTCTTTGTTGTCTCTCGGATCTCTTTTTCTTCTTCGGCGTACATTCTCTTAAACATTGGTCTTGCCATAAAGTCCTCGTCTGGGTCGTAGCCCAATTCTATGCGATCCGCACGCATTTCATCGATGTATGCCTTATTCGATGCGTCCATTTGACGGCAAATATCGCTGGTATCCTCCTCCTGGAAAATTTATCGGTGAAATGATGAAAAACATCAGAGCTTAAAAAAGAGTTAAGTAATTTCGTCAACTCAAACTCACAGCTAATTTCCGACACACAAAAAAAAAGCTTACCATTTGGACATCATCCAAATTTGAAGTTTCGTAGGTGATTGGAACCTCTTTTTTCAGAGCCTTCGATTTTGGAGTCCTAGGAGTTTTTTTCTCCTTTGCTCCAGTAGAAGCGACACGTCTCCCACCTCGGCGGGAAGCCATCTGAAATTGCTAATCAGTTTTTTTGTGCTCTCGGATCTCGTCAAATAAACTTACCGATGGTCCGGCAATGTCGTCGTAGTTTCTTTCAGAGTCATCCGGCAAGGGAATCGCGTGCATGGTTGCATTCTGCTCAATGAACTTGTCAGACTGGCAGATAGGCTCCTTCTGTTTGACTCCTTGTGTGTCCTCGGTGGGAGGATTGAGACTCTCTTTATATTATAAACAATTTCTTTCGGCTTTATTTGGTTGGAATGAGACGATCAAAAAAAGAAAGATAGAGAGCGGCTGTCGGAAGGAGGAGGATGGACTGTCGACCTTTTAGAAGAGGGGCGCATTTCTAATTCAAACGATCAACAACAGCTGATTTCAACTTTATAGTACATTCAGAGGAGCATTTTTAAAAGAAAGGAACTGTTGAAAAACTATGAGGGAGTTAGAGTTAATCTAACACATCATTCCAAAACAATACAAAACTAAAAGTGGTTTGAAAGGAAAGTTATTTATTTAAAAATATTTCAGATGACTTATTAGGTGATAGCTATCCGCAGAAGCTGCCACATCCTTCAGGGAGCAAGTTAAATGTAACGAGAGAGGCCGTTCGGTTGAACAGCATATATGATGACCCATGCGGTGGGACTATGATTGTCCTAAAAGTATATGTTATCAAAATAAGATTTCCTATGTCCGGATTACATGTCTCATCACAAGATTCACTTGAAGTTTTCCATCGATCAAGATAACAGCCTGAATGTTGTGTTCATTGAATTCAGCCGACTTAACTGTGATAGATACCCCTTTCAACACTGCAGCAAGTTTGTCAAAGTTCTTCTGTTCCTCTGAAATAAGATATTTCGTTATAGTCTTTGAAAATGAGAACTAACCGTCATCAGTAGGTTTCAGTTTGTAGAAGGTTTTCTTATCATTCGATCGAGCAGCCTTGAGAAGGGCCGTCATCTGCTTCTGAGCAATTTCCAAAGCATTATATTGAAGAGATGAATTGTTAGATGGGTTTGCCACGACAACATCAATAGCACAAAGAAGGAGAAGAATAAGAATGAGAAGACGCATCATTGAATGATAACGAACAATGCAAAGAGGGCTTCTATGAAGGAGTTGATTCGATTAAGGAGCTCCGCCCCTCTCTGGGAAACTAACCAAAAAAGGGAAACGTGGAAGAAAGCGAGAGACTGTGAAGAAAATTTAAGAACGACGATCAGAGACAAAAAGAATTTTGAATTGGAGAGAGCAGAGACAGGTAGGAAAAACTGCAAAGAACTGGTTTTGACTTGGCTCTCTCTTCCGATTCGTTTTGCAGTTCTTTTTTTTACAGTATCTAGCTTTCTTCCACGTTGCCCTCTTTCAGTTTCCCAGCGCGGGAAGGAGCTCCCTAATCAAATCAACACCTACATAAAAGCTCATCTCTTTGCATTGTTTGTTATCATTCAATGATGCGTCTTCTCATTCTTTTTCTCTTTCTCTGTGCTATTGGTGTGTTGGCGAACCCATCTAACAATTCAACTCTGCAATCCAATGCTTTTGAAATTGCTCAGAAGCAAATGACGGCCATTCTCAATGCTGCTCGATCGAAGGATAAGGAAACCTTCTATAAACTGATATCTACTGAGAAAGGTTTGTTTTCATTTTCAAAGACTATAACGAAATCTTTTATTTCAGAGGAACAGAAGAACTTTGACAAACTTGCTGCAGTGTTGAAAGGGATATCTATCACAGTTCAGTCGGCTGAATTCAAAGAACACGACATTGAGGTTGTCATTTTGATTGATGGAAAACTTCAAGTGAATCTTGTGATGAGAACGGTAATCCGGACATAGGAAATCTTTTGTTGATAACACATACTTTTAGGACTTTCCGAGTCATCCGAGTCCCACTGGATGGGTCATCAAATATGCTGTTCAACCGAACGGCATCTCTCGGTACATACAGGGTGGCTCATAAGTATGGAGACTTTTGTGCTGGTGAACTTTGGCTCTGTGCCAACCTGCCAGATCATAAACACGGGATCTAACAGAAAATTTTTAACGTACAAATAGTGTAGTAACTGCCAATAAGAGTAGGACTTGATATATGATCTCATCTCGAAGCTATGGGAGCTTTCTCCCAGAATAAAATCGCAAAAACACAGGTACTGCGGCGGAGGTCTTTTAACACTGAAATCTCAATGAGGAAAAGTGCCGGCATCAGGTCACTAGAAGAACTAACCGAATACCCGTTTTTGTGGACTGATAAACAACCTAGTTGGTCATTTTTGAGCATTCAAAATGTTATGAGACCGCCTCATAAGCTCAGTTTCAAAAACACTGCCGAAAAATTCAAACTTCACTTATTTGGTAACAAGGTTTGGGATCAAACTATGGGCTTCATTTTCATCCGGCGGTCTTCTACTTTTAAGTACTTCGAAACTGATGTTCAAACTTACCCGGATTAAATTTTGAAGTCATTTGGTCAGATACATCGTCTGCTATACCATGAAGTAGCCATCGAAACCTCCGCCGCAGAGGGGGGTCTCGCGGTTGCATGTCAGAAGACGTGGAGCGCCGCGGAAACTTCAGATTTCAAAATTTTTTTTCCTAACTATTGCTTAGGATTGTAGCAATCAAAAAATCACCTTGGTTTCTATATTGCTACTCTATTTTTCGAAATATACCCAGAAACAAAAGTCTCCATACTTATGAGCCACCCTGTATAACTTGCTCCTTAAAGGATGTGGCAGCTTCTGCGGATCGCTATCAAAGAGCAGACTACTAATTGAATCATTTGAATTATTTTTTAATGAATATCTTTTATTGCAACCCGCTCATTTATCATGCGGAGGGATATATTAGAAAAACTTGCTATGTCAGACATGGGAAGCTGATATCTTAAATTCTGAAGTAATACAACACGTGGCCTTTGTTACCAGTATTCTTCACACTAACGATACGATCGGTTTTCAAGAGAGAAAAGAATGATAGAAGAAATTTTTTGAATATTTTATTTTATCGGAAGTATTAACAGAAAGGGTACTTTTCTCTTATGTTATAGGGAGAAAATTGACAGTGCATCATCCTCTTTTGAACATAGTTTCAAAAAGAATAAAGCAAAATCATAAACAAAAAGGAGCATTGCAAACAACTTTATTATGGTTGTAAGGATGCCAAACACTGCATTCAAAAGTATGAAGTATACCACAGAGATTTTCATTTTAAAAGTAACCAATGTACGGTACATCATTGAGTCAGATTATGCACAATTGTTCCTTTATTCATTCAAACATGTTGTATCCGACTCCCTCAACTCCAACTCACTCAAACATAGAGCTCATAGGATCGAACCGGTAAACAGCAGGTGCACAGTTTCCACAATTTTAAAGTTTTTTTCCATACAGTATTCCAGATGTAAAACACGTGCGTCAAAATTCAAACGGCACCTGGCACATACTTGAGTTTTGAACATCTGCCTTTCACTGGGTCAGTTTCACTTTTTTGGAACCGCCTACATTTGATAAGTTTTGAACCATTTCAGCTCATATTTGGAGTTTGAATTTCATGTTTTCATTTCTTTCAAGGTGCATGTCATAATGCTCATGAACTCTTTCAGATGGTTCCGGTTTCTCGTGAAATCGTCATTCTCGCAGCTCACGCTGTATTCTCGGCGTTCGTCTTTTGGCAGATCATCAAACGTTGTAACGAGGAGGCCAGAAAAGAGAAAGAAGAAGAGAACAAGATGGTAATAGGAAGTGGAAAATGAATTCATTATAAACTGTTTTCAGCTCCAACTCGAATGGGACTACTTCAATCCATGGAGCTGGGAGACCGATAAGGAGCCGGAATGGGTCAATGAGCAGCCAGGAGAGCTCGAAGAAGAGAATGATGGCGAAGGGCAAGAGGTAGGTTATGTGGAGTATGCGTAAAAAGATAGTAGGGTTAGCTTTTTGAGTTCTGAGCCGCGAGACAACAACAGCTTTTTAGTATACAGTTTCAGTCTGGCCTCGAGTGGGACAATGTCATTCCATGGATTTGAATACATCGCTTCATCCCGAGTATTGCCAATCCTGTGTATTGCCTTCATATCGACAAAAGATCAAATTCAAATGATTAATATTACACAACATCTCAATAAAGTACCAGTTTTTCTTCACAAAACCTTCAAACTTTGCTGAGCTAAACTTTTTCACATTTTTTGCGAAATTCAATCAGTTCATATAACACAGTATTGATCACAAAATATACAAAAATTAGAACTGTTTGGGACAACAGTGAACTGGCGCAAGCAGTTAGCAAATCTCGATTGGTTCTTCGACGACAGCCTGAAACACATTCATCAAAAGACTAGAAAGTTGAAAAAACTTCCTACCATCTCGACGTTTTCCAATTGATCGGCAGGCAGAAGTCCCATTTCCATCTCTTTCTCAGCATTTTGATTTTGATTCTTTCTTTGATTGTAACGATCCATAAAAGCAAGTATAACGTTGTAAACAATCGCAAGAATCATGAATAAGCTGAATCCTCCTCCAATTGAAGTTGTGAGTACATTCCATTCAACCTTTGAGAACACTTTGAAAGTTGCCGTTTTTTTCTCACATTTTCCGAATGTGGAGACGGAAATTTCCTTGACAATAAATCGCCGATCTCCTCCGATGAGTGCGAACTTTGTTTTGATCTCCTTTTTCTCCATGTCCACAACCATCGAAATCATATTCCGAATCTTATCAATTTCACAGCTGTCCTCCGAAAGAGTGTTATTGTGGTACAAGAATTTGAGTTCTGTGCCGGAGAAAAAAACGTGATCCATTGTGATCTCCGAATATGAGGATCCAGAACTGACGGCCAATGTCTCAACGAGCTCTAGGCATAGCCACGGGCTCCTTTTGCATGTCTTCATCGGTGGAGCTTGAAGTGTGACGGCGATCTGGTGGTTGAAGTGGGATGAAGGCTTCGATACATTGACAGAAAATTGGACTTCCTTCATTTGTCCAGCTTCATCAGAATATTTTAAAATGCATGAGATATTTCCAGCTCTCATAGGCAAACCGGCAATGGCCGATTTGTCTGCAGTGGCATTGAAGAAGATTCCATACGTATTCGATTCGGCGGCCACCATTGCTCCACCATTGAGATGCTCCACGTTGAGAACAGACTTCAAGTTGATCCGACACACTTGCCCACTGAAATGTTTGTGTAATTTCTATTGTTTTTTTTTCAAATAAGCCCTAGTTATTTTCGAATAACTTACAGTGTACAGTTGAATTGTGGTGGTGTGGTTGGCTTGTTAGTTGGGTAGATCAGTGTTCTGTTGAGAATCTAAAACGAAAAATTGATAATTGGAAGACATTCTGGAGAAAAGCTTGTGAACTGATTACGTATTACAGAGAATTATGATTTAGTATAATAATCTATCCAGAAATAGCTTGGGGTTAACAAAAAATAAACCAAAATAATATAAAAAATAACTTACAGCATCAGTTTGCAATCTTGTCAAGATTTTTTCCAAGTGACTGTCATCGGCCTGGAAAGTCTATTTTGAAATAATGTTGGAATTACCAAACTAAGGACAATGAAATAATGTACTGCATAAATATCATTTTTCCAAAAACTTTCTTTCTATTAGGCTGGCTTAAAAAAGAAATGCGAGTTGCAAGTTTATGCTAACTTGTATAGCTCAGTTACTGGCCATAAAGATTGCGCGTTTGCCAGTTTTCACTTGAAAATTATCATTTTTGAAATCATGCTACAGAGCGTGTGATTGGCACAGGGCTCCAAAATTTTCTGTGGGTATTCTACCACTCAAGAGCTCCATTTTTGAAGTTCATGACTTTTCTGTATAATCAACTTGAATACTTTTTACGGACAGTCAAAGAAAAAATGCACCGAAATCTCATAATTTGCGGGAAATCTCGTTTTTTCTGGTGTTTTTTTTTCCGTAAAAAGTATTCAAGGTCCGTAAAAAGGAGCCCTGTGTCGATTCCTCTTTTCATGACATCCTCACGAAAAAGGCAAAAAATCACGATTTACCAGTGAAAAAATAAAAACGCGCATTCTTTAGGCCAGTACTGTAGATTACAAGATATCAAAAAGTGGTCAATTAAAAAGTATTGAGCAAAAGATTTTGCACATTTTATCAGTTGACAATTTTTTTGTACCTCATACTCTAGCTGAGATATGCACGTGAATATAAAACTTGACCGCGCACTTCTAATTAGCCAACCTAATAGTAGGTTGGCCGGAAAGAAATACGCGCTAGAGGTTTTCGCGGATTAGCATATCTCAGTTACTGTGAGTGATACCGAAAAGTGATCAACAAACAAAATGTTGACCATGAAAATTTGCATATTTTACCAGTAAATTACTTTTTTGTATCTTATTCCGGCCGAGATATACAGGTTTGAAGAAATGTTCAACGCGAATTTCTTTCTGGCCAACATTATAAGAATGACTTGGTTAGAAACTTTCTAAAGACCCCGGCGAAACATTAAACATGCTTAAAATGACTTACGGATTCATTTCCCCAGTGTTGGATGAGTTCGAGGAGGGCGGTGCTGTGACGGGGAGAGGGTGCTTTGTTGGGGTTGACGGCTTCTCCGGCTTCCGCTTTGAGACTGGAGATGGAGGGAAGCCATAGGAGAAGGAGGATGAGAAGAGTTGGGAGAAGATGAAGATTCGACATTCTGGAATTGTTAATATTGAATCCTCAATAAAACAACAGAGAAAAAAAGGAAACGGATAAAAGAAAGAATATTACTGTAAGAAGTATGTTAAACTAACAAGGCGTATCAGTAAGAAAGAACTTTTCAATTTTATAATAGTACATTTAAAAAACACCTAACAGTATTAGTCTCGGTAAACTAAAAACAAAAGTACGAAATTCAATGAAAACTGATAATGCGGAAAAATGCCTCGTTTCGTTCATGATGGTCTTATCAATGCAATCAACGACATTCGCTTCTCTAAACCAAACGTCAGATGATTTTATCGGAGAAAAAAAAACTGCAATCATGTCATAAACACTGGGTTCATTTTTCACCATTAAACGTTTCATAAAGAAAGAGATTGTTTGAAAATAAACAAGTGCCACGAACACTTTCGAGCTTTTTGAACACTTTGAACTGTGAATAGATGTTTTATTTTCTTTATTTTTTCCGAACATGATGAGTAATTTCAATATATACAATTTGACACATAAATTTTGAATAATTTCAAAATACCAGTTGGTTGAGGAAAGAAAACAAAAGAGGTAAATAAAATAAGAAGTACAGATGAATCAAAAACTTCAAGCCAAAAAAAATTTTGAGAAGAAAAATGCCAAAAAATATTTCAGCAGAATCAAAAACAATCTGAGTTCAGAAAGTCTTGCAGAGCACTTCCAATGTTTGGAGTCCATTATCCTTGAGCAGTTTCTGGGCTTGTACCGCAGCAGTTTTCCACTGCTCACACAGCTTTTCCGTTGTAAAGTTCATCAAGAACTCTTGGTCCAATACACTCACAAGCAGGTGTTTTCCTTTATCCCCCTCTTTTTTGATGCCAAAGGTCACGTCGGAGAGAAAATATTTTTTGGATTTTTCCAAGATGAATCCGTTTTCCAACTTGGAAGAATTCGGCACGCAGATCAAGAAAAAGTCATTGAAGAGCACAAGGTAAACCAGTTGCTGCTTCTTCCCGGAGATAACTGATGCAAATCCTTTTTGAATTAGAACACGCCCGGGAAATAGTGCGTTTAAGAATCCCTGAAAGATTGTCAACTGTAAAACTTTTGATTCGAAATACGTTTTACTTTCAAAAGCTGATGCAATTCGAGAACTTCTTCGCTTTTTGGTTGCTGCAAGTTCTTCTCGATCCAAAAAGCGACTTCATTCATTCTGGCCGCTGCTTGATCTGCTTTCTTCATCTCGGGACCATCTTCCAAAAATTCTTTATAACGGGAGATCAACAAATTCTGGCGGGTCAGGAATTGATGAACTCTGGCAAATTCCATACAAAGTGTGAGACTTTTATTCTCAATTTCAAACTGAAAGAAAGGCTATATTTCAGAAAAATAACGAAATCAAGCAATACCTTTGAAATTATTTTGTCGAGTTTTTTATTGCATTTTCTCGCATTTGAAAACTCTTCATAAAGCTTGTTGTACTGCTCCAAGAAAGCATGACAACGTTTGAAGAAGTCTGCGAACTTGAGAATAGTTCCGCATAAGTTTGGAGCCGAACTGTCCCAATTCGCTTTAATTTCGAGAAGTTCTTTCACGAACAACTTTTGTATCGGGAATATTTCATCCAATGCAATTGAAATCCGGCTGACAATATCTGAGCCATCCTCTTTGATAAATCGCCTTTTCTTGGAACTTTTGATATAATCGGGCAGTTTCTGGAATATATAGAAGATTGATTTCTTCTTCATGATAAGAGAAGAATATTACAAAAATATTTTATGCTAATATACTTTAACGTAAATGGGAGATTGAGTTTTAGATTGAAATCATGAAATCATGAAACAAACTCACAATAATCATTAACTCCAAGAAATCCCGTAACCCCGATGCCACCGTGACGTACTCTTCCATTGCGTGATACAGATTAATTTCCCGTTCGCATTTGGTCTGGAATATTTGAATGAAACGAAGGTGATGGTATGGATCAAACTTTTTATGGAGCAGATTTCTTATGATTGAACTGGAGTATTTACATGTAGGATCTCTACAACTATATCCTCATTTCCCTCAAACCCACATCCTTTGTAGCTATGCTCAAGTAAGCGATTGTTTATGAATATCTTATCATCAATTTTTCATATACAAACTTAGTAAATACTATTAGGGCAGCCTTGTCGCAGGCCGGGCCGGTGGAGGAATTTCATCGGCCCGCCAGGCATTCCCAGGCCGGCCGGAATTGGACAGGTCTGATTTAGGGTGTTTCTGTCTATTCATTAAGATGTCACCAGTCACCTCACAAGAACATTGAAACTCTTGCCCAACTGGAAGTCGAACCTAGCCCTTGAAAACAGAGTCATCTGCCTAACCGACTGCGCCAATTGGAACACACAAACCAGAAGACCCTTTTGGCTACAATTGATGTAAACAAAACGGAATGAAATAACCGCGATTGTTGAAAACAAAAAGAAATGCGCATTAACAGAAAACGACAGGCAGCGCGGCGCTGACTAATCGTTCATTGAAAAACAAACAAATTGTTCTGATCTCAATTGTTACCTTCTAAGCTCGAATTGGTAATCAAACTTGGAATGCTTTGAAACATGGACTTTTAAAATCCTTTTACATTTTTATCACTCACCTCGTCCTCCGTCAATTTCTTTTCTTCTTTTGGTTCATCCACTTCTTGTTTCTCTTCTTGTTTCTCTTCTTCTGGTTCCAAAAGTTGTCTTCGAGGGGCAGGTTTCTTCCTCCTCATTCGTTCTCTGAAACTTTTTCTGCTTCTGATGAAAGTGAGAGTCTTGGAGAATATAATTCCTCTACTTTTTCGTGTTCAACTAACTTTTCTGCATCTTCCCTCGATCGCCTGGCAACTTCATCGCATCTCTGGACGATCTCTCGTACGGAGGGACCTCTTACAATATCTTTGGAAGTCGAGATTGAGGGAACGTCGGCGGAAGAAGAAGAGTGAGATGACGACATTCTTCTTCTACCTGAATTTTGAAACTTTTAATATTGAAAGTTATCAACTCTATGATATCGGTTGAAAAAAATTCCGGAATAATCGATAATCATTTAGTCAGTATGAAATTATTATAATTTGGAAATTGCGAATCGCTAATCAAAAAATTCTACTTCAGAAGTTTCAAACTAAACGTTGAAAAGATTACGGAAAACAGACTATGTTTAAAACAAAAGCGGAAAAAAATGACATTGAATATTCGTTGTTTTTCATCCGAGATAAAGACTGACTAATAGCTATTCTCTTCCATGCTGCAATATTGTTTTGATACGAAAAATTTCGATTATGAAATTATACATTCGACGGTTTGAGAAATGATGAAACGTTTTCTGGAAAAAAGAAAATGAGCATTGTAAAAGTGGAAATTGGGAAAAAGTGAGCAAGAGTACTCTCTAATTGAAATTGGAATTTCCAAATGAAGAGTTTGGATCATAAAGGATACATCTGAGCATGAGAATTTTTTATCACAGAGAAATGAAAAACTGATCTAGAATTTTCTGAAAAGCCCTATCTTCTTCATCAGTTTCAATGTTGGTGGTCATTCAAAATTCTTCGTTTTGTAATGTTCCAGATCCGGCCAGAAGTATGAAACATCATGCAAAGTTGCATTTTGAAGCAATGAAGGTATTCTAACTTTTGTGAGAGATAATGAATATAGGGATGGGAAACACCGTAACTATTGCTACTTTGAAGTGACAAAATTTGTTATAATCACGTGCTCTTCTTCCAGTTTTCCACTTTAATTTGTCAGTTAAGTTAGTTGTTTCTTCCTGGAAACAACTGATTGAAACATTATAACTCAGCTGCCATGAAAAATATCAAAAAGTGATTAACTGGTGAACCTATTAGGTTGGCCGGAAGGTAATGCGAGCTTACTTTTTCTTCAAATTTGTATATCTCGGCTGGGATTGAAGATACAAGAAAATGGTCAACTGGAAACATGCGTGAAATTTCATGGTCAAAATTTTGTTAGTTGACCACTTTTTGATATAACTTACTCTAGCCGAGATATGCAAATTCGCGTAAATGTCTAGCGCGCATTTCTTTCCGGCCAACCTAATAGCATCATATAATAAGCAACATTTTGCTAGTTAATCACTGTTTGTTAGTATTCTCTATCATTGAGCCAAATTGCTCTCTATGGACAGTATAGTGGGTTCTTCTATTGGTTACGGTAGTCACGTTAGTCTAACGGTGTATGGGACTCCTTGTCATTGTGCAATAGCTGTCTCGTTGGTATACCGTACATTGGATACTTTGCAACAAAGGTATACTGTATACTGGGAGGTATACTGTATATTGTTGTATACCCAGTCATGTTTGGCATCCTTACAACCTTATAAAATAAGTATACCGTACACTCAACATATGTACAGTATATTTTCCATATAGCAAAATTGATTCTGGATGCTCCGCCCATCAATATACGCTGAAACAGACTAGCGTCCTGATTCAGTCATTCATTCATTATTTGTCTCATTCATTATTTGCCTCCACCATTCTTATGTCCGTACCGTCTTCTGCTAACCTTCAATCGACTTCCAATATGGTCGATTCCAACTCTACGACTCTAAAAGGCTCCATCCGTGTATCATTGGTAAATGAAGAAGATTTCAAAGCGTATCTCCCAGATATAATGGAGCAAAAGCTTAGCTCTAAAGGAAAAATCTTGTTCCCAGAGCCAATTTTCCATATATCCGGACTAGACAACGATAAAGAGTACAAAGTAAGCCTGCAATTCGATCAGATCTGCGATGATAAGTAAGTTGATTTTTGATTGTTTATCAGCAAAATCCCTATTATTTTCAGGTTCAGTTACAAAAATGGTAAATTTGTGAAAACCGCTAAAAAATCGAAGGCATCTAGCAGAAGTGAAATTTTCGATCACCCAGAAATAATAGAGAAAGGCCAAGTTTCGGGTGAAACAGAAGTTGGGTTCCATGTGAAACTTACAAACTCTGCAAGCAACGATAATAATAAGGTTGCTGGATACCAATAAGACAGTTTTCATCTTTTTTTATATTTCAGATTCAGCTCGATAGTTTATGCAAGTACAGAGGAGTCCTCATTGTCACCGAAATCGTCAAAGACTCCATAGGTGTTCCCCAACACAATCGTTCTTCATTGGAATTCACATTTGATTGCTTTCAATTCATCACAACCACAACATATTGTGTAAGTTCACCCAGTACATATACACAAAATCAATTCCATATCGTTTTAGAGCAAGCATGTGTTAGAAGTGAAATGTACTTCTAATCCTTATGCTGGATGGACTCCTGCAGTTAAAAGGCTAGCAGAGAGCAGCGAGAAAATTGTTTTTAAAAACATAAAGCAATCGTCTACTCCAATCCATCAAAAACAGAATAATGATGCTCCTCAAGTTCCATGCGTACCACTGGACACTCAAACTCATGCTCAAAATGTCCCACAAAACCCCTACATGCCCGTCTCAACAGGAAACGTCTCACAACCACCGTTTCACATGCATCATACTGCAAATCAAATGATGTATCCACCATCACCTGCCAATTACATGGATCCCATGACACATACAAATACCATGTGGTATCATCATAATGGGCCACTTCCAACGGTTATTGGTAACCTTCCGATCCCACCCATAAACTTTAATCAGCAAAATTATGTTGCTAATCACTATCTGCCGCCATTTCCACATTCTTTCAATCACACTTATCCAATGCAAAATCAACAATGGCAGCAACCCAATATGCACTATAATAACCACCATTATTATTCTTAAACCCATTATTCTTGTTTTTCTGTATCCAAATAATCAACAGCTTGGAATATTAAATTGATAATCTCTCCTTGTGTCATGTTTTTTTTTCAAAAATTTTTCAATTTTGATGAATGCTGTTCATGATTTTCTGTGTTTTCTTCGTTTCCATCAAAATAAAACTTTCACAACTCTTTCATCTCTATTAGCTTTTTTTGAGAGCAGTTTGAAGTTTTGAAGTCAATCCAGTCATAAACACAGTATTTATTAGAATCAGTTTGAAAAACAGAACCTCCCAGTAGTATCTTAACTGAAACTTTACTGCAGTGGAATTTGTATACTTGAACTGAAACATTTGAATCAAAAGTGTAGTTGGGCTGAGGGTTAAAAGCCAGATGGTAGTTGCAGACTTGTCATCAACCCATCCAATCCACAATTCAATATCGTAGGGAGGAATAATATAAGTTTGTTCATGATTGCTGTGTTCCGACCATTCATAAGAAAAGCTTTGAACAACGAAAAGTCTCAATATATTCATCCAACTCAATGCATTTTATTTTGGCCTCAACTCCTAACTTGCTCTATTTGTTGGCTCCTCCCGTTTTACTATGCGCAAGTTGCATTATTTGCTTTTTTCGACCTCCCCGGCGTAGATGATTGGGTGCTAGCTGAGATGTTGACATTTCAAGCTTCCATTACCTAAAAAAACACAGAACATTTGAAAAGAGAGTATTATTTCTTGCAGACAGGAAAAACATAGAGATGGGAACAATGAAAGTTAATTCATAATTTTATATTTGACCAGAGTAATGTAAACAATTTCTACTATTACAAATAAAAAGAATAGACCAATGATGATGCAGACGAAGCTGTTAGATTCTGGTGATCCGTTGATTTTGCGGAGCACGTATGGACATATATTCTGAATTTTGAAATATAGTGGTTCGAATACTTGAAATTATTGGAAGCTGACAATCAAAACCTTACTTCTCCTGGTTCTAATGAATCTTCATAGGCGTGATTATCAAAATCCGGCATTTCTAGTGCTCTTCTTCGTCGAAGAAAACGATTTCTTGCAACTATTCGTGACACCTGAATATCTTCTTTTTTGAAAATCAAAATTAACATCATCTTTTACTTCTGTTTGCTCATCGTCTATGTCTACTGTGGAGTCATCAGTACTTTCATCAACATGTTCAGATCTCAACTCGTCTTCCGACAGCAGTGTCGCTCCCGGCTCAAAAGAATCAGAATTCGAATTCAGTGAATCATCCATTAATTTAGCTCGATTTGATTTTTGTAAGAGAAATGGGTAAAGAGAAAGAAAGTCGGAAGCTAAGCTTCAGGTGTGTGAAGCATATTCGACCAAAAGGCTTATAATCCCTCACCTTTCGGCTAATTGGCGGCTCCCTTCCTTCTCCCAATTAATTTCGGATTTAGAGAATTTCTATCGAAAGAAATGAGCCAAGCAAAATAAGGCTTATGGCAGATTTAATCTTCACATGGTGACAAATCCGACAGGTGCCAAGAAGTCACAGACTATTGCATCTTATTGAAGGATTTATACGGAACAACCTTGTGATGTCAGAAATTCCATTTCATTTTTTCCATTGTTCTTACATTTATTTCTTGTGCAAAAAGTGACTTGAAATGTTGGGTAAGCGTGTTTGAAAGTCAGAAAAAAAAGTAAAAGAAAAATGAAAAAAAAATGGAAACGAACCTATGGCGTTCCCACCAGTGACCAAGACTGCTACCCACTCGGCCACCCAACCGACATTTCCGTATCACCTAGAAGGCAGTGACCTGTCGGCGGAGCGATGAGTGTGACCGATGACTCACTCCTATGTTAAAGCTGCAAATCCAGAGGGGAAAAGTACCAAACTTTGGACCGGAATATCTCGGTTCAGAATGCTGTATTGCAAAAACTGAAAAGTGGTATGAGCTTCTGTTGGCCTGAACTTTCGAGCGGTACACATTCCAAATCGAAACTCCACCATGCGTTTAGACCATTCCCTAGTAAGCAAATTCCTATTTTATCCGGTTATTGACGGCAGCGATGAGTGCGGAATGTTAACCTGGTAAAAAAAAATTCGTTTCATTTAATTTTATCATTTATTGAAAAGTAAGAAAGTAGAAAACAACCTTGAAAAGATTCTGTAGTTAGGTTCATATTTAGAAGAAATGAAAAGTGGACTCGGATTGAGAGAGGGCTGTGAGAATGAAACATTCTTTTTACAAGCAGGGAGAATGAGAAGATGAAAACTTGAGAAATCGCTATCCGGGTGAACAATGTAATCTGTTATGATCTTGCGGGAATGAAAAAGTCTGAATGTTGAACGAATACAATCAAGTCAACAGAAATAAAACATATACTAACTGGAGAAGAATGGATGGATGGAAAAAATGACATCAAATGACAGTAAGTGAAGGAGCTTAAAGGTTTGAATTGAAGAAAAATATGAGGAGTACAATCGAGGGGTTTGTGAACAGAAAAGAAAACAGGAGTCTTGAGAATCATGAAAAGCGTGAGATGGGAAAGAACCATAATCATTGGGAAAGATCTTGATGAACCATTCAAAGTTAAATCCATTTCTTTATGGTCGTTTTATGGTCGTCAAGAAGTATTGACACGTTCCCCAGGAGACGTTGTTCTCGAAAATCGTGAGCTCCTTGGTGGTAACAATATCATCCAGTTCTGCAAAAAGAAACATTTTAGAAGTTCAGGAAACTCTATAATTACCTTGAGCACGGGGTTCCATGCCGTGAACTCTTCCGGCTCCGCCGTTCCGGCTCTCGAGAACAAGCCTCTCAGTGGAAATGATTCTTGTTCCGTCAGAACAAAGCATCAATAGCTCATTGATTTTGAGCTTTGTTCCTTCACTGAATTTTTTGTTGTTGACCAAAATGATGGTCGCTTCCATGACGACGTTGGCAAATTTTGGAGCCAAGAAATTTCCTTTGAGTAGTTGAAACTCATTGTGACGTTTGCCGAAATGGGCCATCAATCTGAAAATAGAAATAAATGATATTTTGTGTTTGTTTTAGGATAACTTGCCGAGAGTATTGGCCCTGGAGTTTCTTCGCCATTTTGAATGGACCTTTTGCCAATTCGATTCCAATGGACTTGTGGACTGGGGTAATGGTGGCCACTAGGAGAACGAGCTGGCCAATACCACTCCCCATATCCAGAAACACATCCGAGCGTTTCATCTTGAGCTCCTCGATGATTAAGTTCATTTGGGGCAGCAAAGTTTCGCCATATGTCTGAATATGTTATCAGTTAATATATTTTTTGGTCATATTGTTATTGTTTAATTTGATTTTTTGATGGAAACTTCTTCGAACTTATCGTTTTGAAATGATTGTTTCTTTTTGAAAACACACAATTTTCAAAACGATAAATTGTCATTTTTGAGAATCAGTATCGAATTGTAACTGATAGTCTATTCAGAACAAACTTCTCGTTTTGGACAGCGATATTAGGTATATAACTCTACATTAATACTCTTATTCTACTAAATTTCTCACCTTATCATTTCTTCCACTGTTCAGTGCCTTTGGATTGCGGACTGCCATTTCGTAAGCGCACTCAATCAATCCGGCAGCGTTTGGGAAGGTGAGCTTTCGAGAATCGGACAAATTTCTCATCGAGTTTGGCAGCCACTGTGAGAATGGAGTCTGAAAAAACAATTATTGGTTAACAGGACTACATTGGTTATTCTTACGCCTTCAGCATGCTTTTCCATGCAATATTTTTTGAATTTTTTGTTGAAGTTCTCGATCAAAATATTGAACGAGCGGATGTTTCTTTCGTCATAATCATCGAGATCAATTCCGAGTTCTGCGCAAAGTTCGTCATGGGTGCTGAAAATTTATAATAAAAATAATTATCTTCTGTGACTAAACCATACCAAACTCTCTCCATTACTAAAAGATCACTTACATTTTCAACATCCGAGTAATTGCTGTTGCGACTCTGATTGAGTTTTGTGGGAACACAAAAGCTTTCCCTTTCAGATCAACCGGTAGGATATAAGTTCCTTCTGGAGCAACGGGAGCTTCCTCAAGTTTGGCACGGAAGGCATCTTCTTTTTGGCGATGGAGGCATGATCTCTTGAAAGGCATGGTCTTTTTTTCGTGTTTTTGACAAGCGAGGTATCTAAAAATATATGATTAGGTATGGTTACAGAAAAAAAGCAGAAGGAGATACGGTTCAAAGAAGAGTGTTCCAATTCTACAGTAAAAATAAGCGTTGGAATCTTTTTAAGCAGAGAAAAACAAACATTCTGGTTACCAACAAGTCGACAGTACGGTACTCAACTATGCTCTATTATCGTATCATTCCTACAGATTAAGACGCAACCATTTCATATTCCACTATCCCTCAACCCTTCTCCCACTATCTAGTTGGTCATTCATGCTCCCTTCTGACTTTTTTCTCATTATTTGTTATATGATACACCCCTCATTACCTAATTCCAAGTGTTATACTTTCTCTACACTTTACACTTTAGCATTCGAACACGAAGAGCAATGTTTACTTAGCGATGAACAATTATGACTCTTTTCTCCTAATGGTTTTTTGGTTATGAATTAGAATTTCTTCTGTATAGGAAGGACATTAAGAATTGACTCAGATGAAAGTGGTATGATGATAGTAAGTTCAAAAAACCAGCTGAAAAGAAGAGGGATAAATCTAGATAATTTTAAAAGTTTAGGTTGAAAAAAGAGTCATAAAACTGTTTGCGTCAATTTGGAAAAAGAAGAAAGATTGAAACAGGATTTGAGACAATTAGCTGATTTCTAACAGAAAGATATCAATCAAGAAAAAAAGAGGATCTAGAGAAAGAGGAAGAAGTATTAGGTTGGCCTGAAAGAAATTCGCGCTGAACGTTTATGCCACATATTTCAGCTTGAGTGAGTGATATCAAAAAGTGATTAACTAACAAAATGTTAACAATGAAATTCTGAACATTTAAGCAGTTGACTACTTTTTTGTACCTTCTACTCCAGCCGAGATATTGAAATACGAAAAAAAGTTCAACGCGCGTTTCTTTCCAGCCAACCTAATAGGAGATGTTTACTGATCAAAACATTCAATTTTCCAAGAGGAAATACAAAAGCAAGGAAAACAGTGAGTAGGAAGAGGTAACGAGCCAAAAGATGACAAATGGGGGGGAGAATGGTCTAGGAGGGCGAGAAGTGTAATGACTGTTGGTGGGCGGCAGACTGTTGGTGGGGTTGCTATGAACCCTACCCATCCATTAGAAATATGATGCACTCTCTGGATTAAAATTCGAAAGGTTTAGGTGAAATGGCAATTAACGTCGGCTCAGTTACAATACTGCGCAAAAGGTGAACGATTTCATTAGGAAAAAACATAACCCTCTAGCCGAGAAATTTCCCAAAAACTGCGAAGGGGAGGGGGGGGGGAAGGGGAAAGGGGAAATTGCACATTAAAATAATGGGAAAGTGTGAACTTTTTGCGCGGCATTGTACAGATCATTCGACAAGTAGAGTACACCAAACCCCTCTCCCCTTTTCTTCTGATATACTCGAAGATTTACTGCTCCTTTGCTCTTTCTATTGCTGCACCCTATTCCCATCTATCATAGTTTTTCTCGATCATAAATTTTTTTAAAGACTGTCGGCCGCCAATAGATGTTAGGATTGAGTTTCATTGGGGGGACACCATTTACAATCATATAATATAAGCAAACTCTTCTGGAGAGGAAGAAAATCGGACGAGGGGAAGCGGGGGGAGAGAGAGAGGAACTGTTCACATTGAAACAAAGGGGTGAATTATCTTATTCAGACCAGGAGTAGTAGCCCTAATCTTGTTCTGGGAAATAAAGATAGATCCCATTTAGAAACATCCCCTAGGTAAAAATCCTCAAAAATTATTACATCTCAGAAGACATGTAAAAGGAAACCACTCGTTGATGGTAAAGAAAAAAATAATGAGGGTTGTACTCGAAGATCCCTACCAATCTAGTCAACATCGGTAAGAGTAATAAAACTCTTCTAAAAGTCAATCGAGGAGAGCACCTGTTCTTCAATTACAGTAGACAATAGAATGAGGTGACGTGGCTAACCCGAATTGGGGTGTTAGTAGAACCGAAAGAGCCCTCATGCGTTGGAGATTAGAATTGGTATGGGAAACCCCCTCCGAGGAAGGTTTTTCTATCACATGTTCCGATTCGCCTGAAACATGTAATAGAACACTCGGATATCAAAAATCATTGCTCGAATGGTCATATGTGGACGATGTACGATTTGACCATTTTTCTCAGATTCAAACAAAATCCATACGAACTCAGTTGAATAGGTTACTAAACTTAGTTTGATACTGTCTCTTCCACATGTGATCTGCAAATTGGCTGTATGTATGCATAATCCGGGATCGCTGAACATGTATTCGTCACCTTGAACTCCTCTTCATTCAGCAGTGTCTCCTCAAATTTCCACTTCTGGTTTGGGAAGAAATCAGAACTTTCCAAGCACTGATTCGAAATTTGTCTATCAATTCCCACTCATTTTTGAATGCCACATTTCAAATCCCATTTTGAATATTGTTTTTCGGCATAACATCAAAGTCTAGATTATGTTGCCAAGCGAAACGAAAAGCCATCTGACCTTGCCCTTTCGTTTTCTTTGAAGTACGATTGCGTACATTTTTCTATTTTTATCATCAACTTTTTCCAATATTCAAACATGAGAACTTTGGTCAACAATTTATTTTACGAGAAACCAGTTTAATCTGGTTTTTTGAAAAATAATTAACAAGAGAGGGAAAATAATTAACAAGAGAGATCATAAAGGTGATCAATACCCGTTATGGGTATTGATCACCTTATTAAGAGCTCGAATTACTTTTTGGTGGTTATTCTCGGTGAGCTTGGCAGCTCCGCGGAGAAGGAAACTTTCCAGGTGTCTCCCATGGACGAATGGGGCTCCATCATCAGTTCCCAAAACCTCGTGGTAGAAGGCCTTGACTTGATCTCTCTGGAAAATGACAGATTTGAATGTCTACGTGGAATGAGTATAAACGTGGAAAAAGTTGGGCGAAATAAAAAAAACATTTACCGTCCAGCGTCTCCAATTGGTTGTCATTCCCTCGGGGAGATGAAGCGTAGCCGAAGTTGGCTGAAAAATCTTTTTTACTCTTGGGGTTTCTACATGAATAAGACATGCTTATCGCTTAGAGATAGTTAGGCTTGCTGAAACAACTAATTTTCTAGATATTATCAAGCGAGCCATGAAATGAGATAATCTTTTTGAACGTTTCGCTTCTAGAAACTTGCATTCTTCTTCCCAAACTATTATATTCTAACGCTCTGCTTTCTTAATTTCAGTCCCCCTGGACTTCTAGTTTCTTAGTGAAAACAATGATACTCACCAATTTCTTCTCAGGAAATTGCTGGGCAACTGGAGCCACAACGACTGGCAGTGCAGCGACTGGAAGGACGACGGCTGGAGCTTGGGCGACGACGGCTGGAGTCTGAAACTGGTAAATTTTATAATCTGTAAAGTCTGAAACTACTGTGTATCCACTCACCTGTCCATACTTGGTTTGAAACGGCATTGGGCTCCAAGCCCGTTTCACATGTTGGCCTCTCGAAGAGCGACGTCTCTTCGGGGCCTTCTTGGCTTTGGGTGGCATTACTGTAAGGAAACTATTCTGATTAAATTATGAAAATGTGAGTTTAAAAAACGTGGAAAGCTGTGAAAAAGGGGTGGTGTGGAATGAATGTTGGACAGTGCCAAAAATTAATTCAAACTTAACGATGTAAAGGGAGAGAGAAGAGAAATAGGGACAATGAGAAACAAGAGAAGGGAAGGTGCAGATATGAAAAACGGGGAAGGAGAAGAGATTGTAAGCAAGTAACAATTATAAGCTCCGCCCTTTACAGGATAATAGGTCTACATTGAAGGGATTTTGAATTGAACTCCCAAAAACAAGAAATAAAACTTCTGACTATCAACTTTTATCTGACACCTACTTCTGAAGAGTTGATGGCTACCTAAAAACCGATTCGAAAGTTCAGCATAACGAGTTATTTTAAAAGGTTCAATATACTTCCTCAAGATAAAATTTTAAACCCCTAGAAGTGAATAGATAAGAATAAATGACTTACATTCATCTCGTAACAATCAGTATCATTCCTTATTACTTACTAGCTCTAAAAAACTCTTTTTCTCAGGTTCCTATCAAATCTCATCACTAATATCATGATCATATAACAAATTACAAAAAAAAGAACATCAAGTGTTAAGAGTGCGAACGTTTGAAACTAGCTGTTCGCGCCGAAAACGATGTGTGTATGAAATATGAGTGTGAGTGCAGAACACTCATAACACGCCCCCTCCTTCTCCTAATTTCTCTTCGCCACGAGAGAGAAAAAGAACGTTCTGCTTATCCTTCTCATGTAACGACTATAAGTTTGATTTTATCTTTACAACTGTACAATCTGATATAAAAGATTGCGTTTTTTTGAGTTTTCTTTTGCGCTTCTATTGTAATTTTTATCGCATTTTCTTTTGTCCCAATTGGTGAAAGTAGGTACCTGTTGCTCCAGGTCTAGTTTTTCGTATGTGTTTTTTTTAGAACGCCGCGGGTTATGTTCTCAGAAGCTATGAATGGTAGAACCCTTCGAGTTGTATTCTTTCTTTGAATATGCTTCCAATGTGTTAAATTTGCTATTTTATTCAGCTTTTCCTGCTCAATTTCTGTAATGTTCCGATAAGAATTATATTTTTCATTCATTGAAGAGAGCTCTTTAAAGCAAACTATTTTATTTAAAGTCAAAAAAAGCTAAAAAGCATAATACCAAAACAAAAATCACGATTATGAATTATGAATTAAGAGATGAAGTCAAACAATTTAACAAAACAATAGATAGTTATTTCGAAAAGAGAAAAATGATGGTTAGGTTGTAGAAGAAGCGATAGAAGAAAGCAATCATGTTTGATCTTATTTAATTTATCGAAGCGAAATCGAGAAGATAAGAAATTTGAGAGGAACTTTTTTTGGAGAAGACAATAGTACGGAGTAGAAAATCCCGAGAGGAGCATATTGGAAACGCATGGAAAATTCGATTCATCAATTAAAGATTTTTCAAGTCATACGCTCTCTTATCTTGCATATACTTAGTCTTGTTGTATGTATTGAGTACCGCGGCCACATAGTTTTTTAGTTTGAGAAAAGCTCCATGTGCCAGTCCCAACGCCGCTCTAGTACTTTCATCGAGAAGGTTTTCCAGAAGAGATCCATCCCATTCTTCTTGTATAATGATTGCTCCGCATTTTTGTCCTGTTTCGGAAGTCAAAAACTTCTGGACCCAGTTGGCAAGGTCTTCTTTCTGAAATACAATAATTTTTTTTTTACAATCTCTCGGTTTTCAGTACTTTAACAATGCCATAGACTGTAGACTAGAGAATTTTCTTCGAATTTCGTTTACTTCAAATATTTTTAGAACTGCTAATAATGTTCAAACAAACTGTTTCAAGTGTTAAAGCTCATTCAAAAATTGGTATTTCACGTGCCTACGTCCGAATATTTCTGTGGCTATATATCTAAGGACTCTTTTTGTGTTGAAAACTTGAAAAAATAACTCACGGTCCAAGCCTTGTAATCAATTGTTTTGCCGTCTGGTAGAATGGTCTCTGCGCCATACTGTAAAAGCACACGTTTACTTCTCTAACTTAAAGAATAATTAGAAAACTCACGCTGTTGAAAAGTTTTGGCGGCACTGGCTCAATCAAAACATCGTTATCGCCTGTTCTTAGCATGACTGGTGCAGGCGGGGTTGACGGCTGTGATTGGAGCATATGGGGTAGCAATGGTCTCTGTTGTTGCTGCTGCGGGGGCACATACTGTGGAACATGTGATGGAACGGATTGCTTTTTCCTTGACGTAGAAGCACGTTCTCGAGGATTCTGCATAAACGGACGATGTTGGTCTTGGGCTCGTTGAAAGTCCAATGGTGATTGAGATTGTTGATGGAATTGTTGGTCAAGTTTTTGTTGTTGGAGCCTTTGTTGCTCTGCCTGTTGCTGACGTTGTAGCTCCTGTTGCTGACGTTGTTGCTCAATTTGTTGTTGTTTTTGGTGCATTTGTTGTTGCATTTGTTGATGTTGTTGTTGTCGTTGAGCCTGTTGTTGCTGTTGAAGCATTTGGTTTCGAAGAGCATCGGGGGTTACAATTTGAACACGATATGGGACTGGTTGAGGTGCAGTTCGACCTCGATTTGGACCTGCAGAATGAGCAATATTAGTCATAGTGTCCTTAAGATACGTTTTGACATTCGTCGAAGGATCGACTGGACTATTATTACTTCGATTTCCATCTCGCTGTCCTCCTTGTGGTCCAAAAACGCGGTATGTACCGGGTTGTGCTCGTGGCATATACAAGTCTTGCGGCTGAGCTGGGGTCGATTGTTGAGATTGTGGTTGTGGAGTTTGACGTCTCAGATGATTGTAGAGATTTGGTTGAAGCTGTTGGAGTGTGAGAGTATGGGTTTGTTGTTGAGACGTAGGGGCTGGAGCTGGTCCAGGAACATCATTTCGGCTAGTTACAGTTTGTTGTTCAACTGGTTCTTGTGTTTTTGGTGGAGAGGGAGCTGGAGAAGTATCCATTTGTGATGCATTAGCTCTGCTGGCTTTGAGTGCTGCAACAAGTTGAGGTGGGATAGAGAACACTGCTGCTTGATATTTCTTGTGTGACGGACTGTTGTCTGCAGTCTCTTCTCTCACTTCTTCAGGTCCATCTTCCTCCATTGGCTCTCCGGCGCTGTTTGCTTCAGGAGTCAAAACTGGTGGGGCATCATTATCTTCGTCAACTGATTGTCTCTGTGATTGTAGTTGCTGTTGTTGTTGTTGTGGTTGCTCTTTTTGCTTCGACTCTCCTCTTTCCTTTGTTCGTGGTTCCACTGGCGTTTCATCAATATCTTCCTCATCATCGTCCTCCTCTTCCTCATGCTCGTCTTCATCTTCATCGTCATCAAGTACCACAACGGTTTTCTTTCCAGCAGCTCTTCTCGGCAGATTTCTTGGTCCTTGAGGAGTTGGTGATTGTGGTACTGGTGTTGAAGAAGAAAGACGAAGGCGTTTATCCGACCATAGGACACTCATATCCCCAAGAGTTCCTCCTTCCTTTGGTCCAAAGTCCATGTTCAGCAATCTTTCTCCTTCGGTTAAGCGTTTCTGAAACGAAATTGAATGAAAATTGAGAGAAACTTAGCTGACCCGCCCCGCCGCGGTCGACCCAAATTTTAAAATATTGGAGAACCTCAGAAGGTTCTTAACTAAAAAATCCGATTTCTGTAAGAAAAAAAGCTCGGACCCGCGACAAGTATGGTATGTATGACACTTATGACACGTATGACACGTATCACACGTATCACACGTATCACACGTATGACACGTATGACACGTATGACACGTATGACACGTATGACACGTATGACAAGTATGGCTCACCTTTTTGGGTGGAGCCGGACGAGTGCTACTGGATGGCTCATCTTCAATTTCCTCCTTGATTTCTGATGCATCGAGCATAGCGCGTGGTGCATCTTGTGAAGTCTGCTCAGAATTTCTTGTCTTTCTTTTTCCGAGAGTAGAGGTTGGTGTTGAGGATGTTGGTTTTGCAGCAGTTTCTTTCTTCTCTGGTTTTGAATCAGTTTTCTTTGTAGATCCTGGTTTTGCAGCAGTGACTGGGGTTGCATTTGTCTGTTTCGATGCAGCAACTGGGGTGGCATTAGTTGATTTTTGAGCAGCAACTGGAGTAGAGGTATTCGGCTTTGAAGGAGCAACTGGGGATACAATCTCCTGTTTGAGAGCAGCAGCTGGAACGGGAGTTTTCTGTTTCGCTGCTTCAACTGGGGCAGGAGCTTGTTTTTCTGTTGGTGCTGATGAAGATAGTGTTGATGAAGGGGGATTTCCAGTTGGTTTTGCTTGCGATGCTGCCGGAGTAGCAAACGTTGGTGTCTGTTTCGAAGCGGAACTCCTTGCTTGTTTACTTGCAGCCAGAATTCTTGGAATGGATCGTCTGGGTGTGGGTTCTCCTGAATCTGAACTTGCTGCGCTATTTGATTGCCTGCCAGTTTCTGATGGAGTAGCACTTTGTCTTGAAACTTGCTTCTGAGCCGATGAGCTCGCGCTAGAACCCGCTCCAGTATTCTCCATACCAATCGATTGTCTGGTTGTAACATGCGTTTGTTTCGAAGCTGCCGAAGAAGTTGATTTAATGTTGGAAGCAGCACTAGAAGCTGCTTTTTGTTTTTCCGCTTCTTCTTGAGCTTTCTTAGCTTCAATCGCCTTCCTAGCTTTATCCAGAGCAGCTTGGACATCGAGACCGGAGATAACATTTTGAGTTTTTTGACCCATATTTCTTGATCTTCCGGAGGTATTTCTGGAAGCGCCTCTGGCAGCGCGTCGCTCAATTTCTTTGCGTTCTTCTGCTTCCTTAGCATCTCTCAAATAACTTGTACGAGAAGGTTGTACAGTTACATTGTTTCCAGAAGCATTTGAACTTGTAGTAGATGAATTCGCATTTTTCCCATCTGAAGGTTGAGCTGCTTCATTTGCTCCTTTTGTCTGATTCGCCTCATTTTTCTCAAAAACTTCCTGATTCGACGCCCAAAGCTTTTGTTGATGGGCTATCCGATTGGTTTTCCTTTCTTTATAAGTACGTTTTTCCCCGTTATCTGGTAGTTTGGCGTCATCCCAAAGAACATGCTCCAGTGGATCCGCCTTGTATCTGAAACAAATAATGTTCAAAATAAATTCTCATGGTTTTAAGCCTAGTATCAAAACAGCTTATTCATGAATAGCTTTGTTGCGTCTGCATCTTTAGGAGTAATTGATCAAAAAGCGCTTTTTGGTTCTATTTGAAACGTATTAACCTCAGAAATTGCTCCCTAAGTTATTTAACTCACTTATCACGATATTTCTTGGGAACGGAATCAGGGAAGCTGGAGTCAGTCTCGTATTCAGTATCCAAATCAAAATCTGAAGGATCAGAACCTTCTCTTTCTCTCTCCATGGCCTTTGAAGCAGCAGTGAGAAGAGACATCACTTTACTTGAAGCTGCATCATTTTGTGCCGCAGCCTGTAATTGAATGAGTTGAATTATCTAAAGAATATCTCATTAACATACCTGGGCTTTATTGTAATAGGTGTTGGGAGTGCGACGCTGATTGTAGCTTGCTGAAAAGCTAATCGGTTTTTGTCGCCTTGAATTCTGCATCTTCTTACCAGATGTTGAAGGCTCATTCTTGTTGCTTGATGATTGTGAACCAGAACGTTGCTTTGATTGATACTTCAAAAAAATCATTATGGTCAGAGAGAAATATTAATGGGTTTTGTTTCGAGCTATTGAAATGGGCTCTTTCGAGTTTTCCATTCTAATCCTCCTGCTTTTGAAACTCACCGAGTAACTAGGAGGTGTTGGATTCCTGTTCGTGTTTCTATCTCCAGAAAAGTTTCCATACCTGAAAATATAGAATTAGAGCTTGATAACAATCCCAAAGAGCCCGTCAATGTATAATTAGCAAAATGTTCTGTCTCATAGTCTAGTTCACAGTCCCTTCTCATTAGCATTGGCAGGATAATCTATAAAAGAGAAGGCTCGAGGTAAGACCATTAGGGTGAGAAAGAAAAAAACCCGCACACATAAACACAAACAAAGCACACATACTCTCAAAATCATTGGCTGCCATCGACCCTCTCTTTGCCCAGGCACACACGCACATACTCTACAGCCACTGACCCTAATTCCTCTAACTTCTCTCTCACTCTTTTTCTGACCGTAGGGAGAGAGCGAGGGCACATTCTAAATGATTGTGACCAAAGGAATGAATTTTGAAGACGGTTGAGAACAAAGGACACAAAGCCGAAGAAAGGGAGAGGGAGGCACATGCGACACCATAGCATCAAGGACATTTGAGAAGAAGGTTGAGAACGGAGAACGTGCATGCTACAACCTTATCAAGGTGGTTCTGTTTGTTGCATATTAGTCATTTAGATAAAGGTCAAAAAAAAGTTATGAGAGTTGGATGAACTAAGAAAGTACGCACTAAGTTATTCATGATGCCATCTAAGGAAGACCAATAGCAAACTCTCATTTTATCAAGAAAATGGAGTGGAAGCAATTGTGACAACTCTACTATCAGTCGCGTGAGAGCTCGTATAGTGAAGATTTTCAAATTTTGAATCAGGTTAGAGGCAGCATCACATGCCATTAGGTTAGGAGACAAAGCGATATTTGTGAATTGTTTGACGAGGGGTGCATTTCCCATTTGGAAAGCATCTCCCCAATGCTCAATTTACCAACGTACTTGTAAAAGTTACGTCCTTGGGCTTCGATGACTTGTCTGACAGTAAGTTCTTTCTCTGCAATAAACGGTGGAGGGTCTGCAAGCTCCCGTTCAATCTCCTCCTGCGTGTACTCAACCGGCCTGTCAAAATCCTCTCTATAACGTTCGTCGCTTGGGTGTGGTTCTTCTTCTTCTTGGACCTGAATAATATAATAGTTTCGGAATATACCTAAAAAGTGTTTCTGACTTGATTGTTCTTATGAGAAAGAGATGCTGAAGGGTTGCAATCTGGCACAATCTTGTTGCACATAGTGGCTGCCAACGCATCCGATGGGGCAGCGAGCAGATGTAAACTATCAAAAGTCACCTGTGTATTGCCACCGATTCGACTAATGGTTGTGAATGTTTCCACAAGTCGCTTTGCAACCTTAAGAGGAGATGACGATCGACGTTCGTTTTCTTCGGCTGCATTTGCAGTTGGAAGCGGTACGTTGTCTGAAAAGTTTGAAGGTAGTTATTGGGCCTCTTTAATCGCCAATGAGATTGTATTCGATATCATATGGCATTGTATGCGTTGTCTTCCTATTTTATTACCTGATGTTGCTCTTCCTGCGCTTCGAACTGGTGGAGCCGGAGGTTCAACTCGCACTGGCTGAAAGAATGATAAATCTAGCAAGACGTTCTGATCGGATATTCTTCTCATTCCTGATTTCTGAAAACTCTTACCGTGCTGGTATACCTCACCATTGCCTTTTGAGGGGTAAGGTCACAATGTTCTCAGAAATGGATTGTTTTATTGAGTTGCGTTTGTTGTTTCACCTGGAAATGCTTTCATTGCCTCATTTGACTACTATTTCAGATAAGTCTAAGATAGAATAGAAAAAAAGCGGTTGGCTCAAATAGTGCTCTGAACAAGAAAGTATCGAACGCTCACACTCATAGAGCACGTCGTCGTTTGTCTGTGCACACTCATAAGACTTTGTGTTTCTCTACACACACAAACAAAAAGCTCACAAAAAGAAGGTGTAGAGGCCTATGATCGGACAGCAACCACAAACACTCTGCTCCCCCTCATTTCTCTTCGATCAGAATGATATTTCTCTCCAAGGACACGTATCGCAGCAGAAAAGACGCCTCTTATTGATCGTGCAAGGACGGCTAGAGCGGGGCAGAGATGGCGTAAAAAATGTGTTCAAGGAGAGAGAGAAGGGGGGAGAGGAAGATGCGGGAGAAAAGGGCCAACAAAAACTAGAGACAGAAAAGAGATAGAGAAAACTGGAAAAGGAATGGACAGCTCATGAACCCGTGAAGTCGTATTGCCTTGGACATGAAACCTATGAATCACAAGAACTCATAGACCAGTGAACTAGATCGTTTCAGAACTATAGTTTTTAAATTGGTAAACTAATAGAGATCAAATCACTTGAAACTAGAGGAAAAAGTAGGAAGAATGATCCGTGCAACAAAACACAAATTTGGATAGAGAATCAGTGAAAGAACGGAAATGGACTAATATAACATAATGATGACTCCATTGATATCAATGTTCTAATCAGATTTCAGCATTGTTTTGTGTTCTTTGAGTCCTCATAAGAGACAGAAAACGGAATCAATAATTCAAAAAAAAAAAACTACCAACTGAGTCACTGTCAAGGGGAAGAATGCGAGCAGTATTCCCATCTTTGTTCAACCATCTGCTTCCTTATGTCACGTCATTTATGGAGTGTGCTGAAGGCGTCATTAACAATGGCCGTACTATGGGAAGGTTGTGGGCGGGAGAAAAGAACCACAAGGAGAGGACGTATATGGCAAACGAAGACACGTCGCAGACAATATTGATTGAGTTGCATGCATTTTGTTTGAAGAAAATCAATATTGAAAAAGCATAGGAGCATGAAAACTATGAACACTGAAAACTTGTCCATCTGTGAAAAACTGTGTTATGGACGGAAAACGTGAGAAAAGAGCTATTTTCAGTTCATAAGGCATGTCAACTGAGCAAGTGCGGCGCACTTTACCCTTAAACCACGCCCCTGACAGGGTGGAGTTGCAAACTGCGGCTCGAAATGATTCATCTCGTTTGGCGTGTGGTATTAATACGGTTTGTATGAACAGACAATGGGACTTGTAATTCTGTGGACTCGTAAATGTTGTAGACACAAAGCCTATGCACAAGAAGAACTCAGAAACTTAAATCTGTGAATTTGTAAATTTGTAGACAAAACGTTTGTGAACAGGAAGAGCCAAGAATCGTAATGGTGAACGCATGTAGCTTATGAACTAGAAAAGCTCAGATTCGTAAACCTGTAAACTCGTGAACCTGCAAACCCTTAAACCTGTAAACTCGTGAACCTGTAAACCCTTAAACCTGTAAACTCGTTTTTTTTGTTTGTAGACATTTTGTTTGTAGACATTAAACGTGCGCTATTCTTGAAAAGTGAGTGAAAATCTGAAATATAGAATCCGCTATTCTACATTTCCAAATTTGTCATTTTCAATATAAAACCTCTGAAATGTCATCAATTATAATACATCAAAACGTTTCCAAAAATGTACTTTTTCAACTTCTGTCTTCGTTTTCTGTTATTTCGAAAAGTTATCTGCCCGGAAAATATGTTGATCGTTGTTCAAAAAAAAAAGAAAGTTTTTAACTTTTCTAATTGTATACAAATAGAAGCAGTTTTGATTTTTTCGTGCATTAAAGTTTGTTGAACAGGTATATCTATGGAGTTAGTTTTAATTCAAAACTTGGATCTTTGAATCTCTGCTCTTTTTTTCTATTTTGTTCCCTTTTTTTTGCCTTTTCCCCCGCGAGACACAATTTTCTTAGTCACGAATATCTTTCAACTAGCAAACTAAAAAATCTAAGACTTGTAAACCTGTAAACTTGTAAATCTGTGAACTTGTAAACCTGTAATCCTATAAACCTGTAAATTCGTAAACCTGTAAACTTGTAAACTCGTAATCTTGTAGTCACAAAGTTTGTGGATCAGAGCTGACACTCATAAACTTGTGGAGTCTTAATGTTGTATAAATGCAGCATGTGAACTAGAAGGGCTGAGACTCGTAAACCTGTGAACTCGTAAACCGGTAAACTTGTAAACCTGTAAACTCGTAATGCTGTGAGCACATAGCTTGTGAACTAGAAGAGATAAGACTCGTAAACTTGTAAACTCGTGATATTGTAGATTGAAAGTTGGTGAACCAGAAGAGGTGACACTGGTGATCTTGTCAATTTGTAAACTTGTAAACCCGTAAACCTGTAAGCACCTAATGTTGTGAGCAAAGATGAACACATAGCTTCTGGAAAGGACTGGAAAGGATAGTTTAGAGATAGTCCACATCATACTATTGGCACCAACAGCGCAATTCGGACCACAGAAAACCGTTGGTCAACTTTTGCTATTAGTGGGTGGAAGTACTGTTTTGTGACTAGAACGCAGTTGCGGACGGTCGCATTCTGAGATAATCATAAGAATAAAAATACAATGTCACATCTAGAGGACGTTAACGGAAATTATAATCATTCCTTCCAAACAGTGCCAGTTCAAAACTGAAAAAGATCCGATGAATCGGGTTTACACCTGCAGTGCATTAACCTTCAAAGATGAAAATCATCTTGAGCCAGTTGTTTGAGGAATATTATTTATTGGTTGGCACGATTTGAAACTGAATAAATAAAAGACAAATAAAATGCAATAACTTCAAACCGGACCTAATAATAAACAGGATGAGTAGTACATAATGAGTTGAAAGCTTATTTCGCTGGCAATAGTTGAAAAAGGGTTCATCGGGTGGCAAAACGTTAGATGACTTAGAAAGAAGTGTTGTGACTAGATGTAAAATACGAAAAGAAAGTCAAGACGAAAGTACAGAAAAAGAAAAATCATCTGAATTGGGGGTTGAATCAAATTGAGACTATGTATAAGGACATAATCAGGGCTCTCCAGGCTGAACCGAATCAGAATAATTAACTGGGCTATGCGGACAATATACTGGAGATTCAGGTGGAACATATACATATTCATTCGAAGGAGCAGCAAGCTGTGGAGATGCACTTCTTTCCCGTGGTGATCCAGGTGTATATTGTGGAGATAAAGGTGGATATTCTGGGGATCCCAAACCCCCCGACCCATAATATACTGGCGAAACGGGTTGATATGGCTGTGATTCCGGAGAAACTTGTGGCGAATTTGGTTGATCTAGAAGTGAGCTCTGTGCATCTTTTTGCCAATCGGATTGGTATAGTGGTGAACTGGGTTGGTACTGTGGGGAATTGGAATAAAAAGGGTTAGAACATCCTGGAATAGATGAGAGGTTTGAATCTGCCATAGAAGTAGGGTTGTATTCCGGGGACACAATAGGGTTGTATTCCGGTGACAAAGGCGGAGGTGGACAACCAGTGGGCGACCAGGCTCTTATAGGTGAGGGGGTTCTCTGTCTCTCTTGCTGAAAAAAATGGTTCCTCTTATTTTTCAATATTGCAAATAATACCTTTTCTGGAGATCTGGATGGGGTTCTTCCTCCATATGGCAATAAAAATGGGTGCTGAAGAGCTTCATTTGCTGTTGCTCGTTTTGTGGGATCGAATTTCAAGATGGTCAAAAGGAAGTCAGCTAGTTGCGTTGCATCTTCCGGTTCCACAAAAGTACTCCATTCAAGATACTTCCTCAATGACGATCCGTCTTCATATTTTACAGTACCATTAAACATTCCCTCGTCAAAATGTATATGTTCGTTTCTACTTCCGTGAAATGGGGAAAGAGAGATACGACCAAGGAGTTTGCAAAACAAACTTAGATGCTCTTTTGTTTCTAGGATTGGGCTGGGTCCGTCATTACAGGGAAACATAAGTTGTCCGGTGGCCATTTCGAATACAACACATGCAAAGCTCCACATGTCTGCCGATCTATCAAATTTGGACTTCAGAAAGACTTCCGGTGCTCTGTAGCAACATGATTGCACCATCCGTTTTATTGGAACCTCATGCTCATAACATGAAATCCCAAAGTCAGTCACTTTGATATGGATTGGACAGTCTGGGTCAGCCAAATCAAAATCGTAGAATTTCTTTTCATCTTCCGCTGGCATGGTTCCCAGACTCCTCCAGTATTCTGAGTTGTATGCTAACTTCTGAAAATGAATTATCATTGAAAATATTTAATGCACTCTTGTTACCTCTATGTCACCCCTGCTTAGTTCAATCATGATGTTCTCCAACTTGAGATCGCAGTGAATGATTCCACATTTTGTATGAAAGTGATCAAGAGCAAGGAGCAACTGCTTCGATATCTTCCGAACAATCTCGATGGGCAGCTTGCTGTTGATGCTTTGCATTAACCGAAGTATATTCGGCCCACAAACATCAAAAACCATCATAACGCATTCATTTGTGTCTCGATCCAGAACGATAGTATCTCGTAAAGCGATGATATAATCTTTTCCAGGTCCATCAGCTTCATGGATTTTCTTGAGAAACTGGAAAAAAGTACAAAATGAAGAAAAGAATAGAGGTAATATAGAACTCACTTCAACTTCTTTCGCCGAACTTTCCATTATCTTATCCCCACGTTTTGTGATTTTGAGAGCAACAAATGAATCTTTCCTCAAATCACATGCCATCCATACATTTGAATATGTTCCAGTCCCCAATTTTCTTATGACAAGATACGTTCGGTCAGCAATAATATCTCCAGGTTTCACCACAAAATGATTTTGGTCTCTCTCAGAGAAATTCTTTTCCACTTTATCAGTGATAGGTATGTCCTGGAATATTAGAGAACTGAAAACAGATACTTAGAAATGGCAACTAACAACAAGAAGTTTTCCATCATTCGAGTTATCATCTTCCAATTGATTTGTACTTGAAGATGGACAGTAAACTGGCGATGGCCAGGGTCTGAAATATCATTGGCTAGCACATGAATTTACCGAAAGTTCTCTAGTTTCTTCAAATTGAGGCTTTTTTAAAGTACAGTTATTCTAATTAAAGAGATCATCTATAGAAAATCAGTGAAACATCACCACTCAATTGAGCATGATCGAGAAAAAATCATGGTTTTTTCAAGCAACTTTCTCGTGGAAATACGAACGATAAAAAGCCTGAATACAAACACGAGTGAGAATCTTAGAGCTAGCAGAAAAGAATAGAATGGCAAATATAATGATAAATATTATGATTCACAAACTAAATTGTTCAGCTCAGCCCTTCTTTGATAGCTAACGAGCTAAATTTGCAAAGAATTAGAAAACTTCAAAGGTAGCGAAAATCATTTCGAGAGAGGGAGTGCATGAAAAAGTTTTGTAGGAAGCTGTTCAATCTACTGAACAAGTCATCCAATGAAAAAACTTCAAGTTCCAAGCTGAAAAATTCATAAATATAGACACGGTATTCTCGTTAGCTGAAGAAGACGACCTTGTTTTAGGCTCATGTAACACTGCTAAGTTTTCTCCTCTACTTTATACATCTCATAAATGCTCAAAAATTCCATTTTTATCAGAAAATGAATAAAAAAAGTTATTC
The DNA here is from genome assembly GCA_963572265.1 of Caenorhabditis doughertyi. Classification (NCBI taxonomy): domain Eukaryota; kingdom Metazoa; phylum Nematoda; class Chromadorea; order Rhabditida; family Rhabditidae; genus Caenorhabditis; species Caenorhabditis doughertyi. Next base: position 27,239,484 of record OY751558.1, on the reverse strand, counting down.
TACATCTCATTCTATATCACCCTAATCCTACAATGTGAAGTGGGCTGTTCTCCGAAGTCGCCCCTAGATTTATTCCCTCCCTTGATCTTTCGATTAAAAATAGTGTTCCAAACTGACCTTTCGAAAAATTCTCCTTCTGGTGCTGCTGACGATCCTCCTTCAGGCACATCTGAACCACCTAGCTTCTCATATCCTGAGAAGGATAATGACGATTCATGCTTGTTTTGTTGTTCGTCCTGGAAAGATGTCGAAATGAGAATGCACTAGATTTCTGTTACAGATTGGACAGAAAATTTGATTTTTTGAATGAGTTTTACAATTTTTAAACTTTGAAGAAGCTGTTATTTTTGAGAAATTTCGATTTGTTTACCTTTGTTAATTTGTAGAAACTATATAAAAAATAGGTCAGAGCTACCGAAGTGGAATGATTTGACAAAAAACCAAAAAAATTTATGCAAAAGTTATGTTTCACGCTCGAACTTTGAACTCTGTCAACGCAATTCTTACTGTAATTTAAATCAAATGTGTTATCTATACTCTTATCAAATTCGTACTAACCTCATTTGCACTTTGCACTTTCCGTCTTTTCTCCAATGGTTGAGAGTCGTTAGAATCATCTTCACTGCTCATCTCGAATCTCACAAGAATGAGGTCTCTGTAATAGCTGACTCGGTGGTGAACTTGCATAATTAACACATTCACTCAACTAGATTAACATATTTCTTAGTTTTCTCCTGATTCTCAAATTAACATGCATGCGTAAGAAGAGATCAGAATCTTCGTTTTCTTTCTCACATACCCCACTTTCTCCCATTTTTCACTTTTGCTCTCACTCTCTCTTTTTGAGAAGACAATGGGTAAAGGCTGTCAGCATTCAAAGAAAGAGAAATTGAGAAAGAGAGAAAAAAAAATTAGAGGGGAAAGGGTAAGGCAATTTTCACCCTTCAAAGAACACTAAAAAATAAACATAGAATCTATTGAAGAAGTGAATTAACTAGAAAAAATAAAGATAATCTACAGATAAGAAAGCTTAGAATGTGAGATCTACTTTTGATAAGAAGCTTACCTTATAATTGTTTTTTGCTCTCTCCTCTGTTGAAATTGTTGCCTCTGCTGGCCCAAATTGGAAGATTCTAGAAACAAAAGCAATTTTAAGACAGAAAAAGTTAAAGAAGGATAAGTCAAAATGAAAAAAAGAGCATCTTGGCAAATATCGAATGGGGCCTGCTTTTGGTTTTGCGTACTCTCTTCAGTGTGGTCTATTCTGCGTCTTTCTCTCCCTTTCATCTGCCAACACATGCCTCGTACTTTTTTTTTCTTTGCCACTCTTTCTTTTTCTCTCTTTCTCTCTCACGCTATCCGTCTTTTCTGCCAAGCATTCTCAATATAGGTAATACGACTATATTCTCTGTGGTTCATGGGCAATTATAAGAGAGGAAAAAGGATATAGATGCTTTTGGGGTATGGCGAAGGAAACGTGGAAGTGATTCCATTCAAATGGAGACCAATGGTTTTTTTATCATGTAAATCATGTCTATTGAAAAATTTTGAATAGATAACATGATGAAATTTTTATCTCTATTCAAAAGAAAGGAACAAACTATGCGAAACTCAAAACCGAAAATCAACAGAAAACCGATGAAAAATTAACAGAATTAACAATTTCTTTGATGAGGAAGATGGGAAAAACAACGAGATTACCATAAATAGAGGATGAATGAAAACAAAGGAAATTAGAGAACTCTTAAAGAAATTTCGTAGTACGTCTCGATGGTGTCACCATCTTTCATTCCAAGGGACAATGGAGTGTCGTGGTCGTAGACAGTGCGATCTCCATGTTTGAACCTGAAAACAACGGAATTGAACTATTAATCACTTCCAGGAAACTCACATAAGAAGACGAGGCGAAAGGCGGAACGTGTCTGTGAAGAGCGCCTTCAGATCTTTCATGGTTTTCGTATATGTCACACGGACCTTCAGTTCTTCTCCGTTCTGAAATAATATTAAAAAATGAAGTGACAACTCTAGATTTATTACCTGTCCACAGAGCTTGAGAGCGACCAGACTGGGATTTTCCTCTTCTTGAGCCATGGTTGGTGCATTGACTGAAAACTGTTAGACTTTTTAAAATCAATAAATGCTACCATACCTAGATTCTCTTTCACAAAAACTTTAACAATTCCTCCATCAACCATCCCAAGAGATTTTGGTGTTTCGTTTCCGGTTATCTCCTCTCCGCCGACGAAGAACCTGAATATGAAAAGTTCTCTTACTAAAATTATCCATTAACACATACATCAAATTGTTGACTGGCTGTTGAACTTCGATGGAGTATGACCTGGTCAAATTGGTAATTGGTCCATCGTACCAAATCGAGAAAGTCATCATTTGACGATGAAGCTCCTGAAAAAAAAAGAATTTTCGATGTTGTTAAGGTCTATGTGTATGATACCCGGTTTCTGATTTTGACTTCAATTTTTTTCGTCTGGTCTGCAGTATTTTCATCTGAATTTTGCTTGACAAGATCTGAAAAAAAAATCACTTGTCTTTTAATAGAAAACATTTTTAAAGAATACCTTGACTTTTTGGAGTGCATTCAATTATATCATGCTCGTGCATTCCCAAACTTTGAGGAGTGTCGTCCTTTTCAATACGATGACCATTGTAGACCAAACTGAAAACATACCAATTAAGAAAAAAAAGTCTTAAACCACAAACTCGTATTTTCCCATTTTATCGGTTATGATAGACTCCAAATATTTGATGCCACAGCCTTGAAGTCTTCTGTCCTGAAATATAACTTATAGAGTTGACATTTTTCACTGATTTTGTTTACCACAGTATGGCGAAGCTTGATGTGGATTTTGGTCTTTTGACAGACTTCAATCACATCATCGTCTTTCATATTCCAAAATTGTGGAGTCTCATTCTCATCAATTAGATGCCCTTTGTAGGTAAAGCTGAAAAACAAGTGTTAATATCAAACATTAATCATTCTACACACTCGAAATCCCTTGCTTTTTTGTTTTTCTCACCAGCGTACAAATCCATTATGCTGCTCAGCGGTTTGCAATACATGATGCGGCAATGCAGAACTATTTTTTCCTGAAATAAGAAAAAATTTTCAGATTTAATCATTGCATCGTTATTACCACGGTGTGAAGTTTGATCTTCACGAAGACAGTGTAGTCGTCCGAATCCATTGTGGAAGAACTGAAAAAAAAATCTTCGGTTTTTTTTTGAATGTGGAGAAGACAAAGATTAATCAAGTACGTTACAAAGAGCAGGGAAATGAGCTCGTTAAGCTCACGTAGAATCAGGTGGGAAATGAAACAAAGCGGATATGAGCTCTAATATGGAATTGAGACCCTTCATGAAACCACCCGGTGTGCGCTCTACCCACCTAACACTCATTTGTTCACGTGTGAATCTAATAGGCACCCACCCTTTATGGCATAATTCCCTTTATGGCTCAAGATAATGATTAAAGCGGCTCTCTATAATTAGTATTAATACGGACCACCTTTCGCAATACCGCACGCGCTTTGTGAAGCTCATTACCACGCCTCTCACATATACAATAATCGATAAGTGTGTTTATATCTCTTCCCTCGTTTGTCCCTTTTCAGAAACGCGTGAACTATCGAGAAAGCGGACGACACTCGCTCGTTTTATGCATCTACAGATACATTTCCTCCTTTTTGTGCGCGCTTTTAACAGTCTCTTTTTCTGTCAATCTTTCCTCTCTCTCTCTCCCTTTTTCTCATCATCTTGCTTTTCGTTTGAAATGATTTTAGGTTAAAAAAAAAACTATCGAAAATTTCTAATTACAGAACATGTACGACGAAGAGGTAATAAAAAAGAAGATGCTAGTTGTCTTCGACATCTACAAAAGGCTCTACAAAAGAGAGAAGACCAAACACAATGGTCAAACTCTCATCGAGTTCGACATGTGTGAGGAAAACTGGAGGATCATTGGAGCCGCCGAAGAGCTCGAATTGCGGCTCGAGGACATGTACGAGCGATTCTCCAAATTGTTGTTCGAGATGGTCGACGGAGAGTGGAGATGTTTGCCATTGGCTCAATCGCCATGGTCCGATCGTCACATCTCCTTCTGCTTCGGCTCACTTCCCGATGAGCCAAATTGGTTCGACTTTGCTTATCGGGAGTTCGCCAAATCTATCCGCGAGGTAGACATGTGAGTATAACCCAATTAATCCTTTTTTCAAACCAAAATTTCAGGCAAATTGCTGCGCAGCGGGAATTGGAGGTAGCTCATGAAGCTAGGTGGGTTTACAATGAGATTATGTATTTAAACCATGCTTTTTTAGCCTCAAGCTCAAAAAAAGGGACAGCATTCGTGGCGAGCGGCACCCACAGGAACCTCACATGGAAATGAGAAGAAATCGTGGTCCAACCCGGTTTGAAGAGAAGAATCAAGTGCCACCAAGTAGCAAGTAAGTGAAAAAAGATAGTTTTGAATCTCATACAATTAATTTCCAGCTATTCGCAGCTTCTCGGACAAGTCACGTGGCAAGACGGCCCCAAATCTTACGATGACGTTTTGTCATCACGTCAATCCGGGTAAGTTAACAAAAAAACGGGCTCATTTCTGTTTTATGTTTTCAGACCATCTACGGCCGTTGACGGAAAGGCAAGGAAAGTGCAGAAACCAAAATCCGTTCTTGAAGAGTTGTTCCCGAACGTTAAACGTGAAGAGCAGTGAGTTAAAATAAAATGAAATACTGTTTCTTTATCTTCTACATTTAGGTCTGATTCGATTCTTCTAAAGCTCTTTCCACAACTTCATCTCCACCAGGAAGAAGAAGTCAAAGGAAAAAGAGTCAGCGTGGAAGAGCTTATGGGCATCTCAAAAAAGAGCAACCGAAACTAGAAAAGGTGAGCAGACAATCAATTTTTGCTGTGCATAGGTATTAGTGAAAGCTTCGTGATGATATTAGAAACATGGAGTAAAGATTCACATGAACGTCATAAACGAAGTTTTATTTGAAGACAGAAAATTATTATTTGAACATTTCAGAATGGGCCTTGACAAAGTTCCACTGTAGCAATTATCCAATGAACGACACTCCGAATCTCCCACATTGTTATTTCCTTCATCGGTTTTCCTCACTTGATTTAGCTGCTTTTCTATCATTCTCTCATTTTCTGCATTACATCATTCTCTGCATTGATGTTCTCTTCTTCTTTTGTTCCTCATATTTTGATCCATGATTTGCCGTCAGAATTATGACCGATTATTCTGAAAATAAATCAGTATGAAAACATAATTCAATTCGTTTCAAACATACGTAATATACAGCTTCTAATTTCTATTTTCGGTGAGCATCATAACAATGCCGAATATAATCTGAGCAAGCAACAACTCGATTGAACCTGTTTCCAGTTGAGAAGCTAAATCTGTAATAAACTGTTTGCGGAGAGTATCGTATTGTTTGTCAGAGTAACTAACCGCCACAAAGTATTCGAAGTACATCTTGCAGCGGCAGTCCACTCGAATATCACTTTCCTAGTTTTCAACAGAGCTACCATCGCACCAATCACCAGACGAACTCCACGCATGTTCTGTCAATCACCAAGAATTTATCGTTCTCCTCCCGACAATTCATGATGCAATAGTGTTTGAAATCCAGTCAGTATCCTTTTTAAACAAAATCCTTTTACTTCCATCGTCAAAACGTCTTGTCGGTTTATATCTCATCATTATTTCTTTGGTGTAATTGGTCCAATTAATTGTTGCTCCAACCATTCATTTAGCAGTGATCAACATAGTTGCCTGTTTTGCGTACCAACAACCATTGGTCCGCACGCATCGCACCGTCTGCTGCGTTGCGGTCGCCCGTTAGGAGACTATTGCACAGGTACACCGAACGAGAAATTGGAAAGGAGAAGAAACGAGCTATGCCAACATGAAGTCTTCGTCTTTGATGAAGTCAGTAGATGAGCAATGCCAGAGTATTGAATTGTTCACAGCATTTATCAGTCATCGATGCACTCGATTCCCACTTCACTTTCTTTCTTTTACGCAAACTGCAGTATTGGTGCCTCCTGTAAACGTAAAACTAGGAATAATAAGATTCCAGCATATCTGGCAATGCTTCAAAAACTTTGTCCAAAAGATACTCTATTAGATGTTGAATGGAATACTCACCAGTGCAACCGTGGGCCTTGAAAATTCTTCTGGTATTGCTTGTTTTCGTATTTTCACAAGGATTTTCCGTGGTTGCAAGTGGATATGACTAATGTTCGTATTGCTGCCGTTTCAGGAGAGTGTCATCAGCTCCGTTGTCAAAAAACAAAACTTCCACCATGTATATAACATGTATTCCGACATACAACAACTCAGTAGCTCGATTTAACCAAATCCCATGAGTCCCTGTAGCATCTCGAATTGAAGTTCTCCTTTGTAAGTTGCACTTGATCTGCCCACAGAATGAAGTTACTGTGATAAGCTGTTGCATCAAATTCCATTAGTTTTTCAGACACATTATTCCAACAAGCACCATATGAACAAGTAGGTAGACTCCGCAAACTGTCAGTTCAGATTTTTCAGCTTTGTTTCCTTCTGGTCGATGAACTTGTCGGTCAACTGCGGAAGCTGTGCGGTGCTCTGGAAATTGTTTGTAATAAATTAGAAACATGTTTTTTCTAGCATACATACTCTCAACGCTTGTTGCGATTCTGAATTGGCTTCCAACCAACACTTTGTTCATCTGGAATTCCTACAACTGACGTCGGCGTTGCAATAAATCGGTTGTATTGTTAGTTATACAAATAGTTGTTGACAAGATAGAAAATGCCATTCCACCGCAAAATCATAGCTTGTGATTTCGTTGCATATCCATCCAGTAGAACAAAATGTTAACCAACACGATTCCACTGTTGGTTTCTGTCTCTTCCAATAATTGATAGAAATTCGGCCCCTTAACTGTGTTCCATCCGGCTGCATTCAGCTGTTTTTCATCTTCCCCCAGCAATGGCGAAAGTCGTTGTCTGTTACGTGTACAAACCAATGGTCCGCACGCGTTGCATTGCATGTTGCGTCGCGGTCGCTTAACAGCAGACTGCTTCACAGGTACAATGACTTGGAGAGGAAGGGAGACGAACCAATTCCTATTGCGATTTAGTTCAAAGAGCACATCATGAAGGAATCAATTTGGGGCTGAAACAATTTGGCTTTTATTAACAGACTGAGAATTATAACAATAACATGTTAAAATTAAAACAGTCGAACAGGCTGTTTGTTGCACAGAAAATTCAGTTTCTGCTAGTGGGTTGATGAATGGAAGTAATATTCACCTGTGTTATCCAAAGATTTTGCTGAAACTGTCGGCTCTGTCCTTTAATGAAGAGTGTTACATGGTTGGCACACAAACGAGCTCTAGTATTCCTATTGCTGTCATGCAGTAAAAACAAACTGGCAGTCAGAATGGAAAAGCATGAATTGGAGTTTTTAGATGTACACCTGAAATAAAGTGTTTCTACAGGTTTACAAACAGTTCAAGTTAACTTAATCAGCTTTCAGAAACACTTACCATCACCTCAATCTTTCTCTTCCCCCATTTCCTCGTTTTTTCTTTTAAAATGATTGCGTTCGAGTTTCCTGCATCCGGTAGCATTATGCGCCCAATGAATAGCCGAAACGTTTGGTTTTTTCTGTCGCGTTGCTTGCTTCGATGTAGTTTTGCCAACAAAAAAAACAGGAAGGGCAATGATGAACCCATATCGCTATCTCCTGTTGTCATTCACAATTAGGTTTTGCAGTTTTCCGTCACACCAATCGAACCAGCAGCAGAAACCCAGCAAGTTAACCAAACATCACGTGGAAAGAAATAAGAATTGTAGACATCGTTTCATCTCCAGCAACGTAAACAGATAATCAATTGTCTGTTGAAATGTTCTAGCTGAATGCGAACTGAATGATGAAGCATGTTTTCCGGTGTAATGGGTCTCTCTGTCAGTTGACAAGCTCCGAGTTCGCAACAGTTTCTACAAAAATATTGAGTTGGAATAGAAATAATTTTCAGTAAGGATACTATAATGTTTGCTGCCGACCATGTTGAGCGATTCAGTTGATTGGTTGGGAACGAATTCATAATTGCCATTTCACGCCATTTTTTCGGTTATTTTCATGTTCATCCGCCATTGATATAGTCCTAATGATTTTTGGGTCACTCATCATCATTCTGACTTCATATCCTGTATCAGGGTCTTCTAGATATCTTCATTTTTCGTCCAAGCAACAAAGGACTGCTCACAACAAGCATGAAACGACAATTTGATTGCAGTTTGGTACTGAAATAAGCATTAATCATAGTTGGTGAGGCTTGAAGAATGACTTCCATTGTTGGTTATCTTCTTCGTCAGATAAAACACTCACCAATATGTTCTGAGAATCCAATTGTTATGGCTTGTGCTCTTACTTTGAGTGGACATCAAGCGATTTCCCTTTCAGCTGATAAGTTTGAGAATCTAGAGACGCCTTCAGATGATTGTTTATCCCGTTACCGAGGGAGTTCATGGAACAAATGTAAGCAGTAAGTGTTCCAGTTGACTTGAACTTGGTGAGTTGTATCAGGTCCGAATATGTTCCAGATCCAACAATAAATTGCAGGAACTTGCAATGCCATTCCATTCTCGTTGTGCGATTGCACTGATTTGTAGATTTCCATTGCTGAAACAAAAATAGATTCATAACCGACAAGCCGAGGTAAGTAAGTATTATGTCTTGTTCTCAAAGATTTCATTTAACAACAGAAAAAAAATAAACTACAGCTTTTTTGTGCTATTTCTGAGATCTAGTCTGTATTTTTTAGAAAGAAATGCTCACCATAATGTTTCCATCATAAGATTTCCTTGTTGGTTTATATTGTGTCCGTATTCAGTAAGAATTGCATTCTCCTTGGCTGCTGATCCACCTGTTTCTTCAGTAATAATCAATTCCGTTGTTCGTTATGCGCAGACGAAGTGCGCAGACGAAGTGGTCCACACGCGTCGCATTGTGCTGCGTTGCGGTCGTTTGCCAGATGACTATTGCACAGGTACGATGGCTCAGGGAGAGAGGAGGGGGAGAGAAGAACAATGCAACAATTACATCTCTGTTTGTTTTCAGTGCAAGAAGTAGCAATGTTGAGAATCGAGAACTCATCTTTTTTAGTAGGCCGAGCAGAAAATACATTCAGATGAGGTGAATAAGAAGCTTGTATATGGTACAGTTTCCTAAATGAAACTAATAGAGAGCTATCAATGTTGTTGTTCATAGAACGTTGTTGTGGATTTGATCTAATGCGCCTGAAAAATATTGGGATTGGTTGAAAAGCAACTAAAATTGACGGATATTCAAGGCGCCTTAACATCCAAACAGCAAGACAATGGATAGTTTTAGGTTTGGAGAAACTCAATTTTTGTTCACCATTATCGGGAAAGTTTTTAAGATCGAAAACTCACTTTTGATCCAAACCATTTTTTACCATGGACAGGACAACAGGTTACTTGTAAAACTCTTTTCACTTCCAGTTTGTCCGTTTTGAAAAGAGTTGTCTGTAATATAATACTGAACACAATCTAATAGAAGTTGATTTTGCAATCGAACTTGAAGCAAAAAAAGATAGCAAAGGAAACTCCAGAGTTCACAACTAAATCATCAGAATTTACAAAAACTAACGGAACTTTGAATTTTAGCAAGCTCGCTCTAAATATGATTGGCACTACTTTTGGCGGAGGCTCAAATTTTGTTTTTTCTTAGTGAAAACTGAATTCAAGTGCGCGCTGTTTTTCCTAGATCAATTGAGCGCGTTTACTTCTATAATCCATATTTTGGAAGTGCGCGAATTCGATTAAACATAAGTCAACGAAGGTCCGAAATCCCGCTCTTTGGCATACTTTAGCCGTATCTACCACACTGATTTTCAGACGTTATCCAGGTTGAAAAATAGCTGAAATCAAGTTTCCTTGTATTCAAAGTTTGTAGCATATCTCAGGTTTTTCGCCAGTAATTCCCAGTAATTGAAAAAAGAATACTGTTTCTATAACGTCTAACTTTAGGCCTGATTTAATTCCTCATAAGCTCTTCCCACTACTTCACCTCCACGAAGAAGAAGAAGGAATCAATGGAAAAAAATTAGTGTTGAAGAGCTCATGAAGACTTCAAGAAAGAGCAATCGAAACTGAAAAAGGTAGGACGACAATCAATTTTGCTGTGCATAAATATTAGTGAAAACGTTGTGACAATATCAAAATCTTTTAGAGTGAAGATTTACACAAAAAGCATAAACAAAGTTTTATTTTGAGCCAGCAAATTATTGTTTGAACATTTCAGAAATGTTCATGAAGAAGGTCATGTAAAGCAACTTTCCAATGAACGACACTCCAAATTTTTTACACGTTGTTCTTTCTTCCAACGGTATCTTTTGATTGGTTCACTGTTTTTCTATGCATCTCTCTCCTCATCCATTTTCTTTACTTTTCTTCTTTTAAATATTTCAATTCATGGTTTGCCGTCAGAATTATGTTTGTTAATTATTCTGAAAATAAATCAGTGGGAAAACATGGTTCAATTCGTTTCAAACATACGCAATGTGCAGCTTCCTGCTTGCATTTTCAGTGAGCATCATAACAATATTGAACATAATCCGGCCATGCGTCAGTTTGATGGAATCAATTTGCAGTTGGAAAGCTTAATCTGTAATAAACTCTTTGCGGAGAGTATCGGATTGTTTGTCAGAATAACTAACCGCCACAGAGAATTTGAAGACCAGGAATAGCAAACCAAACGGAATCTTCTTCGTAACACTCTTAGTTTTTCACATCACAACAATTACGAGAGAAGTCGTATATTCACACGTCATTGTCATTTTCAAAATGTCTCCCACGTACAGATTCCGACTGGTAATCCAAGAGCTGAAGTATCTACCAATGATGTTCCACCATTCACCTCCGACAATTCATGAAGTATCTGCACATTTTGCCTGGTAGCCCAACGACTTCCAATGGTGTTTGAAATCCAGTCAGTATCCGTTTAGAACGAAATGTTCTTATTTCCATTATCAAAACACCTTGTCGGCTCGTGTCTCATTATTTTTTGGTGTGATTGTAGTATAATTAGCTGTGGCTTCGTCCATTTCTTTAGCAGTGATCGGCATAGTCGCCTGTTTTGCGCACCAATAACCAATGGTTCGTACGCATCGATTGACGATGATGATTTGCATTTTGGAACATTGCTTGCGATGTTATGTAAAATATGTTTCTTCTTGTTAATGAGCAATTCTTTGATTTGTACCACATTCTGTAAAAAGTTAGAAATAGGGTAGTACTCGCGGCAGAAATTAAAATTGGAAAGAATTTTGTCGCTGAACTACTTACAAATCATAACATATGAAGAAGACTATTTCACAGGTACACCAAACGAGAAATGGGAGAGGAGAAGAAACGAGCTATGCAATCTTGAAATCTCTGTTCGTCTTTGATAAAGTCAGTAGATGATCAATGCCAGAGTAGTGAATTGTTTACAGCATTCATCAATCGTTGATGCGCTCAATTATCACTTCTTTTCCTTACGCAATTTGCAGTGTTGTCGCCTTCTACAAACGTGAATATATGAAGAATAAGAATTATCCATAGCTGCTTGTAAATTTTTTTCCAAATCACACTCTATGTGATAGTAGATGGAATACTTACCAGTGCAACTGTGTGCCTAGAAGATCCTTTTGGTATCGCTTATTTTCTTCTTTTCGCAAGGATTTTCCGTGGTTGCAAGTGAAGGTGTCTAGTGGTCGTATTGCTGTCGTTTAATGAAAGAGCCGTTAGCAATCAGCACCGTTGTAGAGTAACACAACTTCGACCATCAAAATAACATGTCTTACGACATACCGCAGCTCAGGAGTTCAATTTAATCCAATACATTGAGTCTCTTTAGCATCCCAAATTCCCTGTTTTGAGCTCAGTTTTTCAGACATATCAGTCAAACAAGCAGCATATGAACAAGTAAGTAGATTCCAAACAAATGCATCACAGGAAAACGAAGAATAGTTGCGGAAATTCGATTGCTGCTTCATCATCACCTTCTTCACTGAATCACCGCTCTCAGTACAGATGTTTTAGCTTGTTGTTTTTTCTGGTCGATGAGCTTGTCGTTCAACTGCGGTGTGCTCTGGAAAAAATTTGTACTAAATTGTAAGCACGTTTTTTTAGCGAACATACTCTCAACGCTTCTTGAAACTCCAAATTCGCCTTCGTCCAACGTTATGTTCATCTGAATTCCTAAAACTGACGACGGTGTTGTCAGTTGGAAACAGTTGTTTTGTTAGTCTATTGATGAAGTTGACTTAGGTTCAATTCTCATCACTCTTCACTTCAGTACTTGTTGAGGAGCAGGTAATGAATGCTTCCATCCTCCGGTCGAGTCGATTAGCTACATCAAGCCACGGTTTTTGCTATGTGGTACAAGTAATGGTTTTCATAACCCAAAACGTCACTTGACCGCAAAATCATCGCTTGTCATTTCTTTGCATCTCCATCCAATAGGACAACATGCTCACCAACATGTTTCCATTGAAATAATTCACTATTTATTCCTATCACATCCGATGCTCGATAGAACTGCAGCGCTGTATTCCATACATGTACAAAAAACCAATGGTCCGCACGCGTTGCGTTGTATGTTGCGTCGCGTTCGCTTGGCAATGGACTATTTCACAGGTAACATCACTTGGAGGGAAAAGGAGAAGAACCATCTTCTATTGTGTTCTAGTTCAAGGAACACATCATGAAGGAATCGATTCGAAGCTGAAACAGTTTGACTCTCAATAAGAGATTGAAAATTCTTGAGAAGAAGATTTTTCTTGCACAAAGAGTTCAGTCTTTGCTAATGGTTTGATGAATGTAAAGAGTACTCACCTGTGTTATTTAGAGATTTCGATGAAGCTGTCGACTATGTTCTTTTTAGTAAAGTTCCCCATGGTTGGCAAATGAACGAGCTCTAGTATCTCTATTGCTGTAATGCAATGGAAAACGAACTGGCAGCGTGGAACAGCATGAATTGGCGTTGTTCGATGTACACCTGGAAGAAAGTGTTTCTACAGGCTTGCAAACAGTTCAAGTCAACTGAATCAGCTTTCAGATTCAAGCATCTGTTTTCAAAGCCAAAGGAAGAAACACTTACCAACCTCAGTCTTTCCCTTGTCCTGTTTACTCGTTCATCCTTTTGAGATGATTGTGTTCGAGTTTTCTGCACCCCGTTATGTTTTGCGCCCAATCAATAGTCGAAACGTTTCGTTTTCTTGTCGCTTTTCTTGCTTCAATTTAATTTTGTCAACAGAGAAGACAGGATGATGAATCCATACCGATATCTCCTGTTGTCATTCACAGCTAGGTTTTGCATTTTTTCCGGCACATTAATTGAACCAGCAGCAGAAACCCAGCAAACCAACTAAACATCACGTGGAAAAAGAATTGCAGACATCGTTTCGTCTCTAGCAACGTAAACAGATAATCAATTGTCTGTTGAAATGTTCTCCTGGCTGCGAACTGAATGATGAAGCATGATTTCCGGTGTAATGGGTCTCTCTTTCAGTTGGCAAGCTCCGAGTTCGCAACGATCTCTAAAAAAATATTGAGTTGGAATAGAAATAGTTTACAGTAAGCATACTCTGATGTTTGCTGCCGACAATAGTGTTGAGCGATTCAGCTGATTGGTTGGGAACAAATGCATAATTGCCATTTTATCGGTTGTTTTCATGTTCATCCGCCATTGATACAGTCCTAATGATTGTTGGATCACTCATCATCATGCTGACTTCCATCACTGTATCAGGAGGTTCCAGACATCTTCATTTTTCGTCCAAGCAAAAAAGGACTGCTCACAACAAGCATGAAAAGACGACTTGATTGCAGTTTGGTACTGAAATAAGCATCAATCATAGTTGGTGAAGCCTGAGGAATGTCTTCCATTGTTGGTTGTAATTGTTTTCAGATGAAATACTTACCAATACGTTCTGAGAATCCAATTGTTATGGCTTGTGCTTTTGCTTTGAGTGGACATCAAGCGGTTTCCCTTTCAGCTGATAGGTTTGAGAACAAATGTGAGCGATGAGTGTTCCAGTTGACTTGATCTTGATGAACTATTTCAGGTCCTCACATATACTCACGATGCCATTACATTCCCGTTGTGCGAATGCATTGTTTTGAGAGAAACTTTCCATAGCTGAAAAAAAAACAGATTCAAAATGGAGAAGCCGTGGTAGGTAAGTATCACAACATGGCCGACATGTCTCGTTTTCAGAAGTTTTATTTGAGAATAGAAAAAAGTTATTTTGTTCTATTTTTGAGATTCAGTCTGTATTATTCCATAAAGAAATGCTCACCGTCATGTTTCCATTATAAGATTCCCTTGTTGGTTTGTATCTTGTCCTCATTCAGTTAGAATTGCATTTTCATCAACCGCTGATCCACTTTGTTTTTCAATAATGATCAATTCCGTTGTCCGTCTTGCGTAGAAGAAGTAAGTGGTCCGCACGCGTCGCATTGTCTGTTGCGTTGCGGTCGCTTGCCAGAAGACTGTTGTTGCACAGGTACGATGGCTGGGGAAGGAGAGAGGAAAGAGAGAAAAACAATGAAACGATCACATCTCTCTTTGTTTTTGATGCAGGCAGTAGTAATGTTGAGAATCGAAAACAATCGATGTCGTTGTTTATGGAACGTCGTTTTGGATTTGATCTATGAACCTGAAAGAAACTAGGATTGGTTGAAAAGAAACTAAGATTGATGGGTATTCTAGGCACTTTCACATACAAAAAGCAAAATAGTGAATAGTTTTTGGCTTGGAAAAACATGAGAACGATTTACCACTATCGGAATGGTTTCTAAGATCAAAAACTCACTTTTGGTCCAAACCACTTTTACCATGGACAGCAGGTTACTTAGAATCCTTTTCACTTTCAGTGTGTCCGTTTTGAGAAGATTTTTCGACATGTTGCATACAAACCGACAGAAGTTGAACTTGTAAACAAATTTGAAACAACGAAGAGATAACACAAATCAGCGATAGAACCAAAATCAACGGTTAATTCATCAGAATTCACAAGAATTATAAGACTTTTGAATTTTAGCAAGCGCGCTCTAAGTATGATTGGAACTTTTTTTGGCGGATACTCAAATGTTGTTTATTTTTCTCTGCGTTTTGATTGGAAGCTTCATAGTTTGAACTCGCGCGGTTTTTTAACCAGATCAATCGGGCGCGTTTGCATCTAAAACTTGCTCTGAAAGTCCGCGTATTTAAATAAAAATAACACAACGAAGCTCCGCCACCCGCTCCTTGGCACACTTTAACCGTATCTACCACATTGATCCGCACACGGTATCTAGGTGGAAAGATGGCTGAAATCAAGTTTTCTGGCTTGTTTTTACAGTTAGTAAAATATCTCAGGTTTTTGGCCAATAATTAAGTGAGTGAAAAAAATGCACTGTTTCTATAACTTCTACTTTTAGATCATATACTATTTTCCGTGAGCTCTTCTCACTTTAACTTAACCAGGAAGAGGAAATCAAGAAAAATAATCAGTGTTGAAGAGCTTTTGGGGATTTGAAAAAAGAGCTACCGAAACTTTTAAAAAAATGAGCAGACAATCAGTTTTGGTGTGCATAAGTATTAGTGAAAGCTTTGTGCTGATATTAACAACTTATAACGTGAAAAACCACATCAAAAGCATAAGCGAATTTTTATTTCAATCAAACAAATGATTATTTAAGTATTTCAGAATGGGTCTCAGAAGTTCCAGTGAATCAACTTTCCAATAAACAACACTCCGAATCTCCCACATATTGTTACTTTTTTTTATCGGTCTTTCTCACTTGATTTGGCTGATTTTCTATACATCTTCCTCTGCATCATGTTCTCTTCCACTCTTCTTCTTCTTCATATTCCGATTCATGAATTACCGTATTGTCAGTATTATGTTCGATGAAGTCAATATTACATCCGTTGAAGACAGTGTTATGTCCGATAATTATTCTGAAAATAAATCAGTATGAAAACATGATTCAATCTGTTGCAAACATACCCAATGTACAGCTTTCAACTTGTACTTTGAGTGAGCATCATGGCAATAAAAAATACAGTCCGGCCATGCAACAGTTTGATTGAACCTTTTCGCAGTTGAGAAGAAAAATCTGTAATAAACAGTTTACGGAGAGTATCGTATTGTTTTGTCAGAGTAACTAACCGCCATAAAGTATTCAAAATGCATCCAACAATCTCAAATCAGTCGGAATCTTCTTCGTAGCATCATCAGTTTTTCCCATTACAACAATTATCAGACAAATTGTATATTCCCACGTTTTTGTTTTTCAAAACATCTACCAAGTACAGATTCCGATTGGTGATCCAAGAGCTGAAGTGACATTTAACAATGACAATTGAAATCCGGTCAGTATCCGTTAGAACAAAGTTCACTTGCTTCCATCATTAAAACGCCTTATCCGTTCATCTCATCTCTTATTTCTTGTTTAATTGTAGTCCAGTTAGCTGTTGTTCCATCTATTCCTTCACTGCGATTGACGTAGTTGCCTGTTTTGCCCAACAACAACCAATGGTCCGCACGCATCGCACCGTCTGCTGCGTCGCGGTCGCTCGTTAGAAAAACATTGCACAGGTACACCGAACGATAAATGCGAGAGGAGAAGAAATGAGCTATGCCATCATGAAATCTCCATTTTCGATGAAGTCACTAGGTGAGCAATGCCAAAGTAGTGAATTGTTCACAGCATACATCAGTCATCGATGCACTCGATTATCACTTCACTTTCCTTCTTTGACGCAAACTGCAGTATTGTTGCTTCCTGTAAACGTGAAACTATAATTAACAAGCATCAACCATAGCTAACAATGCTTTAAAAACATTGTCCAAAGCATACTCTATTTGATGTTAGATGGAATACTCACCAGTGCAACTTTGTGTCTTCAAGATTCTCCTGGTATCGCTCGTTTTCTTCTCTTCACAAGGATTTTCCGTGGTTGCAATGGAAGGTGTCTTGTGTTCGTATTGCTTCCATTCAGTGAAAGTTTCATTAGGAATCAACTCCATAGTTGAAAAACACAACTTCCACCATGTAGATAACATGTATTCCGACATACTGCAGCTCAGAAGTCCAATTTAATCCAATCCGATGAGTCCCTCTGGCATCTCAAGTTGGTATTCTCTGTTTTGAGTTGCCATCAAGCAGCCCACGTGGCAGACAATTATTATTGACAGAATGAAGTGACATTTTCATCAGTTTCGCAACAAATCAGTCGAATAAGTCGCATATGAACAAGTAGTTAGTCTCCACAAACAATGCATCACAGGAAAACGAAGAATAGTTGCAGAAATTACATCGCTGCATCATCATCACCTTCCGCACTACTCGGTTTTCAGTTCGAATGTTTCAGCTTGTTGGTTCTTCTTGTAGATGAACTTGTCTTTTGACTTCTGCGTGCTCTGGAAAGAATTTGTATTAATTTGAAAACATTTCTTATAGCAAACATGCTGTTAACGTTTCTTGATATTCCAAGTTGGCATTCGTCCAAAATTGTTCATCTGAATTCCTAAAACCGACGACGGAGTTGTCAATCGGAAACAGATGTTTTGTTAGTCCATTGATGGAGTTGACCCAGGTTTAATTCTCATCATTCTTCACTACATTACTTGTTGAGGAGCAGTTAATGAATGCTTCCGTCCTCCGGTCGACTCGATTAGATACATCATGCAACAGTTTTTGCTATGTCGTACAATCACTGTTTATTCCAATCTCATCCGATGTTCGATAGAACTGCAGCCCCTCAGCTGTATTCCATACGTGTAAAAAAAACCAATGGTCCGCACGCGTCGCGTTGTGTGTTGCGTCGCGTTCGCTTGGCAGGAGACTGTTTCTCAGGTAAAATTACTTGGAGAGGAAGGGAGACGAACCAATTCCGATTGCGATTTAGTTCAAGGAGCACATCAAGAAGGAATTGATTTAAGGCTGAAACAACTTTTCTCTCAAGAACAGATTGAAAATTTTTGAGAAGAAGATTTTTCTTGCACAAAGAGTTCAGTCTTTGCTAATGGTTTGATGAATGTAAAAAGTACTCACCTGCGTCATCTAGAGATTTCGATGAAGCTGTCGGCTATGTTTTTTTGAAGTAAAGTTCCCCATGGTTGGCAAATGAACGAGATCTAGTATCTCTATTGCTTTCATGCAGTGAAAAACAAACTGGCAGCATGGAACAGCATGAATTGGAGTTGTTCGATGAACATCTGGGAGAAACTGTTTTTAAAGGCTTGCAAACAGTTCAAGTCAATTGAATCAGCTTTCAGATTCAAGCACATGTCTTCAAAGCCAAAGGAAGAAATACTTACCAACCTCCGTCTTTCCCCTTTCCTGTTTTCTCGTTCATCCTTTTGAAATGATTGTGTTCAAGTTTTCTGCACCCAGTTATATTATGCGCACAATGAATATTCGAAGCGTTTCGTTATTTTGTCGCGTTGCTTGCTTCAAAGAAATTTTGCCAACAGAGAAGACGAGACGATGAATCCATATAGATATCTCCTGTTGTCATTCACAATTAGGTTTTGCAGTTTTTCCGGCACACCAATCGAACTAGCAGCAGAAGATCGAGCAACTTAACCACACATTACCGAAAAGAGAAGAAGAATCGCAGACATCGTTTCATCTCCAGCAACACAAACATATAATTGTCTGTTGAAATGTTCTACCTTGCTGCGAACTGAATGATGAAGCATGGTTTCCGGTGTAATGGGTCTCTCTCTCAGTTGGCAAGCTCCGAGTTCGCAACGATTTCTGGAAAATATTGAGTTGGAATAGAAATAGTTTACAGTAAGCATACTCTGATGTTTGCTTCCGACCATAGTGTTGAACGATTCAGCTGATTGGTTGGAGAGAAATATCTGATTGCTTTCTCACTTGCAGATTGGGATCGGTTGTTGTGATGTTCATTCTGCTTTAATCCCATGCCGATATGCCGGTGGTGAGCGATTCAGCTGATTAGTTGGGAACGAATTCATAATTGCCATTTCTCGCCATTTCATCGGTTGTTTTCATGTTCATCCGCCATTTATACAGTCCTAATGATTGTTGGGTCACTCGTCATCATGCTGACTTCATACACTGTATCAGGATCTTCTAGATACTTTGATTTTTAGTCCAAGCAAGAAAGGACTGCTCACAACAAGCATGAAACGACAATTTGATTGCAGTTTGGTACTGAAATAAGCATTAATCATAGTTGATGAGGCTTGAAGAATGTCTTCTATTGTTGGTTGTGATTATTTTCAGATGAAACGCTTACCAATGTTGACATGAAACAGTTTCCTCTTAGCTGATAGGTTTGAGATTGTAGAGACGCATCATTCGGATGATTGTTACATTTTATCCCGTTAGCGTATGAGTAAATGGAACAAATGTAAGCGATTAATGTTCCAGTTGACTTGAACGTGGTGATTTGTATCAGGTCCTGATATGTTCCAGTTCCAATAAGATATTCCAATAGGCTATAGTCTTTCCGTTGCGGTCTCAAAGTGTCATTCCATTCTCGTAGTCGCCTGTTTTGCCCAACAACAACCAATGGTCCGCACGCATCGCACCGTCTGCTGCGTCGCGGTCGCTCGTTAGAAAAACATTGCACAGGTACACCGAACGATAAATGCGAGAGGAGAAGAAATGAGCTATGCCATCATGAAATCTCCATTTTCGATGAAGTCACTAGGTGAGCAATGCCAAAGTAGTGAATTGTTCACAGCATACATCAGTCATCGATGCACTCGATTATCACTTCACTTTCCTTCTTTGACGCAAACTGCAGTATTGTTGCTTCCTGTAAACGTGAAACTATAATTAACAAGCATCAACCATAGCTAACAATGCTTTAAAAACATTGTCCAAAGCATACTCTATTTGATGTTAGATGGAATACTCACCAGTGCAACTTTGTGTCTTCAAGATTCTCCTGGTATCGCTCGTTTTCTTCTCTTCACAAGGATTCTCCGTGGTTGCAATGGAAGGTGTCTTGTGTTCGTATTGCTTCCATTCAGTGGAAGTTCCATTAGGAATCAGCTCCATAGTTGAAAAACACAACTTCCACCATGTGCAAAACATGTGTTCCGACATACCGCATCTCCGAAGTCCAATTTACTCCAATCCGAAGAAGCCCTCTGCCGTCTCAAATTGATATTCTCCGTTGTAAGTTACAATCAAGCTGAACGCTTGGCAAGCGATCATTATTGACAGAATGAATTGACTGCGAATAAGCTGTTGCAATTGTTTCCATCAGTTTTTCAGACACATCAGTCAAACGAGCACCATATGAACAAGTAGGTAGAATCCACGAACCTTCCGTTCAGATATTTCTGGTCAATGAACTTGTCTCTCAACTGCGGTGTTTGTAAGCACATCTTTCTAGCAAACATACTCTCAACGCTTCTTGAAATTCTAAATTGGCCTTCGTCCAACATTATGTTCATCTCAATTCCTAAAACTGACGAAGGTGTTGTCAGTCGGAAACAAGCTGTTTTGTTAGTTGCTTTCCATAAATGCAGTTGACTTAGGTTCAATTCTCATCACACTTCACTTCAGAATTATTTCAGGAGCAGGTAATGAATGCATTCATCCTCCGATTTTTCGTCGTCTTCAACTCGATTAGCTACATCATGCCACAGTTCTCGCTACGTCGTACAAGGAATTGCTGTCATGATCCAAAACGTCATTCCAGCAAAAACATCGCTTGTAATTTCTTTGCATCTTCATCCAGTAGAACGGCATGCTCACCAACTTTTTTCCATCGCAATAATTCCCTATTTATTCCAATCTCATCCGATGTTCGATAGAACTGCAGCCCCTCAGCTGTATTCCATACGTGTACAAAAAACCAATGGTCCGCACGCGTCGCGTTTGCTTGGCAAAGGACTATTTCGCAGGTAAAACCACTAGGAGGGGAAAGGAAAGAACCAACTTCTATTGTGTTTCAGTTCAAAGAACACATCATGAAGGAATCGATTTGGCGCTGAAACAGTCGCTGACAGCATGGAACATCATGCATTGGAGTTGTTCGATATACATCTAGAAGGAAATGTTTTGATAGGCTTGCAAACAGTTCAAGTCAACTAAATCAGATTTCAGATTCAAGAATCTGTTTTCAAAGTCAAAGGAAGAAATACTTACCAACCTCAGTCTTTCCCTTTTCCTGTTTTTTCGTTCATCCTTTTGAAATGATTGTGTTCGAGTTTTCTGCACCCCAGTATGGTAAGCGCCCCATGAATAGTCGAAACGTTTCGTTTTCTTGTCGCGTTGCTTGCTTAAATGTAGTTTTACCAACAGAAAAGACAGGAAGGGCAATGATGAACCCATATCGATATCTCCTGTTTTCATTCACAATTAGGTTGTGCAGTTTTTCCGGCACACCAATCGAACCAGCAGCAGAAGATCCAGCAACTTAACCACACATCACGTGGAAACAGAGAAGAATTGCAGACATCGTTTCATCTCCAGCAACGTAAACAGATAATCAAATGTCTGTTGAAATGTGGCGAACTGGATGATCAAGCATAGTTTCCGGTGTAATGGGTCTCTCTGTCAGTTGGCAAGCTCTGGGTTCGCAGCGATTTCTAAAAAAAGATAGAGTTGGAATAGAAATAGTTTTCAGTAAACATACACTGATGCTTGTTCTAGTCCTATGTCGATAGTGGTGAGCGATTCAGCTGATAGGTTCGAGATTGTAGAGACGCATCCTTCCGATCATTGTTACATATTTATTCCGTTAGCGAGGAAGTGAATGGAAAAATGTAAGCGATTAACGTTCCAGTTGACTTAAATTTGGCGAGCTATATTAGGTCCTAATATGTTCCGATTCCAACAAGAAGTTGCAATGGGAGCTCAAGATCTCTTTCCGTTGTGGACTCGCAATGCCATTCCATTCTCTTTGTGCAAAAGCATTGTTTTGAGGAGAACATTCCATAGCTGAAACAAAAACAGATTTTAAATCGCGAAGCCGTGGTAGGTAAGTACTACAACATGTCTCCAATTCAAAGATTTCTTCTGAGAATAGAAAAAATAGAGTTTTTTGTGCTATCCTTGAGATCTAACCTGTATATTTTTATAAGAAAGTACTCACCATTATAAGATTTCCTTGTTGGTTTATATTTTGTCTTTATCCAGCTAAAACTGCATCATCCTCAATCTCTGATCCACCTTGTTTTTATAATAATCAATTCCGTTGTCCGTTATGCGCAGAAGAAATAAGTGGTCCGCACGCGTCGCATTGCCTGTTGCGTTGCGGTCGCTTGCCAGAAGACGGTTGTTGCACAGGTACGATGATTGAGGAAGAAAGAAGGGGGAGAGAAAAACAATGCAACGATAACATCTCTGTTTGTCTGCAGGCAGTAGCAATGTTGAGAATGGAAAACTCCTCTGTTGTAGAGTAGACAAGATGAATAAAAAGTGCCAATGAAACAGTACCCCAAATGAAACTAATAAGTAACAATTGATGTCGTTGTTCATAGAACGTAGTAGTTTCGATCTTCTGGACCTGAAAAAAATAAGGATTGGTTGAAAAGAAACTGAAATTGATGGGCATTCAAAGCAACGGTACATACAGAATGCAAGATAATAGTAAAGTTTAGGTTTGGAGAAACTCGACTACTTTTCCCGAATATTGGGATGGAGTTTTAAATCAAAAACTCACTTTTGATCCAAATGACTATTCAACGTCGACAGAAGGTTCCTTTGTAGAATCCTTCTCACTTCCAGTTTGTTCGTTTTGAGAAGATTTGTCGACATTCTGAACACGATCTCATGGAGCTTTCAAATGAATTTGAAGCAAAAAAAAAGATAAACAGCAGAAACAAAGCCGGAATCTAAAAATAAGATCATCAGAATTTACAACAGTTGACAGGGGTTTGAATTTTAGCAAGCGCGCTCTAAATATGATTGGAACGTTTTTTGGCGGAGGCTCAAATTTTGTTTTTTTTTCTCTCCGTTTGCTTTCAAACTTGGCGCGCTTGCTTTTGAAATATATATTCTGAAAGTGCGCGAATTCGAATAATTGAACGAGACTCCGGCATTCCGCTATCCGGCATACTTTAGCCGTATTTGCCAAATGTATTTGCACCTCGTACCTAGGTTCAAAAACGATCAAAATGATGTTTCTTAGCTTGTAACTTTAGTTGATAGCATATCTAAAGACGTTTTTTGACCAATAATTGATACTGTAATCTCATAGTTTGTATGCTTCTCATATTGCTGAAAACATAATGAACAAAAATATATGTTTATTAGCCAAAGAATAAAACATAACGTTATTTGAAGCTTCCAGGATTGTGTTTTAGGTCAATAACAACCAATGGAATCTATTTCTAATTCATCCTCCTCAAACTCATTTAACGTTTCCTCCAATTCTTCCATATCAAAGTTGCTGTCATCGTCCAGAATATTCTCCTTCCAATCCTCGAAAATGATCCAGTAGACTTTTTTGAGAAGCCAATAGAAGAAAATGATGACAGCGACGTAAATAGAGTACATTGTAATGGCCCACATATCAAGTATACCTGCAAGAAGTTTTTTATTTTCAACTGAAGAAAGACAGGAAAAAAAAAGATAAAATGGGGAGAAAAAGAACAGGTTGGAAATGAAAAATTGAATGTAAAATAAAGTTTGAAAAAAAAAATTGGAAGCAGAAGAGAGATAATCAGACCCTTATATGATGTTGCCATGAAAACCGACACAGCGAATGGTAAGAGCTACTTATTACAAATTGAAAAAAAAAACTTACAGATGAATAACATGATGTTGACCAAAAAATCGAGGAAGACACGAGAAGGCAATTTCTGGAAATGGCCTGAAAAGTGGAAAGTATGAATTTCTGGAGGAAAAAATTGAATTAACATTGTAGAATGTTGAACTTGGGCTATCAAATTTGACAATTCTGAACCACTACCCTCTCTACATGAGAAATGTTATCAAATGCACTCTCAGCAAGTTCCTTGTCTTTCTCACAGTTTGTTGACTGTCTGTCAACTCTCCCACGGCCGCAGCTCCCCATCGCCGTTCTGGCCGAGTGGTCTAAGGCGCTGCGTTCAGGTCGCAGTCCTCTCAGGAGGGCGCAGGTTCGAACCCTGCGGACGGCAAACGTTTTTTTTTCTTTTTCTTTCATATTCTATCGGCAGATGAGATAAGCGCATGGAAACCAAAACTTTGCTGATCTAAAGCTCTGCTGACCCATGGGATATGTGAAATGTAGTGTAATAGTTTTTTTCATCCATGTCCATAGTTACCTAAAAACAAGGATGATTCTAATTCAAACGGAACTATTTCCAAGTAAGATGTTCGTCTATTTTCACATGAATACCACATGCAAGCTATCATATGCGTTTCCACCCCTCTATCATTATGAAGCGTAATGTTGTTTCCGGTCACCTACTATAATCCCTACCTTTGCAAGTTGCTATGGTTATTGAGATTTTGAACGGAGCTCTCACCCATTTTAATTTAAAAGAGACCTCCGGTTATCTACTACGCTATTAGTTGAATATCTGTTGTTAGTTTGGTGAAATTGTTCTTTTCTGTACAACAATTGGATTGGAATTTGGTAAGTGAGAGATGTTTTTTTCTCTGTAAGACAAACAAATTTTGGACTAGCATTATACTTTCAGGTTTTGATAATTTGCAAATATAAAGCCTTCCCTAGGGTATTCAAATAAACTAAATATATTATTTTTGGTTATTTTCAGATCCCTGACATCTCTTTATTATTGCATCAGCAATATTTTGATCTTCCACTTTGCCAGCTCTCCTAGTCTCCACTCCTAAAAATGGTACGTTTTTTTTCGCTCAACTGAAGCTAGCAACATTCATTTTTTACAGTCGACTCCAGTTTATTTCCCAGTTGGAACTCCAGTTGCCACCAAATTCAAGAGGATTGGAACATGTCTTGGATATATTATTGAAGTGAATCCTAGAGTGTATTTGGAGGTGAGAATTTCATTTTGATATCCGAAAACAAATGAGAATTTAGGTCAGAACAGTGAATGACCAAAGGAAAATCTTCAGAATTTTTAAAGGGGCCCACAATCTGAACTTGTCCGTAGGTCAAGTAAGTAACTGTCATCTTTCAATTTGAAAAAGTTGTAATTCAGGTCGTCAGCATGCAAATTAATGGGGAATATGAGCATGTTGAGATAAGAAGGCTCCGAGATTGCAGCAAGTACCGTGTTTGTAAGTTTCCAATGTCAAATTTGATGAGAAACCAACGTGTTTCAGGGTTCCAAGACCAAGACGAGAAGGTCGCCACACGGGGAGAGCTCAGAAAACCGTGAGTTTTTTATTCGCAAGTCATCCAACATAGTTATAGTTAATTTCTTATAAGCTTGGTTTTTGTTTAGATTTATATGACCTTTAATGACAACTTTTAAAGTTTTTACTTTAAACTTTAACTTATACTAGTAGTTAACTTTTAACTAACTTTAACTTTACTTTTCAGCGAACCCCAAGTCGACGATGCTGAAATTGAAAGAATAAAGAGAGCCTATTTTGAACTCAAAAAGGATTCAGAAGAGTTTCGAAATGGAGGAATCTCTTCAAAAAGTATTTTTAAAAATTTTCCATAATTATTCTCCTGTATTACATATCAATTCCCGGATACGCATTTTATATCAGTCTGTTTAGGCACCGCCAGTAGCTCTCTCTCTCTTTTCTATTCCTTGTCCCCACAGACCGATAATCACAGAATGCATTCATTATTTTATCTCAAAAACAATTATATCTTGCCATTTTTTGTATACCTCTTGTGTTTCTTTCCTAAATCATCTCGACTTTTCTGGTACTATGTGTTACTGTGATAAACCTTACAGATAAGATTGCCCTGTTGCTCTCTTTTTTTCCCTTGTTTCTTTGAATGTTTCACTGCCAATACGCTCTACTCAATTGCAAATTAATGATAATTTTTCGATAAGAATATTGATAACCCCATTTACGCTCAATAAAATGGTTTTGATGCAAAGATTGATTCAGTGTACTGTGTAAAACTAATTTACTTCTTAATATAATCCTTAAGGATACAATTGATACGCCCAGGTTCAAAGGCTATCTCATGTATGATTTCACTGAGCTCAAGCATCTGCCATAGACTAATTGCCTTTTATTCTCACTTTTCTCTTTCTCATTTATTAACTACACAGGTCAATGTGTTTGGTAGCTAGTTGAGTAAAAATGCTCATTATGGTCAATTGGTGAATAAATTGATTTCAGATGTTGAATTCAGATGCAAATTTTACAAACATTTCTTACATAGAAAATCTTTTTAAGCTCTCCTAACTCGAATCATAACATTTGTATTCCGAATGAACTTCCAGAAATAGCCACACCAACCGTTTTTCAAATCTCTCTTCTTTCCCGCTCTCTTCTTACACATTAATGACCTCCCAGAACCCATTCGAATGGGAGAGAGACGTGTTTGCAGAAACACGCTTAGTATTCTCTTTCTCTAATGCCTCTTCTTATCGATCCTTCTCTCTCTCTTTTTTTCTGTTCTCTGCCGCACTGCTCTTGCTTTTTTTCCCCTAAAATTTGACCAATTTGAAAGAGAATATTGTAAATAGCCGTTATTTTTATTTTAAAAAATTTCCTCGAGTGATATTGCAGCAAGATTTTTTTTTCAGATTGCTCTCATTCACTGAAGAACTTTTTTTGTTCAACTCTTATTGAAATGAACCCGAATAAGCCGTCAACTTCTAAGCAAGACATCGGCAACAAGTCCAAGAGAAAGGCACTAAATCAACCAACTCATCAAGTGAGAAATGGATCTTCAACAGGTAGGAGCCATTAAAATGTAATTTGAATTCCAAAATAAACTTGCAGACACTCCCACTCACCCAATGGAAGATCCGAAAGCTCAAAGGATGCTCGAACTGTTCCTTTACGGAACAGGAGTTCTGGAGCCTGAGGAGCCATGTACATCTACACAGATCCGCCCTTCTACCTCAAGCCAACGGTTCCATGCATCAACCGCTGCCACCTCATCAGAAAGCACGAGTTGCTCCCCATCCACGTCCAATCAAGCCACGAGGACCCAAGACAACAGCCCCACACCAAGTGGATCATCAGAGTCTCCGGCTGATCCACTTCTTGTTCCACCCGCCCCAATCAGAAAAAGTCTTCGAATTGAGGAGCAGAAGAAGCCAAAGACAGATGAAGAAGACAAAGGATTCATCTCAATACAGCGTGAGTGCAGTAGAACAGATATTTTGAAAAAAAGAGCGAACTAGGTCATGTTATCTAACACTCTTATTATTAATTCATTTCTCAACAGAACTCTTTAAATACGCTGCCTCTTGGCTTTCACAACATCATTCTTAAATTGTTTTGATTTGATTCTATCAATGACACATTCAAGTATTTCTATTCACATAGTTGATTTGGGTGTTCTCGGTACAGGATTTGATTTTATTGGTTTATATACCAAAAATTCCAGTATTAACTGATGTGAAATTTGTCTTTTCAGAGCGCTTATGACATGAGCACCTCTAGTTTTTGTTTGGCTTGAACACCTGCAAATGTAGGTTAGATGAGGATAAAGTTGAAATTCGGTTGCATCAAGCTATTGAACTTTTGAAGACTTTTTTAGTTATCGGACTTTCAAAGGCTTCATAGTGTTTGAGGTTTCAAATTCATCTAGATTTTCTTATGAGCAAAGTTAGGTCTATTTACCGTGAAGTTTTGATTCAAAGTCATTGTTCCATCCCAGTAGGAATCTTTCTAAGATACGTCCGCATTTCAGTAGGCACCATTCTGGCATTTTCTATAACTAACTTCATGTCTTCACTTTAACGATACTCTGAATCATTTTACTTTTCACTTCCACTTTAGGTCAAAAACGCAGATTTGTTCTTCTCGCAACTTTTTCAGTTTTACCGTATACTTTTGTGCTTTTCAAAAACTAATAATGAATACCAAACAAAATATAAAGAGAATGCTACATCATATTCTAGAGCAGGGTCCTCTTAATAAAATAGATTTACGTTACAATCCCAATATCTTTTTTTTTCTTCATTCATTTCGTTCTAGACATTTTGAATTCAGGCATTAGTCGCAACTATTTAATAACACTATGCACAATCAACTAATTTTCTTGGGAATAAAGAGTAATTATCTATTGACCATTTTCTGACTACCGAATAGAACTCAATCAGTAATGGGCTCATCTAGTTTTAACTAAGTTTTTTTAATCTATATGTAACACAAGTGTTTAAATGAATGTTATTTCAGCACGCGGCATCATCCCTCCAACCGGCACCACTCACCAGCCATTCCAGTTCGAATGGTCTTCACCGAACCTATTCGAGCACATTGTCAATAATCGTCATGGAAGTACCATCAAACTGCCGACAAACAATAAAGCAAGGATAAAAATTGGACGGAACTATCAGGCGGATCTCCCGAAATGGGAAGGAAGAAGGCCACAATTAAGAGGTGGCTTGAGAGAGGAAGAAGAAGATCGAGACGAATGTTATTGGAGGCCACCCACAGATGAAGATTTGAAGAAAGTGATGACTCATTCTGGAAGACCTGAAGATTTGCAGCATGCCTTTCATGGAATGCTCTTCAGTTTGTTCTGGAGAGCAGTCTTCCGCCAGTTCAAAGGCCATATTCCAATGGAATATGCTCTCAGAGATCTCATGAGGAACCACTACAACATTCCAAAAAGTTTGGAAACTGTGGAGAAGTGTTTGGAGGAGCTTCCCCAGCAAATAAAAGATATGTGCGTGAGGCAAGCCCAGCACTTGAGAGCCTTGATGAATCTCACTGCAAAAAAAGGCAAATTCTCGAGAAGAGAAGTTCAAGAGTTCGCGGTAAGTCAGAAAAATACAGTTGATTATCCAAAGCTTTCCATTTTCAGATGAGGAACTACCATCTTGGAGAAGTCCAACTTCATCGGTACCAGTTTCGCCGCTTCTACAACTACCAAAAGAAGGTTGTTGGTTGCAACTGCGATGATATCCTTTGCGCTGAGCTCCACTTTGTGCCCAGGTATTAAACTCAGTTAAATTCATTGTTATTTATTGAATTTTCGTTACAGATATGCGTGCAAAAACTGCACAAAGGAGCTGCGTGACACTACAAAATATCACCGGAAGGATCTGTGTCTTCTGTGCTCAACCTACTCTCAACTGATGGCAAAACCCTCTACAACGCGCCCCTTTCAATTCATTCCACTGCCTCGTCCAATACACTCTCTGACCTTCACTGATGAAGAAAATGAGAAGGTGAGAAAGTGGTCGGAACTCGAGGATAAAATGAGGAGAAAGTTGAGCCGGGAGGAGTTTGAAGAAATTGAAAGAGAAGAAAAAAACGAAAGGTGGAGAAGATTTGAGCTGACAAGGGAAGAAAGAGAGATGCTGTTTGATGAGGATGGTCCAGTCATCACAGAAGATCAATTCGCCAACATGGTGGCGAAAGAGAAGCCGAAATTTCTGGAAAAGATTGTGAGGAGACTCCAGCCGATTGTCTTGCCGCATTTCACTCAATGCCAATGCAAAAAGTCTGGGAATATTCCGAGACTTTCAAAGAATTTCGAGAAGAAATTCAATGAAACTGATCAAGTTCTGTTCTCCAGAACCATTGCCAAACACAACGGCAATATTGATAAGGTTTCGGCCGATCTTCGAGTGGAAAAGGGATTAGTAGAGCGGTTCCTAACAATTCATCACAAGAAACATCCTATTTGGAATGTAAGCATGAATCTTTTTGTTTCCAATTCTAATCTTTTCATCTTACAGGGAATCGCGGTGAATAAGTGGTACACGTTCAAGCGGAGAATAAACAAAACACCGCTCAATCTACCAACAAAGATTCCACACATGAAGACACTCCGAATAGTAGAGAAGAATGAAAAGTCGAAAAGAAAAAAGAAAGTGGTAACACAAAAAGGTGAAGAAGACGAAACAGAAGAAGAGTTCAAATCTTCTGAAGAAGACGAAAAAGAAGAAGAAGTCGAAGAGGCTGAAGAGGCCGAAGTGGTCGAAGACGTCGAAGTATATGTCGGAGAAGCCGAAGTGGCAGATGAGACCAGAGCAGAAGATCTTCCAGGACCATCAAATGCATATGAACGCAGAGGGAAAGGACGTCCAAGAAAATCAGAACAACGGGAAATCGTCTACAGAAATGATGATTCAGAAGATACAGAAGAGGAAGAAGACGACGATTATAATTTCTATGCAAGGCCTAAGAAAGGCGCGAAAATACCACCAAGAGAAAGGAATATGAAAAGAGGAGCGAAAAAACCAAAGAGATTGGGAGCTGGTGAGACGGACGACGATGAAGACTATGTAGCATGAAGTGGAGGATAATTATGGTTCAAAAATTTAGCGGGTATTTTTTGAAAAATCTTATTTATTTTCTAATTTTTAGTTTCATTGATTACTATTTTTATCATAAGTATTCCGGTTCTTAACGTTTAGTAAGTTTCATAGAATCTGTTTCAATGTCGATTCATTTGGATTTCTTATTTGTAAATATGGTTATTCTTCTATGCCGGTGTATATGGCATTATTTTATCCCGGTGTCTTATTTTCTATCCCGGTGTACAATTTTTTGACTTTAACTTCATCTAAATAAATAATTGTAATTCAAACATTGTGTTTTCCGTGATTTTTATAAAAACTGCATATTCGTTGCTAAAAATGCCTTTGACTGATTATCAAGATTTTCCTTCGACCTGTCTTTTGGTGTCGTGGGTTTTTTTTTCCATCTTCAGAAGAGCAACTATTTCTCGGAAATCACTTTGGTTTTATTCTGCTTCCAGATCTGTCTGACGATGCCATTTGCATTTGCGCCTGATGGTAAAATTCGAAGTTTTTGAATTCTTAGTTGAAAATCAAGAAAAATGAGAATTTCCAATATTTATTACCCTTTTTTGAGTATTCAACAAATCGACAATGTGATCATAGGAGAAGGAAAACAAACACGGATACATTATGCATAAAATATTGAAGAAACATAGTCAGAAAGAAATAAGAAAAAGTAAGCGAGAAGAAATAAATTATAGACCAGAGAAAAAAGTTTAGCTTCCAGCTTTAAAGTTTTTGGGATAATAATCAAAAAGACTTGGGAATACAATAGAGGAGGGGAATAAATGGAAACACACGAGAAGGAAAAAAGAAGAATAACGGACACATCGTGAATAAAATATTGAAGAATCAGAATCAGAGAAAGATAAAGAAAATAAGCGAGAATTAAATTATAGACCAGAGAAAAAAGTTTAGCTTCCAGATTAAATGTTTTTAGGATAATTTTTTAAAAACTTGGGAATACAATAGAGAAGGGGGGAATAAATTGGAACACTTGAGCAGAAAAAACGACAATAATGAGTTCATATTAGTGTAGATAGAATAATAGCAGAGGATGTAGAGAGGTAACACAAATTTAATATGGCAGCTTTCTTCTTGCTCTTATTGGCTGCGACAGCCCAGCGCGCGCTCTCTCTACGTCCTTCCAGACTGTTCCACAACATGACGGCTTCCCATTCGAATACTGGATGTTGGTACGCCGGAGGCAGTACAAGTGGAACCAGTGTTTACATTTATTTCTGCACTCGGTCTGAAAATTGATGAATTTATATATGATTTAAAAATCGGATCTTCTATGATCTCCCTCACTATGTTATTATTTCAAAATTTAGTCTTCCTATTAATACTAGTTTACTAAACTATCTTTCAAACTGCTGAATAACTATTAGGTTGAACTAAACTCCCCAGCAAACTTGTTATAAATTT
The DNA here is from genome assembly GCA_963572265.1 of Caenorhabditis doughertyi. Lineage (NCBI taxonomy): Eukaryota > Metazoa > Nematoda > Chromadorea > Rhabditida > Rhabditidae > Caenorhabditis > Caenorhabditis doughertyi. The sequence goes on along the minus strand of OY751558.1, from coordinate 27,207,673 downwards.
TACATGCTGCAAGTCAACATTCTTCTTTCTGTAGATGTGGGCAATGCAGTTATTGCCCAATGTGCACTTCTCATTGTTGACGTCAACATCCATCTTCACCTGGAAAGACATTGACAATAGTCTTTTTAAAATTGTTATTTTTATACTTACACAATCCAAGTAGCAAATCTTTGGTGGTCGGCCGCCGGCGTTTGGAGCAACAGCATTTGGGGCAACGGCATTTTGGGTAACGGCATTTTGGGTAACGGCATTTGGGGCAACGGCATTTGGAGCTCTCTGAAAACTGTTTTGAACATCCAAAATGTAAATCATTTAACATACCTGCTGATCCTGGTTCAATGGTGTCGGAGCTGCAGCAGCAGTTGTTGATGGTCCATTGAGTGGGACAGCCTGAAAGTAGCAATAATACTATCAGTTTTGCTCATAAACTGTCTTATTGAAACCATTACTTCAAGCCTAGTTACCTATCAATTATTATTTTGGACACATAAAACGTACCATAGAGGGTGATGAAGATGGCATACTGGAGAACGGACCAGCATAGAAAGGAGCAGCAACAGGTGGGAATTGGAAAACGGCGCTGGATTCTTGGGCGGACTGAAAAAGTAGTTATGTGGTATATCTAAGTGATCTTTTTTTCACAATACCATTGGGAGATCACTCAATGGAGAGAAGACTGGAGCTGGACCAGCGATTGAGGATGGCAATGGCTGAGCAATTGGACGAGAAGAAGTTGAGGGACCTGCTTCGTCCTCATCATCAGACTCCTGAAACATTATACTGATTCAAGTTGTTATTCCAGATGTTATCATTGGCTCTGATCAAAACAACAAATGAAAACCTACTTCTTCCTTCTTGATTTGGATCTGACGGCGGCTCTCTTCAGGCATCTCATTGACTGCCTCCTCATGCTCTTGGCCGGCCTCGGTGATATCGATGATCGGCCACTCTAAGTCAGCCGGATCATCGTTTATGGTATCAGCAGCAGAGAGAGGAGCCGAAGGAGCATCATCAGCAGAGGCTGGTGGAGTTGCCTCAGCAGTTTGGAGCCCAAGTGCGGGTGCCCAATCAGCGAGCGCAGGAATGCTCTAAAACTTATTCGATTGTTTCATAAACATGAAAGAAATGCTATGACTACAAAATAGAAGTTCTACAGTAAAACTTCTGAAAAATTGTTCGACGAGAAGGTTTACCTGAGCGTAACGGAGCAACTCCTGCAATTGTTGTTGTTCTGCGAGCAAGCCTGGCTGGGCGAGTGGAGCATCAGATGTGGGTACAGTAGTTGCCTAAATAAGGATCAGTTGTTTTTGCACAATGAAGGGCAGGAATGCACCATAAGTCGAGCCCATGTCTGATACTGGCTCAAGCGATTGAGCACAGTTTGTGCCAATATCGATCCTGGTCCAGTTGTCGGAAGAGCAGCATTTGAGGATCCTTGTCCGAGTATGTTCTGAAAGTATTGTAAGATGAACAGACTGTTTCTGTCTACTCCTAGATGAATTTTTCTGATGAAATTCTCAGCATCCAGTGCCCCTGAGTTCTTTGAAAACAATCAGAACAACCCTCCTTTTTCTCAATTCAGACAATAATAAAAGTTTTACCTGCGAGACGTTGGCGGCAAGATTGAAGTTGGCAGCAGATGGCTGTGCAGAAAATGATTGGAAGAGAGAAGCGACTACGAACGGATCTAACTGCAAAAATTGAAATGAGATGTTCATGCTCTCTGAATGAAAATTCCCAAGGAACATTAGAAGAACTCGCTGCGAGTTTTCTTCCCAAGTGTTCAAGTTTCATTCCCAAAGCCTCAAATTGCAGAAAGTTAGTGACCAATCAAAAATTGGCATCCAACTTTCAAGTTTTCAAGCGAATTTTCCGCCTATATTTTTGGGAATGACATTTAGGACCCTATGATTCAACATAACCCGCCCCCCCCCCCCCTCCCATTTTTCTACTGCAGACAAAGAAAGAAGTCTTACCGGTAGATTGCTGGCGGCAGCATATGGGCTATACTCTGGCAGTCCCGCAAGTGGTAGGAGATGTCGGAACGGATTGTCCTGCAAATATTGTAGTGAAAGATATGATTTCTAATTGAAATTATCTACAAACTTTAGTGCAAAACTCTCCTTATTTTCATTTTCAAGATGTTATCTATCTTACAAGCAACCTAATGTCACTCAAAAAGAAAGTATAACATGTTGACGGAGGTTCAGTTTCGTGCAATTGTTTGACGAGAAGGTTTACCTGTGCATGAAGAAGCAACTCCTGCACTTGTTGTTGATCTGCTAGCAAGCCTGGCTGTGGAGCGAGTGGAGCAGCAGATGTGAGTACAGTAGTTGCCTAAATAGGTATCAATTGTTTTTGCACAATTAAGGGAAGGAATGTACCATAAGTCGATCCCATGTCTGATACTGGCTCAAGCGATTGAGCACAGATTGTGCCGATATATGTTCTGGTCCACCTGTCGGAAGAGCAGCAATTGAGGATTCTTGTCCGAGCATGTTCTGAAAGTATTTTAAGATGAACAGACTGGTCAAGTTTTGGGCAAGTTCTAAGCATCCAGTGCCCCTGAGTTCTTTGAAAACAATCTCGGCTTGTTTCATTCAACAAGAAAAGCTCAACTGTTATTGAAGAATGCATAGAAAAAGAAATGCTCTACCTACCTTTAATCTAACGTTCTTATCATAAGGTTATTTATCTATAAGCTCAAACAATTCGATTATTTTATCGACTTATATACTCTATCTCTCGTCAAGTAATCAAAATTTGAATTAGATTAGTGTTTAACCTAATTATCCTTCATCATACTACTCTCAAAATTGTCTTAAGGCTTTTTTTTCTAATAAAACGTAAGCATTAGATGACTATTACTACCCTGAGTACAAGCATAACAATATGCTGATTCCGACCCCTTTCCCTCTGTAAAAAAATAAAAAAAGATGCACCTGTGTATGGTCTGTGGCAAGAACAAAGGGGTAGGCTGGCTGTGAAAGAAGTCCCGGAACAGTGGGTTGATACGCAGCAGGTAGCGACGGATCAAGCTGAAAAGGATAAAATTGAGAAAATCAAAGATAAACATTTCACCCTATTTGAATTTACCTGAGCTAGATTTAAGAAATCTGGAGCAGCTTGGTTTGATCCCGGAGGGAAGTTTGAGTTTTGATTGGGAAGCATCTGAAGGAAAGGTAAAAAATAAGAGAAATTATGACACTTTGAACGATTTGTTTAACAAAGAGAAGAATAATACACGAGAAAGTAGTGTTTATGTTCAAAACGGGACAGAAAAATGAGATATGAATTGCCGACAGGCCGAAAATGACCTTTTAGCCTGCGGTAGTTGTGACACGTATGTGGGAAATGCGGATTTTCATTTCGAAACAATGAGACTCAATTAGAATCTCAAATAGAGATTTTAGAAAACAAAAAGGAGGAGAAATGCGGTCTTTTCTTGAAGTTTGCATCATACATTTCTCAATCAAAAGTTCTATCTTCTCATCACTCTTCTGGAAGCACTATAATCAGCCTTATAGATCTTCGATTATTCCTCTAGCGCCAATGTTATTTCTCTAGATATCTAACAAAGGCTGTGGGAAAAGGAAACAAGTATAGTGAGTTTTGAAAGCTGAACAATAAGCTCCGTTCAATTTGACAAAAAAGTTTTTTTTATTGTGAATAGAAAGTTGTCTTTCCAACTTAGTATACCTTTAATGAATAGGTTTGAATGAAAGAATATGATCAGAACTATGTAAGAGAGTAGAGCAAAAACAAACTGTGATGACAATTTGATAATCCCAGATCAAAAATTATTATGAAAGAGAACGAAATGTGAACACATTTTTATACACTTCAGAAATGAAACAAAAAAAACTAATTGTATCTATCGATATGTCGCCATGGAAACCAGCAATATAAACTGAACCAAAACTTATATTCGCTTTTTTTAAATCTTTTGCCGCGTTCAAATGGATTGCCAAAAAATCATAAAAATCTGCGGGAGAAACAGATGTAACAAACAAATTTTCCAGAAAAAAGATGTCTGCGAGGGCTCAAAAAACCACGTGGTCGCCATTTATAACGCTTCTCAGGAAGAAGAAAGCCCTGAGCAAAGTGAAGAAGAAAGGTGCGTGTTCCCCAAAACATAAACTTTTCTTAAAATCTAAAATTATAATCAGAGATTTCGTTCGAGAAGTACTACGTCAAGACTCGTTTGAGATGTAAACAGACAGGTAAACAGCGCGATAGAATGTCTGGACTTTAGAAATCAGAAATCTAGAAATTAGAAACTATTTATGGTGCGAATAATAGCGAAATAAGCATAGGAAAGAGCACGCACGCCGATCAACCTGACAACGTCAAAATTGAGGTTAGAGCTATTTTCTAGAGGATCAACACCAAAAACAAAAAGTAGATTCATAATCAGCGCGGTTTCAATTCTCAGTTTATATATAACACGCCCCTCAAACGTTCATTTTCTGACCATTCTCTATTGAGCATGAATAAAAAACAAAATAAATGAGCATAGAAAGAGTGGGAGATGCAACCCGACTATCCCCTAAAAATGTATCTGACAAATGGCTCTTCATCCATAAAACCAATAGGAAAGTGTCATTCAAAACGAAGAAGTGATTGAGTAAAACACAGTGCTATGACCTAATTTCAATGTGAGAAGAAATGGGCTCTTTTTCTTATACATCCCTTTCTTATTGAAATATTAGATTTTGTAAATGTCAGAAGAAACTACATTGTGTATAATGTTAAAAGAAAAGAAGAAAATGGGGAGAATGAATACAGTATCCCATCCTTTTATGAATATTAAACAGTGAGAATGAAGGAATGCAAAAAATGAAAATGTTGAAATGAAAAAGAGGAAAGGTGGGCTATGACATCTTTGAATATAAGAAAGATGAAAAAAAGGAAACTCTCATGAGACAAATAATTGGAAGCGGAAAATATCAAAAAAGGAGTTACACATGGCAGCACCTGTTAACAATTTGTTCTCTTTTTTGCACTCGACACTATTCGTCCCTCTCCTTCTTTTTCTTTTTCTTACCCCCCCCCCCCCCCTTTTATTCCGCCAAAAACGAGTGACGAGTAAACGGGAGAAGATGTTCACGCAATATGACATGCACAAATTACATAAGACAAAAAAGAAAAGTTAGTTCATGAAGCGAAAAAGAATTGATGTTGACAGAAAGAGATTTGATTTTGAAATTTGAAAAAAATGACGAAACGGAAACAAAATTAATTGTTTTTTGTTTTTGTTACAATCCATTGAAATAAAATGAACAAAACGAAAATAAAAGGAGGAAGAGTGGAAGAATCGGAAAATAATGTGCCCCTACCGTACTCTATCTCTCTCTCTCTCTCTCTCCAAGAAAAATAAATGATAAAAAAAGACAATTGTATTTGCATTCTCATAAAATTGAGAGAGATAGAGATAGAAAGGCACAAGAAGAAGACACTCTCCCATTTACAGGCTTGACCCACAAAAAAACGATCCCGCTCATTTGATTTGTTTACTTATTCGATATCCACCGAAACATCGGGTCCCTCCGACGTGACCCTCTTTTTCTTTTTCGGATTGACCCCTCAGAAATGATTGCCGACATATTCATTATGAACAATTATAATAGAAGATACCATAAACACTATGCAGAGTTAACCATCACGAATCGTGATTTACAACTAGCCAAAATATTAGGGCGGAGCCAATGGGATGGGGAAGTTTAGGGGGTAACTGGGATGGGCAATAGATATGGGGATTATATCAAAATTATCAGTAAATGGGAGTAACAAAAGTTAAGGAAAGGGGGAGCAGGACAAAGAGACAACTAGCCGAAATAATAGAGCCGAACCAACGGGATGAAGAAGTACAGGGGTAACTGGGATGAGCAATAGATATGGGAATTATTTTCAGGAAATAAGAGTAGTGGAAGGAATGGAGAGGAGAGGGGAATACATGGAAAGTGGGATTTAATACGATAAAGCTGGGGAAAATTCAACCTGAGGAATAAGAATGATAGTTGGAAAAGGAAATAGAAAGGAGCGTTAAAAAAGGGGGCGGGTGGGAGCTGGGAGAAGAAATAAGGAAAAAGCAGAATAATGATAATTGGGAAATGATAATCAAGATACACCAAAAAAAATAGAGAAGTTATTTAGTTTTTTCTATGTCTCGTTTGCTTGCGCCACTTTCGGTATGTGGCCCCATGCCACGCATCGATGGTTTCCTTGGTGCGGTTTTCCGTGCAGCAGTCGAAAGACTCCTCGGGTCTAAACTTCTCACCACTTAGTCTAATGCATTTGGCGTGATACCATCTGCCACAGATGTCACACTGGACCTGAAACCGATTTGATTATGAATTTGAATCAATTTGATGACACTATATTCTAGTAACACAACTCACCCAATCGACATACTGCGAGTTTTCACCGAGTTCTTCGAAGACGATGCAGAACTTTGGCAGGATACTGCATTTCTGAAAGGATTCTACTGATTGTGAGTCTTCAGAGCAAGTGAACTCACCACCTCACCGGTTGTTGGAGAGACTTCAGCTCCATCATATTCATCTGACGTGTCGACGTCTTCCTTCTTTGTTGAGCTCTCTCCAGAAGAAGTAGCTTCATCATCCAATTTTATCTTTTTGCTGCTTGCTGCCGAGTCTTCACCAGCTCTTTTCTTTGTCGCTTTTTGCTCAATGTCTTCTGAAAAACAGAGCGGAATTAGGCATTTCACGTGATACTTCATTGCTTACCTTCAGATTCCGTTTGAACCTCGACAGTAGTGGTTGGAAGCACGGACAGAGAGCATTGAACCTCCTTCTCTGCGGTGATTGGAGCGTCTTTGTCGGAAGGAGGATAACTGGCTGATATTACAGATGTAATCTGAAAATTATGTTTTTGATGATGTAATCTATTGTACTCTCCTATTGAATCCGCAAGCACCTAGTTTATATAATAGGGAATACTCACCTCTAGAAGTGCCGCCCATCCTGGCTCATCGGGATTAGTGTCTGGAGTTGAAACGTGGCTGAGACAAGCCGACACAGAAGATGGAACAGGTGTCGGTTGGACGATTTGGGCGATCGGTTGGACGACTTGGGCGATCGGTTGGGAGACTTGGGCAATCGGCTGAGTGACTTGGGCAATCGGCTGAGCGACTTGGGCGAACGGTTGGGCCACTTGGACGATCGGCTGAGTGACTTGGGCAATGGGCTGGGCGACTTGAGCAATCTGTTGAGTGACTTGGGCAATCGGCTGGACAACTTGGGCGATCGGTTGGGCGACTTGGGCAATCGGATGGGCGACTTGGGCGATCGGCTGGATGGCTTGGGCGATCGGTTGGGCGACTCGGGCCATTCTACCAGTACCTGCAGCATGACCGACACGAGGTGGTCTTACGATCGGGGTGGCACATTGGCGTGGTGGCATGGCATTTGGCATTGAAGCAGCATAATTCTCCAGAATGGCTCCCATTCTTTCTTGATTTTGCATGACAGCATGGACCATTTGTGGTGTTACAGGGCGGGGACCCATGGAATTGCTTGGAGTGTTTCCTACGCTCCATGGGAACGCCATTGGAAGAAGTGGACGATTAGGTAGACGAATCTGATTGGTTGGGGCGTTAGATGGAGGCTGTTGTGGTGAGTGTTGCATGTTTTGAATGGCTGGCGAAAGGAGCTGAGGAGTAACGGCGGCTGATGGATTGAGTTGTGGTGAGACTTGGAGGCTTTGCATAGCTGCCTGATTGATCAGATGTGGAGAGTTCTGGAAGGCGGCGAGTACAGATGGGGGTAGAGCGGGAGTTTGAGGCCTTGACTGAGCCTGCTGGTTGTTCTGCAGCATTGTCAAGTGCTCGATGAGACCATTGAACATTATTCCCTGTGGGAACATCTGAAAGCTTGCTGATATGTATATGATAACAAAAATAAGTTCACAAAGCAAAAAAGAACAGCAACAGAGTATATAGCGACAATATAACAACAGAGAAGCAACAGTGTGGCAACAGAGAAGCAAAAGAGGATAACCTTTCCTTTTCTCCCCATATCTTGCGATGAAGGGCCACTTTTTGGGTCAGCACAAGGCTAAGAAAGTTCAGTGACAAGGAAAAGAGAAAAACCGACGCAAAAAAAAAGATAGATTGGACGAACGGTGGCCTTGGCAGGGTTAACATAAAGCCTTACATAAAGAGTTTCTGACATATTCGGATTAAAAAATTTCTATATTTATGTCAAAAAAGCAAGTTCCTCAAAAAAGAAACATTCAATTCAAAAAAACCTTTGACATGCACATAGATATTTTCGATGACACAAAAGTTGAAGCCACAAAAGGGACTTAAAGTTTAATAATGAGAAGTGTGTTACTCTTCTGTCGAACCTCTTCAAAAAAAAATGGAAAATGGGAGGAGCTTGACAGCTGGGTGAGGGTAACTAACTGTTCACAATATCTGATTGGAAAGACAAAAACATGGGTTTTCATAGAAAAACACATACCACTATCTTGACCCTGGGTGTCACGTGTTCAAATATGAAAGTAAAGGAAAAAAGACAGAATGGCAGATGTGAATTGCGCTTTTTGAGTAAGCTCTGTGGCAGTAGAAAAAGCAAAAAATCGTATAACTTGAGTGAAAAAAAGAAAGAAATTAGAGAGACTAAATCTTTTCATCTGACTTGGAAAGACAGCCAAAGTTCAAAAAGGCCATTATCAGTTGTGAATAATGGTCATTAGCTCTAATGAGCCACATATCCCCCCCTCTCTCCCTTGAGTTGATTGAGTAAAAGACTAGGCGACAATTACTGGGGATTAGTATGTCAAAATGAAGGAGAGTATATCCTTCTAGATGTCAAATGAAATAGAAAACAATCTAGAATCCTCTCTATTCCATTACAAATCGATAATATGATTCACAGAAATCTGCATGAAACACGAGGAAGAAAAGGAAAAACAGAAGAAACAAATACAATCTGTGGCAGTCGAGAAAGAAGGAATGAAGGGAATGGAAGGAGTGGAGGGCAAGAGGTTCCCATCACTATCACGCATATAAAACATTCGACGCGCCCCTCAAAAAAATTGGCAATCTCGTGCATATTCGAGAAAGAATTGGGAACCGTTTATGATCGACTCTCTTGTTCCTATATACTATTTCTCTTTTACAAATTATGCAGATTGGATATTGAGGGTGAGAAAAAAGGTGATAAAAAAGAACTACAAGCGTCTTGTCGAGTTGGAAGAGAAAGAATGGAATGTTGAATAAATTGATGGGGATACTGTAGGAAGTCAAAATCTTTGAGTCGTTTTTGATTTTAAAGCTCCGCCTCTGTATGTTCGTAAATCTTTTCGAATTTGTTTGCGTGATACATTTGATCAACTGATAAGCGCTAGTAATAAACAGATTCAACTGCCAATAACGCTTTGTCGCATTGGAATAAACATTGCTTTTATCTGAGCCACAATCAATCGTAAAAACTAATTGCAAAAATATTCTTATGATATTAAGAGGAGGAGGAGAAGATCAGGTTGCATTTACGATGGACAAACATGAGGGACAATAATTAGCAATTGAAAAACAAAGTTTTGATCTCTATAAAGTGAGATATCAAATGAGAGCCAAGTTCAAACCAAAAAAAGAACATGCAGGATCACTCGCAGCTACCCACCCGGCTGCCTTATATAGTGGTGGTCGCCGGGGAAAGCTGCCTGTAGGCGGGGGGGGGGGGGGCGGGGCGACCTAAGCGGCAACTTATTAGACTTTCGGAAATTGGCAATGCAATAATAATTTCAAAAGGAGCCGGCTTGATTGCGTCAAAAATTAAATAAAAAGAAAGGCAAAATTCAAAAATTCGGTGGAAGCAATGAGTTTTCAAAAGTGTTGCGTAGTATGGGAATCTAACCTTTCCTTTTCTGCCTCTTTGTCCATCATACTATCTGGGCGGCGCGATGAAGGCGGCTAACTTTTGGGAAGTGGTAATGCAATAATTTTCGAAGAGGTGTCCGTTTTATTGCGTCAATTTTTGGCAAAGAGACAATGCACATTTTTGGAAATGTTAATGGGTTTTCAAAAGGGTATGGGAATGCAACGTTTTTGCTCTACTGTCGGATGGTATCATGAAGATTTGTTTCAATTGGGGATCTTTCCATAAAATTCCTTGGAGGACCACCATTTTACTGTAACTTCTCTGAAAACTCTATTCTTTGAAATTGTGGTTTATTAAAGCAGTGTATAATCTGGAAAAAAGTATTGTAAAAACATCAGAATGTCATTAAAGAAGAGGTTTACAATGAGGAAAACTTAAAGATTGAGGGAACAGAAATTTGTGAAAGGGTTGTGAAAATATAGATGGAAAATGAAGATTTTGGAAAATAGGAAAAAAATAGAGGATTGAATTCAAATGGGAACAAAATTGGGAGGAAAAAAAGAAATAAATAGAAAGAGGGGAAATAAAAAGAGAAAGAAAAAAAAGAGTTAAAAAGAGGAAAAATAAAAACAGTTACTGATTTCTTTTGTTGGTCTTGTCTTGTCTCTTGTCCATCATTCTTCTACGGACCACTCCATCCCTAGCTGCCTCCAAATGTGCCGGTGGTGTGTTGTTGCAGCATACAAAATGGCGCTTCAGGTTGTAGTTCCTCAACGTCAAGCAGTACGAATGGAACCAGTTATCGCATCCCGGCTGTTGGCACTTCATCTGGAAAAGTGATAAGTTAGTGAGATCATGCTGAAAGATTGAAAAATAAAGCTATGCTATGTTGTACTCACCACTTTGAGGCCATATCTGGGCATATATTGGTAACTGTCCTTGATGCAGTTGGCCCCAAGGCTGCATTGAGTGGTGTTGAAGATGATCTGGTCGGGCTCCTGAAAATACAAAATATTTGATAGGAACTGATCACGATTCGCTGATATGCTTTCTTATACAAATCTACTGATAATGGAAACTCTACTCACTTCTTCAACTTCGATCTTGATCTGAACTCTAGGGACAAGATCTGGGACAATGGCAGGAGAACTAGGAGTGGCTACGTTAGCCAGTGGAGCCGACCCTGGAAGGCCATACAATCGTTGTTGTTGTGGTGGTGGTGGTGGTGCTTGTGCTGGGAGGACATTAATAATTTGAATGTCATCGTCATATCCCCCCGAAGCTCCATAGCCATATTGAGGGAATGATGGGTATCCAAGGAACGGTGGTGGAGCGTTCCTGACGAAGTTGAGCTGTAGAGTGGCGGCGGCATGAAGTGCTGCTTGTACAACAGCTGGATGCAATGTCTGGACCATTTGGCCATTTCCAGAGTTGATGGGTGCTCCATTCAAGAGATTGTTTGGCAAGACAGCGGAGCTGGATGATGGAAAGTTTTGAGCTGAAGCTCCGACGGTGGGAAGGTTTTGTGATGGCATATAACCAAACGATGGATTCCCATGATTGAGAATTGATGCATCGAGTATCTGAGGGCGGGATTGCATAGCATTAGCTGGAGCCAGGACATGATGCAAGTTCCATGGTGGTGGATTAGTTGGAGCAATGTTGCTGTTGAGCTGAGCGGCAGCAGGATAAGTTGGAGCCAGCTGAGCTGCAGCAGGTTGAGTTGGAGCGAGTTGAACTGGAGCCAGAGTTGAAGAAACTTGAGCTGAAGAGCATGGGGCATTTTGAGCTCTATCGATTTGTGGGACATCTTGAGCCAGGTTTGGAGCAGCCGGGGCAGAGAATGGAACTTTGCAAACTGGAACAAAGCGGGAGCCAGGAGTTGAAGCAAAACGTGGGACTTGAGCTGGAGCGATGCGTACATTGTTTCGAGGATTCCTTTGGACTGGAACAAAGCGAGAGCCAGGAGTTGGAGCGAAACCTGTTGGAGCGGGAGCCATTTGTCGGACAGCTGGAGCGATGTTCGGCTGGTTTTGAGATGATGCAACACTTGGGGCAACATTAGGTGCAGCGAAGCTCGGACCATTTTGGACTGGAAGCACGGCCCCATTGGATTGAACTGTTGAAGTTCCTTGAGTTGGAGGTTGGTTGTCCATTTATCCGAGAGTTGTAGCTGAAGCAAGATTTGTTCAGTTGACAGAATCTGCAAAAATTGTGAAAATATTCTGAAATAGAAAAAGAAAACGAACAATGGAGAAAGTAAAGATCGTTTATTTTGCATTTTTCCGCGCGCTGTTGTTGCAAAACAATTTGTTGCTTCAATTTTTCGAATCATAGTAGGGTCATCAAAGATTTTTATTTCTGCGCTCATCTTATCATTCAAGTTTACTCGAGCCAACTTATGTGAAATTGCTTTAATCTACTTTGCTACTCTCACTAAGAACAATAATTTCAATATAGAAACATGTTGACGGTCTAAGAAATAATTCAATGTTTGTTTTCATAGCCAATTACTAACGCAAAAACAGATAAATTAGCGTGAGAACTTTGTGAAAAGAGCGTTGGCTTGTTTGATTCTCTTGTGGCACCCATTTCTTTTTGGGGATAAATGCTGAACTTCATATAAAAAGCTAGTTTTACCGGAACTCGGGTCCGTTAAAGGTAGGAGACGCGTGTAAGCCTACATAAAGTGAGAAAAAAAGGAAAAAATTTCAGAAGTTCCTTCAGAATACCGCCTGTAACTCGGTCCGCTCAAAGAAATTTCTTGTCGAACAAAGAAAAGAACACTTAAAAAGCTCTTCTCTGAGGCGAGAAACGTTTTGGGACACAATTTATATATTCGCGGGTTACGGTAACATTTGCCGATGAGTCATGCTTTTTCTTTTTCAATAGAGAGGAGGAAGGAACGTATTTATGAAAATAAACCATTAAAAAAAGGAAAAATTGAACTATGATCGTTCAAGAACAGATGGGATGCCCTACATGAAGAGTTTCTGACAGCACAGAATGAGAAAAAAAAACGTGAAATCTTCTTTTTTCGTATTTCCTCATCTACATTTTTAGATACGAACAAAAACGAATCTAATTCTCAGAGATATGAAACATTAATCCCATGAAGAAATAAGATCAAAGAATTTTGACAGAGACCCTACATTCTCTTTTGGTAACCAATAAAAAAAGATGTGTTGGATAAAAGGCGCACACCTATATATTTGTTCTTTGTCTATCTACGCAAAGGCTAAAACGAAGAATCTTCTATGAGCTGAGATCCACATAGCATCAAAAAATAAAAGAAGAACAACTACAATAGTACTTTCAAAAAACGAAAAATGACGAGTGAGCTCATCCATAAAACTGAGAATCTCGTGTCGTCGAGAACAAGAAATAAATGAGTGAAATAACAAATGACAACCTCATTCGGTAGATGGGTACTAGGATTTTTTAGATTGGGTTTTAAAAAAAAAAGGCTTTTTGAAGGATAGGATAGGCATTAGCATTTAAAAAGAAAGAAGGAAGTGAATAGTAAAAATTGAGAAGAAAAAGAAAAAGGAAGGAGAATGAAGGTTCAAGATGATCTTAGTTTTGAAAATAATGTTGCGAAAAATTTGAAAACAGAAGAATCAACGTTTATGGTGTCCTGGCGATTCAAGTAAGTTATCACAATGAGACGCCACCATGGTTTTCATCGCCCCCGATATAGGTCCACCATTCTTTTCTTTTGCCGCCCCAAATGTGCGAAAAAAAAGGGAGAGGTACACGCAACATGACGTGAACTAATCAAATGCGGGGGTAACAGACAAATGTGAAAGACATTACAAAAGTGAGAATTGCTTTCGAGAACGTTTCTATTTTTCGTCATTTTGTTCTAACAAACTAGGATATTTTGAGAAGAAATTTCTCTTCTTGATGTGAAGGGAAGATGATTTTGAGTAAAAGAGTTTCAAATAAAACAAAAACAAAATGCACTTAAAGAGACAGAAATTGAGTTTTCATAACAGAACAAATATCTGTAACTACTCGACACTGAGTGCCACCTGTTCTAAAATGAAACTAAAGGGCAAAAGAACGGAATGGCAGATGTGAAATGTAGTTTCCAAATGAGTTCTTTTGCAGTAGAAAAAGCGAATTACCGTATAAGAACTCGTTTGAGAAAACGGAGGATCAGGCGGCGGCAAGGGAAGGACTGAATCTTCTCATCAGGCTTGAGAAGAAAAAGAAGTACATGAGTAATAAAAAAGTGTCATGATCTGTCGTAGCCATTAGCTCTAATGAGCCGCATAACAACGAGCCTGTCAGTATGACAAAGGACCAAGAATGATTCCAGAAGCCAAACCGAACAGTTGACTTTCTAGGACCTTTCTTTTCAATTCAATCAATATTCGTGAAACTAAAATACGGAATAGAAAAAGAAAACAGGGAGAAAATACAATATTCGGCTGTCAAGAGTGAAGGAATGGAGGGAATGGAAGGAGCGGGAACCACCGATTCCCATCCCTATTATGCATATAAAAAAAAACTGAAACCGACTCTCAAAAATGAGAATCTTTTGTTGCAAAAGATCGAGGGTGAGAAAAACTAAAATGCAAAAATTATTGTCGAACTAAAAGAAAGGGAGTGGGTTGTTAAGAAAATACTATAAGGGATACAGTAACAAGTCAAAACCTTCGAATTCGAACTTTCTTAACTAAGAAAAGTCTTTGTCATTTTGTTTCAATAAATCAAAAAAAAAATTAGATGTTTTTAGAAAAAATGTTTGTTGAAAAATTGAGTTTTCACAACAAAAAAAAACAAACATCTGTAACTACTCGACACTGGGGGCCACCTGTTCTAAACAAAACTAGAGGGCAAAAGGACGGAATGGTAGATGTGAAATGTAGTTTCCAAGTGAGATCTGTTGCTGTAGAAAAAGCGAAATACCGTATAAGAACTCGGGTGAGAAAACGGAGGATCAGTTGGGGCCAATGGAAAGACTAAATCTTTTCATCTGGCTTGAGAAGGACTGATAAGAAAGTCTCATTTTCAGTCTCGGTGATTAGCTCTAATGAGTCACATAACAATAAGCCTGTCAGTATGAAAAAAGACCGACAATGATTCTAGAAGCCAATCAAAACAGTGTACATTCTAGAAACCTTTTTTTCCAACGGATCGATATTTATGGAACTGAAATACGGAATAGAAAAAGAAAACATGGAGAAAATACAATATGCGGCTGCCAAGAGTGAAGGAATAGAGAGAATGGAAGGAATGGAAGGAGCGGGAACCACCGATTCCCATCACTATTATGCATATGAAAAATTCGAAACCGACCCTCCCTCAAAAAATGACAATCTTTTGTTGCAAAAGATTGAGGGTGAGAAAAACCAAAATGCAAATATCCTTGCCGAGCTAAAAAAGGGATTGTAGAGGAAAACTATTGATACTGTAAAAAGAAAAGATACTGTAAAAAGTCATAACTTTAGAATTTGAACTTTCTGGACTAAGAGAAGTTTTTGTCATTCTGTTCCAATAAATCAAGATGTTTTTAGAAAAAAATGTTTGTTCTCAATGTAAACAAAAAATGATTTATTGATGGAAAAAATTATTTTCAGATATAAGTTGAACTGATAAATTATTTCGCTAGATAAATCAAGGAATTTATTACAATAAATCATGACAAAAAAAGAGCAATAAAGAAAAAGCAGTGACTAAAAAATAGTTTTCTGATTTTTTCAGTAACTGTGGGGTTTTCCAATACAGGCTTTCCCAAATTACATGATGTTGCTGATGTTCTTCCGATCAATTACAATAATTGCTTCAATTACCATGGATCCCACCAGAAACAATAATTCAGATAAAACGATGATGCTCTTGACTTATTGACTGTGTAGACATATAGATGAAGTAGACCTGAAAACATATGTTATATTTTGTTTCACTTCGTTTTTTTTTCACGCTCCGGTTTACAAAACTTATCATCTTGAGACGGGACTAAACTCCATCCTGTCTCCTCTTCCTTGCCGATTGTTTACAAGATGAGGACTATAAAGTATCCGTCGGCTTATCGGAGGAACCATTCCGACAAAAGTTGTGAAGATCACCGCCAATTATTATAAACAAGTTGAGGTCATACACTAGGATGTGAGGATAGTATATCACTCATTGAAAGCCGTCAATGTAAGAACGAAGATTTACTGGTAGTCTTCTTTTTTTGAAAGTCTTCTTTTTTTATTTTTTTATTTATTTCTTACCCAATTGAAACTGAAGCAGGTGAAAATACCAAAAAAAAAAGAGACATGAAGCATTATGGCAATAAAAAAATAAATAAAAATGGCAATGTTGTTCACAGGGGAGACAAAGAGAACAGGGAAAGAAAAAAAAGGCGATGAGTATCTTAGTGGAAGAAAATAAACGATTTGGATTTCTGGGCGTATTAGTTAAACATGAAAATTCAAGCGGAAACTGAGATTTCAAAAGCAGTGAAGTGAGATTCTGAAAAGAAGTCAAGTTAAAAGTACAAATGACGCAAATGAGACAAAAAGGCTACAAACATAAATAAAATACCCGTTAAACAAATCAATAATTAGAGAAATTTTCACTTTCGTTTCAAGCTCCACGGCTTCTTGCCTCGAGCTCCTTTAACCTTCCGATTTGTCTGGTAAATGCTCATCCACTTTTCATGAGTTACTCCATCCATAGCCTTTTTAGCATCTCTCGTTATACTCCTGCAACATCTGAACCGCTCATTCTTAGTATATTTTTTGTTGTTGAGACGGACGCAGATGGTGTGGAACCATTTTTTGCATTGAGAACATTCAACCTGAAGTGTTTGGAGATATAAAATTGATTCAAAGCCTGAAAAATCACTTACCCATTCGACATCTTTGATGTTTGTTGGAGGATTGTGATGTACAATGCACCATCGTTTAGGAACGCCACACGGCTGAAATAATAACTATTCAGTTTGTTCATAACCTTCAGTCATCTCTAATCTACCAAGTTAATCACTAATTTTAAAATCATTTATCTTACTTCATCAACCATTCTCACTGGTAGTCGTATTTCCTCCTCCTCCTTATATTCCTCATCCTCACTTTCATCACTTTCATCGTCTGTCTCCTCGTCATCCGTCTTTTCCTCTTTAATCTGTCCTCTATCTTCTCTTCTTTGCTTCTTTTCTAATGGCACATTTTCAACATGACAATCCTCCATGACAACTTCCACCGGGTTATCATAGAACTCTGTTTCCTGAACTTGTCGAGAAGGACCAGCTTTTTCCGGTTGGGCTTCTTCCTTTTCCACGGGAGTTGCTTCCTCTTTTCCTCCTTCTACTGGTGACTTCTCTGCTTCTTTGGGTAACTCCTCCGCTTTTTCTGTCGATTCTTCTACTTCTTCTGCCACCTTTTCTGGAGTCTTTTCTTTTAGAACAGGTGCTTCTGAAGTTCCTGGAATATATTCTTCTGCTTGGGGAGGTTCTTCAATTTCTTCTTCTTTTATTTGAATATCATCAGAAGAAGTTCCTTGTTGGCTTGGCCCAACTGCTGAGAAATCTGCTTTCTTTCTTCTTGGCTCTTGTTTTTTAGTTGGCTCCTTCTTCCGATGCTCCTTTCTCATCTCTGCTAGATTTTGACATAGCTTTGCCACTTTCTTTCGATCTTCTTGCTCCTCACGGTTGTTCAAATGGATATCGAAATATTGTCTGACAGTCATATTATCTGTAGCTTCTTCATTCATCAATACGGGATTGGTAATAGGATTGGCAGATAGATACTTCTCCTCTACCTCTCTTTGCAATTTCCGCATTTCCTTCCTCTGTCTTCTTTCCTCGGCCGTGGGCGCTTGATAACGTTCGTTCTTTGTTTGATTATCCTCTTCTATTGGAGTCACTAGTTCATTAGTTTCCGAATTGCTTGTTGATGGCTCTGAAGCTTCTTCATTTAGAATTGGTGAAGAAATTTGAGTTGGCTCATTGTGTAGAGCATCCAAACTGGTATCTTTCTCGCTTCCACATGAAGTAGATGGTTCTTGTCCTTCATCCACTCCTACATCCACTGCTTCTGGTTCCGGTAAAGAATTCGATGAAGAAAGTTCAGGCGTTGGAAAAGTGTCAAAATTGGATAGTTCATTAACTTCTTTAAGGATAGGGGGAGCTTCTTCCTGCACAGTTTCAACGTCAATGATTTCTTCGGCAACAGTGGGTAATGGTGGTACTGGAGGTTGTGGTCGGACAAATGGAGAAGAATGAAACGGAACTCCTGGTATTTGCAATGGCTGTCCGTTGTTCAATGCTTGTAGAAGTAACAATTGAAGAGTAACATTAGGAAGTGAGGGGTTAGGAAGATGAGGATTATTCGCAAGAGGAATCGGCATGTGACAAGCATAAAACTGATTGGATGGAACTAGTGGTCCAGGTGCACCTCTATAAAAAGCTGCGAGGTGGTTCGGAGTAAAAACTGGAGCTCGCTGTGGATAATGACGGAATCTTGTATATGGAGCTGGAGAAGCGTGAGGTTGAAGGTGAGGATTGATAGTGGAGCTCGCTGGCATTGACTGATTTTGTGCAATGTATGGTGTCTGCATGTGCATACCATTCATCTGATAGGTCGGATGAGGTCGAGTTGGAATAGGACGAGCAAGAGCTGGTGGTTGTTGTTGCGGCAATTGAGCTGTTGTGCTTCTTTGCGGTGGCTCAGCCTGCTCTACTCTTTTTATTTGATAGTAGCTTGCCGCACTCGGCTGGTTCTCCATTTTCAGGCACTGAAATTGTATTGGATTTGGAAAATCAAAAGTGAAGAAAGCTAAGAAACTTGAATGCTACAGAAACAACTAGAAAAACAACTTATAGATTTCAGGGAAAAAGAAAAAAGGGGAGGGGCATGACTCAAATGAAACCAAATAAATCAGAGGCCTAAGAAAAGTGAATTATGAGCAAATGTCAAAATGAAAAATTCCTACTCAAACAATACTAATATAACAAACTGAGGACGATCGAAACAGAATTGGTAATAATGTCATCGCAGAATAAGAAATGAATTAGACGTAAGAGGAAATGAATTCAATAGAAGAAAAAACACAGAAGAAAAACTAACCTCTGTCGGTGATATCGTATATGAGAGTTTCACAGCTTCAAAACCAGAAGAGAGAATCAAAAAGAAGAATCAATAACAATGGAGAGGGAGGAGCAGTTCAAGCATGAATTAACTTTTATCTTCCATGGCAACCGAGAGATAACGCGGGCTTAAGAGAGCGCATTCATTTCTGTTGTGTTTCTTTCTCTGTGTCTCATAAAGCCACATATGTGCACGAGTGATAATGGAGAGAGGACAACGGACTTTTTTGTTAGCGAGGAGAATGAAGGGATTAAAAAAAGGTGATAGCTGAGGCGAATAGAGTAAAGGAGTCGACTAGTACCAATAGAGTGAAAGAGTGAAAGAGACCCACTGGAAGGGGGCACAAAATTAAGAAATGGTTAAATGACGTTTCGCAATGAATCTTCCCTCTCTCTTTCGAAAAAAAAGGGAGGGCTTTGATTGACACGTGTTTTATTATTCAAAATATACAAAGCCTCTTAGAACGTATTTTATTTTTAGAACACTTGATGATGGAAGATTTAGAGGACTCCTCTTTTTTCGTTTTCTTAATCCAGAATATATTTTCGTGTCCTTCTTGGGTTGAAAGTGGCCATTAGATATTCGAGCAAAAAAAAAGGGGAGAAAGAGGTTCACGCGAATATGACATTGGCTAATTAGGTGGCCGAAAAAGAAAGGAAAAATAGGAGAGCGAAAGGGCAAAAGGCGACGAAACTACTAGTCGAAATGAGTCAGTTATTTGGAGAGAATAATATATTTTTGGAGCTCACTCAAATTTGAGAAGAAATTAGCCAAAGTGTGAATGGGATTGGCAAGATTGTTTTGAAGTTTAGTATCAGTTCGAAGCGTGAAGAGTTTGCGTCATAATGGAAAGTAAAGTCTAACATGCGTAAAATGAAAATCACCCTGGCATAACGTGTATATAGTGCGACTATTAAAAATAGCTAATGAGCAATGAATCAAGAATATTTTTTGTTTTTGTCAATTCAAAGATGGACACAATGATGATAATTCGCCTTACACAGGTTTTGTCTCTAGAGAAAACTATTCTAGAAACTTCTTCGAAAATCACGCTTACCGTAGTTCCAATCCAATGAGCCAAAGAATCAAAATAACAGAGCCTTCGATGCTAACGAACCAATGTTGTTGATGTGTGAAGCCAGAAGGATCTACCGTAGTCAAGCTCTCTATAATTGTTTGTTATTGTTTTCGAAGAATCAAAATTAAGAGAGCGCTTTCACGAATAACAGTTTTTCGATCAAAAACACAAAAACAGTCATCAAAACTGACAATGAAGAGATGGAATAACAAATGCACATATCAATATAACACGTATTTCCTGTGTTTGAATAGAGGGGAAAAAACAATTACAATAGTTTGATTGAGAGGAAATGAAGAGAAAGAAGAGAGGGTTCATGGGCAGAATGAGAAAAGTAATAATAAGAGCCGATTCAATTTTTCATAAGATTTTTGTATCTTATGAGATTAAGAATACAAAAGCTACAGTAATCAGAATCTAAATTCTAGATTCCCACAATTTTCTTCTATACACTTACGTCAAAGCTTCACACGGATTAGATACTGAATTCTTTATGGACTGAAATAGAACAATTTTCTCTCAACGTTTGATTTTTTGTACCTAAGCTCACACACTGACTATAGTAATAAAAGGGGCGGAGCTTGGGCAAAACGTGAAATGTCAGGAAATTAAAATGGGATCAGATATGAAATTTTGGATGGAAAAAGGATTATGTACCAAAATCAATTTTCCTTTTTTTCGTGAGCTAAGGTGAATCGAAACGAAATGCCAAGACATCTTTTTGAAATAATCTAAGGGTTTGAACGAAGAGAAGAGGGAAGAAGAAAAAAGATCTGGAAGAAAATGATAATGTATAGTGACAACCTACGATTTTTTTTCTTGTTATGCGCACAAAAAAGAATAATTGGAGCCGCGGATTCTCAGAAATTCAATATAAGTATATGTTGTGCTCAGCGATAGGAGGAGAAATCTACCGACATTTCGAAGTGAAGGGACAGAGAAAAGAGAGAGGGAGTGATCATGAACACGCAATAAATGAAACAAAAAATGGAAAAAAATTGATTAAAAATAATTCAAAAAAAAAAGAAATTTCATAACTGTCTCAAAAAAAATTTTATAGCCCGAATACAAAAAATTCTTACTTTCAGAAAAAAAATGGAAATTTTAGGTTAAAATTGGTCATTTAGAAACTAATTCGTATCTTTGTACCTAACCCCCAAATGAATTTCTTTTCTTAAGCTATTGAAGCAAAAATTGTTCGACATTGATCAAAGCGTATTCTCTTCCTTTTTCTTCGTTTTTCTCATTGATATCATGTCCGCTGCCGTTGTGATTTATGAGATTCATTTTTAAATCGGATAACCTTTTTATTGATTGTTGAATTCAAAAAGAATAGGAGAAAAGGTTCACTTGTAAGAAAGATTTTTAGGAAATAATTCAGTTAATAGCTTTGGAGAGGTTCAAGTTTTACGAAAGTTTTACGACTTTGAACAAAACTTTTCAAGTGAATTCGTTTTTGACTTCAATTTGACCTCTCAGTCACCCATTTCGTTGACGTCTAATCATTTCTTATCACTCAAAATGTCTCAAATGTGTCAATCTGAAACCAATTTTTTTTCTTTTTGCATTTAAAATTTTTGAGTTTCTTTTGAATAAAGATAAATTTTATTTGCAAATTGTGAAAAAAAAAACCAAAACCATTTTTCAAATGTGTTATCTCCGAAATCCATGTTGCGTCACATTCCTTGATGATAAGGTATCCGTTTTCTACGAATCATTTTTCTCTTATCAGAACAGATACTGCGTGTTGGTATCTATCAGTTCCTCTTTAGTCTTATTTTGAAAAGAAAACGAATTGTTTCCGTCTAGTATAATTATTTCTACAACCTAAAACAAAGTCTAAAACCCGTTTTACAACAAAACGCATAAAAACAAACAAAAATCATATAAAAGATGAGGGCATCCTAAGGTAAAAAGAATAAAATAATGAGATCTATATCCAATGTTTCCAGGTTACTCATTATATTTCGACTCAGGTAATGGACAGATGGAAATAATCCTATAATTTATTTTAGTCCTATCTATAAGACCATCACGCCGATCCAAGAGCAGGTGGGCCTTAGCCTCTTCTCATGGAAAACCGCTTTGGGTAATTGGCCTCGCTGCTTCTTTTTCGGTTTCTTATGTTTGGGTTTCGCAAATCGTTTGGTATTGACTGTAGGTGCTCTATACATACTTTGTTAACTTTCCTATCAATCTGGGAGGAGGAGGCAAAGCCGCCTCTACATCCGTTATTGTTCTGTTGTTTTATTAAATTGTTTTTTTTTGCATTCTATCAGACAGTATATAAGCCTTCCAAGATGTGGGAAAATTTGTATTGTATTTTGTTATTATTTTTTAAAGATCTAAACCATATTGACCGATTTATCTTCAATTTTTCGAATTTGATTAAATATTTTGATCCCATTCAATTCTAAAAGTTAGTTTTCATTCTCCTCCTTTGTTATTTTGCAACAAATTTTGGAATCTATATAACCATCTGTTAATTTTTCATCTCACTACGATAAAACCCCTTCTCCTTTCGTTTCCTTTGCCTCCTAATGTTCTCAATGAGGGTTACGCATTATCCCTTCAAGGTCTCCTTGTCTGCGAGTAGACGTCGTTGTCGCATCATCTGCAAACACCATATATTGAATAGAGTGCGTCCTCTTCCTCTTCTCTCACGAGCTTGCTCTACACCTCTCCATATCTGCGTCTCTAGTAGATGTTTCAATCTAACCTATGACATTTTACTTCTTTTGCCAAAGCCTTTTTTCTTCCGTTTTTTGAAACGAACAGACGGCGAGATGCCAGAATGTTTGTTTGCTAAATTGTGAACCAGGGTTCAATTTTTCTTTGTGCTTTTTTTTAATTGAGAGCTCGTCGCTTTTTGAAATGTTTTCTCATGTCTAATTTTTTTCAGATGTCAGAAATCAGTAAAAGTGTAGAAGTAGCATCATCTCCAGAATCAGATCAAGATGCAGAAAATGGAAAAGAAGTTGCAGTTGCTAGTTCACAATCGGATCATGAAGAAGTTACCCCGACAGTAGGAGAAATTGAAGTAGAAGAGAAAGAAAAAGAAAAAGAAAAAGAAGAGGCTAACGCCGATAATGGCAATGGAAATAAACACAGTGCAGCTCCAGTAGAAGACAAACCTCAATCGCCGGCTTGTGTAGCTCCATCTCAAGCTCCTGTTGCTTCGAATGGTGTCAAAGAAGATTCGAACGTACCGGTGGATGCAGAAACTTCAGAAGTTGCTGAATCCCTCAAGGAAACAAATGGAGACAAAGTCAAGGATGCCGATGTGCCAGTAGATGTCAAATGTGATAATGATGAGAAAATATATGATGTTGGGGAGGCCACCTTGGCAGAAAAACACGGAGAAGATAAAGAAAAAGATGCTGAATTAAAAGTTGAAGAAAACACAGTAGAACCTATGGAGTGTGAGGAAGCCCCAACACCAGCTCCAGCAATTTCTTCTCGCCGTGAATCGTACAACAGAAACGTTTACATTATGCTAGATGTTAACCATCGTGAGGTATGAAAAACTATTAATAACCAGAATTTATCGTTCAAGTTCAGGTAGAACCGAAGGATATAGTAGAGTATGAATGGCCATTAAAATCTGGAGACAGATGGTTCTTGCAAGAACAAATCGGTGAGCTTCTCAACATCAAATCGTTCTCCCGTAAGTATCCACATTACTATCGACGCAAAGTCAACAGTGAAGAGAGGGAGTATTTGGAGAGAATCTTTGGGGTTCACAAGTTGCTCAATGAAACATGTAAGTTACAAAGGTTAATAGGAGAGGGATAATAGAAACTTCCAACTTCTAGCGCTCCGTGATATGAATGCCATGAGATCCAGTGAGATTCAAGACATGATGCAGAATGATTATGCTGATATCTTCATGGAGTATAAAAAAGTCGTTGGGCAGCGAGAGAAAGAGATTCAGGAGGAAAGAGCGAGAGAAATGGTTGAGGTATGTTATTTCAAGTGTCTGGGAATTCGTAAAGGTGTAGAATTAAGAGAAATGGATTTTGTAGTAGCAATTCCAGAAGTTCTTACAGTGTTTTAAAAGCTAGGTGTTTATGAAATTTCATTTTGCGTTCATCAACTAAATCCAGTAAGGGTGGAAAGAAGATTACCAGCTAGAACACTTGCTTGAGAAACTATCCCATTTATTCGGTGCTTGCTCAACTTTTTTCCCCATCTACTCTTCAGTAATGCTACCTGATGGCGAGAACGTTTTCCAACTGTTTTCATATTCTATTTTTCGTATACTACATTTTCAGATAAAAAATGACGCGGTCAAGTACGCCGAACTTCGCCGTACATGTCTCGACAATGTTGTTAGTTTCAACAAAGATCTGAACTTCCGACGAAGGACTGAAAGGAAAGGATTCTGGGATATCCAGACAAACGTAGGCCTTCAAGAGCTTTTTCATTTCCAAGCTTAAACTATTTTTAGATCATTCAAACACCAAGAAACCGTTGGAAAGTAATGAAGCCAGAAGCAAGTAAACCAGGACGTTACCCTGCTAAATGCATCAAAGGACAATTTCATGACTACTACAAAGAGTTCACTCCAGAGGAGCTTCGTCGACTACCACTTGGAACTGTCACCGACACCGAGTATTTGTACGCACTTCAACGGGAACCTTCACCGCCTCCTCTTACTATTGCGGTGCAAGATCTGGTCCGTGTGCAGAAAGAAGAAGCTTTGAAAGCATATGAAGCTTCTCGTGGGATAGTCAAGAAGGTTTGTTGTTGTCTTTTTAACTATAAGGAATGTCGATCCTAACTCCGGATCTATTAGCTTTGCTAAATTTTTCCATATATTGACTATTTCCTCAATAATTTCTTTCCAGGAGTCAACTTCCCAGCCATTAATTGCCCCTGACCGCGAATGTGACTCATGTAGACAAGTTGGCGGAGAGATGATTGGGTTAGTTCAAAACGTTTCTTTTTTGACATCTAACCTTTCAAATTCAGGTGTACTGCATGCGAAATTGTCTACCACACAGCATGCATTGAAATGCCAGAACGAATGGTCAGAATCGTCAAGACCTACGAGTGGACTTGCGTTGATTGCCGTGTTTGCTCAATCTGCAACAAGCCAGAACAAGAGAAGAAAATTGTTTTCTGTGATGGATGTGATCGTGGATTCCATTATTATTGCGTTGGTCTGGAAAGTATGCCAACTGGTACTTGGGTCTGTGACAAGTTCTGCTCGCATCTCACACTACGAAACATTTTGAAAAAGTGAGAATCTCACAAAGTGTCAAGTTATATTTGATTTACATCTACCTTTTATATTATACTTTCCCAGTTATATGAAAACAACTGATATCATCAAATTTCAACTATCGACCAATATTACCAACCCATCTTTCAAACTATCATTACACTCATCTCTTCTATGTATCTTTCATCAATTTATTGTGATCTCTACGTTTGACTTCGATCTCTTTTCTGCAATAAAGTTCAAACTATCGTTCCGTTTAGACACCTCTTAGGTTATAACAATTATGCACTTGGTCTTTTTATCTGTTCTGGACGTTATTTGCTTAAGGACCAGACAACTTCTTTACTATTTTGGCTCGCCTAAATTGAAGATTCTCAGATTCCAAAGCTTCAGTATTCCGAATTCCAAAGGAATTAGCCTGCAATCTTTTCCATAGGTGACTTCGATGAAAATAGAACGATTTTTACAGACATTTTATTCGTGAATCAACGGGAGAAGGCTTTTTTTCAATAATAATGCATATAAATTATAAAATTATCAAATCGAACCGTAGAATTAGAAACGGCGTGGCATATCGGTCATTTGAACTCCCTCGCATCCAACTTCGGTGATTGTTGTTCCAATGATTTGGAGTCCTCGATTCGCGAAGTATTGGAGTTTAGCAAAGTCCTGCAATATAATTTTTTTGTGGAAACTTAATAGGGAAGCTAACACAGCGGCAATTAACAAATATCTACTCACCATACGAGTTTTATGCATGTCATCGAAAATCACCAGATGATTATTCTTGTGGAGATTGATAGCGATGATCATTGCCATCGACAAAAGATACGATTGACTGTGTTCCAGGGAACGGGGCATCTCCTTTTGTCCTCTTCTTGTCAAAACCATCTTGACTTCGGGGAGTGGGCCGCCGGCATTTGTTACCTCGAGGGTAGCTTCTCCATTGCCGGTTCGGATTTGGCGATAGACATCCTGGAAACTTTGTTGGATGAGAGCAAGTTGGATTTGGAAAGCAGTACGACGTTCCTCCTTTGCCTGAAAAAAAGTGATTAAGATGATTATCTTCTAACTTCTGATTTACTGACCTCATTATGCTCGTTGATGACTCTCTGAGTCGGCTGTCTTCCTTTCGTCATTCTCTTGGTCTCTTCGAACTTCTTCCTGAGTTGCACAGATCCAATAGTTTTTTCCAGGACCTCGGCCAACTTTTTGGGGGTAAGCTTGGCGAGATCTCCCCAGCATTTGGAATTCTGGGTGGTCGGGCGGTTGAGCACGAAGTTTTCCTTTGTTGGGATGGCGACGAGTGCTGTGAGTTGTCTCTTGTAACTCGCATGGCCACACTTTCTCCCATCAATATCGAAGGCGTCTTTTCCATCCTTCGTTACTCTACGGAAGAGAGAGACACTCCCATCCGGCTTGGCGATGGTGACAACGACGTCTCCCTTTTTTTCCTGTAAACAGATGTGGTCGAATGAGAGCTTAACACGGGCAGCACTACATTCAGTATCTAATAATCTAATATGACTAAATCTCCCTCTATTTGCTTTTCCTTTGATTTTCGTTTATAAAAAAGGCGTGAAAGAGAGACTCGACAGTAACAGGGGGGCAGTCAGAGTGCCAGAAGAACAATATGATTCATCATCTGGGAAAATGTTGATGAGTGGGCAACAAGAGAATGATTATAAGGGATAGTGACGCAAGTGATAGTGTTTCAATTGGCTTTTGGGAAACGAGCTATACTAATGAACTTTTCATTCTACTAACTGTCTAGATTTTTTGTGTCCCCATTTCCGACTTTATTCAACAAAGAGTTTTGCTCTGAATTTTGTAATGGTAATCCCGAACATTAGATAAACATTGTCGAAACAACAGAACCTACTAATTACTCCTCAGTGAGGCAACATGAATATATCTAGCCAGTGAAATAATCGTCTATAGCATCTAGGATCAAAATCTGTATCATTATCTGAGGATCCCGCTAAAACGAAGCTTTTCATGGTGGGAGAGGAGGAGACAGGAAACTTTTCAGAAGACCAAGCTGAGCTAGTATATCAATCGGTGGTCAGGCGCGTTACCTAATCAACTGGCGCGTATGATATCGTCTCTAACCTAGGCATCGCTGAAGCCTTATTGAAGCCCCCCCCCCTCCCTTATAGAAAAACACATCAAGATTGCAGTTCCATTCCGAGTAGAGCACTAAATCTGAATATGAACAAAGGACGATAATGTTCTTGCTTTGCCAACGTATTTTCCTCCTTCTGTAGGAGAAGGAGCAAGACGTCTTGATATTTGCTTCAAGTCATGAAAACCGCAAAATGGTGGCTAAACGTCATACGTTTGAAACGAACAAACATAATATCAATAAGTAGGATTTCGGGAAGATACAAGAAATTATGAATGAACCTAATAAAGAAGTACCCTCGTACCCCTTAATCAGAATACCGTACCCCTTAATCAGAACAGCAATAAATACTCACATTGTTTTGCAACAATGCAAATCCGATTGCTTCCAGGACGGTGGTTTTTCCAGCACCGTTCCCAGCCGTCATGAGCGACAGTCGATTGAAAGCGGTTTCTCCTCTATCGATGCAGCGGAAGTTGTTGATGCGAATGGAGAGAAGTGGTCCGATTCGGTTAGCCATGGCTAGTTCCTGATAAATCGGAATGTATAAAAAAACAGGCTAGAAACAAGCGAAAGGATAAAGGAAAAAACTACTCAATTCTCTACAGTTTCATGAGTATAATGAATATGAGGAAATCGTAACATTATTCATAAATGATGTTGAAAGCTATCAAATGTGTTTTTAGAAATCAAAACATAATCTTAAGTGGGAGTCGAAAAACATCTGTGCCGGGAGGCCTTTGATGAAACATAAGGGTTCGAAAGGCAACACTTGAAAAAATGGGGAAACTATACGTAGAACAATACATGGAAAAAGAAGAAGGTGGTCGACTGAAAAAGAGGGAAATGGTTGTGGGAACGACGTGCTATGCATCTCCGGAATATTCGTTTTTCTTAAATTCACATTTTTATTACCGAAATGTGATATATTCCCGTTTTTATTTTCTGGAAGCAATCACCAAAACAATGATCAATGAAAATAAAGGGACCGTATGAAATATATT
This sequence comes from Caenorhabditis doughertyi, assembly GCA_963572265.1. Taxonomy (NCBI): domain Eukaryota; kingdom Metazoa; phylum Nematoda; class Chromadorea; order Rhabditida; family Rhabditidae; genus Caenorhabditis; species Caenorhabditis doughertyi. The sequence continues at coordinate 27,179,305 of OY751558.1, read as the reverse complement.
TGTTTAGAAAAAAAACATTATCGTGGAGGAACGGAGTTAATAATAAAGAGACTCGACAGTAACAGAGGGGCCAGTTAGAGTGCAAGATGAACAATATGATTCATTCTCTGGGAACATTTTGATGAGTGGACCACATCCAAATGGGTGTGAGTGATAGTGACTAATTACATCTGCACGTCACGATGGTTCCATGACGCTTCTTGGCCTTCGAATTGATACCTTATATGACACTTTCAGATCCATAACTTATTGCTGGAAAAGGTAACAACAACGAGTATTTGAATTGAGAATAATTTACATCTGTTTGCCTTTGAAATCCAACGGCACTTGTGAATATAATTCTCAAACATTCGAAGAAACTGGAAAGAATTCTTCCAGGAAGGTTTTGCTGTGATCCTCAATTTTTTTCCGTATTTATCCTGGCTGAGTTAAATTCTACATCAATACCAATATTCAATGTTTATTCAAAAACAATATAAATAGATAAAGTGATAATGTATGAGCAATGAAAATGCAATATATGAATTGGCATGATTTTTCTAAAAACGATGCAACTTTAGGGGAGCCAAGGATCCTGTAAAATAACAGTAAAGCCGGAAAATCCACAGGGGAAGATGTACTCAGATGAATTATCATGAATAATCAGAACCATTCTGGCGATAACTGCAAAAAAACCATTAATTTCAACTCAATTTACATGAAACTTACGCAATAGTGATTCTGTTTCAATAGTGATTAGTATTGCAATAGTGATTCGAATATACAACTAATACCACAAAATAAAACACGGTGTCTATCAAGCTTTTAAAAAAAACATTTGAGAATACAGAAATTTCCTGCTACAAGCTTACGTCCTTGGGACACATTGAACTCTTGGTTCTATCATCATCCTCCACGTTAATAGGACGAAAAAACAAATCATTAACAACGTTACAATGCAAGTTAATCAAACAAAAAACTTTTTCGACACTTCTGTTTACCTTTTAATTTCTGGTGAAACATACAAAATTTATGTTTTTAAAAATAACAGCTTAAGTTATTGACAATGAACAGATGAAAAATACAAAAGAAAATTGTGCACCCACGAGTGCTTGGGGGATTTCAATTTGATTTGAGTTCATATTGTACTTCAGTGGTCAAATGAGATAGCCACATAACTTTATGTCATGATTGTTGTTCGGTTCCCCTCCAGAATAACTTTATACGTGTGACATAGTTTCAGTTTCCAACTTCACTATTTTTGTTTCAAATCATCGATCCTAAATCGGTTTCTTTCAGTTCTTCTGTTTTGATCAAAATTTGTAAACTTGTTATATTCCTGTGACTGACAAAGACAAGGAATTTTATTTGAACTTCTTGAAAAGAAATAACTCGTTCTTCTGAAAACCCCAGCTGCTCACAAATCAAGCTGACTAGAACCCCACAGTTCCTGCTCTCCAATTCTGTTCATGAACTGTTTTATCTGCAGATAAATTGGAAACAAATTTCAAATCTTATTTTCCAATGCAAAAATTTCCCAAAAGAACTTCATTCCTCTTGTAATAGCATTATTACATAATACTCCAAACAACCTGCAAAGAAGTTTTTTTCCGATTGAATTCTTTTTGGTTATTTCCTTTTCGAGTCTTGAAATACTGAAAAGCTGGAGGCAACGGAAGTGAGCAGTCACCAGGAAGTCTTCGATTGCTCAGTGAATACTAAAAAGTTTTGAAGCGCTGCTCCTTTTTCATGACAGCTCGTAGAAATTTATGTGTATTTTGATATAATCGGATCAGGTTTTCCAAACTTATCAGAGATATGAGCTTAGAAGTGTGAATAACTATTTTTGTGTGTATTCCAGGATTTACTAGTCTTTTCAGAAATTTTGAAAGTATATCAAAAATCACGCGCAAAAAATGACGCTATTTATGCTTTTCCAGGATTTGAGAGTTTCAAAAGGACTTTTTTCATATTCCAATTTCCTTTTCCCCATCTTTTTCTATGGTTTGGTTCAAAACTAACATCAAGTTACTGCAGTATAAGTTGTTTAAATATCATAGGATTGTGAGAATTCATGAAATCATAAATCCAGAAAGTTCGTGAATGTAGCTGTTCCTTTTCTCACGGTTCTTAACCCACAAATTTTAAGGAGAGAACAAGTCACATTTTATTGACGTATTTTGTGAAGAAGAAGGCAAAATTCCTTTCATTTTTTTTAAAGTTTTGAAAATTGGTATGATTTTTGTTTATCTTTGATGGCCTATCCATTGAAGATTTCACACATGTTGGCCCGCCATTTGTTTTGTTTTTTTTCACATTTATTGGCAATCGTTTGAACACTCTTCAATATTTTTTCTCCAATTTCTCAATAAACTCTTCTTTTCAGTTTCACGGAAGTAAACTCACTTTCATGATTTCCCTCTTAACTCATCTTTTCTTTCAAAAACAAACTGTTAGTCAATGTTTTCAAAACAAGTATCCTCATTATCATATGAAAATCTCAGAAAGATGTGTTTGTCTCAATATGTAATACTCTCTAATTAGCGCGTAATTTGAACTCTCTCCATTCCATCCTCTTTTTTTTTGCTTCAAATATGAGAAGGCGTGTCTTTCTTTGAAGAAAGCTCTCATATTTTCATTGCTCAATCTCGAATTCGTTCGCCATACTTGTTTTTTTTCCAGTGAGCTTTGTGGTTCAACTACTGATTCATCACGACCATGGATTCAACTAAGAAAGAAGAAGCAGTTGTTGTAGAGGTTAGTTTTTAAACTAAGTTAATTCCAAAAGGTGTTCCTCAATGAATTTCAATTTAAAAAATTTCGAGAAGAAAATGTTCTGTGAAAATATATCCTGAGCTTGTTTGTCCCGATGGGAACCGTGGGAAACTATGTCTGGGCTCCGTCCGCTTATTCAATACATCATTTTCAAGAGCATACATCAAAATATTTCAGACTTCCAATGATTTGCCTGAAAAACCTATGGAAACTGTATCTGGAAATGCAACTCAATATCCATCTATACCTAAAAATATAAATATAGATGAACATCCACCAATATATCTCCCACTTCTCCAACGTCAAGATATTCACTTCATTGCAGACGGTGAGAAAAGATTTCATTCCCATAAGCTTACTTCTTTTTTACATAGAAGTATTCTCAGATATGGTGCATGTTCATGTTGCTGTGGAGAAGTTTTTCGATAACTACAAAACCATTGTTCGCGATGAAATTGAGGCAAAACTAAATAAAGCCGAAGCAGAGAAAGCTGCAAAAAGAAGTGAACAGAATAAGAAAATAAAACTTGAAAACAAAAATCTGAAAGACTCCATCAGTGATGCTATTTCTGAAATTATGACTCTAAAACAAGAGAAAATGGATTTTGAGAAGGAGCTTTTGAAGGTTTACACTAGGAACGTAGAATTGACAGCTGAGATTGAAAAACTGAAGAAAAAAGCTGAAAAAGCAGCGAGTGTTTCCATGATTGATTGTGGAACATCTCCGTGTGATTTTCTTCGAAGTACAAGTGGTGCAAGTGCTTTTCAACCTGTTCCTAGTACAGGTGAGTGTACAGGGGCAGCTTACACAAAGCTACTGTTTTCAGGAATACAAAACAACTTAGTTGAGCAAATCTACTCGCAACTTGCATATCATCAACTTCAATTTCAAAATATCAACGCAGCCCAGGGCAATTAAAAATGTTATGATGATATATGGCCAACTGGTTTTTTGGATGCATAATACATTCATTCATATTAATGCAGTTTGAACGGCCGACACTTTTGCTCTACCACTCTCTTTTTTCTCAATAAAATACTCTTTTCCATTCCTTCTTTTCTCTTTGCAATAAAATAAATTCTATCATATTTTGATGGGCCAATAATGAAACATTGTTTCACTGATCAAAGTTCCCTTTATTCCAAGAATATATTTCAGAAAGCATGAACCAACTGACATTTGTTATAATTTCAACATTATGTGTTATGTCATAATGATTAGTGTTGTTGAAAACGTCACCAGTGGAAATTGCATCTAAAATCAACTCAAGTTTCGAAAAGTTTCTTGAGAAATGATGCAAGGGGAGAGCTTGTTGTTCAATTGGAAAAGATGACAACAGGGAGTGGGTTGAGGAATTTAGGATTACATGAATTGGTTGAATGGTATTCAAGAGAATCTTCTCACTACAATAAGAAAAAACATGTATCGTTCACAGCTCTTTTATTGCAGATAAATCATTCAAAATGTTACCATATGTCTTCCTTATCTCTTGGTAATTGGGAGGACGTCTCCAACCTAACTGCTTGCTGTGTTTTTTCTTCACCTCTTCTACGTTAACCAGACAGGCTGTCTTCCTCTTCTTCTGCTGTGTAGATGAGTTCATTATTGATTTTGACCTCCCTTGAGATCCTAACTAGAGAGTCGTAAAAATTCTAAACAATGACAAACTGTGCGCGTAGAGTAGTTTTTCAGCGTCTAAATTATCGATTATTCTCTTGTAGTGTATGTCTTAATCGTGTTGTGTTGTTGTAAAGAAGACGTTGGTCCATCTTTTTTACAAATTTCAGAATGGTTTGTCCATAAAGTGGATATGAAATAGCAGAGCTGTTTGAACCGTCTGGCCTTTTCTCAGACTCATTTTCTGAAACAGAATCACTATAAAAATGGGCTCTTTTTGGTTTTACTGGTCCCAACCGGGTCCCAACGACCCAACACGGGTCTCAATGACCCCACACGGGTTCCAAAGCTACGTCGTCGGAATCCGGGTATAAGGCTTGGGGCCAGTAAAACCATAAAGAGCCTAAAAATTTAGATCAGCGTTGTTTTCTAACTGCTCAACTATAGTCAATTTTTATAGCTTCAGCCATTTTCTATTATTGTTCTTTTTGTTTCCTTTTTTTTTTCATCATAACTTACAATCAGCTTTTGAAATTTTTACAGAACAAGTTCCGCTTCAAAAATGTCCGCTCCAGGAAGCTTCAATGATATCTACACGGTAATTTTCTACTCATTTTCCACTAATTCATCCTGATTTTGTAGCTCAAAGTTGTGCAAGGCTTCTGGGGATGTATCGATCTCAATTTGGATGGTCATGAAAACTGTCTGACCTACAGACTTTTTGATGTAAGGAATATACAGAAATATTTTCTCTATAAATAATTGATATTTCCAGAATGAAGAAGAAAATCCGATGATGTCAATTGCATTCACAGTCAACACAAAAGATGAGAACCATACTGTGATTTTCAAGGCTGAAGACGTCAGCCAAACATTGGTGAGTTTCAAGTCGAATTGACCTGTGATATTCTTCTCTTATTACAGTGTACAACTGAAAATGAATTGGATCGACTTGCTTGTTCAGTCGTCCTCCGCTTGACAAACAATGCTTTTCAAGTTGTCAAGGAAGCAATGCCAATTCAGTTCAAGAAATGGGAAAAAATGTTGAAAACCGGCCAATATCACCAACAATGCTTCTCTGAGTATGTTAATTTTGAGTTTTCTTACCAACATAGTCTTTTTTAGTTGTCTCATCTTTTCAATTCACGCGGAATCAATTACAAATCATGATGAATCGGGAACTGTTGCCACTTTTGGTTGGAACGAATTTGTTAGTGAATCTATTCCAGAGGTAAGTTCACTGTTTCTCACTGTACAGAATTCAGCAACTTTCTTTTACAGATCGAATCGCACTGGAGCGACTACATGAAATTCACATTGAAATGGGATGAGGAGGATTGTGAAGATTTGATGGGTAAGTTGACAACTTTTTGAGTCATAACAATGAAACAAATTATTTCAGTGAAAATGAGCCTGGAGGATTACGAAGATTTGTTCGACACGTTCAGCTTGGACACTGTGGATTCAGAGCTGAGTTATAATGATAAAAAGCCAGTGAAAAAGTTCAAATATGGTTAGTTTAATTTTCTCTAATGACCTCATGATAAAACTTTCTATTTTCAGTTGCTTCGGAAAATGATCCACCAGGACCTGAAGAAGACCAAGATGCATATTCAGTTGTAAATAAGATGAGCAACGGCAGAAGTGAGTCTACAGCCTTCGTGGAGTCGTCGGAACAAGAATATGACTACTGAATTCTTTATTGACCACTCTTGTATTACTATGCTTTCATTTCTGTCCGATTTTTATGAAAAAAGAATCCTGTTGTTCTTTTTTTTCATCCCTGTTCTTCCTCAATAATTTTTACCGTATGCTTCTTTTCATAATTTCAAAAAAGTTTGGTTTGATTTAAATGAAGCTTTGTTTCATTATCTTCCAAAGATTTCACATACCTTATATGACTTGATGACTGTTCAAATTCTCCTTTTCTATGTACAAAGCTTTTAATTTTTATGAACTGTATTCCCATCACACAGATTTTGGTCCCTTATTGACGTCAATGGTGAGTTGAATTGAAATTTGATTATTTTCGTATTGCACACTATCTACATGCAAGGTATACACCATTCTGCGTGACACTAATTAAGAGATTTGTGGGGTTTATCATGGGGGAAGTGTACCTGAGCACCTATCTCTCAGTTTATCTTGACATATTCACAATCATTTCGCAGTCTCCTTTTGAGAATGAATCCTACTGTAGAAACTATTATGAGCCAAAGAAAATCGAAAGAAGAATATGACTATATTGACATCAAGATCTTATCAGAGGCACATACAATCACCACGAAGTTTATTTTCAATCTATTTTTGTTTTAGAATTGTGACGTTAAATTCATCCATATGTGGTCTGAATAATTGATGGGAGAATTGAAAGCAGAGTATGGTCGTTATATTAGGGAGCCAGTTGAGAATTTCATGTTTGTTGATATCTTCTCTTATCAATTCAAGTAATAATGCTTTAGGTTTTACTACAAAGTGAATAAAGTTTGTGACAGCGACACTCCATAATCATTAGGGATGAAAAACAATGATCTGATTCGCACATTCAGATATGCAGTCTCACAACAAGGAGCACGATTTGATCCATTAGAAGACAATATGGACCTATCGGTTGAACAGAGGGAAGCAAAACTAGTTAACATTAGGTGTGGTCAGTTAATGCTCGACTTCTGCATATTAATGTTTTCAGAGAGTTCTGAAAGAAAAGCCGTAGTAACAGCAGCATCACCGGGAGCCGTGCGTCATCTTTAACATAATAGCACTTCTGGGAGAAAGTAATAGGATTTCAATTCAGAATCATTCATTAGACAATTTTTACTTTGTACGTCTACATTTTCCGTTTTCGTGTACATTTTTCCGTAAATCTTATGTTTTGTATTTTTCTAATTTTGAATTTGAATGTACTTTAATGAAAATTTTTTATATCTCCAGTGAGTGCACATTTGTGATAAGGAAGTCTGCACTTAGTAAAGTGCATTTAGTAAAAGTTCATAATGATGATTGTTATGCGTAGTTTTCTTATTCTCTAGTGACCTCAGTCAATGACAAGATACGTTCACATTTTTTTTCCTGATGTTTTTATCATTGACTATTCAAATAGTTCTTTTTGAGTTGTTATGATTTCATTCTTTTCATTTTATTTCTTTTCTAAACTCACACAACAAAATCATGAATTTATGAACACAACTAGGATCAGTCCGTGTTGAGATAATAATGCGTTAATTGGAATAGGTTCACCAACAGCGTTCTTTCTAAACTTGAGCTATTTGCGCAAATCTGAAATATTGGATGGGACTGGATTTGATCAAATGAATGGAAGTAACGCAAAAAAAGCTAATCCATTCTAATCGATTAAAATGTGCCGTTTTTTTTTTATTTATTTCATTCCGATAGTACGTCTGTTGTAAACGTAGTTGCTCCTTGTAAACGTAGTTGCCTGAATCATTTGATATTTTCATTAAGCGTTAGAAACTTATAAGATATGAAAATTTCGAAAGTATTTATACCACTCTTGGACATACAATTTACTGAAAAGTCAAAAAGTAAAAAAAGCAATAACTTCTTTCTATTTTCCCACTGTTCTCACCAATTTCCTTCTTTACAACATACATCACCAAAAAGCGTGGGCTGAGTATGTTTACTCCTGCTTAATTATGTACTTCGAAGTACACATTTGTTTAACATATCAAAACTAAGATTTCTGGTTACTGATAGGTATTAGTGAAGAATTCATGTGACGTGCGTAGTAGCCAATTTTGAGGATTGTTAATGATACCATACGTAAATGTTGAAATTTCTGGATTCAGTATCCATGGCTAGTCATCGTATGTAGAACTCTTCAGTTTTTGATATTTTAATTTTGTTAAGAACCTTATCCCTTGCTATTTCATTCATTACTTCAATTTCCGATCATTGACTTTAACACTTGATTGTTTTGTAGCATCTTTGATTACTAATCGCAGAAAACCAATGATCAAATGATATTGTTCACCCAATCTCAGAAATCTAAAGATAATTGCCACTTTTCCTCACCATGGTTACTGAACATCAAAATATTTTTCATGATGGTGATACCGCCTCCTCCTCTTTCCAACAAGCGAGTAGTAGTTAATTTTTACCCAGAGCTTGTTATTCGTGTTACATCGTTAGTTACCACGTCTCCCAGAATCGATATCTGTGAATTTTGCTTAGCTCAAACTATTTCCCACTTTTCAGTGATACCAGTTTTATTTGAACTGAAGCCGACTTCTGGAATGATGGATTCAGACCAGGATGAGTTCTCACTGCCTTTTGAATCAACAGATGATGACTTTCGTTCATTGCGTGACATCATTGGAGCCAAGGTTTGTGATCCCGGAATTTTGGAAAAATTTGAGATCGAAAAATTTTAACAGAAGGTTGAGCCAACAGCAAGCAACTTGGGAGAAAACGTTAAACAGCAAACTACAGATTCACTGGCTATTCAGATGGCCAATAACAACGATTTGTCTAACAAAAACTCACGTCAACTTATTTCAAAACAGGTTAAACGAGTCAGCAATGAGATTTTAAGTTAATTTTTTCAGACAACCGAGGCTTCAATCACTAAAAACGAACATCCTGAAGCAAATGCAGCTTCTCCGAAAAACCAGAAAAAAGTTGCTCTAGCAAAAAGGCCAAAAATATCAACAAGAACGGCAATTTACTACCCATCAGAACCGAATCAAGTGAAGATTGTCACCAGAACGGTCAAATGAATTCGCGCTATTCAGAATGACAATGTTCCATTTCAGACAAACTGGGCAAAGAAACAACTCCAATTTGAGAAAATGAGGGGATCACAAGCCACACTTAGCACTAAGTCAGAAAATACAACCGAAGCTGAGGAAAAGCTAGAAACCAGAGAGAAAGCAGAGGTATGCAAACGTATGCGGCAAACGTAGGCGTATAATGTACTACATTTCAGACAGACATTGTCAACGAAATTGCTCAAAAGGTGATAGACAGTCCAGTTGAAATTGTCTCGATGAAATCAGAATGTTCAACCAACACAATTGCAGAGCCAGCATTCAGAAAAAAAGATGAGGTTTGTTTCTACTCAAAGAATAAGTTCATATTAATGTTCAATTTCAGACAGAACCCGATAGAAAAGAATTTGATATTCAGAATGTGGAAGCTGTTCCTGTTGACTTTGTCTCGGTGAACGCTGAAGGAACAACTGGAACAGCTGCAGAGCCAACCGTGAAAGGAGAAGCAGAGGTATATTCCAGACTGCTCTGCGGTAAAAACTGCCAACCAGTGTTATTAATTTTCAGACAGAAAGCAAAAAGGAGACAATTCTTGCCGAAAAAGTGGTAGCTACTCCAACTGACTTTGTTATGTTGAAAACTGAAGGAGCGACAATTGCAGAGCCAGCAATAAAGAATAAACTTGAGGTATGTTTCTACTCAAAGAATAAGTACATATCAGTGTTTGATTTCAGACAGAACTCGACAGAAAAGAACTTGATATGCAAAATGTGTTAGCAGTTCATGTTGACTCTGTCTCGGTGGACTCTGATGGAACAACTAACACAACTGCTGAGCTAACCGTGAGAGAAGAAGCTGAGGTATATTCCAGACTTCTTTGTGGTAAAAATTGGCATCTAAGTTATTTATTTTCAGAGTGAAAGCAACAAAGATACAACTCCTGTCGAAAAAGTGGTAGCTATTTCAACCAACTCCGCTCCGTTGAAAACTGAAGGAGCAACTGAGACAGAGCCAGCGAACAAGAATCATACAGAGGTGCGTTTAGAGCTGAAGACATAGCTTGAAATATCCAATTTCAGACAAAAATTATCAAAGACAGTATTCATGTCAAGAATGTGGAAGCTGTTCCAGTTGAAACCGTCTTGATCAAGTCAGAGTGTACAGTCGATGCAGTCGCAGAGCCAGAAACAAAACAAGAAGGAGAGGTATGTTTAAAGCAATTTAGCATATAAAATGAGAATTGGAACATTCAGGCAGAACTTTCTGATAGAGCAAGCGTTGCGGAAAAAATGGTCTCTAACCAGATTGTCTCCGTCTCGACAAAGTCACCAATCGAAAACACAAAAGAGGTATGTTTCAAGATCTTCTATGAAAAAAGTGCCCTAAAATTACAGGCGGAACTTGGCAAAGAGACGCTGGTTGGTGATACACTGGAAGATGTTCTAACTAACTGTGTCCCGATGAACACTGAAGAAGCTCCAGATACAATTACCAAACTAAACGTGGAAGAAGAAACAGAGGTATGTTTGTGATTTGCACCGCTGCATCTTCTTTGAAAATTTTTACAATTAATTAAAAAACTCTATACGTTTCCCATGCACTTTTTAATGTTTCCTTATCTCTCACTCTTAATCGATTTAGGGAAAGCTCGAAAGCATTGCTCAACTGGAGCGAAACACAATCGCACATGATGAACTCCCGTTGTCCGGGGAGACGACTCCAAAAGGCTGTGAGAAAGGAAATGAAGACGCAGTCTATCAGGTAAATACTGCACGCCAGTATTATAGAGTGGCTTTGGTTTTAACATTTTCTGACTAAACATGTCTCAATATCCCCAATTTTTTCCTATTTTCTTCATCGCTTTCAATTTAACATTTTCTGAATTTCAGGAATCCCAGGAACACGAAACGATGTCTACAGATCCATCATCTTCTGATCCAACGGTCGGGGCATTACCGGAACCTGATGACAGCGGCGACAGACAGGTAAATGCAACAAAAGTCGGAATGCATCATTGAAAAACTTTTTGTAGGAACTCGTCGGAAACTCTGATGTTGAGTCCCAGCAGCCCACTGAAATCCCGGAGCTGGTTGTTTCTCCGCCTTCTCCAACAGAAGGCACAATTTCTGAATCCGCTCAACGTTTGATTGATGTGAGTTTCACCTTGATCAATTGACGTGATATCATTTTTTGTAGAATATCCTCCGAGGAGAAGACACCGATAGCGACGATGACTTAGTTCCATTCAGCATCAACACAGAGCTTTATCGAATTGAGCTTGAAGCATATCAAGCAAGAGGCAAACAACGAGATTGGGGACGGCTCAAACTTCTTTTTTGCAAGTTCTTCTGCATCATCGTTGCAGGGTTATTGTCCATGGTTGTTCCAATCTTCCTCGTCCTGTTCATTCCCAGATAAATACTCCACCCACTTTTGATGTCCTATGAAGAAATATAATATTTGGTGTACAAGTTTTAATTCCGTTTCTAATAAAAACTTAATCTCCAAATGCTGCTTGCCACGAATAAATACACTTTTTATTGATTTTCAACAATACAAAGTTTTCCACTTGAAAACGGCTGAATTTTGTCGGAATTTTTGGTTCTAAATCACAAAACCTGTACTTTCGATTTTTCCGTGAATGATTTCTGCACTAAATGTCCAATTTTACTCGAATAAAAGACAAAAGGGGCTTTCTTGAGCTATCTAACTTGCCTTGTTCCCCCTCGTAAATCGACATAGCGCAAACGGGTTACTGACGCGTTTCATTCAACGTACTGGCGCAAAACGGGTGCATGGTAAATTTGAGGCCTTCAACCGAGTTTTTTAAACAAATTCTTCACCTGAATCAAACTTTTTGTATGTGATTTGCCAATAGGAGTGCGTCGAACTTGTATTTTTCGTCAAACAACCATCTCAAAGACATTTTTGTGACGAGAATTCACGTATAAGGATGAAAAACAGGCAGAACACTGTGAAGAAAGTTGGAAGCGAGAGAAAGTCATAAAAGAAACGTCGGCAGCCGAATAATTGAATCACAAATCATTGAAACTGGGAGAAACAACAAAAATTTAGGCAGAATAAATCATTTCAGGTTTTCATTTGGACGTCCAATTTAGACAATTTTACCGGATCCCGACATACACGATGTTTTTATGGGAACATTGAGAAATTCAGTTGTAGCACGTGGAGCGAGTGAAAAAGCGGAGATAATCAAGGGAATTTATTTTATTCTATGATGATCTAAGGATAGTTAAAGGGAGGCTGTAGTCACTCTTTTCATTTTCAGCTCTGATTTGTTTTTCCATGCTGTTTTCATTGCTAATGAAGATATTGCGTTTAAATCGCGTGTTACAGATTGGTGAACGCGGCTGTCTGACCAAGAATCCGACAGCGTGGGAGCCTTTTTCCCAAGTTTTTCATTTTTATTTCGTTAATTTCACATGTTTTAGTTCCGAAACTCCAATCTTCATCTAGTTTAACATGTGAAACGTGTGAGAAAAGCAAACAACTTGAAGGAATAGGCCCTTCTCGGCCAGACGGCCACGCCTACCAATCTGTAACATGCACTTTTGGACACAACTCTTCTATTAGCAATAATATCAGCATGGAAAGAAAACCGACAACAAAAAAAATTGTAACAGCTGTTCTAAAAATGAGAGACTGCATGATTGGGTTCATGGTTCTGACTGGGTTTTTCTTTGACTTTCATTGAATATATGATTGTTACACATTAAATACGGCAAGATCAGTGAATTTTTTCCAATTTTTATCGGGATAGTTGTTGTGAAACATCGATTTCGAGGCGTAATAGACATTGTGATGCTTTCCTGACAATGTGAACTCTTTTTTATCATTGTATGAACAATACAATTGGCTCACATATGAGGGAGTAAAGACTGCAAATGGTTTTCAATAAAAGATGACGATTCATCCAATTCCCACACTAACCTTCCATTTTCCGAATTTCAATGCCTCATAAAAAACCCATGTTACTCATAAAATCGGGCTTTAAGGGCCTCTTTTAGGCTATTTGAACTCTGCATACTTTGTTTACATATTTGAAGTTGGTTTGCAATGCTTAACCCTTAGAAATAAGCATTCACAACAAAAAATTTTCCCTACAGACTCCGAGACTTCTTCAAATGTTTGAATTTTGTATGATTTGTGCTACTTATGAATCGTCCTCCTTTACTGCTCCAATAAAGTTATAACCGCTCATTTCGGATAAGGATAAAGATAAGACTCCAAGTTTTTGAGCAACATGCTTTCAATTTTCAACAAACTAATTGAAGAAGCCAAAATATTGTACTATTCTAATTGTTTCCTAATCACAATACTATCAACTTGCAGAAATGTCACAGAACAAAATGTTTCTGCAATCCAATTACATACAAGGCCCTATTCTTCCTTGAAAGGTTTCTGGAAGAAAAACATTTGAGAATGGTTTGTCTCATGCATAGAAAAATGATTTGAACCCCGCGCCAACGGCTGTCATAGTGTGTAAACACACCTGCACACTCCTGCACTTTATTCTTTTATATCAGTTTTTTGTGATGCATGTCGATAACGCCGTTGACCCTTTTCTTCTCAGTTTTTCAATAAAGTGTACCTTTTTTGATACGTATCAGATAGATGAATTTCCAGAATTTTTAAAAATCCAAATTGAGGTTTTTCTTGCTACCGTAATACTTGTAATAAAATGGCAATTTTGAAAAAGGACTGAATTCACATTTTTTTTATTATCGATTTCGACGTATATTTTCTTCCTCATTCTATTTTTCACTGCGAATTCACTGAAAAATCTCTCCAAACAATACAAAATGGTCTTTGAATTCATGAACGAGTACACATTGATGGCCTAGGATCTGATTGTATAAGCTTCTGATTATATTGTTTTTTAAATAAATTTTTTGTTATATCAAGAAGCTCGCCTATGGTTTGAACAACTCCGGTGTTAAAGAAACACGAATAACAGAAGAAAGAAGAAAACGAAAAAAAAACTCGTTCCCATGTCGGATTCTAGGCCATGAATCAGTCCTCGGCTATGCTTTTAAACGCCGTTTTTTTTACCATTCAGAGTGATTTTTTAATGAATTCATGATCGAATGAAAAATAAGATGAGTATTCAAAATATGTCAGATTTGACAAGGAAAAATTGTGAGTTTGGCCTCCTTTTAAAAAGTGAGTCACCTGTTGTAATAGTGAGAATATGAACGAGAGAGGTTGGCTGGGTTTTGTTTCCCCGTCTGTTTTTTAATGCGCTCTTTTTTTTTGAAATATTGGACAAACTTGTCATTTTTTAAGGTACCTAACACACAAACCAAAATGAACTCGGACGGAGGTGAATGCTCTACACCTGCTAAAAAAGCAAAGATTGCACCTCCAGGTAGTTTTTAATCCAGAAGTTATATTATAAACTAAAACAAAATGTTGCAGATCATCAAAAAGTTGCCGGACAGATTGCTTCTGTACACGTTCAAAACTTCATGTGTCACAAGAATCTTCTTATCGAGTTCGACGTAGATAACAACAACTGTTTTTATATTGGAGGACCCAATGGAAGTACGGTATTTCTCCATCAACGCTCATAAAAAATGCATTTTATAGGTGGGAAGAGCGCACTATTTGCTGCGATGAGTATTGGCTTGGGTGCACAAGCAGCGAACAATGACCGTGGAAATAACGTGGGAACGTTCATAAAAGATGGGGAAACGTAAGTTTATTGATTTAATGTTGGAATACTGTATGAAAAGATTATAATAAGATACTGTATCTTAGGATTCTCTTTGGATATTATAAATCTGAAAGAAGGTCATTCACACTTCATTTTCTTTTTTCATTCCTACATCACCTCCCTAAAAGTGTACATTTTATATATTGTTAGAGTTTTTTCACAACCTCAGCTAATCTTTTCTTATATTTGACAACAGAGAAAAAGGTATTTTTTAATCAATTTGACTTGCCAATTATGACCAAAGAGTGTGAGTGTAGCTTCGTTCTACCAACCAATCAATTTCAAAACACCGACACTTTTAGGACTAGTGGTGTCCCCTTTTGAAATGAAATTTTTGAGTTTTGCAGAAATAAAGGCGGTAATTGCCTCTGTTTTTTTTATATGAAAATGGGAGCTTTCAGTTAGGCTTACTTGTATTTTGAAAAAAAAGATATATGTCTGCTATGAAAACACGTTTCTGCAATGCCTAGTTTTTATTATTTACCCAATCACTTTTGAACTATCAAGTAATCCAAAAATGAGTCAACATATAGTCTTTGTCTGTTGTAGTCAATTACTACTTTTGGGACGCCTAACTAAGCAGTGCAAAACATAACATATATATGAAATCAATTTTTTTCAGCACTGCCAGGATCACTATTGTGCTCACCAACGAAGGAATCAATGCCATTCAAAATTGTGGAAACAGGATCTCCGTAAAAAGGACTGTCAATCGTTCGTCTTCGAGATACAAGATCACAAGCTTGGCATCCACCGGGAACAAAGTAATTGGCGTGAACAAAAAGTCTCTTACTGTGCTTTTGGAGAAGTTGAACATTCGCGTTGATAACCCTGTGCTTTGGATGACCCAAGAAAAATGTAAAGAGTTCCTAGCCAATTACAATCCAAGCTCCATGTACCGCATGTTTATGGAGTCTACGAGCCTTTCAAGCATCTGGAACTCAATAAGTGGAATAGACAAATCCATCGAGACATGTACGGAAGTTGTTGAGGAGAAGAAACAAGAACTGAAGAGAGAAACGGAAAAATTGAAAAAGATGCTTGAGCAGAGACAGCTACAGGAAAAATTGGAAAAAGATATTGAAGTGATCAATGTCATGGAGTGGAAATTGCTCTTTTGCCCTATCAGAGATTTGGAAACTGAAATTCAAATCAACGAGAAAAAGCAACAAGTTCATAAGAAACTTGTCATGGAGAACAAAATCAAGTTTTCTGAAAATAGAACAAAGCGGGCAGAGTTTGAAAAAGAGTTTCAAACATGGTCCGATGAGATTGAATTGACAACAGAAGATATTGAAGAATGCGAAAAAGATCTGCTTCAGTTCGAGAAGGAGAAAATGGAATTCTCTGAGAAGATCAGAATAGAGAAGAATCTAGTGAAGAGGGCTGAAAATGAGATTGAGCAACTTCGAGGTCACATCAAAAATGCTCAAAAGAATGCAGAAGAGTACCACAAAAAGAATGGCACGGAGCAAATGAAAGCCAAACTTTCTCGCGACGAAAAGTGTCTGGAGAAGCTGATTGTTGTAATTGAAAAGTTGGAAGGCAAAGAGGGACTGAGTGAATTGACTGAGCGGCTGAAACATCTTAATGCCGACCTTCAAACCAAACAAGATGACTGGAATGTGAAGAATTTGGAATTTGAAAGACTCAAAAATGAACTCCAAGCACATGAAGGACGCATCGAACGTATTCAAGCCACTAGGATCAGTTCAATCAACAAGTAAGTCCACCCAGCCAATTTCTCGTCATTTTCATTCATATTCCTGCAGGTATGGCCCTTATATGGCAAGACTCTGCAAAGAAATTGAAAAAGTCAAGGATCAATTTGACCACATTCCAAAAGGCCCTATCGGAAAGTATATGAAACTGGTGGACCCAAGATGGGAATACGCTATAGAAGTTGCATTGGGAAAGTTAGCCGACAACTTCCTCTGTAGTTCTCAAAAGGATGCTATCCTTCTGAGAAATATTTACGATAAGATGAACCTTGGGAACAAATGGCCGTCATTGCATGTCGTCGAATTTACGGGAAAAGCCTACACCAACCTCCATCAACCAAGCCGGGAATTCAAGACTGTTTATCAAATGTTGGAGTTCTCTGATATGGATGTCCAGTAAGTACATTCTATTTGTGTCACGTTGACTGGAAGTAATTGAGAGTAGAAAAAAAACTAACTTTAACGTTTTTGACCAATTTCTGAACATTTTCCAAGAAAACTGTTAGTCTATCATGTCAACCACTACAATTTTGAAAAATGTGGCTTTTTCCAGCAATGCTGTCATCGATGCATCGAAATGTGAACAAATGGTCCTGTTCGAAAAGAATGGAGACGCGATGAGGATCATGGGCGCCTCTCATCCACCTGCCAACATTCATCGCGGGTACACTCTCGATGGGTCAATCGTTCATCCCAATGGTGAAAAGAAGCAATACCGCTTCTATGCCACCCAATCTGCCCATATTGCCAAATTGTTCAGCAACTTGGAAGTAAAAGACAATGATGGATCGTTGGCTGAAATCAACGACTTCAAATGCCGTGTCGAATCAGCTTCAAAAGAGGTGAAAGAGAAGAAGTTGGCTATGGACCAAGCAAAAGGCCGGATGTACCGGGCTAGACAACAGCAAGATGGAATGGAGAAACGGTTGTTTAGTCTGAAGCATCAAAAGCTTCAAACGGAGAGAGCAATACAGGATGCCAAAATGGAGTTGACCCAAACAGAAGAAGGAGATTTCATCGAAAATCTCAAATTCTCTGTAGAAGCTGTGGAGGATCGAATCTCGAGAACTGAAGAGGAAAGGCAAGCACATCTTGCCAAAATACCGATACTAGAAGCCGAGTTCCAGAAGAGAGTGAAAGATGAGAGATCTGTCAAGAAAGAGCTGGAGAAATCAAAAGGGATCATCAAAAACTATAAAGGAAAACTTGAAGAGCGAAGAATGTTATTTGATGACCTCGATGAAAAAGCAACAGCTTTTCAAAAGATTATTGACGGACTCAGAGGCGAGGATCTCAAGCTTTTCAACGAGGAGTCAAGGTTGAAATGTGAGAGGGATGATGCAGTCAAAGCAGTCGATGCAAAGAAACTGGCAGTTACAATGCCACCTGGAGAGAAGGATCCGGCGGATCTCACAAACTTCCCAACGACAGAAGTAGCCACTCGTGAATTGGAGGCTTTGAAGAGAACAAGAGATGACAACAATCAAAGATGTGATAAGACGATCACTGCCCAGGCTATTGCTCAATTCAGGGCCGATTGGAAACAAAAGAACAACACCTGTATCCAATTGGGCAACAAGATGGAGTCTATGAAGCAAGTAAAAAGAAATAGACTGCATTCATACCCGGAGCTGCTCATGTACACCGAAATCAAGGTTTCACAGAAATTCCAAGAACTTTTGGCGATTCGCGGTAATTTGAACGGACGGCTCCAATTCAACCATGAAGCAGGGACACTCAGTGTCATAGTTCATTCTTGTATTGAAAGAGATCCAAGAATGACGACTGAGCCAGAAAACGACACATTGGATCAAAAACGGAAGAAGAATGGAGCACCTTTTGAGAAGAAAATAAAAATGGAAGTTCAGAGAAACGACCTGAAAGGTCTATCAGGAGGAGAGAGATCGTTCATCACTACTGCTCTTCTCATGTCCCTATGGGAAGTCATTGGCCAGCCATTCCGAATGATGGACGAATTTGATGTTTATATGGACATGATCAATCGGAAGGTAACATATTACACGTACTTCTGATAGAAAATTATTTATTTTCAGCTCGTCATGGACTTGCTCGTTGAAACAGCCACAAAAGAGTTTCCCAACAACCAATTCATCTTTTTCACACCACAAGGAATCAAAGAACTGAAGATGGTGGATGGGCTTCAGGTTCTCGAATTGCCGAAAATTCGAGACTAAATAATGTTATGCAACCATTGTCTGTACGATTTTGTAGATAATTCTTGAAGCTTTATTCTAATGTTGTTGTCTCTGAACAACACTAAAAATTCAAGTGTTTTATTTTTAACTTTGGGATGTATTTGATAACATTTGGTTTGTTTGAGCATCATAATTTGTGAATCAGTTCACTCTGGTTAATGATTTCTTTTATTTCAGCTTATATGAAGATAATTACCATTCTTTTTCGGCTGATGCAATAATGTTCAAAGCAATAATAGATATTGGATCCCCCAAAAAGCGGGCCTGACTTTTGACTTTTCAGGAAAGAAAAACATTCAAATGACCATTGCTCCATCTTTCTTTCTTTTTCTCCGCTCTCAAATTGTTATCTCCGTCAAACAATAGCGATATGTTGCCTATATAACCCCACGTCATCTAGCCGGTGTTCTCCTAACGGAGGACGAGACAGACGTTCGAGAATTAAATGAGTGTGTTTGTGTGAGAGAGAGAACGAAAAATGACGCGGAGAGAGGAAAGCGTCGTTTTTTATTTTCTTCGTGTGTGTTCTCATATTGCAGACGCCTAGAATTTCCCAGCGGTCCTATGGTGTAGTGGTTATCACGTCTGCTTTACACGCAGAAGATCGCCGGTTCGAACCCGGCTAGGACCTTCGTTTTTTATTTTTTCTTCTTCTATTTTTTCTTGGTTGAAAGTGTCTTTTACAGTCTGTTTTTATCAACTCGCTTGTTTGCCACTTACCTAACTACCAAATGGCAAAAATGAACATTCGTAAAGAATATCGTGCGTCTCAACGCGTTCTCAATGATGAAGAAAGTAAGTTCATTGAACTTTTTAGAGATAAAAGGATATGGAATCATGTAATTTTTCATGGTCCATAGCGATTTTTACTGTATTATTGAGTTTGTTTTCTTAGAGTTTTATATTATTGGAATTAGAACGTCAATGACAAAACAATTTTTAACCATCTTATATAAACTGGAATCAATTCAAGTGTTCTGCTCAACAAAATGCAAGAATGGACCAAGGATTTGAAATTCAAGTATTGTTAGATTATGGAAAAATTGTCATTTTGAAGCAACTTTGCGATCAAATTGTTACTATTTTTGTATCCTTTTCCTTCTTCTCTCAAGATGATATAATTTCACTTTCTTTTTTCTCACCATGTTGAAGATTTCGATATCTAAATTTTGTTTATGTAAGGATTTCGAATCATGGCAAATAAAAGTTCATCACAAGCATTGCAAATTCACAACCCGATTTCTACAATACTGCTCGATACAATAACCCCAGAGCAAATCTCTCTCTGACTTTTTCGTCACAGTTCGTAGTGTTGGTATTGAATCATTGGGAACAAAAAACATCTGTCATAGATGAACACGAAGGGGTTTTAGTACCGTCATATGGACAGGTCTCGATGAGAGCAGAAGGTAATTGTTGCGTAAACTGTCTTATGGTCCACCCTTTCCTCTGCACAATCGTCCTCTTCTTGCCAGCACCCTATTCGCTCATTCACCTACAATCGCACATTAACCGTTCATTGTCGTTTGTCTACCTATTTGTCAATCACTGTATTGTTAACAATTCGCTTGTCAGCTTCGTTAACAAATTTTTTCTTCATTCTGCAGCAAAACTCTAAAAAGTAATTCAGTCTCACCAGAGTGTTTTTCGCAACCTAATTCTGTTAGGATTTTGAACTTTTTTGAGACATTTTTCTTCATTGTACTCTTTCTCTTTCTCTCTTCCCACCATAATTCTGTATAATTTGTGATATACCGTGGGATAAGAATGAGTATTCTCTAGAAACTTTAACATCATTTTCAAAAATTTCAATGCCTTCTACTAATGTTAGATCCAGTTAAATATCCATCCCATTTTACAATCCTTGATTTTCAATGTTGAAAAGTTCTCTACTTCAAAGATCTGAAAATTCGTAGATATTTCGAAATCTGTTTGCAAGACCTCTACCATTTTTTAATTTGAATGAATATCGTCTTTCTTTCACCAGTGAGTGATGTTTCTTTTCATATTCCTCCTCCTAATTCTACCTTCTGTTCTTGCACACACTATATTACCTATCATTCTTTCTTTGTTTAGAAAAACATAACCAGCCAACTGGCGATCAACCTCGGTCAGTGTTCCTAATCTCTTTGATTTTGTTAATTGTGTCTTTGTTAGGATCTAATGGACTGACAAGAAAAGGAAAAAGGAGTAATTTTTTTGAGGATTACCTAAACCGAGTATCGGAATATCAACAAAAAAAAGAGTAGATCTAGTGAATTCCAAAACAGTTCCATTTTCAATTTTGAAACAAATCTAAGAACGAAACTTCAGAAAAGTGAAATAATGAATAGATTTTCTGTGACGAAACTAGAATAATTCTTATTATATGAAAAGTTTGTGTAATCCACCGTTTGTTGATATAAATTCCACAATATGATACCTCATTATATAACCCACTGAAGAAATGAGTTCTAAAATCAACAAACCGCTCATCACTGAGAGTGTTGAATATTGACCAATGTATTTCTTCAGTTTGAACATCAGTATTTGTGTATTTACTCTTACATTTTCCGTGAGACCTTTTCCAACGTGTTGACTGAAATGAATAGCATATATTGAGGATCCATTCTTCGCCTTAAGGTCTATTATTCCAGAAGCTTAGTTTTTTTTTTACTTGGAATGAATATCCAGACAAAAAAGGTTCTATTTGAGCTTTGACAAATAATTATGGTTTTACTATCATCGTATAAAACCGTAGAAAGTGTTTATTCCCAAAGTTTGACTTGTGATGGGTTAGAAATTGTGTGCTATTAGAATTTGTGAAACACACAATGAAAAACTTCTTTCCTGATGAAATAGAGAACAGCTGTTAAGATGACTTGTTCCTGAACTGTGTCGTTTTTATCATGCGTGAATCTCAGAAGTTTTGATGATAATCTCAAGTGTTAATTGGTACTTGTTTTTTGCTAACTAGATTACCACAGCTTCAGTTATCAGAAGCTCTACTCTTTTTTAGTAATTATTGCTCGGCTTTTTAACATCACCCTGTACTAAAACTCAGTTCAACTATTTACAGGTTTCATACATCACCACACATCAATTAAAGCAAAATACAATGTCTCAAGTCAACGCCCAAGTCAATGTAGTTCAAAGATCTCGTCCTCTGATTGACCTCAAATCTCATCAACACTACCGCAATGCCCCATCTCTCCCATTTGATGAAAACGGTATGTTCCAGTTAAAGGCTATGTGGAATTCTTCATTCGGTGATCTGGAAGCCTGTTCAAAATATTTACGTTCTGATTTGCAGTTGTCTCCCGACACCTTGCCCGGCCAACGGACTTCTCCATTTGTTTTATTTGTTGCCAGAAGATTAGTCCGGAAAAGGACCAATTCAATACAGCCATGGGAACATTTGATTTGAGAGATCGGTTAACGAGTTGTGCCTTCAATGGATGTCCACACAAATTCCACTTTTCCTGCATGAGCGTAAGTTCCTCTATCAATCATTGCATCTCTTGAACTTTCTCCTTTTCAGACGTACAGAGGAACGGCAAGATTTCTCGCTCAATACCTTGCCTTGGAATGCAATTATGGAGCAATCTTGTGTCCGGATCACTACTGTGAGACATGCCACGCGGACTTCTTCCAGTTGAGCGCAGCAAGAGGAGAAGATTTCGTTTTTGTGAAGGACCAAGTGCGCGCATACCATGTATGCTGTGAGCCACCATCTATTTCAAGTGAAATTAATCCGATCACGAACAAGCGAGAAATTGTTCTACAGAAAAGATACCGATACAAAGGAAAAAGAGGAGCACCAGTTTGTGCTCACTGCGGCGCAGTTGACACCTCAAAGGAACTCAGGAATTGCCACACGTGTGTCAACAGATACCACTACGCGTGTGAAAATATCAAACCAACTGGACAGTATGGAATTTGTGAAGACTGCATATTCGATATACAAATCCGCAAAACGGATAATGTTTTGATCGAGAAGAGAGGATTCTTTGTTGCTGTTCATATGGAAAAAGATGCATTCCGAACAATAACCGAAGGAAAAAAGAAGATTATTGAAGTGAAAATCAGATATGCCAATTGTCCGAACTCACTCAGATCCATCAACGAGAAATGGGTGGCTCTGAACTCGCTCTACCGCCCATACCCAAGACAAGCAAATGCTGTTTTTACGGCATTGAAAGCGCTGAGTGAGACTGAGGAACGAAAAACCGAACTGAGCTTTCTTGTAACTCATCTTCAAGAAAGATTCAATTTCAAGCCGGTTCACTTCAAGCGGCCCCTTCCAAGATTTCAAAGTAAATATCTTCTCCACTCCAGCATCACGAACAGATTTCAAGAGCACGTGACTTTGCCAAATGTAAGTGATTGCCACAAAAACATCAAAGTGGTGTGGTCGGAGGAAAAAAAGTGGTATGGCGTTTTTGCGGAAAGAGATTTGCCTTGCAACACCATTCTTGGCTATTATACCGGAGAACTGATATCATTGGAGGAGAACCTAAGGAGAAGACAACTTGGAGCAGACTCAAATGACGTCGAGAAAAAGTATTATTATTATGAAACAAATGTGACATATGGAGGAAGAACCGAAGTTTGTTATATTGACGCTTCAAAACATCAAAACAAGATGAGGTAAATTAGATTTAAATCGTTTTCATACAATCCATACTTTTCAGCATGATCAACTCGTCTTGTGCTCCCAACTGCAGAGTACATCTGGAGGGAAAATGGCTCAACAAACCGGAGGGCGAAAATGAGCAGAACTTACAACCAGAAAATCAAAAGATCAAGGTTTCCTATGTGAAGATCGTTACTATCGACGAAATTGAAAAAGGTCAAGAAATTCTCCTCAACTATAAATGGACGACAGAATGCTACTGTGGAAATGAAACGTGTAAGAGGAAGCCTCCTGTTTTGAATTGGGATCTTCCTGTGGCGGAAAACCTAGTAGAAATGGATGGAGAACAAAATGAGAATGTTGACCCTATGGATACTTCATAACTTTCCGTTATTTGTCATTTCTTGTGTTTTGTTGCTC
Organism: Caenorhabditis doughertyi; assembly: GCA_963572265.1. Classification (NCBI taxonomy): domain Eukaryota; kingdom Metazoa; phylum Nematoda; class Chromadorea; order Rhabditida; family Rhabditidae; genus Caenorhabditis; species Caenorhabditis doughertyi. The sequence continues at coordinate 27,155,497 of OY751558.1, read as the reverse complement.
ATGCTGTTTGTTGATCGCATTTTATGTATGAGTTTTTCCCAAACCGTTAATTACTTTTCTGATTTTCTGCAAGGTTTATTAGTTAATTAGGCTTGCATTATAGGCGCATACAAGTATTCGAGTGATAGTAACTTTTTATTCTTTTCATACTCCCCCAGCCTTTTTTTTCCTTCCTTTTCTCTCTTTCAAGTGCCCTCAATATTTAGGATTTTGAGCTTTAGTTTTTGTGTATTTCATAGGTTCTGTTTATATGCCTTCATGTTTTTCATGTGTTTACTGAAATTCTACCTGCCTATTCATTTCTCATTGTTTCCTAATCTCGGTGTTTTCCTGTTTATTTTGTTATCTATCGTCTCAAAACTTCTAGACTCTATTTATTGCTTCTTCTGTTCCTCTAGGAAATATTCAGCTTATATTGTATCGCAATTTTACCTGAAAATTTAAGTGATAGTGCTTTTGTTAGGGCTTTTTTGAAAATCTGTTATCTATTATATTTTGTTTTCTGCCCTTTTTGTTTTCCAATTGATCCCAAACGCTTCCAACCCCCGGTTATCTCATATGTTTTGTTGTTTATAGGATAGGTGTCTTTAGTACTCAAAAATTATATTGAAAAGTCAATCTTTTTTGTTTTTGTTTCCCTTTTTTATTATTATTTCCGATTGTTCAATTGTTTAAAACCCTCAAACTTTTAACATTAAGTTTTCTGTTTTCTGTAGTTTATTGGTAACTTGTAATTAGAGATTCAGGAATTATGTACCAAATTCAAATTTATAGCGTTTCATTTTCTGTTTTTATTTTGTTTGTTTTCAAAAGAAAAGTACGTGTATATTTAATTTGTTTAATTTGTGTCAATAAAATGTTTATATGTTCCAATCATTTGTTCGTTTTCTCTTTTTTTTTTAGATTCAACCGGAGAAAATCATTAACAAAATGAGCTACTAGCCTTGTGGCAGCTTGATTAGAAAAAATAATTTTGAAAAATAATAGCAAATCCGGAAAAAATAATAGCAAATCTGGAAAAAGCTCAAGGGGACATTATCTTTCACGTACCCAGAAGATCTTATCAATAATAACTGGAATTCAACTATCATGATAATCTGGGAAAGAGCACGAACTTTATTTCATATGCGTTTTTTTTTCTCAAACTCATGTCCGTTATTTTCTAGAAAAAGTAAACTTCAATGCACTGTCTCACGATGATAACTATGAGAAACAAACAGCAATTTTGTGACCTTCTGAGATGTAAATACGAAGTGATCACCCATTACAAAATCAGGACGAATTAGTATTTCAAAAAAGACTACTCACTCTCCAATCATAAGGCACTAAAAAATAATTGCAGGTAACTTAATGGGATAGTACCTCTCACCACCCTTCATTTTGCTACTCACACCTCTTTTGCTCGATTTCATTTTGGAGTTTCTCTCACCTTTTTTCATCTCTTTTCATACTTGACATATAAAGTATAATTCAAATGTTGAAGTTCTATCAAAACTGGAAAGTTCCCAAAACATCTGAAGCTTTCGTCAAAATCGAAGTGTTTGAACTGGATGAGATGAAAGGGTCATTGTTTGGAAGCAACTTCACTACTATCAATCTTACGAAGGTACAGTACTCAAAAGGACTAAAGCATGGAGCACATTAATCATAAAATTTTCAGCCGAACTACAAAACAAACATCTGGAATTTCTACGGGAAACAATATGAATGTGTTTTCCTTCTGAGAAGCAACTCATTTTGGGTTCCTTATGATGACGTTAAGTTATTGAACAACTGTCGGCTCATTCATTCTGAAATCAACCATTTACACGTTTTCAGTGTACTGGATGAGGTAAAAAGCATGGCTCTACTGGAGAAGATGGGTCCCATGCAGGCAAAAATGTCATGTGTGAGCACAAAGGTCACATAGAACATAAATTACAGTATCTCTGCTATATAATATGTTTTCACAATGTTCAGTTAAGCTACATGTTTGCACATTCTTACGTTTCACTCAAAAATCAGTTATAAGGCCTAGGCGTCGCCTGAAATTTAGTAAGCGTCTTGGTTCTTATAATATTATGTGCGTTTTTCAGAATTTTCACAAACTAGGCATTTAGTGAACTATAAACATGAATATTCACGGTCTTGTATGAGCACCCCAGCAACTTCAGTTCTATTAGATCTTTTTGCCATCACGGGACCCGTCTTCTCCAGTAGAACCAAAATCATAATATCTCTTGCCCTTTTATTCTTTAAACTATGCTTTCTAAGCTAATTTTTCAACTTAAGAATGACGAAACTGGCGATTCTGCACTAAAGAGATTTGCTTGCTACAAAAACGCGACACGCCACAATACTCCATCTGTTCAAGAGTCTCAATGGATTTAATCATTTTCTTCATTCTCTGTCGTTTGACTCTACATTGTTTCTACATTGAACATTTCATATTATTTTCGGTATATCGTTTACTTTACAGTGCGCTCTCTCCTTCTCTTTTTGCATCTCAAACCGTTCTTTTGTGAATATCAAAAATCTTTCTATTATTTTTCTCTCTTTCTTCCTCTCGAGAAGAATTTGATGTTTTCATTTTTTATCGTTTTGCTTTGTTCGTCTTTTTCACAATAATCGATAGTAAAGTGCCAACGTGGTATTTTCATAGTCTGGAATTATATACACAAAATCATAGTATTTGACAATCAATGATTATATTCCAAACATTCATTAGTCATTCATATCACCAGTTTTGACAACGTTCAACATTCTATTTCCTATTTTTCTGTTGATGAATCTAAATTTCCATGGTACTTTTTTTCTTTTCAACTCTAAGTCCCCATCTGCAAAACCATTTCTTTTAAATATCTCTCTCTTTTTCTTTCTTACACCATTGTACGCGACACGTATGTTATGAAACGGAAGAAAAAAACGTTTCTGTCGTCTGCGCACCTGCTCTCTTTTCTACACTTTTGGCATTCCCCGTTCGTTGCAACGTAGCTTTCTGATTCGGTTTTGTCGATGAAAATTTTTTGAAGGATAAAGTTTCCACTTTGAGTTGCGTCAGTTCTTCCCTTTACACTTTCTCAGCCATGCTTTGTAACACGTTCTGTAAAAAGTTGTTATAAAAAATGCTTCAGAAGATGTCTCACTTGAAAGCCTACGTCACGGATTCTGAAAGGCCAGCTATCGGTGGAAGCATTTTTGTCGCAGAAGCAAATTTGACCAATGATAAAACCGTCTCAGACGACTCGTTCACAGAAATCAAATTTGAAGATGTGAGTTACCCTTTTTTCAACTGATATGGTAAACAATCGAAACTTTTTCAGTACAGAAAACTTCAACCAACTATGAAGAACTTCTATGGAAAGGATTTGGAAATTAAATTTCTGGTAGATAAAACTGTCGAAAAGCTAACTGGCTGGCAGTTCTTCCACACGGCTGCTTCCGGCTTTCACATCTTCTCTCATATCTTTCCGGTATGCCATTGTTTGAATAAACCGCTAGAGAGGGGGAAAAGAACAAAAAAAAAAGTTTCAAGCATAAGTATTGGGAAGGTTTTGGTTCTTGAGATTGACAATTTACTGCTATAAGAGACAAGGTTTTGATGAAAACATCAACCCATACATTTGAAATCGAAGGAAATTATCAACGATAATGGGGGTAACACGCTCTTCAAAAATCTAATAAATGAAAAATTCATTAAGGAAGTTCACTTTGTATTTAAGTTGTTGCTCATCTAAATAGCTAATCTTTAAAAGGGTTTTGGGGTGTTCGAATGGTTCATATTCTTATATAATAAAAATTTCAGGCAGGAAAGGAAGGTCAGGACAAGGCCCGAAAACTTATCAAGGAGAGGCTGGAGCAATTAAACAGACCTATTGCGGTAAACAGGCCAACCCGAGGGTTACTCCACGACCATACCTACGTACAAGCCGACTCACTCTAAATATCATGAGTAATCATCTTATAACCATTCTTCTATTTCTCCTGTTACTCTTTCCCCCCAAGTTGCTTTCTCCAATTCATACTTTCTCCATGGTTATCTCTTTTACCCTAGATTTCCTTCTCTAATTGTCACTAATTCATCCCACTTTGTGCCAAACAATTATTGTATAACGTTCAGTTCACATTGTTCCACATAATTGTTTAGTGTATCACTTCCCCACATTTTCCCCTTTCTGTCTCACGCCTGCAACCTTTAAAGGTTTTGTCCAATGTCCTCTCAATATTCTCTCCTCACTTATCACCTCAACGCTTGCCGCCACTTCTTGTCACCCTAGTGGGCGGTCGGATTTCGGAAGGACTCGTACTGATGTTCATTCACCACACGCCGACACCACGCCCTAGACGATTGCTTTCTTTAGGCACCGGTAGTTGGACGACTACATGGACGAAGGATCGATGGTGTCATCGTTGCGCCCTAGCTCACTCATCTCTCTCCCTTCCGCCATAGAACAACAGTCGATCCAGCGAGCATCAATCAAGAAAATAGTAACCCCAGAAAAAGCATGCATCTCCTCTATACACCCTAAATTTCTTTAACTAATACACTGAACCACAAACAAGTCATACAATTTCTCTCGCCAGCCATTTTTTGCTCTTCTCTCTATTTTATTACGGTGTTTCCCTACACTCCAGGTATATACTTCTTATGTGTTTTTTCTTTTCAATAAATCAAGAACTTTAAAAAACATTTGGGTTGTCATCATTTGAAAAAAATTTACTGAAAAGTTATTATCTTCGTTTGTTTTTTGTTCTGCTTCAGACCACCTAAACAATACCTATTGGCGGATTTACAAATTAACAACCCTACATCTCAATTTCGTCTTACCACCACCTCTTTTTCTTCTCATATTCCTCTCATCATCCACATGCATGCTTCATGCCCACAAGTCTCACTTGATTCTTTCCCGCTTTCTCTCGCATTAAGAAAATAAGAGAGAAGAAAAAACGTTTGGAAAAGAAGAGCCTGAAGACATCTTTTATGGGAGGGAAACATAAAATGAAAGCTGCCCTCTTTAGTTCAAGTACTCTTTTTTTGGTCTGGAGTTGTCTGCCCTTTCATATTAAGCGTGGCCCTGATGAAGTCGAGTTTCACGATTTGGGTTGATTTTTTGTGGCTCTTAGTGAAATTCAACTTCTTATTTTCGTTCAAAATCAATATGTGTATAGTTTTCATCTAGGTGTCATACAAAAATTATATGTGTTTTCCATTCAGACATACCCCTTCTTTTTTCCGTTTCTCATAGCAACTGGTCGTCAGTATAAAAAAGAGAAAAAGCTTTTTTTCATATACGCAGCCACTAAAAATGGACGACGAGACAAGTAAAAACAAAGCAATGGACAGTCTCCTGAAGATTTCGAGCCTTTTCCATGGAGTTGGTAAGTCGTTTTTTCTATTAGAAATAGCATTACATTTATTTTATGTAGGCAATTCGCTTAATGAAAACACTATTCAGATACTCGAGACTCTGTTGCAATGAGAAATTTCTGGAAAAGAAACACTCCATCCTCTTCTAACTTTGAACAAAGTAATGCATCTTTGGTCAACGGAAAGAAAGGTGAGAACGAGAAAATCACAAGAAAATTGATTGTTTTTGTTTTACAGAAAACGGAAAATCACTTGGAAAAAGAGCACACGAAGAGGAGCAAGCATATGAAGTAAAACAGATGGAAGAGGAAGAAGAAGAGGAAGAACAAGATTATGTTATTATTGATTCGGACCATGAAACAGATGAGGAGGAACTTGTCCTATGTAAGCTTGCCATTTATCAAGACATTTCACAAAAATTCTAATTTTGTATTTGAGTGGACGACGATGTCCAAGACGGTTTTCCATGTCCGGAGTGCAACAAGGTTTTTGGCACTGAAACAAACATGGAAAGACACAGGAAACGTATGCATCTGGAAAAAAATCCAACCCCATGTCCTCTGTGTGAAAGTGTGTTGGCTCATAAGAACAATATTTCAGTGCATTTGTGGAAATGCTATCATGATACATCAGAAAAAGTAGACGAGGTGAGAGTTTTCAATCAAGTTCGTAACTTTGTATGACGAATGTTGCAATGCATTTTCAAAATGAACAAGGTGAAATATGTTACTTTTTTATTTCCAGACAATAGAAACTATCCTCAGTAAGTACTTCGAAGAACTGAATCTATGGAAGAAGGGTCTACTTGAAGAAATGCCTAAGGTTCCAGGAGGAACAATGGACAGCATGGGACTAGTGACAATGAGCGATTTATCGCGTTTCGAAAGCTTCAACCTTTTTCCGTATAAATTTCAACGTTGACTGAATGTGTTCAAAAATTCTTTACTTGGTAATTGCATCATTTTTTCTTAGTGTTCGTGAAACACCGAAACCATTTCTGACATTCCTTCAAAAATCTTTTTTTTTGTACCAGAATAGCCTTTCTTCCTCGGATAATAACTTGATTGACATCCTCTATCATCAAACTTCCCTCAATAGTTTGTTCCTTCCTTTGTGTATAACAGAATCCGGCCTGATCCTTACTTTTGAATCTATTGTTTCCCGTACAAACCATTCCCAACAAAACCCCAAACCTATCAAAAACAAAATTTCACATAATTTATTGGAAAACCTATTCATAAAACCCATAATAAACGAACCAAGTTTAAAAAGTAATGAAGACATGAAAAACAAAATGTAACAAAGGAAAGACAATAACAACCGAAACTGAGAGAAATGACAACGTGCGGCACAACAGAAGATAGATGGGCAATTGTCATAATACTTTGTTATTTCCGCTGCAAGATGCCACCAACCTGAAATGAAGGAATATATGAAACTGCGAAAAATGTCTTTTAAATTGGCTCGCTGCTATGTAAACGAATGAAAAATGATATTGAGACTATATTTTATGTGTTCCAACTGAAAACTCACTCAATTCAACTCCTAGCCAACAGAAAAGTCTTCTAAAGTTTTACACATTTCCTTCTAGTCTCAAATCACTGACCTCGTTTCATAAAAATCAGCGGAAGCAGTTGAAAATCTTATCGAAAACCCACTTTCTGGCCGCACTGCTTTTGGTTTTGACCTCTTTCTTGGACTTTTCAGGGACTTGGTAATCGAAACCAGCAAATGGGTCGTTTTCGATTTCACCTTTCATCGCTTTGAATGGTGATTCCTCTGGTGGCATGTCAGTGAAAAGAGTGTCGAATTGAGAGACGTCTTCCTCATTCTTGATGTTTGGCCTGAACGGAGCCTCAAAATTACGAGTATGTAATTTGTCCCAGTCGATGACATCGAAGAACTCCATAGTTTTGATTTGTTCCATTCCGATGCGTTTATGTGGAGGTCGCGTTAGAAGACTTTTAAGAAAAGCTTTTCCTTCAAGAGAAAGATTGGCTGGCATTCTGATCTTGCCTCTCCTAATGTTATCCTTCTGCTCTTCTTCAGTATTTCCATAGAATGGTGGGCCTCCTGTTAGCATATCATACATTACTACTCCAAGTGCCCAAATATCCACAGAATGTCCGTATGGTGATTTGTTGATGATCTCCGGTGCCATATATTCCACTGTTCCACAGAATGTTGATGTGTAGCTTCCCTTTGGTAAGTTGAACTTGCTCAATCCAAAGTCGGTAAGTTTGATGTGTCCATTCTTATCGAGCATGACGTTGTCGGGCTTCAGATCTCGATAAATGATGTGATGATCATGAAGATGCTCAAGAGCAAGAGTGATTTCAGCAAGGTAGAATCTAGAGGCTTCTTCATTCAAATGTTCCTCTCTGTTCAGAAGAGTGAACAGCTCTCCGCCAACAAGGAATTCAAGCACTAGGTACAGTTTCTTGTTGATTTCGAAACTGTAGTGCATTTCACAAAGGAATGGTGACTTGACGGTCTCCAGGATCTTCTTCTCATCGTATAGATGATTCAGATCAATCTTCTTTGTTGGCTTTTTCACAACTTTCAATGCGAATATTTGGCCGTCGTCCTTCTTTCGAGCTTGGAACACCTGGAAATGGAAGGAATTGTGACTTTTGCTAAAACATTTTCAAAATATCAAGCAGTGTTGTAGAAATAAGTTAGCATTACTAGAATGGTTGGGTGTTTTCACTTATGATCCTCCCAAAATGGGTCTTTTTGCCCTGAAACGTTTTTGTGGAGCCAAAGTTTGTCCCCAAACTGGCTAGGAGCCAACATGTATAAGCAGTAAAAGCTAGAGGCTATTTCAAAATCACATGTTACTCAGATTCTTTGAAGAAACTGCGCGAACTTTACTCGAGCCAAAATTCTCTACAAAAGTTGGGAGGAACAATGCAGAGTAGCACTACATTTTAATGATTCTTCTCAATAATTGAGCAGCTTTTTCAATTTTTCCCAGCTTCACAGTGTAGCCTACTATATTCAGTGTTTGAAAACCAACTCACTTTTCCATATCCGCCTTTTCCAACGACTTTCATCAATTCAAAATCCTCTGGTCCTAAAGACTTGTCCTTCATCGAAACATTCTTCAATGCATCTCCCAACGGTTTCTCGAAGCTTGAAGAATTTCTGTAATTAGACACTTTCACAGGTTTGTAAACTATTTTCTAAATTGTTCATTTGAGTCTTCGAGTGCTACTGACAAAATAAAGTTAAAAACTTACTTCTCCATCGCATGAACTTTGCTGTTCAAGGTGTTGCCGTTTCTCGTTTTCATTGAGATGATTATTCGATGTCCGTGCACACAATCGGCGCAGGTTAGAGAGCAAACGGTCTACAGTCGTTCTCCCGGACAGTGTCTTGATGCAACAGCATCGACACTCTAGGCCCTCTTTTTGACAATAGTACAGGCGAAAGAGAGACAAAGGTTAGGGAAGGAATGATGGACCGAAGGCAGATGGTGCTTTTTGTATGTGTGTGTGTGTGATGCAATGTAGGGAAATGGTCTTCTCGGAGAGAGGCCCAACAGCCAACAAGCAGGACCGCATTGATGGGGGTAGGCGATAATAAGAGAACGGTGATGATGGGATAGGCCGTGTGCTATGGGTTGGCAGGCTGCCAAGAAGGTGTAGGGGAATGTATTCAAAAAGTGAGGACGGGAAAACGAAAAAAAAACGTTTATTGAAAAAGTGGACGGAAAATGTTATAAAAACATAAAGAGAAGATTGGATTGAGCTAGTAGTATTGCATAACGTTTCAAGTTGGATTTCAGATTTGAGTTTAAAATATCGACTTCAAAAAGGGCGGGAATTTTGATAAAAACGAGAATGGAATGTCAGAAGTAGTTATCGTAATCTATATTGACTCGCATCATCGCAACCTTTGGTTTATTTTTCCTGGATTCTGCAAAATTGCAAGTTATGTTGTCTTCTTCTGTTATCTCGATTAGACTTTCACAGAGCCGAAATTCTCAAAAGTCTTTCCTTTGTGAATCACTCAGACATCACCAAAACTCGCCATTTCTGATTCCCCATGACTACATATCATTTCGAGAACGTTAATCAAGTGATTCAGTATTTTATTTTTTTCTCGAGCTTTTCACTCATCGTGTCTCAGTCATCATGAACTTTTTCTTTTTTGCCCTGGTTTCATCGTCAGAAAAACGCTGCATTGTTATATCATTCTTATATATAAAAAGCCAGAGGGGTATGTCCGTTGGTTTGTCGGGATGTTCGCACTTTTTGGGCAAGAAGAAAGAGAGACTTGCCCCCAAAAGGGTTCGAACCTGCGGCCTTGCGAACAACAGCCGCGCGCTCCTCCACTGCGCCCACCGGACCACGAAAACTGGGGGACCTGTTTGCCTACAGGTGACAACGGGTTCCAGTTATATGGAGCGGCGAAGCCGCGACCAGTGAAAAAAGTGAGGAGCGCAGCGACGAACAGTTTAAAGAAGCCTGTTGAAGCGCCGGAGGCGCGACAAACAGGCTGGTGTAGCAATAAATATTAAGACACTTTGTAGCCTTGGTTTACGTCGTAAAGGACTTAGCAACCAATTTTTTTTCTGTAGAAAAAATTCTTATTCTCTCAGAAGCAAGCAACTTCCCAACCATTCAAATCCCTATGAGCCATTCATGAAGTCTAATTTACATTGTGATATTTGATATCACCCTTGTGCTTTTATACTCGTAACCAAAAGTGAAATATCAGTATTGACGCTAATGGATAACACCCGTAATTACACCCGTTAATGTGAATATTTTTACTTTCTGCTCTTTTCTATTTCTTTGTTCGGTGATCAATTTGAAATCAAGAGTTTGTTGAGTAAACTTTTACTGAGAATATACATCCATAAACATTTCTCGAATCAGTTTCAGAAAGGCATTTATCGATTAAGAGAATATCTCGAAGCTCAACTTAACACAAACATACTCAGTAAGCCAGCTCTTTTTATCATTTCTCATATCAACTTGTCTTTTGGTATCACGCTAGTTTTCTCTTCGCCTCCTCTTTGCCTGAAGTATCTGACAAACATCAGTTCAAAAAACAGGGACTTGAAACCTGTAATTTGACCACAAGAGTCTCAGTTCTGATTACTTCTTTTCAGTATTCTATTCTTATCGATTCTACCAAAAATGCCGACCTTCGCTAGTATTTTGGACGGACGTGTCAGGGCGCCTAATTCTCTTCAAAAAACACTTATCGATATACGTACAATGGTAATGATTGGATACCAGTGATAACGTAAGAGCTAATCATTTTTCAGATGCTAAAGACAACCAACACACTCATTGAGCATGCCAGAAAAGAGAAACTTAACAAAGTGAGCCACGTCAACAGTAGGACTTTTAAAGGAAACTTTCAGATCATATCCTGTGAAGTAATTGCGATTGCTGGGTATGATCTTGAGAAAGAAGAACCAATAATTTCCAACCAAGGAAGTCTTCATCTCCAGGATGATCAAAACGTAGGTTGACAGGAGTATCTTCAGATTACAACCTTCTTTTTTCCGATCAACAAACTCGACAAGGAATTGATGCAAAATCTTGCCAGACGCTTCCCAGGAGTATGTAGCTAGACTTTCCAAAATCATCAAAAAAGTAGTTACATTTTTCAGTTTGATCAACTTGGGTTTTACATCGTGACTATGACGGAAATTCAAGAAAAGATTGAGAAACCATTTGATATCAACAAGGAGTCAGATTTGGGCTCATTGAACCAAATAGAAGACAAAAAGGTAATTTCAGTCTATAGTGGGATATGATTGATGAAGTTATTCAGGTTAATCGATTTGTTGATCAGTATCTCGAAGGCGTACAATACCATTCACAAAGATACACGGTTAGTTTCCAACTAGTCTGATCAATTTTGAATCAGTGATTAATTTCAGCGCGTCACAATTTTCATTGAAAAGGGAAACTCAGATGTAGAGACCAAAACCACTCGTTATTGCTTTCTTCAATGGGGTCCGCAGGCTATGGCATCGCCTTCTTTATCGTCGATCTTCTCATTGAGTTTCTTCATGAAATACCTGAGCGGAGTTGTAGTAATCTTCTTCTTGCTTCTTATTTACTTCTGCAAAGATCATTTTGTTGCCTTCATTCGTGATGCATTTGATTTGTAATAATGGATTGTTTTGTCAAATTGACATGGGAATGAAAATATATATTTGGAGTTTTTGTTTTCCGTTGTAGGACGCAGGTTTTCAGATGTGTTCAATTCCATTCTTGCATCTTAAAATTGGCTCATTTTCGCTGCATGTAACGCTATCATAATGTGTTATTTTGGCGCTTTCTAATTGAGGCTTTGTATATGATCAAAAAACTAGCCACGCTATCAGATTTTTATAAAAATATCGTTTCAAATTTTCCCTGTAATCAGATGAAACATGGATTTATTTGACAGAGAACGTTCTTTTTCCCACCAAACGTATCTATTCGAAACTCCAATTTCCTCTATCAGTGAGATCATATAAGCAAAGAGGAATGGTTTCATCTCTATCTTTTTGCTTATAACAATATCCAATTACCTTCACCATTTGCAATTTTTGTTTATAACTGCGCCCTCTAATGTTTATTCCACGCCCACTTGCTCCCTCGATCCTGTTCTCCGCTTTCCACCACATCATCATTCAGCACGGTTAACCTCATGTTCTTACTAAGAATATTGCCGATTCGTGAGTTGAAAGTTCATTTTTCAGTTTATTTCTTACTATACATTTTTCAGTATGGCTAGTAGTCTGGCATGTTTCGAATGTTACCCCACAAGGAATCAAAAAACTCAATTTGCAAGAGAAACTGCTGCAAAATTACAATTTTAGGATCCGTCCGGTGAAGAAAGAGACAACTGTGACTCAAGTGATGGTGTTCTTAAATATTGCTCATGTAGAGAAAGTTGTGAGTTTATCGAAACGTGTTTCAAATTCAAGTTCATAAGGATAGAGGTTAATTCTTTCGGTAAATTTTAGGACGAAGAAGAGCAAACTGTTCTAGTTCATGGTCATCTTTGGGCTTCTTGGATGGATGAATACATTGCATGGGATCGCAAAAAAGAGAACATGACACGAATTACAATTCCTTCATACAGACTATGGCAACCTGCAATTGCTTTGTACAATAGGTGACAATAACACTTTTGTTCCTTCTTCTCAAAATAACCATTTAGTGCTCGTGGAAACTTGTGGCATCTCTCCATGTATGGCTTGCCAGCAAATGTTTTTTATACCGGAAAAGTATGGGCTAGTGGCTCTTTCTCATTTCATGTCACATGTCAATTCGATTTCACGAACTGGCCTTTTGATAGCCAGGTATGTGGACCCCTTCAGATCTATTGTGATTGTTTTTGTTTTTAGGAATGCCCAATTGTTCTAGCAGACTGGGTGTATGGGCTTGCTCAGGTCAATTTGAGTGATCCTAATCTTTATGCTGAGTATGCAAAACCATCTATCAGACTCAATTTTGATCCTCTTGACAGCTCCAAAAAGAAACGTCATGTGGGAGGTACGTCTTCGGAATCTTCACATATCATTCGGAATAAATTTAGGTTGGGAGGTATTCAATTCGTGGAAGAAGCACTGCTATTGGGGACCAGGAGGTTGCAATGAGGAAGCACCAAAAGACAATTATGATCAGTATTGGTCCCTTTTGGAATTCGGAGTTATTCTGAAAAGACATCTTCCATACTTCCAAATGACTGTCATTTTCCCTGTTGTAAGTAAACCATCAGAGTCTCATATATGTAGCTGTAGTTCCAATTCAGTTGACAACTTGTGCACTCATTCTTCTCCTTTTCTGGTTGGATTCTTTCTTTTCTTGTTTGTTCATGATTATGTTTAATATTGTTATCCAAGCAACATACGGATGGAATATTTTAGGCAAAATGCCTCCAGGAAGTGGTAGAACACCAAAGATTAGTGAGTTTTTGAATACTATTCTCAATAAACACTTGTGGATTTTCAGTACACCTCTACGTCTTGAATATTATTATTACTATTCTCCAAATATCTCTTCTGGTTTTCTTCAAACTCTTTAGAGAAACAATGCCGAAAGATTACACTTTCAATCTTGGGTTTGATATCACTGAGATTCCGAAAAAAGTGGGATTGCAATCATTGTTCGCTTCAAAAGGACTATCATTCGATCCTCAAGAGTAAGTCGAAGGGTCAGGTTTCAACTTGATTCAATATGAAAATTCAGATTATTCTCTGGACCGGAGTCAGAGTCAATTGAAGGAATTTTGGAACGAGGCGGTGATTCTGCCAGCACATCAATTGGAATTGGAAATCCACTGAATGATGATGCATTCGATAACTTCCAAGGATCTGCAACGTCGTCTTCTTTTTCAGATAATCAAGTTTTGATTGATCTACCAACGTCTTCAAATGCAGAACCAGTTCTCAAAGAAAGCATTGAAAACTTGAATGACAAAAAGGAGGAGGAGGAAAATACCAAGGAAAAAAAGGCCAATGGAGATGGGAAACTCTGTGAGCAACTTCACCATATCAACCGTTTCTTGTTCTACGCAGTTGTTATCGCTTACATAATGACTCTTCTCTTGTTCCTTTACACTTGATGAAAGATAAGTTATCTTTGGAACAAACATGCTAATCTTAATACTTATGGAGTTTCCTTTTTTGTATGTTTACATAATCTTTGAAATGTTTATCTTTATTTGAATTAACAGTCTTTTTTTAATTATGAATATCATCAATTCTCATTATAAGCAGGAATGTTGGTTGAGAACAAGAGTGAGGGATAATATTGGTAACAGAACAGAGAGGAAGAGCGAACTTGAACGAAGGAGAGAAGAAGTGAATGACAAATAGATCTGAGAATGCTTCGGAGAAATTTGAGAGGAAGGATTCACATGATACTGAGCAAAGGCCAACAGGGTGGCAGATTTTTATACCCTCCCGGTGAATCTAGTGGGGTGTATTCGTCACACACCTCACACTTGATCCCGTGTCTACTGTTTCCATGAATATAGCAACACGCTTTACACAGATTGTGCCCACAGTCTGAAAATTAGTTTCTGTCTAATTATAAGAACGGTCCTAAAACTTACTTAATACTAATGGTTTGAATCGATTTTTGTCGTAGAAATATTCGCATTTGGGGCACTTCTTCCAGTTCTGGATTATTTTTCTTTTTTTCACAAAATCTTTGTTCTGATTTTGTGAACTCATTTTTTTCTTCAGACTGGCTTTCACATCGGCGGCTTTTTTTCTAACCACCCTAACTTTTTTTCCAATTCCTTTCGATTCTTCTTCCAATTGTTGCTCCTTGGTTTGCAACTCAACTATCTTGTCATTGGCAGTTTTTATATTATCCTTGAGACTTGTTATAAGTTTTTGCTGTGATCCAAGTTTTTTGTATCGGGCACGTTCTTCTTTTCGAATTTTAAAAAGTTTCTGATCACATTCTTCAATTTCCGTCTGATATTGTTTGATCTTTTCGTTCAATTCTCTTTCTTTTTTTGTGAATGGTTTCACTTTCTTAGGAATTGGGCGAGGGTCTGGTGAAAAGCGTCGTGGTGACTCTCTGACTCTTTTCTCTTCGGAATCAGATTGAACAGAACTCATGATTAGCCTGGAAATAAAAATTGATCATTATTTTTTGAGAATACAACGGCATAAAATGAAACAGGGTAGAAAAGGGTACATGGGAAAAATAGGGTCAAAACATGTCTGTGAGTCAAAAATACACGACTGCATCTGTTTTGCGCATCGAATCGATCAATAAGTAGTCGTCATCCATCGATGAGTGCTCGCAGGCAGACAGACGACGTTCAAGACTTGCGAATACACGCCTAGGTAGGTGGAGAGCGCGCGCAAAGAGGCAACACACAAGGTATTCGGATGCAATAAGGGGTCCATCCAACCCCATCTGCAACATTTGGAAGAGAAGAGACATTCGGTTTCTACAGTATTGATTCGATTGTCACTCATCCATTTTGATATTTCACGAAATGATTACCTTTTACAACGGGAGAGTTATAAAATCTTGACTTGCTCGTTTCAACTTTTCTAAATCTAAAACCTGCTGGAACCTCAATTTGTAGATCACGTTGCTTTCTTTTACACTAATCCCTGCCTTTCCTATCTTTGTTAATGATTATGTTCTTCTTCAAGACTGTTTGTATAACTTTTTTAATCAAATTTTCAGACATGGCTCGCACCCAATCAAACCCAAAAAGTGGACAGAAGTCTGAGAGAACGACAAAACTCGAAAATACTTTGAGAAAACATGCAAAAGAGCTTTCCCGCAAGAAAGCTGAATTGAGTTCCAAGGAACAACAATCTAAGCTTGGTGGGGACCAATTAAAAGACGTCATCGAAGAAAAGAAAGCTCACGAAAAGAAATTTTGTGAAAAAATGGAGGAGCAAGAAGAGTTAGAGAAAACCGTCAATAAACTGAACGGAAAACTTCTAAAACCGAGAGCTGATTTTGAAAAAGGAAATAGGGATCTTCAGAATGTTCAGCGCAAACTCCGCACCGAGAATCAAGCCAGTTGTTCTGCTGTGAATAATGTTGAGGAGTTTGAGGCCCTTAACAAGTTGAAAGATTGTCCAATTTGTATGGACACATACAACAATGCCCGAGTACCACTCGTACTTAGTGAGTTTTTTTTTTCAAAAAAATAACTTTTTTTTCTGAAAGAACTGTGAATAGTCCTGTTTTTCAAAAATATATTATTTTCAGGATGTGGGCACACATTGTGCAGTGTGTGCTGCCAAGGATTAGTCCGCACGAACCAAAATTTGATCTGCCCAACCTGCAGAAAAGACTGCAAAGTAACATCTCGAGATCAAATAAAAAATCTGCCACAAAGCCAATTTGTAATTGACTTCATGCAAAATTGTTAATTTTTTGTTCATGTTTAAATTCTTCTGTAAATGATACAAATTCTTCTGTTAGGACCTGCTTGATAATAAATTTTTGAAGTGAAAACTTGTTGGATTATTTTTCATTCTTTTCATTGTCCTAAACTTTGCTAGTTTTTCGAGACTACTTAGTAACATGCTTCCGACTTATAATGTGGCTCTCCCTTCTCTCTGTTTATCTCTTCAACCTGCACTTCTTGTGTTTGAAGGCCGCGCGAGGGGTTTCCAAGACAACACATTTGTCAAAACCGCGCAAAACTTCCGGAAACTCATCAGACAATTATGTATTCCTTTGGGTGTTTTGCTTTCCACTGAACTATCAAACTCAATCGTGAGTTTTCTGGCAAATCTATTATCATCAGGCATTGATGAACTTTACTTCTTTTTTCCTTTGCACTTTACTGAGCAGAAATAATGTTAGAAATAAAAAGGCAACTTGATAGGCGGAGTCTATTTGTAGTTAATACTCATTCTTGCTTCTTATCTTACCTCAGTTTCTACAAACCTTTTGCGAATCTGAATCTCTTTTCTGCTTTAATGAGCCATACTTTCAGACTTGGACATGTAAGAGGCTCCAGAAGAAGAGGAGTCATTTTTAGACTATGTGGATAACCTTTACCTTTCTCAATTATCCGACTATTTGAGTTTGGCTGACATGTAAGTTCGGACGAGGGCATTCCAAGTAAAATGCTTTGAAATTTTCAGATTTTCATTGTCCTTCGTAAACACTTTACTCGAACAGAAAATCATGCTACATCGTTTACCAATACGCTACATGAAAGTCGTTTTTGGCAGACACCACTCTGAGATTGAATTCTTGTCAAACGACCGCCGCACTCTTGGTTTCATTTTCAATGATTCAAACAAGCACGAATCAAAAAAAGCTATAAAGTTCAATATTGGGGAATGTCAACTTATATGGTAATGATTAGACTATTCTTGATAATAAAAAATAATCGTGTTGCAGTAATCCAATTTTTGATGGCTATTGGTATCACGTTGAAAAGTCTGGCAATGAGCACAAAGAGATCGAAGTTCTGAAGTATTTGATGAAAATTTTTAACTGCTCCAATGCATATGTTGATGAACTGTCTCTCGATTTGGAAGTAGTGTCAAATATCAAACTTATATGCGAAGGCTTTGAGATAGTCCGAATAATAAATAGATTCTCGATTCGCCAGTGTTCTTCGAATTTTTTCAACTATTTGAAATTTGACGAAGACTTTGAATGGATTGCGAATAACTTGCCAATTGATGAATTTTATGTTCATAAGAGCAAAGAGTTCAAAAGTACACTCTGGCTCTCCACTAACTCTATTTTCAATCATCAGGTTGATAGATTTAACAAAGTGAGTAATCTGTGTTTTCTCGTAAGTCCAAAAGATGAAAGTTTAGGTCTTCAATTTCAAACACGTCAATTTCGCAGAAGCCCATTGGCTCACAGGACTCGACCTTCTGAATATGAACGCTCAAACCATTATAATATTAAGGCATCGTCTGACGGAAGAAGACATCAATACATACATTCATTACTGGTTAAACTCCAAATCAACCACTCTGTGTTGGTTGGAAATTGGACAAACCGATGAACTTTTGAACATCGATAAGATATTCAAAGGTTTAGTTCTTGAACCAGACACTTATAAGCTCCAAAACAAGAATTGGTATGTTTTTTCTTAACTTTTCAAACAAACTAGTCAGTGCTTTTTCAGTCATTGTCTATACCGGAGATTTGAAACAAAGGAAGTGATGCCATTTAAATTTGATCGTGATACGATACAAATCACTCGTCCACATGATAAAGTGACAGCTTCCATCACAATTAATTTTGAGGCCTTCTTCTTTCATGTCAAGAATAACGGACCCATTGTTCCTCCAAGATGGAAGACAAG
This sequence comes from Caenorhabditis doughertyi, assembly GCA_963572265.1. Taxonomy (NCBI): domain Eukaryota; kingdom Metazoa; phylum Nematoda; class Chromadorea; order Rhabditida; family Rhabditidae; genus Caenorhabditis; species Caenorhabditis doughertyi. The sequence continues at coordinate 27,137,361 of OY751558.1, read as the reverse complement.
ACGTTCGTGGGCTCGCGGATTGGAGGGATAACCTGTTTCAATTAGAATGCAATTTCGGAAGTTTTCGATTTGATATTTTCTTTTGATAGTGTTTCAGGTCTCATTTTTTCTTCTTCGAAATGTAGAAACTTACACAGAACAATATTTTACACATTCCATTTATTTTTTCCATCTAACATTTCCAACTATTATAATTAATCGTGATATGTATGGACATTCATTTAACCACTGTTAATCCTTTTTCACATTTTTTCTAATGTAATTTTATGAATAATAAAACTTTTATATGAAATTCTTTATTGGCAGTCTTTTTTACAGACACACCTCATATGGTTTCAAAAAAGATAAAACAAAGAAACTTCTCAATCAGAACACATAGACTTCTTCCAACCAAAATTCAATCTGTTTTCTATCTTTCTTCCGCATCGAAAAATTGCACCTTCCTCTCTTTTTTCACCATTCGTTTTCTCTAATCCTCTGCCATTCTCGCTTTCTCTCTTCACGTTTTGTTTTCAATGGCTTCTAACTTTCTATCTTTCACAAATGGAAGCATGTTGATAATCTCTGAAACTTTACTTCCATTCCCAGAAGACTCCTTCCCTCCCTTCTTTTTCTTTCCAGTAAATGCGAGTTCATCTCCTCCCCCCTCGTAACCAATTGGTCAAAACCAGCATGCATTCGGTGGAGGTGCGTCGCCTGTATAGCTCAGTGGTAGAGCGTCTGTCTCGTAAACAGAAGGCCGGCGGTTCGATCCCGCCTGTGGGCATTTCTTTTTGATTTTTTATGGGATTGTTTGTAGAGAGGCTTGGATTCACAGGCGGCTTCAGATTTCTCAGATTTTTAAATGAGGGAGAAGCTATTTTATTAGAAAAAAAAGGAAAACGAGGGAATAGGTTAAATGGATGGTGGTGCTTTTCGGAAAACCGTGTTTTCTGATGAATGTTTGTGTTTAAAGATGAAGTTTATTAAATACTTGATTGTGAAATTATGCGGTATGATTACAAGAAAACAATGAAAAATTGAATAGTGTTTAGGGAAAACATGACAAAACAAGATTATATTAAACATCAGCGAAGTCTTCTGATTTCTGAATAGCTGTCAGTTTCTTCATATAAAAAGTGTTCATTCTCTTCTGTCTGGTGAGCTTGGACGACATCATTTGATACTTCACTTCGGCCTGACTCGTCTTCAAGTTTCGATACTGGGACTTCGATTTGCAGAACTTTTGTTGACGGCACAGCGGTTTGGAGGTCGCGTCCTTGGTTGATTCTGACTTTCCTTGAGCAATTTTTGAAGATGAACCGTGATTCCAGACACTTTCATCGAGAGAATTTGCAGATTTCTTGGACTGAAAATTATATATTATATAAAATGAAGAAAATCTAAGAAATAAACTTACTTTTCTGATAGCCTGAAGTTTCTTGACGAGAGAGGCAAAGGATGGCATGATGGAAATTGAAAATGAGAAGAGGTAGACGATCAGATGAGATGAGACTGAATGGTGCAGTTGCACATCAATCACTCCTTATATATGCAAAAAATGATGACAAATGTTGTGGGCGGGGTTTCAGTTATCTAGATTTGATGACAATTCACAAAAAATGATGATAAATTCAATAGCTCTCTCAAAGCAATAAAGGTTTATCTGGATCTAGATATGAATGTAAGATTTGATGACTGATATGAATAAATCTGAAAGTGAACATGAAACTTATGGGGGTTCGCAGAAAACCCTTGCAAGCAAGACAAATTACATGATCCCACATACAAACAAAAAGAGAATATTTTTGCAGGAGTTCTGATTTGAGGATGGACATGGCTTAATCCAAATATGTTAAGAGTTATGATATTTTCAAAACTTCTGGTATTAGGATAAGTGTTCTTTTGTTTTAATTTTGTTGAACTTCTTTCATCTCTTTCAGGAATTACAACTTGCATTTCGGAGGTTAATCGCTGTTAAAACTCAAGCCGAGCAACCTTGGGCAATCTTTCTCTATCATGGACAATCTTTCCCATGAAATCAACCATAAGAACCTCGTATTTTGACAATCACGAATGATGTAATCACTGATCGACTTTCTACTGCATATTTCATAAATTCCAGAGAATAACAGTACTGGTCTTTGGTTTTTGAATGAGTCATAATGCTTATAAAAGCGGGTCCTAAATCTCATTTTGTTTCATTTGGGACGTTTTAGTTCCTTTCTTCCAATTTCACAATTTTTGTGTTTTTGACCTAATTGTTTTTGACACCTCTCTGATTGTAGTTCAGAATTTTAGTGAGAAATCCAGTGTTCTCTTAGTTTTGCATCTAACTTCACTCACTTAATTTGACATCATGAATGATTTTCAGCCTGTTTCCTCTAGATCATCAGAATCATAGTATGGTTCAAAACTATTTAGTAGTTGATACTGATCGATTTACCAATGGTTATTTCAAAATTCCAGAGAAAAACAGTACTGGTCTTTGGTTTTTGAATGAGTCATAATGCTTATAAAAGCGGGTCCCAAACCTCATTTTGTTTCATTTGGGTCGTTTAAGTTCCTCCCTCCATGTTTTTTGATTTTTTGAAAGCTTATTGATGGCAGTTTAAAAGTATTGATAAAAAGCTCAATTCTTCACTGGTTTTGCATCTAGCTTCATCTATCTATTTAGTTTCACGTCATCAATGATTTCATTTATATCTTCAGAATCAATAGGATAGTTCCAAACTGATTTTCACAGTACTCTTCATGGAACATCTCTTTCTCGTTAGTTACGCTAGATTTTAATTCAGATCTGACACTGTTTTCCAATTTCTGATATTTCAAAAAAAAGAGATTAGTCATCAATAACGTAATCATCAATCAATTTCTAATTTGAGTTTCTAGAAGCATGTTCCATGATGAAACAAAACCCATTCAATAATTTTGCACCGTAAGCCAAACAAATCTTTTGCATTGATAAAATTTCTATTTTAGATTTCCACTTTCATCCCCAGACAGTGCTGGCATCTTTTTAATTTATTCTAGTATTGTGTGAATGTGCGTGTTCTATGTAACAGAAAAGCCATCACATCGTTTATTTTTTGTCTGTTCGTCGTAGAATTTGGTTTTTTTATTTTCCGAACTGTATCTTCAGTGCATTTGTAGCCCAATAAAAGGTCAAATGTTCCATAATTGATGAAAAGTTTTATTTCAGCCTGTATTAGAAAACTGAAATCTAATTCCTAGACAAATATGGTTTGCATGTTAAGAATAGACCAGAACTTTTGACGTTCCCACGGATGAACAATCATGAATCATGAAGAATCATGCAACTTACAACTTTCTGATATAACTTTTTAAAAATTTTACTAACTTGAACTTTAACTCGCTTTCCAGCCTCCACACTCCGCCCAACACACCTCCAAACGTTGAGAATGAGCGCTTCAAAAATGAGTCCACCAGAGCAGCCATCAAGGTTCATATCAAACCAATAGTTAAGCTATTAACGACTTGATTTTCAGCTCTACTTCAACACAATTACGCTCATTGACGAAGGCTGTTTTGTCCGGTGGAATTACTGGCAGCCTGACAATGCTGTTCGTCTTCCCGACCGAGTTGGTGAAGACCCAGTGTCAACTGGTCGACTCCCACGGCAAGCCGAAGTTCACTGGTCCCGTCAACTGCTTCATCGAGACGATTAGGACTTCTGGGTTCCGAGGCCTTTATACTGGCCTCCCCGTGCTCCTCGTTGGCAATTTCGCCACCGTGGCCACCAGGTAAGCTCAAAAAGATAGTTCTGATGATTGTAATAGATAAAAATTATAGGTTCGGAACCCAGGAGTTCCTAAAATCCCAGCTCATGGACTCCAATGGAAAACTCTCAAAACCACAAGCTATGATTTGTGGGCTTGGTGCGGGAGTCGCCGAGGCTCTTCTCGCCGTCATCCCAATTGAGAGTCTCAAGGTCGCTTACATCGCCGACCAAAAACTCCCCTCCCCACGTTATCGCAACCCTCTTCATGCCGCCGCCACTATTTTGAAGGAGCAAGGTTGTGGGGGGTTGTATAAGGGAGTCAGCGCCACTGTATTGAAACAGGGCAGCAATCAAATGATTCGTTTTGTGGTCGCTGACTCCCTTCGGGAGTTATATCGAGATGGAGACAACACTGTGGTTATTCCAAAGCCCATTACTGGATTGATTGGAGGTGTTGCTGGAGCTGTTTCCGTTTACGGGAACACCCCACTGGACGTCATCAAAACAAGAATGCAAGGTAATGCTTCCTTGTACTCCTCCACCGCCAAATGCACACGGGACATCTGGATGAAGGAAGGTCTTAAAGGGTTAGTTTCTCTTTTTTTTTGTTACTTTTAGATGAAAGGAAATGAAATTAGCCAAATTATAATTTGTTACAGCTTCTACAAAGGAACCGTCCCTCGCTTGACCCGTGTGTGTTTGGACGTGAGCCTCTCACTCATGATTTATGATGCTGTGAGAGGCTTGGTGGAGGAGTACTTCAAGGTTTAGGAAGATCCAGCTCAATGTCTTCAGAAAATTGAAAATATTTCTAAATCATTATTTATTTTATCTCATATGTATATAAATTGTGATAATGATATGATAACCGAACTATTCCTTCTTCTTGTCAATCGGATGAATTTCTCAATAAACAAGACACGGATGACATCAATAATATTTTAAAACTTGGTAAACAAACGAAGAAAGAAGTCAAATGAGATGGTTTTAAATCTTAACTAATTTTCCTGCTTCTCCAATGAACTCATCATTGCAAGTGACAACAATTTGAAACTTCTGGGATACTATCTTCAATCCTTCCGACATCTGAAATGCAATTTCGCTATTATTTGCTTGCAATTTTCAAAACTCACTGTTTTGGCTGCATGTTCGTGGATGTGCTTGTCACAATCATCCAGGATGATGAAAGGCAGTTTCTTCAATGAGGCGACAGCGAGATAGATGGCCAATGAGGCCATTTTCTTCTGCCCCCCGCTATGACAGTGCGCGTCCATTTGTCCGGAGTCATCCGTAAGCAGGACGTCCCATTCGTTGCGATTGTTTTCATCATTTTTAAAAGCAATACTGCTGGAACGAGATCCACGAATGAGTTGAAAAATTTCGGTGGCCGCCTTTTCAACTTCTCCCAAAAAGTGATCCAAATTTTCCTTCCGTTCATTCGCCAACTGTAAATTTTTAAAATTTCAAAAATGTCATTTTTAGTGAAAAAAATAATTCAATCACTAGAAGCAACTTTTAAAATCACTCACTGATGCGAGCTGCTTTCCCAGCTCTTTGAGTTGTTTCTTGTCTTTGGCTTTGGTGCTTTTCAGTCTCATCAATTGCGTGTATAGTTTGCGGACCGCTTCTTCTCTTTTTCGGCATACCCCACCGTCATTTGCATTTTCCAAAAATTCAATAATGCTCTCGCTGATGATTAAGCCCGCCCAATCATTTGGTGGAAACAAAAGGCCAAAGTCAGCGGGGCTTAGTTTGAATTCTTTCAATCTTTTCATGTATTCTTCTTTTGACACGTTTTCGGAGTCAATCAAGAACTCTTCTTCATCAAACCGTTTCCTCTCAAAAAGGACCGGATCAGTGGTCCCTTGAAGGCAGAGGCAGACTCGACCGGTCTCATCCTGAAAAATTTTAGGATTGTGATTTGCGTTGCTATTTATCCTCTAATTAATTTTCTTTAGCAAAATCTTGCAGACTGATGAAGCTTCCAGTCTTTTGTGAATCACAAAACGGTAAATCGCGTCTAATGCGGTGGACCCAGAAATGATATTTTTACTGACTAGGAAATGTTCTACACATAGGATGATCTCAAAATGTTTCCAAACTTTTTTAGGGTGATAGAGGGTGATGTAATTCGTATTTTCACACATTTTGAGGACTATAGTATCATGGGAAGTTAGTCTATGACAGCTCCAAAGTAGGAATTTCGACGAAAATCGGTCATATCTGAGAGCACAGCTTTTTTCAGAAGCGAGCTCAGCAAAAACAGAATTCAGATTCGTAATCAGCAGGTTTTCAGCGTTCGAGTAAGCTATAATATGTCCTCAAAGCTCATCCTGCGTATACACCATTCCCTGAGCTTAATAATCGTCGACGCCAGGGCTTGTCCGTTCATCAAAACAAAAGAAAAATACTAACCGTTGATCCTCCTCCGAGGCCGAACTTTGCCGCTTTTATCATTGTGCTCTTTCCAGAACAATTGAATCCCCGGACCGCAGTGAAGGATTCAAATCCTTTAACTGTTTTTTGCGCTCTAGAATCTCTGAGAAACAAGTAGTTGTCCATATAAATCGACAGAATTGATCCAGTTTTCGTCATTGTAATCTGTAAAAAAAAGTATTATAGATTGGGCCCGAGAAGAATTGTGCAGGATAAGAACAGTACGCGGTCAATACAGTGCTCAATCTATACAGTTCTTGATCAATAATTGGGCGAGGTATGTTGTTGAGTGCGGACCGTTTTTCGAATGACAGTACTCACGTCACAACGTCATAGGGTCATAGCGTCAGAGGAGAGGGTCAGAGCGTCCTCTTATATCTCTCAATGGAGCGCACAATCTACATACAGACAGGTGTTGCTTCAAATTTGTTCTACGTGAGACTTCCCAATGGAAGAGGTCATTTGTTCAACATTCTCACCTATTTCGTGACTAATGGACATTTCAAGAGGTCATACTAAAAGAACAAGAGAGCTCAAAAACCAAGATTAGAAATTAATTTCTTTCTATTGAATAAAATGAAAAAAAAAACAGTTGAAAACGAGAAAAAGAGGTTCAAGAAACACGAATCTTATGGTCTTCAAACCACTGAGCAGTAGTCTAATCCAGTTCAACCTTTGACGAAGACAGCCAAAAAAGACAGAAAAAAGGGTTGATAAGGTTCAAATTCAAAAAAAGAGATTTGGCGCGTCAGTTGACAGAGAGAGAAGGAGAGAAAATGACCTTCTGGATGTCTTGTTCGATTCAAAAACAGAAGGAAAAACATAGAATGAAAGTCAATGTGGAGAAGCAAGGAAGAAAGAGAGAAAAAATTAACAAAGATTTTGATTGTCTGCAAATTGCTTGAGTATTATTCTCTGACAGAGCATAAAAAGGAATAGCAACATCATGTTTGAGTGAACAAAGTCATGTGTTTAAAATAATGAATTCAAACTCCTCGATTGTTTGAATTCTTAACAATATCGTTTTGAATGGAGAGGCCTATGAGTTATATTTCTATGGCAGTTTCGTTTTCTAAGTTTACGTTGCACAATAAAACATAGGGGATCCTTTATTTTTCAAACACTACCTATGAAAATTAACCTGAATACACCACAAACCGCGCTTTATCAAATTGTACATGAGATACGATTAGAGAAGCTGAAGGAGTTTGCGCTTGTTCTCGATAATTTACAACACCATTTTTGTTGGGAAGTACATTATTCCTTTTTTGTATTCTTCTCATGTTCAATTCTCCTTTCGCACTTCCTAATTGGTCTTCCCAGTAATTTTCGATGACGTTATTAACCTGAAAATTGACTCACAATTTCCAACTTCTTTTTTGTCCCTGTCATTTTGTTTTTTTGAATAAAGATATATTCAAACACACAAGAGCGACAAACTTTTTTTGTTTTTTTTTCTGAGCGCAACACCATCTACGACGGTCACTCTACTAACTACACAATGTCTCTCAACACGCCGAAATCTCATATGGACACCGATGAAACAAGCATGATTATTTGGAGTATATCTGGAGTAGTCTAAGTTTGTCTGATTTTTCTTCAGTTGCCCCGCCACAGCTTCTATTATTGCATCAAAACTTAAATTGATATTGTTTTTGCCACAAATCTACTTACCCCTATCTTCCCGCTAAAGTAGCAAGTCAAGTACAGTCCACCCCAGTTCCTTTTGTTTAGCACAACCCGCATATGTTTTTCCCCTAATTTTGCAGGGTTATGTTTTGTTTTGGCTCTTTCTCTTCTTTAAATACAATTGATAACTTTTCTTGTGTTTTCATAATGATTAGAGCTATAAACATGTTGAGATGATACCAATAAACTTGCAAACAATTTGCCAAAATCATTTCGTTGCGCATAAAATGAATTGTGAGATCAACTTATAAAACTGAAATTTTCGAAATTCGGAAACCTTGTGTTGATAATCAGAAAATTGGAAATCGTGAGTGTAAAAAGATGTGATTGTGAACAAAAGTATTACGTTTAATAAGTATCTTTTAGACTTGCCATCTTGTTCAACTGTGACCAAAATATAATGATTTTCAATAGGACATCTTTTCTTCCAGAACATTCTTTACTCTTTGTAACCACATTGAGTCTCTCCTAGCAATGGGTCAAGACTGAAAGAGAGGGGGGTAGACCGTGCACGTTTACAACGTCTGAGAGGGCGTTGCGGTTGCGTTGCGTCTCTTCCCGCACACAATAAGGAGACTAGGTGTACATTACCTCATTCGCTACCTCTTCTTGATAAGTTAAGCCTGCCTTTCCCACACTTTTCTCCAATTCCTTTGGACAGGTCTTGGCTATAATTTCAAGTTAAAAAAAGTGAGTTATCTATTTTTAAATCTGAAAAAGATCTAAATCTATTTTTTTTCAGTTTGCAATGAGTAGTAATCATTCCCACAAAGACTCCGGTCAATCGTCTTCTGCGAATCAAGGGACACGTGGTCAAATGCGCCGTCCTCTCTCTCCAAACTTGTCGTCTATCCATCTCAGTGCTAGTGGAGGAGGTGGAGCCACCAGCAATACTTCGCAACCAATTCCTTCTGCAATTCCAAATGATGGATCGTCTGTGGGTGGTTCGAATCCACGTGTCTCTGATTCTTGCTCGTTCCAAGACGCCCGATCGAACGGACCAAGTTTTAGTCGGGGTGGGACCCGCAAAGTGCCTTCAACTTTTACAAAACTGGATAGATCCCTGCCCGCAACTGGGTTGATGGACCAAATGGGTATCTCTCCTATTGAAGGAGAACCTCCGCTAGCTGCTGGAAGCGCTTCCAAATCTTCACGTCGCCTCCACCCAAATCTTCAGAAGAACCTTCGCAGTTCTAGAGATGTTCAGGTGAGTTATCTTTCCAAATGTAAGCAAGTGTATTGTGAGGGTTTTCCCATATGATGTGGAACTTCTCGACTACTGTGAGCCCTGTTATAGAAGAACATTCTTTTCTATTCTCAACCTCTCCCTTCTGGTGTCTTTCTATTAAAAATGCGCTTCGATCAGAGGGGATCTTTCTATTTTCCTAGGCTCTGCCAAACTTCAATTTTTGATCAAAACCTTTTGTTTTTTTCCCGTTTTGTTGCAATATTTCAAAAAAAAAAACCGGAGAGCTTCCTGGTGAAAGAAGGAGAAGGATGAACCCCAATATAAGGTTGTATTTCTATTTTTGAATAGGTTGTTCTTCTATTGGAAAGATTCTTTTATGGAAGAGTTTTACTATTAAAGGTTTCACGGTAAAACGATTAGGTGAATTAGTTTTCTTTGCAAGAAAGATCACTCTCATAAACATTTCAATCAGTTTCTTTCAGAATGATGTGAATGCCGACAACTTCCATCAAAATGTTAGCAGCGTCCCAACGTCCTCTTCTGCTCACCAAAATGAGAGACCATCTGGCCATGATTCAAATTCACGTGACTCCTGGAATAAAAATCGAAGAGTCAATGCTCAACGCCTTTTCACTGAGTCAACTGGTCTACCATCTGGAAATGCAGAATCAAACGGTGGTGGTGGATTTGGCAACCGCGTGGGACCACGTTCTTCAACATCTATCCCATCTAGTGCTCCACTCATTGAAAAGTCTGGCGGAGAGTTGAATAAAGGTGACTCAATGAAGGAAAACAGAAGAGTCGATGCTCAACAGACTATTCTGAATTCACCGGGTCTTTCCTCCATCCACCCACGATCTGCCGCAAAATCTGGAAATTTGTCTGGAAATTTGCCACAGCCCTCGGTACCTACATCATCCCACGCTGACTTCTCCAAAGGTGATATTGGATTCGGAGACCGCAACAAGCCACATCGACAGACAATTCATTCTGACAAAAACACTTCGGGAGTTGACCCAATGCTCTTGAAACATATTGATATGTCTTCAATCGAAGGTAGACCTCCACGTGCCCATACATCTTCTTCCGAACCATCACGCCGTTTACGTTTTCAAGATCTTGGAGATAGTCATCATGAGGCACCATTCAGAGAGTAAGTTTCTATTTCGATCAGTCTCTCTGGTTCGAAATGTGTTATCCATCAGTAGTTAAATTCTATCATTTCAGCGCCACACAACAGTCAGCGAGAAGTGGCACACAGAACACTGATTCGAGTAAAAGCAAAAGAATGGCCGAAAAAGAGCAAAGCGTTGAATATAGATCTATGTTGAGAGAGATGCATGATCAATCTCGAGCCTTCCCCTCGCCTAAACCTGGCTTCTATTCATTTGACGATTCCGCTCGTCTTCCATGTCTTCCACCCATTGATAAGTATAATCAACCGCAGCCTGAAGAAATACCACAGATGAATATGTAAGTATAACAAACCAGCGCAATCCTTTGCACCAAATTTCATATTTCAGGCTTGGAAGAGATCAAATTCTCAGTCCACCAAGATTTCACCCAAAGCCTCCCACTAGAAACACGCCTCCGACGAAAGGAGATAAACAACTTTTGGGCAGGCTGTACGGACCAGAGAAGAATTTATATGAGATGGAAAAGGGATTGGCTCCGTTTAAGCCCATGGATCCGTTGACAGGAGAAGGATCTCCAGTGGCGCGTAGCACTTTCCCAACTAAGTTTAGTGAAGGGAGAACCCCTCGTCTGCAAACAGTTCCTCGAACTGAACTTTCTGTAATAACAGAACGATCTCGCAGTTTCGATTACGGATTTGTGCCTCCACCCGAGTGTCAGATCGCTGGATCTGGATCTTCAATTGATCAGAGCAGAAGATCATCGATGTTCCACAAAGACGTCTCTGCGCCAAAAGTACATTCAAGTTATAAGACACAAAGAGAGTCGACATTTGGCCAAACGTCACAACATAACAGAAGCAACAACTACAACCAGCAAAGATTACGAGTCTCCTCAAGTGAAGCCAGAAGTGGAAAAGGATCCATAAGATCTTGGGAAGGGTAAGTAACCAATTTTCTAATAGTTTAGATGGAAAAAAATAATTTCAGGAGAAACACGTCATTTGTATATGCTCCTAGTTCAGAACAAGCATCCCGGCCTGATGAATCCACTTCGTCCTTTGATAACACTCAAGCCAACACGACTTTTCCCTACACTCCTATCCGGTCAGAATCTTACTATAAAGACCAGTCAAGAAGATATAAAACTGGAAAAGATACTCCAGAATCTCAGCGTAGTTATTCATACGGATTCCAAAACCGTCACTCAGGGTATACTCAGCAAGAGCGAGACTCCTCCTCTTATCAGAATTTCTATCCATATCAAGATTCGGAGCCTCATCGATACTACGATTCATTAGACGTTGGAAATTCTTATGACACCAATTCAAGATATGCGGATTATGATTCACTGGAAGTAGAAAATAGCTTGGCGACGTCTTCTGAATCCATGTATTTTGACTCTCTAAGTGTTGGACAGTCATACAAGAGCTCTTCTCAACGATACCACCAGAAACTGCCACAACGAACTAGACTGAATTCAACATTGCCTTCTATCGATAGTCTGTCAATGAATCCATCCACCTACAACAAACCTTCAAGCTCTTATTTGGAATTGAGAACTATTTCTATGGAATCAGATACATCGAATCTTCGCTCTGGCAAAGTGCACAAATCAATTTCCGAAACGTAAGTTTTCATTCTTTCTTAAAATTGAATTAGTTGTTTCAAAAAATCAAAAAAATAATCAGTTTTTGATGTTTCAGAATGTACAAATTAAAGAAAAAGTATGATGCGGAAGCGGCGGAAAATGCTAAGAAGCACGTCGAAAAACAAGCTCTGTCTCGCAAAGGTTCAATTTCCACAAAGGCACCCGTCAAGGCAATTATCAAAGAAGAGCCAATCATTTCGGAACTCGAGAATCAGAAAGTCCACAATTTGACAACATTCAAAACTGATGATATGTTCAAGATGTACATTGAAAAGACTATCATAAGACGACCATTCCCAATGTGTACGTTTTTCTAAACTAATTAGACGCATGTTTCATGAAATGTTCATTTTTCAGTGATTCAGTCTGGAAGGACCGTTTGTCAACGGATGGATCGATTTTGGTATCGTTTCCTTGAAAACAAGAAGAAGAGTGGCCAATTGTACACAATGATTAAAGAAGCTCAGAAGTTTGTGGCTGAAAGGGAGAGTTTTTGGAAATCCGAAGCGAAAACAAAGCCAAATCTTGGTTGGATCTCCCGCCATTATCTCTGCTGTCGATACTCCATTGTGCGAACCAAGGAACCGACTATCATCTCGGACATGCTATTCCTTGCTCAACACTCTGGTTCTTCTGAATTCCTCTCTATGGAGCAACAATACATTCGATCCGTTTACCTTGACTAGGACATGCAACTTCATATTACTTTCATGTTTGATAATCATTTAGCACTTCTTTTGTGGTTCTAGTGACTTGAATGTCTTTGTTTCGAGACCTGTTGCAATATTAGCGTCTTTTTTTTTATCATTCCCCGGTTTCCCATCTTCAATTTTATATATATCACCACAAGAATTGTTCTTGTGGAATTTTTATTCTCGTCTTTTCCATTCCCCCATCCTTGATTCTTCGTCTCGATATTTATATATTTTGACCGGTTTTTGAGGTTTAATCCCACTTTTCTAACCCGACCGACTAGATATTTTTCACCTGTGTTTGTATTCTTTCAACCGGTTCTCGTTATCACATTGAAGTTTATAACATAAAAAGTTTCTGCCGGTCCAATTCTTCTTATTTGAATTACAAACAGATGTTATCTCAAAAAAAAGATGGCTTCCTTTCTGAGAAGTTGGTTTTATATATGAGAATTATATACATAAATATTGTTCTAGAACACTTATAATAAAGAAGGAAGTCATATAACTGCCTACTTCATCCAACTCAAAGCAATCTTTTTTTGATGCGACCAAAATACCCTCTACCCATCCAGTCAATTGGCTATATTTTCTCAGTTTGAAAAATCTTTTTTTTTTTTGAAGTGCATCTATCTTTTTGCTCCCATCTCAACGCAGAAAGTGAATAATGATTCTATATACTCGTAGGATAGCTCTCATCTCATCATTTTCCTTTCTCTCGACTTTACTGCTCTCGATGGAGAGAAAAAATGAGAAAATATGAAATGCTTTTTTTTTGAGATGAGAGAGATTTTTGAAGAAGATAAAAAGCATCAAAAGTAATGGGCTTGAGTGAGTGGGAGACAAGTATACGGAGGATTTGGTGATAAGACTACAAAATCTACAATGGATTTTCATCTGAGCCAAATGAGCCTGGAGTTTAAAAATTTGTTGCCTTCCATTTTTGTCTTAATCAAAACAAGTCCTTTTCAGTCTCACATCTATTTTTTCATATTTTCTCATTTTTATTTCTTCCTGATCAATCAGGTACACACAGGTTTGCCATGCTTGGACAATTGATGAAAAAATTGCATTTTATTTTGACTCTAGATCTTCAGAAAACGTTGGGTTTTCTCGCTCTTCAAATTCAATCGTTCTGCCTCTAAGCTTGTGAAGCTAATCGTTTTTTTATAGTTCGAAGTTTTTTCTGACAAGCCCAGTCACAAAAAGGTTTGGGAACAAGACTTCAGCTGCAGGTGAGAAGCTAAAATTCAGCGAAACTGCAATGTTCTGTTTGTTCCGTGTTCATATGTGATTGCATTTGCGTCAACAGCTTTCAGAATAAAACAATGATTGAATGTTTACAGTTTATTAGATATTTATATTAAAAAAGAAGACTCAGATTTAGATAGTTGTGGAGCAGTTATGGGCCACCGCAAAGTCCTCGCATTGCTGAAATAGAACATTTAGAAGTAATGATACGCTTACTTAGTCAGCTTACCACTTTGAAGTGATTTGCATCTTGTGGATTGCATTTCTTCTTGATTTCGTCGACGAGAGGTGGGAACAAAGTTTTATGTTGAACAATTTCACAGACTTGATCGGCATCTTCATAATCTCTCTGAAATAGTAGATGATGATACGCTTTTCAAGCTGAAATTACTTACCAATCGGCAGAAAATCTCCATGAGCCACGGGAGGCTGTTCTTTTTCAACTTCTCCACACATTCCTTCGAGACAGTTGAGGGGACCTCTGGAACTTGATTTTTTGTCGACAGTGTTGTTGTTGTAGCTGGTGATTGGGTCGTTGTAGGAGTAGTTGAAGAAGTACGGTTGCACAGCTCATTAGTAACGGTCATTGGGACGGTAGTACACTTCTCTTGAACTTCCTGACAATCCTGCAAATGGTAAATATTAGTGTAAAAATAATGCTTTTCAGTATGAAACTCACCTCCAACAGGGAACACAAATAAATAGGTTTTGAAGAGCGGGGTAAACGGTAGATGTAAGCAACCGAGTGGATATTTTTTCTGCAAAGAGCGGCAATTGGCTCATCACGAAAGAACATTGGGTCAGAGTGACTGGTTGAGGCCTCGGCTTTCTTTGCCGGAAGACCAACAAAGAGAGCTGCGAAGAGGACGACGATACAGGAGAAGAGCTTCACGACTGAATCAAATGGTTTCCTTCTTTCTCCTTATATAGATGTGACTATTAGGAATGGGCGGAGCAAATATTAGGAATTGGCAGAGCGAAATTCGATTCGGCGGGGGAGGTGGATGGAAAACTGAAAACGAATGGGAAAATTAAAAAAAAACCGATTCCGATTTTTGGTGTATAGAGAAAAGATCAAGAAACTAAAAGAGACGGTGAAAAAATATATAATTAAAATGAAAGAAGACTAATTAATAAAAATGAATGTATTTCATTAAGCAAAATTAATAGCACAAATCTGGGAAAAAGAGTTGAATGGCAATTTGAAACGCTTACGATGAAAATCCAACTTTTGGAACACAATGAATGCCTCAATCTACTCTAAGATTTGTTTTGGTAGATTGAATATTTTAATTGTACGCAGATCCGAGAGACATAACGATCTAAGCTTCAACAATTTTATGTTCAAAAGAATTACAGTACGAATTCAACAAAAAAAAAATGGCTCGAAACCCCAACACGAATTGCAATTCCATCGTGATTGACAGTTCGATTGTTAACTCTTCTCCATCTTTTAAACGTTAGATTAATGACTGTCTACCTTTATAAAAATACTGATTTTTATTGTAAGGATTATCCAAGTGCAAGAGAACTCCCATTTCTTCGTTTTAAAAAAAATGCATCTTGTGCATTAACGATTCCCTTTATAGTAATTTACAACCAATCCTTACTTTTAGCTAATTACTTAATCCCTTTTTCGACTTTTATCTAACGTTCCCCTTTTTCAGCAATCATTTTTGAGTCATTTTGTTTTACCTCCACGTGTTCTATTCTCACGATTTTTTGATCTTTTCTCTATACACCAAAAATCGGAATCGGTTTTGTTTTATTTTCCCATTCGTTTTCAGTTTTCCATCCACCTCCCCCGCCAAATCGAATTTCGCCCTTTATTCCTAATATTCGCTCCGCCCACTCCTAATAGTCGATTCTATATAAGAAGAAAGAAGGGAAATCATTTCATTCAGTCATGAAACTATTCACCTGTATCGTCGTTCTTCTCGCAGCTCTCTTTGCCGGGCTTCCGGCCAAGAAAGCTAATCTAGCTACTCCACCAAAGGATCCGATGTTCTTCTGTGAGGAAGACACTTCTACCTTATGCCGTAAAAACATTCACATCGCTGCTCACTTCTACCGTCTCCCTCATCCGGATAAACCGACCGAATTGTGCCCATTGTTGGAGGTGAGCTTTTGAAATATAAATTCATTTTCTTCAACAATTTCTAATTTTACAGGATTGCGAGGAAGTCCGTGCCAAATGTACGACTGTACCAAGAGAAGTCACCGAAGAGCTTTGTAGTTTGATCCCCAAAACTACTCCGCCACCGACGACCACTGCTGTTCCAACTACTACTAGAACTCCATCTCCATCAATTGTTCCCATGGTGCCGTCATCAGTGTCAAAACGTTGCCATAAAAAACTCAAAAAGTACAGTCTCGCCTCCGCCTTCGAGGAAAAATGTCGCACAGTAAGTTGATTCAGTTCTAATAACTGAAGTGCATTCTTCTTATTTCAGAGAGTCCTTGGAAACGACGACCACACCTGTGAGTTCATCAACCACAAGAAGGTCTTTAACACTATCGTTGCTGATGTGAAGAAGGCGTGCTCTTCTCAAGATGTCAATTTATTCGTAGCGGTAAATACAGATAATTACTACTCTAATTAAAAATGTTCATTTCAGTCCTGCGAAGATTACACAGCGTTCCAGAACTGTTCCAGCGTCATTTTCGTCTAATTTGATGTTGATTTCCAATCATTAATAAATCATTGAACATTTATTTCTTGTTTTTTTGTCATTTTAAAAGATTGGAAGCACATAACGTTCGGGAAAGAGTTGAGTATAGACTCAGATATATCGATTAAACACATTGGGAACCACAATTGCCGGCTATTATTCATCAAGAAATAATGATCGCCAATCTGAAATGGATTCTAATCGAAGGTGCCAATATCTCTCATCAGAGGCTTTGAATTTAAAGTCATACTAGTCTTACTTCGCACAAAAACATGAGCATGAGACAGGAAAATGTTCCTTTCATCTAGTCATGAAGCCTGTCACAGCGTGCGATTTTGTTATAAAGGATCTTCAAGGGTTGTCTTAAATTTTGCTTTAGGAGCCCACTGCCTAATTTTCAGATTTGTCTCACTTGCTTCACAGTTGTCTTGTTAATCCTCCAGTCTACTAACCAAAGGAATTTTTCTCTTTCTTACCTTCTAACAATCTGGTCCCAATATTGTAGTTCACATCTTCTTCGTTGGTTCTTGTTTGTAATTAGTTTTTCAAACGAATCTATTTTTGGCCCTTCTTTCAAATCTTTTTCTCAAAATGTCATGAATCGTCATTTTTGAACGATTTTCCACCAAAAAATCTTCGAGAAAAATAATGGGAATCCGTCACCACTCTCATAAACTGCATTTCATCCCAACGTGCAGCGTCCGTTTCGTGATTGATTCATCCTGAGAAAAAAACCCTGAGAAAAAAAATATATGGGTTGGCACATCGGAAATGCCAACGAGATTTATCTATTTTTTTGATGTGGAAATTGGAATTTTCGTACACTAAACTCACATCAATCAAGCTTTCACCCAACGTATACTACCCATTATTTTTGAAGAGGTACCATAAATTACTCCAGGATATCCCGCCTTTCTTACGCCGAGAATAGACTCCGCCCATGCTGAGATTCTTGAAAATCTTCGAAACTATTTTCATTCACTCTACGAAGCCGTTCGAGATGACTGCTCTCAAATCTCTCTTGGTTGCTTCTGCATTGCTTGGAGTTGCTGCTCCCACAAAATTCTATGCCAATGGAACTGTGAGCTGTACCATCCAAAAACATTGGTGCTTCTTCATTGCTTACTACGAAATCGATAAAGCGTTGTAAGTTTTTATCTTTAATAGTTGATGATAGAAAAGAAAATTTCATTAAAAAAGAAATCCAAACAGTTTTGAGCCTATTTCTGTTCTGATAACTGGAAAATTAAGAGTTTTTTACAACTAACTTTGTTTTCAGCATGCACGATCGTATTGATGTTTTCGGAGTCAAATGTCCAGAGAGGGGGGAGTATGATTATGAAATGGAAGGTAAAGAATATGGAGACGGCCTAAGTAATGTAA
This sequence comes from Caenorhabditis doughertyi, assembly GCA_963572265.1. Classification (NCBI taxonomy): domain Eukaryota; kingdom Metazoa; phylum Nematoda; class Chromadorea; order Rhabditida; family Rhabditidae; genus Caenorhabditis; species Caenorhabditis doughertyi. The sequence goes on along the minus strand of OY751558.1, from coordinate 27,119,544 downwards.
GTTCATAGAAGACTAAGTTCAGAACCTTCAGTTTGTATGTGACAAAATTTTTAGTAAAATCTCAACAAAAATAATTTTTCAAGCTAGGAACAGAATTTTTATTTCTGGAAACTGCAAATAGCTATTTGCTCTATTATTTGTGTTCTATCCACAAAGTGACACTGAAAACACATTAAATTTATGAATATTCTTAATGTCTTGCTAAAAAAATGAAATTTCAGGATGAATATGAGTTGAAAATTTTTATAAATCACAACTGCACTACATATGGTAATAAGAAGAGAATTGAGAGACTCGTGCAGAAGGAACCTGTTACGAAAAAGTAAGATAGCTTCTGTTTTTTAAAGATATTTAGTCATTCCATTGTTCTGTTTGAAATTTTTACTGTTTCAGTTCCGTCTCGATCACATTCAACAAAATCCTGGACAACAAAGGATATCCAGCCGAGGAATTTGTTGAGGACATTAAAGTTAACGAGGATTATTGATCACCATTCATTCACAGATTTCTACCGATTCTGCTTGATTTAAATAGTTATAGAATTTGCCACGGACTAATGCCAATTCGCTTGATTTCCCGATTAATCCATTGTTTATAGAAATCAATTTTTTTCCACTGCTTATAGGAGTCAAACAATTCCACTGCTTATAGAAATGAATTTATTCCGCTTCTTATAGAAATCAATAATAAAGATGTGTTAACAAATTTTCACAGAGCATAACGCTAACGATAAAAAGAATAACAATGGAGGATCAAAGATGAAAGGAAAATTTTCAAGAAAAATGGGTACTAGAGAATGTAGACAAGCAATAAAAAAGATAATAAATGCGTCTTCATTTCCGATTTTACTGAACAGAAGAACCCATTTCCCTGCCTTCTTGAATAATGTGAACAACTCATTCATCAGGGAAAAAATCCAATTAGATGAAGTTGGCAGAGGTTTTCCAACATACTCAAACCATTCAACGCTGAAGAATACCTAGTTTGTACGAGGACTATGCCGTTTGACGTGAAGTATTTGTTTAACTGAAAGCGCATTTTGGGTCTATTCAAACATAAATTTTCATTTTTCTAGTTCAAGTGTCAGGTTACTAGTCTCTTCTTGACTTTTGTTCGTTTTTGATGAACATTTATTATATTCAGACTGCTACCTACATTCAGAGAAGTACTACATGCATCGCTATCATTTCTTATTCCTCTTCCATGTTTTGGCTCCAAGTGTTAGTTCAATTTATTACAATCCATCATTTTACGGTAATAATTCTTGAACATAGGAATTTAATTGATGTACATTTTCTTGCAGTTCCAAAATACTATGAATTTCTGTCAACTCAAAGAAATCTAACGAAAGACTTATTCGAAGATTACGATGCAACAGTTTCCCCTGTATATACTCGACGTTGGATAAGTTTTTTTAAATATAAATTTTATAGTTTAATTTCAGTAGACACTGATAAACCAATTGGATATGATCCTGATGCACCACAACGTTGGAATTATACCATTTTGTTGTATTCCTTGAAGTTAGTAGAGGTTGTTGAGCCAGAAGAAAAAGTATCAGTTGTAATGGAAATTATGGAGGTAAGCAGTTATCAGCTTATGATTCTTAAAATACTCTGTTTTGAGTTCTGGTACGACCCAAGACTTGCTTGGAATGAGAGTTTGTATAATAACATAACAACATTCTACACTCGTCAAGCAAATGTTTGGAGTCCAACACTATCTGCATTTGGAGTGTAAGTTATTTAATATTTTTCGGTCCCATCTCGCATTTCTTCCAGAAATGATCTCGTCGACTTTCGTGATCCAGATTTTCGTTTGGTTCGTGTTAACCATACTGGAACGGTTTGGGATTTTATGTCAGTTCGTGTTTCCGCGAGTTGTCCAATGAATGTTTATAAGTTCCCATACGATTCACAAGTTTGTCAAATTAGGTTCTGCCTTCCTATATTCAACAACAAAGAAGTTGAAATATTCAATGTCATTTATGAAGGAATGTTGAAACCAGAATCTTGGAACACTATGGTAACGATTTTTTAGTTACTCTTAAATCAGATGAAACTTTCTTTAAGGGCAACTCCGAATGGAGATTCACTAATCTAACAAATCGTGTTGAAACTCGAAGATATGATGATGGTTTTGGGAATTTGGATTTGGTAGGTGGACCTGAACCTAAAGTTTCAAGCTCTTTTTTCCAGGGTATCTTTGAAATTACGATCCGTAGAAATCCACTGTATTACATTTATATGATCATTTTTCCGTCGTTCATTATCAACTTTTTATCCATTATTGGAGTATTTCTCAAAGGTGCAGACAAAATGTCAAGAGTATGTAAACTTTTGAGAAACACACTCCCAAAACTAGTTGTTTTTTACAGCTCACAGTAGGTCTCACTAACATCATGACAATGACATTCATTCTTGGTGTAATGGCTGATAAAATTCCAAGAACTGGAACTGTTCCAATGCTAGGAGTTTATATAATTGTCAACCTTGTCATTATGATTATCGCAATTGTAGTCATGACAGGAATAACTGAACTACGACAATGGGCATTACCGAAGCTGAAGATGAGACAGGGAAGACTGAGGTAAGTTAGGTACATAGAACAAAACTTGAACGTGACTTGCAGCCGGAAACTTGAAACGTTCATTGGTCCACCCCTTGAGTATGCATGCGCTATTTTCTTGGAAATTTCGACATTGGTATTGTTCTTGATTATGATTGGATATTGGCTCTTTGACAAGTGAATGAAATTTGTGGTCATAAACTTCTCATTTGAGCAAGTACAAAATAAAGAACAAAATGAACTTTTCAAGAAGTTGAGCGCATAAGGAAACATAGTGACAATCAAACTCAGAGTTTTTGTTCAATACCAGGGCAATTCAATTATGTTCGTTACACATTTATTGCCTTTAGATAGATCTGAAACAAAGTGTTGGTCTAACCAAATTTTAGCGCATATTGAGTTCATGAAGTCTCATGTTACACCTGCCATTTGACTTCACTCTACTTTACTTCGGAGACTAACATTTCAGTCTACACTCTTCTGAAAAGCATGTTCAACTTTTATTTTTGTTACCAAATTTCTTTTGTTTTTGGTACAGTCTCTTCATTTTATTACGACCCAACGCTGTATGGTATGATCTAGTAGTTCTTTAGGTTCGTAAAAGTATTTTTCAGTTTCAAAGTATCGAGAATTCATAATGTCCCAGAATAATCTCACAAAAGATGTATTCGAAGGATATGACGCAACAATTTCTCCCGTTTATACAAGAGGTTGTTTTTTTCTATCACAATCAAACGTTCCTATAAATTGTGTCTAGTTGATACGAATCAACCAATTGGCTATGATCCTGACGCACCTAAACGCTGGAATTACACCATTTTGTTGTATTCGTTAAAGTTAGTGGAGGTGGTAGAACCAGAAGAGAAGGTATCTGTGGTGATGGAGATGATGGAGGCAAGTAAATAAGTAATAGAAAACTATGTTTATCTTTTTTTCAGTTTTGGTATGATATCAGACTCTCTTGGAACGCTTCTTTGTACAATAATATAACATCATTCTACACACGGCAATCAAATGTTTGGAGTCCAACACTATCTGCATTTGAAGTGTGAGTTACACAGGTAGCAAATAATTCTACCTTTTCAATGTCTGTTGCAGAAATGATCTCATCGATTTCCGAGATCCAGATTTCCGATTAGTTCGTGTAGATAATCTTGGATCGATTTGGGATTTTATATCAGTCCGAGTTTCTGCAAGTTGTCCTATGAACGTTTATAAGTTTCCATATGATACTCAAGTTTGTCAAATCAAGTTCTGTCTTCCGGTGTTCAACTCTGTTGAAGTTGAAATCCGGAATGATGTCTATCAAGGAATTCTTAATGTGGAATCATGGAAGAAAATGGTAATAACTCTCTGTGTTGAGAAGTTACCTATGATTGTTATAGGGAAACTCAGAGTGGAAACTCACCAATTTGACAAACCGAGTAGAGACATTGAAGTACAACGATGGGTTTGGAAGTTTGGATTTTGTGAGTGATTTCCTTTTTGTTGTTTCCAAAACAAAAGAACCCCGGCTTTCAGGGTATTTTTGAAATCACTATTCGACGAAACCCATTATACTACATCTACATGATTATTTTCCCTTCATTTATCATCAATTTTATATCCATAATTGGAGTGTTCCTCAAAGGTGCAGACAAGATGTCTAGAGTAAGAGAATTTCGTGATAACGTATTTTCGAATGAAATCACCATTTTCAGCTCACAGTTGGTCTCACTAACATTATGACAATGACATTCATCCTTGGTGTGATGGCTGATAAGATTCCAAGAACCGGAACAGTTCCAATGCTTGGAGTTTATATAATTGTTAACCTTGTCATTATGATTATCGCAATTGCAATTGTTACTGGGATCACTGAGCTACGGCGATGGGCAACACCAAAGTTGAAAAAGAGAAATACCGAGTTGAGGTATACATCAAATTCATATAACAAGATCAAAAATTCGATATTGCAGTCGGAAACTTGAAACTTTCATTGGTCCTCCACTCGAATACTTGTGTGCAGTACTTCTCGAAATTTCCACCTTGATTCTTTTCTTGATAATGATTGGCTTTTGGTTGGCAGACAACTGACTATAATTTGATGTTAGATTATGCTTCATTTCTTCCGAAGAAGATTTTATTTGAAGATGAACTGTTTTGTTGGTCAGTGTCACATTTCATTTGGCAGTTTCAAAAAAAAAAACACGGATATATTACAAAAAGATGGAAAAAAATTAGTTTCAAAAAGCAAGACTTCTGTTGATTTTTGAGGTGGCACTTATCTCAGTCTCTTGGTATCATTCAATGTGCAAGCGAGCGAGCAGTTCTTTGTTGACTGAAAACAGAATTTTCAATTTTTTTTCAGACTGATTTGCATTTATGATAATCCTGGAAAACTAATGGAAAACACTCACGCTCTTTGATCTCGCGCAGTTGTTTGAACGTTTTTTTTGACAACGATAGGTTTTGGGCGGGCAACTTCATTGAGCATTTTATATTAGGTTGGCTAAAAAGAAATGCGCGTTTTTACTGTTTCGTTCTTTTATTATGAAATTGGCTGTTGTTGAGTTTCATTCAAATGGTTTTTTGCATTAGTATTGGCCTAACATAGGCAACATTCGAGCCAAAATTCAAAGCCTCAAATGAAGAAATAGGTCCGTTGTAAATAAATGAAAACCTGTAGCCAGAATTTGACATTCTTGAGAATCGTGAGTTTTTCTTGACTCCTGAGGGTAATACTGACGAGGTTAAATGTGGTTCAGATAGTATATATTCTAAGCTAATCAGCGCCAAAGTTGGAGCTTCTAAGATAGCTGCTCTTATTTTCAGCAATCCTTCAAGTTGCTACGGTAGCAATTTTGAGGCTTCAAAAAATCAACTAAAACTCATTTTATTCCGATTTTTTTGTCTAATCACTTTTCTGATCAAACCAAAACGACACTACAGTAACTTTAACATGACTTTGAGTGGTTGATTTAAAATAAAAACAAAACCATTGTTTTTATTTCGTTATCGGAGACTAGAAACGAATTCAAAGTGAGCTATCTACAAATCGACAATTTTGTGTTGAGATAGGTGGGGTCGCTACCAGCATAAATAATTTGATAGAATAAGTTACCCAATTACTGAAAATAAGATAATTAATTTTTGGGATATTAATTGAACTCTCAGGAATTCTTATGATGGCCAAATTGAGAAGCGCGATTTTTGACAAAACATTTTTCGCCTGTCTTTTCTCAATAGAATTTAATGAAAACCTAGACACAATATATATCAAAATGATCCCCATAATCCCCTCTATTTACTGAAAAAAACTGATCCTGAAAATGTTTTGTTTTGCGAAAACCGCACGCCTGCAAACACAGCGCGCATTTCTTTTTAGCCAACCTAATACATGGTATCGCCATCAGAATATTCTGAAAACTTTTGAAGATTGTTAGTTTTTATATTAGGTTGATTCATAAGTCCGCGACCTTTTTCATGATTATTTTTCGAGAATATGTATCTACCTTCCAGATGATCAGTGAAGTTCTAGTTTTTACCAATACATGAGGGCACTTTATCAGTTTGAAAGTAATATTTGAGAATTGGTACCTACATCCTATTGCAGTAGGTAGAGCATTTTCTTTCTAACATGTTCATTATACATAATGTGATCCTATTATAACTTCGCACATAATTATTCAGTAAGAAGGGCTTGTGACATAAGTTTTTGAGTATAACGTGCCACTGTTATAACCATCTTACTGCATAAGCCGATTGACTCCATTTAGTTTATAACTGGAGAAATATATCAACAATATCGACTCTCTGAATATTTCGAAGCCTTTGATTCAGGGCGTATAACTAGGCTTAGGTAGGTGCAACTGAATTCAAATTTTGTTGTGATCAAAGCTACATATAAGGGCTATAAACCAAAGAAAATGATTGAAGTCGGTCAAGTTCTAAGCGCCTAGAAAAAACTGTGGTATTATTGTCACTATTTCCGTTCTTTAGTGTTATAGTGAAAATGAGGTTCGACTGTGAACTTTTTGGTTCGTGAATTCTCCAGAGAGGGATGGAATCAGTTATTTGTGTGATATTGGTAGCTCAGATAGTTGTTTATTACTTAGGCCAGTCTTGTTTTGATTCTTGCATATACAGTGATATTAAAGTAAGTAATTCAGTCTAAATAGAGAACACTTGAACTCGTTCTCGAGAAATAAACATATGAACTAGGAAAGTGTTGCTGTTTTCTGGTGAGGATGAGTCATCAATATGCTGCATTTTGAGGAGAGAGACAGATTCGGAAACCCTCAGAACTTGGAGAAAACCGATTTAATAAAAGTTTGATTGTTGAGCAATAATGACCTCTGCAAAGGATGGGTCACATCTACAGTCTTAGCAATGACAGAATTGATCTTGTTTGTTGATTTTACTTAACTAACATCCACAATTATGCCCGCAAAAAATCTAAACCAGAACATCTTTCATTGCAGAAATATTGTCATTCTTCGGATGCATACTAAAATGACATGTCCGTCTGATTTCAGCTCTAGTTCTTTGTACTATAACGGGAATGGCCCCAAAATTATCGTAAATAAAGAGTGATAGTGGGGTGTTAAAACAATCAAAAGACTAAGCCCCAACATTCCCGGTTCTCTTTTTTTCTTACTCTAAACTTTACATGAAAAAGGTCGCGGACTTATGAATCAACCGAATAGTTGGAAACAGACAAAAACTTACCAACTTTATACATGGGGGTTGGCGCAGAAATGGCTGAAATTTTGTACCGCTTAAGGGATTTGTTTGTTCTTAATTCGACGACCTAAAAATTCTATTCTGCACATGACATAAAGGTTTTTTGTACCTGGCCTTTCTTAAATCTTCTGGCTTCCCCTTTATAAACAAACATCGACTTTTTAGAAAATGGAGGCTGAAGTTGCTCATACTGAAAATAATATAAAATGTTTTACATTTTTTTTTTACAAAAAATGGATAGTTAAATGATCAAAAACACACCTCGATCTCCACTCTTTCAATAATTTCTACTATTTTCGCTTCACACATGTCCCCGTTCTGAGATCTTGTTATGATCTCAGTACCAATGGGCAAAAGTACTTGCGCCTGTAATTTATACCAGACTCTTCATCTTTTCTATGATAAAAAGAATACTTACCATTTCGACAGTTTATTTTTCAATATAATACTTTTATATCAGATCTGAAAGAATTTACTTTGGAAAAACACCAATTTCTGTTCAGTTAGAATGAAGAGGAACAAAATGTCATGAGTTTTCTCCTCTCTTCGCCTTATGCGTCGCTCCACCTTTGTCTCCATGGCGAAGGTATCTTATGGTGAAGAAGATTAGTACTACTAACCAGAATACTAATAACTCACACGCGCAAACAAAATATTTTGGAGGCAGGTTATTATGATAGAAAAAAGAAAATAGGTGTAGTCAAGATTGAATCAGAAAAATTATTGGTTTGTAGTGTTGTCTTTTTGTGTGAATAAAAATGAGGAATCCTTGAAAAGAATACATTTATCTGGATGATTTTAATTGGTTGTTATGAGAGTGTTTTCTGTTTCAAGATATCAAAATTTCAAACCAAACACATCAAAGAGGACGAGGTGTTTTTCAAAATATAGTAATAAATTCTTCTGAAACTTCTGAATGAAGTGAAAATGACTTCAAATTGGAACGATTTTATTGTATATAATGAGTAAGCGAATGTTTGGGATTTATATGGACCATAGCATAGCTGTCAATAAGAAAGTGAAGGAAAAAAGAAAATTCATCAAACAGCAGTGATTCCTTCATTAAAAAAAAAAACGTCTTTCAGTTCCTGTCTTCTTGTACATGAAATCAATGAAATCAAATCCTTAGTTTCAATATCAACTTTTATCTGATTCTAAAAACAGAATAAAGCTTTCCTTGATCAGCAGAAGTTTCTTCTTTTCAAATTCCCATCGTATACCAAAGATATCAGAGCCTGCTTCAAAATACCACAGCTGTCAGGAAGGGTCTGCAAGTAAGCGACATTGTTCCGATTTCCGAGAATAAATGAACTGTAATTTTTTTTCAAAACCATGTTTTCAGGATACTTTTTTCCACCTCAAAAATTTCGTGTTTATAAAAAGATATGTATCTAATGCATCGTGACACGCTGAAAAATGTTGTTTCTTCGGTGAAATCTTAAAAATGCCTGGAAAATTTACGATTTAGATCCAAATAAAGATTTCTCTGCGTTTATTAATTCTCGTTTTTCCTTTTTGCCTCTAAATCTCTTTACTCTCGTCAAGTGGATTCTTATTTGGCGGGTATTTCAAAAGCATGTTTGTTCACACTGCGAAGGCAGATTTTCATTCGCGTACGATTTTTTATTGGAACTAAAGGTATTTTCACAAAATTAAAAACAGAAAAAAAAACAATGAAACAACTGTATTTATACAAAACAAGAAAATACAAAATTAATATTCCTAAAGCATGTAAAAATCATTTTTATACGCGGAACGAAGTTTAAAAACTTCTAACTTTTCATTCAGCTCTTTCAATTGTTTTTTGACAGTTTCTTCTTTTTCAACAGCTCTATCAATAGCTATTTGTGCATCCGGATATCTCAACAAAGTCGCTTTAGTCAATCTCTTCAGAAGGTAACTGTCATCGTCAAGTTTTTCTAGAAGTTCTTCAAGATCCTTCCTCTCATTCAACCCCATCAAAATATCATATTCTTCTTGGAATGTTTCTCCTGACAGTTTCAAATCATCTTTTGAAAACGTTGAGAAAATGAAAGCATTTTGAATAAAGCTGACTACTCCAAGTTGACGTTTCCTTTCGGAATTTGGATCAGCCAAACTGAAAAGTTATGAGATTATTCCCAGAAGAGCAACTATTATATACTCCAGAAACTCACAAGAAGGATTGATAAGGCCCATGGTTCAATGTTCGGAGTCGCACAATGTTTTTGAAAATTCGTTTTATGCAGAACCCGGTCACGCAGTTTGATATGATTTCCAAGTGTTGGAACATGTCTTTCTTGGCGGTGATCCAATATTTCACCAGTTTTCTGATGTCTGTGTTGCAATAATTGGTGTTTTCAAGTCGAACTCGGATACAGTTGTTGAGAGATTGGAGATATTTCACTTTGACCCATTTGGCGTCTTCGTACAATACAATGCTGAACTTGAACGCCTGAAAATGTTCACTCTAAGAATATACTCGAAGAAGCTTTGTGGCTGAGATAAAACTCACATTCTCATGTACAAAATCAGCTGGGAACGTCACATTTTTCATCAAAAGAGATCTTTCACTGTTATCTGAGCCCATAATAACGTTCAATTGCCTTCTTGTTATATTTCCATTGGTAACTTTCAATTGTTTCCAGAATTTGAATTGCTCATACTCCAAAATCTTATCTACATCTGAACTTTTTATTTGCTCCAAATTTAACATCAGAAAAAGTTTCCGACATGGAAACAAAGCAATCGTTTTTATGAACACAGTCATCGTATTCTGAATGGAATAGCTGCCATCCCCATCAATCCTGTATAAAAATCATGTGTATAGATAAAAAGTTATTGAAATATACCAAGGACGTAAATTTTCCTTTGAAATAACTTCAAATCCATGCTCAACATCACAACTCGTACCACCACATGTCAAAGTGGCCTTTTCTCCATTTAAAGAAATGCTTGCTTGATCATTTTTCATGGAAACAGTGTAGTCATGACCTCCGAGTCTTGACATCATAATCCAATACTCCATTCGTTCTGAGTTCAATGCTGTTTTGATGCTGAAATGGCACTCGAATTTCTCAAACGTCAAATTATAACTTACAGTTCAGCGCAGTTCATGAACCGGAACACAATTTGCATTGGTAGAAATGGTAGATGTAGGAGATTGAATCCATTTTCCTTTCTGGAATAACCAAGTTGAGAATTATTTCTCATAGTTTAGCAAAAACTTACTTATGTTCAGAAGAAGTCATGGCTGTTCGAAAAAGGCAAAATCAGCAGAAGAAGAACAATAAAACCGTGATCTGTGACAGTTATTTGAATGCAAATTTTAAAAACTATTGATTCGAAACTGTCCACACAAATAGGAAAGTCCGTTCAAATTTGTGTGCAGGTGCACTAGGGCGTTCGTGAGGGTTTAACTCCAATCTTCCTTTGGGAAGGAGAATTCAAACGTTGAATACGTTCCGGTTCGAGTATGACACGCAAAGAAAATTATGGATATTTTGATAATGTAGATCATACAGAGCTGTTCAAAATTCAAGAATAACCTTCAGTGAAAAAGATGATGTATATTATCATGTGGGGAAATCATAGAACTCTAATCATAGTAAGGAAGACTGCGTTCATTTTTCATTCATTACTTCCCATTTTTCCAGCACAAGCTCCTCCGATTTTTCAAGTTTCTTCAACTGGAACATAATTATCAATTGAATTAGTTCAACACATTCTACACCCCGCCTCTGTTAATTCCTCTCAGTTCTCCTATTTGTTTCTACCTTCAACTTTTTACTACACGTTTTTTATAAACGAGTTTGAGCGCACTCTGAGTTCACTGAAATATTTCTACGGAGGTCGAATACTCATGTTACATTTGTCATTTTGACTTCTGTCTACTTTGAGTGGGCAGAAGTTCATTAGTCCAGCATTAGACCATGTTTTGGTTCCATGTGCTCTGGTCATTCGTATTCTTCATAGTTAGCGTATCTTCTTTTTACTATAACCCGGATCTTTACGGTATGAAAAAAACCAAGAATTAGATCACAATTGTATTTTTACAGTTCCAAAATATCACGAGTTTCTTGTATCACAGGGGAATCTGACTAGAGATTTATTCGATGGATATGATGCATCTGTGTCCCCAGTTTACACTAAAAGTTTGTTTTTTCCTTATTTTTTCTATTAAAGTTGGTTTCAGTTGATCCAACAAAACCTATTGGATATGATCCTGATGCTCCTAAACGATGGAATTACACAGTTTTGTTGTATTCTTTGAAACTAGTAGAAGTTGTTGAACCGGAAGAAAAGGTGTCTGTTGTCTTGGAGATTATGGAGGCAAGTTTTTATTGAGT